>JARHVA010005500.1:0-715000 GCA_037957365.1 Torreya grandis | reverse complement strand
AATTACAGAGCACAACCCAAGGCCACCTTCCTTTTTTGGCTGACAAACTGTGTCCCAGTTAAGTAGGATCCACTTGGTGTTTAGAAAATTGCCGCTCCACAAAAATTGGTGAGAAAGAGCATCAAATTCCTTCAGGAAGTACCCTAGGGCAGCCTACACCATACTGTGATAAATAGGAAGGGATTGAATCACTGATTGCAAGAGTGTCACCCTACTAGTAGTGGAGAGCCACTTATGGGTTAAGTGATTAACCTTTTATCTAATTTTTTCCAGCACCTTCTGCCAGAAGAGCCTTGGCTACCTACCTACCATGATAGGGACCCCAAGGTAGGTAAGAGGGAGAGACTATGTTTGAAACCTTAGGATAGCCATAATCCTTTGCTGAATAGGCTCAGGGGTATTAAAAAACAAAATAGATGATTTGTGGTCATTGATCTTCTACCCAAAAGCTGCCATATAAGTGTCCAGAGTGAGCCAAAAAGCTTCAGCTTCCTAGATTCGAGCTCTCCCTACCAGCAAAGTGTCATCCACAAACTAGAGGTGGGAAAAGGTAGGTAATCCATTTCCCATCGCCAGCCCTATAGCACATGTTGAGAAATCTGAAGCTTGATAAGATGCCCAAGGCCTTCTTCCAGAATAATAAACAAATATGGAGAAAGTGGGTCTCCCTGATGAAGTCCTTTGGAGGTGCCAAAGAGCTTTGAGGGGGTGCCATTAATAAGGACCTAGAAAGAAGGAGTCATGACACAACTGATCACCCAACTGATCCACTCCTAATTGAAGCTGAAAGCCTAAAGAACTTTATGCAAGAATCCCCAACTGACTCTTTCATATGCCTTAGCCATATCCAGCTTGATAAACATAGCACGTTCCTAAGGAATGCTCATGGAATGGATATCTTATGATGCTATAACAACTCCATCTAAAATCTACCTCCCAACTATGAATCCCCCTTGCTCCTCAGAGATGAGCTTGGGAAGGCATATTTTAAGCCTTTTTGCAATAAGTTTAGTGATAATCTTGTAGATAATGTTGTAGAGAGAAATAGGCCTAAAATATTCCAACTAATTAGCTTGTTTGTGCTTTAGAATGAGCACCAAAAAATTAGCATTCAGAGCCTAGAGCATTTCTTTGTTGGAGTAGGACTCCTAAATCACCCCCAAGAGATCCTGACTAATGACATCCCAAAATTCCTGAAAGAATTCCATAAGGAATCCATCTGGTCCTAGAGCCTTGCCTTTCTTCATACCAAAGACCATCCCCTCCAATTTAGACTTACTAATAGGCCGCATAAGGGAGTCATTTAGATTTAAAGACATAATAGGGGGAATACAAGATAAGACTATACCTTCAGTAAGCTCATCAGAAGGAATATCATTCGAGAAGAGAGTAGAATAGAACCAAATAGCTTCCCTAGATATGTCTTGGGAGGAAGTCAGGCTTCTACCATCCAAAGTAACTAGGGATGAGATGAAGCTCCTATTCTGATGATCCTGAACAAAGTTATGGAAAAAAGTCGTGTTCTTGTCCCCCTCCTGAAGCCAGTCTACATGAGCCTTTTGTTTCCAAAAAATCTCTTCTTAAAGCTCCCATTCAACCAATTCTATAGAATCTTGAATCTTAGTCAAGCACAAGGCTTCTAACAATCCAAGGTCGTGAATCTATCTGGTGATGACGTCTAGCTGGTCTTATTCCCTCTTCTTCTTGGTGTGGAGATTACCAAAATAGTTGTTGTTCCAATACTTCAATTTATTTTTCACATACTAAATATTCTTAGCAAAAACAAACATATCCATGCCATAATTTGATGTCCCTTGTTGCCATCAACCTATCATTAAATCATGGAGGGAGGTGTCACAAAGCCACATCAGCTGAAATTTGAAAGGGGGCTTCTTTGGAGCAGCAATGTGTCTCGCTAAGAGCTTGATAGGCCAATGGTCAGACCCCCGCCAGTCAAGAATATTCGAGGAGAGAGAGAAGGAACTAGAGTGCTAAAAACATGAAACTAAGAACCTGTCTAGGCATTCTGAGATGGCTGCATCTCCCATCCTTCGGTTGTTCCATGTGAAATAACCATTGAGGGGTTTAACATCTAAAAGATGTAACAGTCAATATTTTGTTGAAGTAGCTCTGAAGAAGGCCCCAGCCAAGCTAGTCCACCTCTCTTCTCCTCTAGGCTAAGAATATAATTAAAATCCCTAGCTACAATCTAGGGCAAGAAGGGGTGGCAAATTTGAACATATTGGATATGGTCCCAGAGCTTGAGCTGACTTGGGAGATCAATCAGAGCATATACATTAGTGACCAAAATCATCTCTCAAGTCTCCAAGGAGGAAGCTACCATTGAGAGGGCCGAGATGCAGGACAACCAAAGGATTGACACAACTCTTCTCAGATCCCAGCACATAGCAAGACCACCCAAAGTCCCCAAGTCACCAATACACTAACATTGGCCATGGAACCAAATATTAGGATAGAAAGTGAACAAAGAGTCCGCAGAGAGTTTGGTCTCCTGAATGCAAAGGATATTAGGAGAATGGTCTTTCACCAAATTCTAAATATCCTTTTGTCTAGGGATGTTATTCAACCCACTCACATTCCAAGACAAAATAATCATTGAGTGGAGTGAGGGAAGTGTTCATCTATGGTCTTCACCACCCCTGAATCTACCAGTAAATCTCCTATAAGTTTAATTCTATCTTGATCCTTCCTACATCCTACTCTGGAAGGTGTGGAGAGGGATACCTTCTTAAAAGGTCTCTACATTAAACCAAGAGTAGGAGAAGGTCCCTTTTCTTTGCTGGGAACTTCCACTTCTTTTACCAAATCTACCCAGCATAAATCTTTGTCCTGTGTGGGAGCCACCACCAAGGCTTTGCACTCTGGGTCTAGAACTGATACTAAAGTTTGTTGATTGACGATGTCTTGGGAGTCATTAGGAATGTGGCTCCTTCCTTCCATCTCTAGTGTCCCACATTGCTCCACTACCAGAGTACCCTCCTCTATGACCATGTTATCAAGAACTTTAAAATGATTGAACCCTGCATCTCCTTGTCGGTCCAAATGTGAGTGCTTCTAAATTCTCCCTCTTGTGCGGCATCGAACTAGGGTGAAACCATCTCTATCAAGTCCATTAAAGTGAGATTGGCCTTGATCCAAACTAGGAGGATTAAAGTGGGCTTTCCCCTTTATATCATTATTTGGCCATCCATTTCTGTTACTAATAGAGTTAGGTTATCCATTCCTCATACCTACATTGGTAGTTCGTGGACCAGCTGGTCCCTCAGGAGTGCCTAAGCCTTTGGGCGCATGAGGGCATTGACGTTGAAGTTGTCCATACACATGATAGATATGACACTGAAAGGGAATGGACTCATAATCAATTTACTAGATCTAGGACAAAGATCCTAAACATATCTTGATAGAATCTAGCAGAGGGTTTATATCAATATCAACACAAATCAAGGCATAAGAGATTGCCTTCTTGTCTAGAGATTGGTGAGCAATTGCAGTTGGTGTTCTAATCATGGCACTAATTTGGCACAGGATATCCTCATGCCAAAATTATAGGGGCAGCCTTGGGAGGCAAACCCAAACTGGAACTCGTGAAGGAAGATCCTCAGTCGAGTTAAACCCCACATGCCAGGGTTTTATAAAAAGGCCAATACGGTCATAAAAGTATGGACCTCCCTCCAAAATCCTATTCCTGTCAGAATTACAAGTGAAACTAACCATGAAATAGCTATTACCAACTAGCATGATGTCAAAATCCCTTTCAATCTACCATGACCAGCAAATCCAAGCTTCTAGAGCCGACTGGGATATGCAAATTCCAAGAAACTTGAAAATTAGCACATGAGAAGCCAAATAATCAACATCTTCCTTAACCATTTCTAAGGGGATAACAAGCACAGGTCTATCTTGGCTACGTGGGAAGCAGCCATTGATTTTACTAATTTTTGTGCGCTCTCCCACATAGAAAGCCTCCTTCCTCTTGATTATATCTATGTTGAACATATTTTATGGCTGATAGTAGGAAGTAATTTTTCTAAATCTATTAGTTATATTTATATTAACCAAATCTTGTATTGCTAGTACCGAGTAAGTAATGAGACAAACTTCACTAGCTTATTAGCATTACCAATGCCAAATGAAGGTAATCTGATAAAGTGGTGTGTATGAATTTAATAGATTTTATAGATCAATAGATATTGAAAATTTTGTTAAAAATGATTTTAGTTAGACATTGTCATTTCATATGTATGATTTACATGTTTATTCGATGTCATGTTAGAGCATATTTCTTTATGATACATTACAAAATTTTAAAAATCATACAATACATAGGTACTAGCTTATCTCTCTAAAATCCCACACCATCACTATCTACTCATCTGTGAAGGGAGAGACATTCCAAGATGGGGGATTGTGTAGGGGATCAATGGTCCATGGTTGGTGTTTAAAGGCACTCAAATGATGCTCTCCCTCCCCATAACATTACTTCTTTAGAAATGACACTTGAGATTTCCATATATTGGAGGTTAGGTAACTATTGCTCTGTGGAGCCTTGTATCTTGTAAAGTATATTGTATTTATTATTAATGAGACATTATTCTGATGAGATATGATTATTTACTTATTATACCATGACAATAATGGCTACATGTTTGTACCAGTCATGGCTGAAAATTTGTTATTACTTTCTATATTCAATTATGTTTTATTTTGCTAGTGATTAGTAACAAGTAGTTATTACATGCTTATTTTATAGTTAAGATAATTAGTGTGTTTTAGATGGATCATTGATTATATTCTTATGGTGAATCTAATAAAATAATACATTGATTAAATAAAAAAATACATTATTCTAAGTGGATTCCAATGGGGATGCTACATGTGGTATCAGAGTTATGGCTTAAACTCTAGGACCTAATAATTCCACTAGAATTTTTGTATCCTTCTATTTACCAGAAAGGAAAATGGTGAAAGCTAGAGTATCTATAGAGGGTCCTTTAAAATTTCAATGACAACCCTCCATTTGATCTTGATCGATTTATTATTAAGCAAGCAACAAAGTTGGATTAGATTCTCATAGCCATGAATGAAACTAGGGATCAAATTTCATCCCTTGAATAAGAAGTTCATATCCATGAAGAGGAAGTACAATAGAATGAAATTGAATAGCATCCCATTGAACAGGAAAACCGTTAGAATGTGAGAGCATAGGTAATTTTGTATTTGTCTAGATATATGAAAGAGGTGTAACAATAGTGTAGTAGATGTACCGATTTTCACTAGTCTTGCTAATCAAAATTACAATAACATATATTGATGTTATTTAACTTAAATAATACATTCACTTAAAACATAAATTTCTCCCTTTGTGTTGATTGTTACATCATTGGATAGGACATGTTGTACCCATGTAGGGAAAACCTCATGACATATAATATTGTACTGGTTAAGTGAAGTGTATTTGGACTTTATTATACCTAACATTCCCCTTTTATTCTTAAACAAATGGGGACCCACTTTTTTTATGATTTGGCCTTTCTTGTTAAGTTTTCCTCTATGTAGTTGTACAAATCAATTTGGATTGGTCCTTAATCTTTACACTCAAAAGTAAAAACAATGATATTATACATTTTTTGAGTAACTTATTAATGCCTTCTAGGAGTTTTTGTACTATTCATTTTTTGGGACATAGCCTTATTCAAAACTTTTTTTTTGGAGACTTGTTTTTTAGACTTTTTTTTAGAGTTTACGCATCGAGCATTTTGTTCAAAAGATTTATTTGGTATTTCTTCTTTGGATTTTTATTCATGACTTATGTTTGGGTCTTCTTTTGTTTATGGGTTTTTTTTGGAATAGTCTTCATCAGAGTTTTCGTATCAAATACTTTGTTTAGATTTTATGTATCAAACATTTTTTTATGACATTTTGTTTGAATGATGTTCCAAAGAACTTCATTTTTATTTGAAACTCCTTATTCAATATTTTTCATATAAGAACTTTTGTTTCATACTTTTCATCAGATAATTTATCTGAAATAGTATTTATCAATCATTTTGTTCAGACTTTTTATTTGAACATTATTTTGAGGGATTTGGTCTTCAGGCATTTTTTTTAGATACTTTGGTTTGTAAGAATTATTGGCTTTGTCCCAACATGAAATCCTACTCCCAAATCTTGATTCCCAAAACCCTGCTAGAATTAGCCCATAAAGCAGAACTACTTCCTGACACTTGCCAAAGAATGTAACCCACTAACTAAACTAACAAGATTTAAAATGTGTAATTAAAATAAACATATAAACATTGGACATTAAAAGTGCATGAACTGGAATTAAATGTAAAAATATATATCAATGATGTGCAACTATCAATTTATTCATTACTCACAATTGAATTCAAACTCAATTACTACTCTACAAATAAACCCTAGATACCTAAAAATCCATTGAAAATAAACAACCAATGGAAATGAGTTTTCACAATACATAGAAATAGACTTTGATCACACCAAACAATTACAATGGCTTCATCATCCAAGAGCTTCAGAGGAGCACTTCCACCATCCCCATTCTCTATTAAGGATTCCATAGAGTTTATAGACATGATATTCAATGCACCAAACTTTGATAATAGGTATGCTAACTACTTAGAATTATGGGATGTTATTGATGTTATCAATGCATTTTCACATGAGGTAAATCTCTCACTTGCATATTACCAATTTGTTATAGTCTTACTCTCTCTTAAAAGACAAAGTCTACACTTCATGATGACCAAGCTTGAGATTATACCATGTATTGACCTCCTGTGCAAATTTTTATTCACCAGTAGGGTGACTTAAAATGCCTTCTTGTTTCATATGGATCATAAAATGATCATGGTTTGCATCACTGGTGATGACTTCTAAAGGCACTTATCACTACCAATTCAAGATGTAATATTTGATAAGCATAGGGTGGTAACATGGAACAAGCATAATTTAATTAAAAAGGTTCTAAGATCATGGCTTCTTCCTAGGGAGACTATGGTCCTAAAGGTAAAATCTCCCACCCTTATTATCAAATTTAGAATGGGGATCCATATTGGCACAACCTTATTAAATAGACTGTATAACATTCTAAGTGACCATTTTATCCACCTAGATTAGGGGCCATTACTAGATATGATAATGACCAATGATGTAAATTTTACCCTAGGTGAAATCATAAACTTTAATCTAAGGGAGCAAGATCTAAATAAAGGTAAAATTCCCAATTCAATAGGTCATTTTTATATGATGTCTTATCTTATAGATGAAATAATGAGCACAGTGTATAGGGACTTAGTGGACCTTTGGATATCAACCATAGACTGTATAAAGTATCAAATTTATGATTAATACCAATTCATGCATATATATTCATATACTAAGCACATGACCTGAATTTATGAGGGCTTGTATCCTCAAGTATGGCAGGCAATATATGAGGCCCCACTACCTAGAATTTCAAAGAGCATAGTAGATACATTAGATCCTTGGGGTGAATACTGGTTATACCCATACTATATGGTGATCATTTTTAATTGTCATAAGGTCCACCCCATACGACTCCCCAAGTACATGATAGATAAGCTATTAGAGCAATAAATTACATATCAACTTTGGTGGAGTGTGGAAGAGGATTTTATAAAACAAAAGAAAATCACATTTTATAGATCTCACATGATTATTGGAAGAATGTGTTATATAATGAGGAAGCATTTTGGGGATGTAGGAAATAAGAGGAAGAATTATCAATTTCCTACCTTTCCACATAGAGATTGGGACCCCCACAGTTGGTTTTAAAACCATATCCAAGGCTTTGGTATTCCATACCAACATGTTCCCTATAACCATGACTTTATATTCTTAAATGCTAAGGATGATGCCCAAGTCTTAGAAAGGGAAAAATTTTCAATCTTAAAAGAGGACCATTAAAGGATTATTCAAAAATAGCCATCAATTTCAATTTAGTAAATGCATAATAGGTTACCACCCCCTGTAAGATGGGCTACTTCAAAATTCTAGGGCAATATACCCCAATAACAAATAGAGATATTGGAAGGACCTTCCCAAGAAATTCCCATACTATTGAGGGATGTTAAGAAAGAGATTGGTCTAGGTGAGACCAAGCATAAAGGAAATCAAGGGGATTTGATTGACTTAGACTCATTTGATGAAGAAGGCTAGGAGCACCCAACTACATTACAATTTCAAACATCTACAACCATACCACAATTGCAAACATCTATTATGCAGGAGGTTGATACTGTCTTAATTTAGTAAGGTTCCTCAGATAATAAATCTACTATTTTCTATAAGAAGAAGCCAAGACCTCCTCCCCTTATATAGAATCAATTTGTTGAGGAACCACAAATAGACATACCTCTATTCTAGCAACAAATGAAAATAGAATAAGAAATAGATAAAGAGGAAGAATTGGAAAGAACCATGGAACTAAGCCTTATAGTTGATAAGCGAAAGTGACCAAGTAATGATGATAAATTAGGTAAGAAGGCTCAACCTTCAAACCCTTCTTCCCATGTTTCCTCTTTTTTTTCCCAATTTTGGTTTAGCTCCCATTAGTGATATTTGAAAACCCTTTTGCTCACTCTAAAATTGGAGGGTGTTGCCTCTACCCATGATGTTTCCATTTCCCCTACTATTGTTTTGAAAACATCATTTCTCACTCCAAAAGTGGAGAAAGTTTCTCCTACCACTATTGTTTAAATTCCCCCCATAGTGCCATCCATGTCCATTGTTGCTACCACTACTAACATTCTCTCTAGGACTGCTATAGTCTAGACTATAAAAAACAAAAAGGCATTTAAGAAGATTGAAACAACATTGGCCAGTTCCTAACTCCATCTCTCTTCCACACATTTTAATATGTCAATGACTTCCACTTTTTCCTCCCAAGATACTACTATCATATCATCAAGGAAGGCCAAAAGAGGTAAAAAAGTATACACATTCCATCCACTCCCCCAATATGGAGGTATGGATTGGTCCAAAATCACATGACCATCCCTTTTTGATGTAGTTCTCAAAGGATCCATAGAAAAACTAGTTGAATATTAATTGGTTGAGGCTACAGTTGAGGATAAACAATCAATAGACCTAAACCAATTAGTTATTCCACCATGGGTAGTTGATCCTAGATTGAAGGCTTCTCAAAAGCCTATTTTTAAAATTACTAAATTGCCATCCATAACCTCCTTGTTTGATAAGCCCTCAGAAATCATCTAGAGAGCTAGGAAGAGGAAATTTGAGGATGAAGCTAGGAGTGAAATTATTCTTGAAGAGAGATAAGAGGTCTATGCCTTTTCCAAAAGGAAGAACAAACAACTGGGCCAATCCCAATACATAGAGGACTTCAAGTCCCTAGCTGAAACCTGTAAAGATGTTATTATAACATTATATGAGGAGATAGACATGTCTAGGTAGAATTTGGAACAATAATTATATAAAATTAAAGAAAAAAAAAATCTACATTCCAGTAAGAATTGAGACTGAAGTTTAGGAAGTTGCATCAAAATGTTATAATAATTTAGAGGCTATTAAGGCATTGAGGGTAGAATTGGTCCCTCATATAGCTTAGACATATCAGTTGTTAAATTCTTTAAAATAAGATGAAAATAAGTTGAAATTGTTTATTATTTACACTATTAATAATAAATATAACCATCTAGACTTAATGGCACCATTGGAGGCATTAAACACCCTTAATTTGGTGGTGATCAAAACACAAGAAGCCAGAGAGTTGGTTACCATAGCTAGGTAGTAATGACCAAATATCAAGAGCATGAAACTCTCATCTTTTAGATCTTAGATGAGTTGAAATTATCTAAGGCAAGGGATGCTACTAGCAAGATGATTAGCAAAATCAATTTTGACTAACTCTTTCAAGAAGCATCTTAGAATTGTAAGTAGAGCCTATAGGGGTTAGCACTTGAGGATATTGAAGATGAGTTGATTTTTGAAAGAAATAAAGTAATGAAATTTGAAAATTTCAAGATTAACTTCCAAAATACAAAGGTTAAGCATACAAAAAATTTAGATCAAGTTAATAGGGTGCATAGACCCTCATTACCTAACTTAAACATCATCAGGTAAAAAGATGATGTGGGTCACATATGTTATATTGAGTTGGAGGTGAAGAAGAAGAATATAGAGGCTATAATATCAAGTTTATATCCAACATCAATAGTGATGTCTCCCATAAAGTTTAACACAACCATGAAAATGTCCACTCAACCTTAGTTGAAAGGCCATTTTTGTGCATACCAATATAATGGTGTTAATTTTGTCCTCATAGTATACTTTTATTAGAATTTGAATATAAATTTGACTAAGTTATCTATAATAATGCACACTTTACATTATATTATAAAGGATAACCTTAATTTTTGATAATTATGAGTTAACTATATGTATACATTACATAATTTTAAAACTATAGTTAGAAATGAGGTTCTAACTACGTCATGTAATCAAAAAAATTTCATGCACTTGGAGGATGAGATGACACCTCCACAATTATGTTTAAATAGATATAACCCTCATTTTCAAAGGGTCAAAAAAATTCAATATAGAAGCAAAATCAATTTTGATTGTCACTCATGTGTTTGTGTATTTTATCTCCAATCCTATGTAATTAGGCTCTATATTTTAGGTTGTTTTAATTCAATAATTCTTAGTGTGAAATAAATATGAGGAATTATTTCTTATTATGATTAATATACTATTTTTATATGTGCAAAATTTATTGAATAACTAGCAATTATATTGATCATTTTTTATTAAGATGACTGTTTCAATTTTCTAAGTGTGTAGAGGTGTTTCCAATGATATAGTATTTTGTGTATGTGCAATAGCTATCTCAAATACCTCCTTGGTATAAGTCATAATCTCATAATTAAGGGTGTATAATAACTAATCTAATAGGATCAACCTTTGACTGAGACCCCTAAGTTTCATATATCAAACTATCCTATATTGCTTCACCATGTTTGTCTATGTGTGTGCAACAACTGCTAGTAACAGATATTGATTATGAAAGAGCTTGCCCACTTAGAATCTAGCCTAAAAAGTGATTCCTAAATCCATAGATTCCTTATTTTTTGATCTACCCTTCCCTTTATTTTTGAGTTTATTTTTGAGATCCACCCACTCTAGATTAGTATCCATCTAGCCATCAACTCACCTAGTTTTGACTTTATTTTAGGATACCATCGATCCACACATAGTCTTGGTTAACAACCTACATACCATGTATGTTATTACATCACTTAGTTGTTTAAATTTTGTACCTACAACTCATGCCTTGAAGTGGATTTTACCTCCATTGAGATCTTAAAATGTTAGAGGCTGCCTCGTTACAAATTAGTGTGCATAAAAACTACATCAACATTTTTTTGGCACTAGAGGAATGGGCTTGAGACTTTTCAATAAAATAGGTTAGTTTATAAATTTATTTTCACTAGATTTACATAGGAGAGTGACTATATCTAGTGTTTAGGATAGTCTTCTAATCTCACCTTTGTCAAATCATAAAAGGCCTAGATTTATACCAACTTCCCCTATCAATAACAGAGCCAGAACACCTTCCCCAATAAGGAACACTCTCATGTTGATCATCCCATGGATCAACCACTGTGGTTGGTCAGATATACTATTTCCATCATAGGGGATGTGCATGACCTACCAAGGAATCTTGAAAAGTATCTACCATCCTTCTCTCCTTCAAGAGGAAGAATGACATAAGAGCACATCAAGTATTTCAAAGTTGTGTTGAGATTGATGATTAGAATTAATGAAGATGTTGCATGAAAAAATTTCCATTTCACACCAATGGGTGATGCTTATGAATGGTACCTTAATATACAAGAGACTTCCATCACTTCTTGGAATGCATATCAAACTTCTTTTCTTGCACAATTTGGGCAAGTTACCGACCCCAGTTTGATATACCAACACTTTGCTAGCATGAAGAGTGAGCCAAAAGAATAAATCTAGGTCTTGATTGAAATATTTCATAATATTTACACCTGGTTAAGCCTAAAATATAAACCAAATGAAGTATTAGCATTAGAAATGTACAAGAATGCTCTAGATCCAATTGCTATAGTCTTCTTGCAAAGGGCTACTACTATCAACACTTTCGAATTAGCCTATGAATAAGCTATCAACATTGATAGATAACATAATATTTAGGTGCATGGCACACCTAACGTAAATAATGGTCTCCTAGATTTAAATCTAGTTCTACATGTGAATCAGAATGTCCCTACATTTAATTAGAATTAGCTATACACGCCACCTCCTTTGATGCAAATGACACATCCAGATTATAGTTTTTATATAACCATGCATAAGGAAATGGTTACCACTAGAATAAAAATATAGATACATCCTCCACTACTATTTTCAAGGCATAGACTCTACTAAATAATATTTATATGCCATACAAAAGATGGTTCAAATTTTAAGCAATGACTTCTTCGACATGCAAAGAAAGATAGGCAATGTCAATGGCCTAAATAATAATCAAAATTTAGGGTTCTAGAGGTATAATTGACCATTAAATAGACCTAAAAATAATATATACTATTCCAAAAAGCCTCCAAAAATCAAAATAGTAGAGACAACCTTACCCAACTAGTGCAAAATTTACAAAACATATCTCAGTATGGTGAACTTGACTATGTTAAATTATGTGCATATTTTAATATATTTCAAAGAGAGGTGGTAAGACAAGATTTGATGCATAATCAACCAAAATTCCACTAAGACTCTAGCCCTTCAAGAACTGTTGTGTTCTTTGAGACTCATGAGTTTCCTTTCCTAAGTGAAGATGATAATGTACCAGAGGATAACACTAATGAGATCCATGCTTTCCAATAATTCCAAAAAGGTGGTTACAACCCAAGGAACATGTAACCCTTCAAAACATCTACTCCTCCAAATTGTATGACTATTCTACCAAATTCAAAATTTGATAACAATCCACCTCCCCTGAAAGGGAATGATCAACCATAGAATAAGGAGGAACATAATAGAGGGGGATACAACATTTTTGAGGATATGAAGAAAATTAAATCAAACATCACCCTTTATGAATTAGCTTATATCACTAAACAAAAAAAATCTATTGTGGAAGTCTATCATAGGGAATGCCCCTATGGAAAATAAAAAATCTCCTATAGAGAAAGGAAAGACCTATAACACCAATGTCATATGTAAAAGCAAGCTAGAGGTACCACCCTTTTTACTGACTACCAAGGCATTTGGTAAGAATATTCATAATTACTTAGTCAATTATGGAGCTTCAACCATTGTAATGTCTACTTATATTTGTCAAAATCTTGGCCTAAATCCAATCCTATCAAAGATAATAACTTAAATGTTGGATAAAATAGTGGTACTAATAATTGGGGGGATTACTAATGTGTGTATTCAAGTAGCATTCGAGCCTCGATTACAGATTACTATTGACATTCTTCTAGTAGACATATCTAAAGGGTATGGATTTTTATTGATTAGGGATTGGTGTAAGACACTCAATGGATATATATCAATAGATTTATCTCACATTTTGATACCATGGAGAGGCATTCCAAACTAATGTAATTCTTACTTCTATTTTTCAAAAGCTTGACCTAAATCTAAGCTCACTTATGTGCATATTCAAGTAGCATCTAAGCCTCAAGTACATATTACTATTGACATCCTTGTAGTAGACATACCTGAAGGCTATGGATTGTTATTGAGTAAGGACTAGTTTAAGACACTGAATAGATGTATCTCAATAGATTTATCTCATATTTGGCTACCATAGAGAGACCTTCCAAAATAATTTGAGAGTATCCCATCATGGAATAAATTGTAAATAATTAATACATAATTTATGAATCCCCTATCCTTGGTATTTATAATTTCACTACAAGAAATGAAATACAAGAACTAGAATCTCAGGGCCCCAATCAACCATGGACTCTACACTTTGATGGTTTTGTATCTAAACAAGAATCAGGCATAAGAATTGAATTGATTGATCCATAAGGAAATAAGTTCTTCACATCATACATATTATAATTACCTTACACCAAAAATAGGGCTTAATATGAAGAATTAATTTTGGAATTGCACTTTGCACTCAAAAATAATGTCAAGCAGTTGTTAGTATACAGGGATTCAGAGTTGGTAGTCAATCAGGTTAGAAAAAAATACTAGTGTACGTTATCATATCTAAAAAGATATAAAAATAGAGCATATGATTTTATTTAGAGATTTGAGGATTTAAATATAGTGGTTATTCATAGGAAGTAAAATTAAGTTTTAGATTCACTAGTTGCTTTTGCTACCAATTTGGAACCTCTCCAAGAATCTTAGGCAAAGAGATTCTCCATTAAAATAGTTCCTTGTCCTTGTGTTCTTAAAAATGCAGAAAATTTCTAAGTCTTCAGTGATGACCAATAGATCATTAAATTTCTAAACAATTCAAGATAATTTGAGTCCTAAATCATTGATGATAAGGAAGTTATCTATGTCTACTAAGAGGAGTCTGATGAGGAAGATGTCTTCCAGCTCAAAGAGAATCATCTCTCAACTGGTTTAGTTTCCTTAGAAAGAAAATTTGATATAGATCCCTAGGCTCAACAATAAAGGCAACCAAAATTTAATTATTATGACTTCAAAAGGGATAATTTAGGGGATGAGAATAACCCATGCTATATCAATATTAGCCTTAGTTGCACTCCATAAGAAAGGTAATGGGTGAAGGATTTACTCACTTGATAGAAATATGTGATTGTATGGATGTATGAGGACTTGAAGGTTTATGACCTAAATGTCATCACCCATAAAATTCCATTGAAACTAGACACAAGCCATTTAGACAAAGATAAAGATCAATGAACCCTATCCTAGAACCTCTCATTCAAAGAGAACTAGAAAAGTTGTTAAGTTCAAGGATAATTAACCTAATCAAGAACTCTATCTGGGTGTCTAATTTAGTACCATTTAGAAAGAAGAATGGAGATATTGATTATGTGTTGATTTTGTAAACTTGAACAAGATGAGAAGGACAACTATCCACTACCCTCCATAGATGAGGTTATTTAGATAGTGGCTCTAAAATGATGTATTTATTAGATATAATTTTAGGTTATAACTAGGTGCTATTACAATCAGAGGATGGAATGAGAACTACATTTACTACAAAGTGGGGTACTTATGCATATAAGAGGATGATTTTTAGCCTAATAAATGTAGGAGCCACCTTTCAGTGATAAATGGATCATGCATTTCAAGGATTAATAGGTAAATGTATAGTCATCTATATGGATGACCTCACTATTTTCTCTAAGAATAAGAGTGATCATGTAAGCCCTCTACAATCAATATTCAAAAGATGTCAAAGGTTTGGCATTTTTGTTGAACCCAAAGAAGAGCATATTTGGAGTTACAAAGGGCAAGCTCTCAAGATATGTCATTACTAAATAATGAATCATCATCAATCCAAATAAAATTTATGGGACTCCAAAGATTACACCACCAAACAATAATAAGGAGCTCAAGTCATTCTTTGGGAAGATTAATTTTGTAAGGAAGTTTATCTCAAGATTTGTAAAAATTATGAGACCCCTGAATGCAATGCTCAAATAGAATAGATAGTTGAGGCCTATAAGTCTTTTAAAGACATAAAAGATGCCATATCTCATGCCCTAGTACTCATTAGTCTAAATTTTACAAAGCATTTTTACTTATACTCATTTTTTTAAAAACATATAATTACTGTTATCATAACACAAAAGAAAGATGAGATTGAGCATCCCGTTGCATTCATGATCATGAATTTGAAGGATGAAAAACTTAGGTACTCCATGATTGATAAGTAGATATTCACTCTTGTGAAGTAGTGAAGAAGTTCTGACATTACATCTTGAGGAATAAGAATATCACTATTATGCCTAACCCTGTTATCAAGGTACCTTATCATAGATTGAATTGTGAGAACATAGAGGTAAATGGATGGAAAAGTTGTAAGAGTTTGATATAGAAATCAAGCTTGCTAAAATCATCTAGGCTCAAGGCATCATCCAACTCATGACTGATCCTAACCCATGTATTATTATTGAAGAGGTTTGTGAAGCCTAGGTGTCTAGAGGGGAATGGTATACTAACATAAATAAGTAGCTTCTTACATGTACTTGTCCTCTATAACTTAATCAAGAATGAAGGAGAGATTTGAGGCTCACAGCTTCTCACCAAATGATTTAGAAAGGAGCTCTTTATAAGAGAAATTATGAAGGCATCTACCTTAGATGTGTATCTACAAAAGAGTCACAAGAGATTTTGGAAAACTTACACTAAAAAATAGGTAGTGGTCATCCATCTAGGAACACCAAAACTCACAAAATCCTAAGAATGGGATATTACTAGCCAATAGCATTTAAGGATTACCATGCCCATGTAAGGACATGTCATTAATGCCAAGCTTAAACAAAAAGAAAAGTACATTCAATGATTCCCTTATAACCTATTGTTGAGGGAATGCCATTTAGCCAGTGGGGGTTGGATTTAATTGGTGTCATTAAGCCAAACTCTTCAGTAGGTCAATAGTTTGTACTCACTACCATAGACTACTACACTTGATGGATTAAGGTAGTGGCCACAAATAATTCTAAAACATAAGATGTGAATCAATTCTTAAAATAACACATCATAACTAGATTTGGCACTCTCATTTCTCTAGTTTATGACAATGAGCCAACATTCATATCAAAAGAATTCACTGAATGGGATCATGATAATTAGATCTCCATGAGGTCATCTTCTAACCACTACCCTTAGGGAAATAGATTGGTTGAATAAACAAATAATAACTTGATAGATATAATTAATAAATGAGCTAGGAATAAACCTAGGGACTGGCATAATCTATTAAAGTATACCCTTTGGGTAGATCAAATAAGATATAAGCAGGCCCTTAAAGCCTCACCCTATCTATTGGTGTATGGATGCAAGCCATTATTCTTCATCATGATAAAGTTTTTGACATATCAATTCATTCAGGAATATATGGAACCAAATGATAGAGCAAAATCTTGATTACTGGATATAATAGAAATGCAAGATTTAAGGACTAAGGCCCTACAAACTTTCAAAAAACACCAAGATGTATTCAAGAGATGGTTTGACAAAAGGGCAAAAGTCAAAGAATTTAGGATCTTTTATCTAGTGCTTCTATGGGATAATTACCATGAAAAGAAAGGATAGTGTGACAAATTTTATCTACTATGGATTGGACCATATTAGATTTCAGAGATCTTAGGCAATAATGCATTTTAACTAAGGGACCTTCAATGCAATAAATTCACATATCTAGTCAATAGATAATTTATGAAGCATTACTTCATGGTTGTACCATATGTAGAAGCCCCTGAATGATAAATAAAATCTAGCATAAGTATTAATAGTTTAGTTTTCCTACTTTTTTAGTTTAGTTTTCTTTATTTCTAGTTTAGTTTCTATCTTTCTTTGTTTTGTTTCCAAATTTCTAGGTTAGATATTTTGTTGTTTCCTATGACAGTTTGAAATTGGTTTATTCTGACATGACCAGGATAACATCTTACCATATTTATCCCTATTGTATGATTAAAATGATATATATGGGAAAGGGAATTTGTAAATGGATTCACAACTTGGGGTCTGTTCACAAACCGGTTATACTTTTGTGTTTAAGGTCTTTAGGATTTAGGTATGTAAATATAGTCATTCATTGTTGTGTCACAATTGAATATTTTTATCTGGTATGTGAAAGTTGTTCTTGAATACTACATATGAATTTATAAAGTTTTCTTACTCCATTGGACCAAGCATACCTTTCATATTAATACTTGTTTAAGAGGTAATAATCATTAGTATAAATGTAACTGATAGGGATGTTTTGGCAAATTATTTATTTTATAACTACACTAGTTCATAATGGTTTTGAATCTCCTCCTTCCATTCAAATATAAAAAGAGAAAAAAAAATAACCAATGTGTTCAAAAAAGTGATCAATAAATCCCAAAGAAAATCTAAGGGAGATAAATGGCTCACATGATGAAATAAGGTCAATGTATCATGCATCATGATCAAAGAAGAGAAGGAAGAGGAGATAAGGAACCTAAGGTATCTCTATCAAGGCCATAGATGCTTGGTTAGAAGTAGAGCAATAACTGAACTTGCCGGATTTAATGAGCTTCAAAAGAACTAGACTGAAACCTACAACTATTCCAAATCTTTGAAAAAATATTGACAACAAGGGTTAAATTAATATCACTTTAGCACACACAGATCCATGAATGCAAAGATAAGTATGTTGTATGATGTAATTGGGAGTCTCTTCATATCTATAATTCTAATATTTTTCTATGGCACAGTTCAAGTCTGATTTGAAATTGCCAACCAAATTTATGAGTTCTCAAATACTTAGAAGTATTCCCCCTATAAGTCACCATTTATTGTACCCAACATTCCCCTTTTCTACTTAAAGAAATGGGGACCCAATATTTTTGTGATTTGGCCTTATTTGTTAAGTATTCCTCTATGTATTTATACAAATTCTATCAAATTGATCCTTGGTCTTTACACTTGGAAGTACAAACAATGATATTATACATTGTTTGACTAACTTATTAATGCCTTCTGGGAGTTTTTATACTATGCAAGTTTTGGGACTTAGCCTTATTTAGAACTATTTTATTCAGGACTTATTCATCAAAATTTTTGTTTGGAGTTTCCATGTCAGGCATTTTTTTCATAATTTCTTCATCAAATTTTTGTTTGTGACTTATGTTTAGGTCTTTTTTTATCATGGGTTTTATTCACAATAGACTTCATCAGAGTTTCCATACCATACATTTTGTTTAAACATTATGTTTGAATGATTTTCCTAAAAAATTCATTTTTATTCAAAACTCCTTATTCAAGATTTTTAATATCATAACTTTTATTCCAATCTTTTCATCAGATAATTTGTCCAAAATAGTCTTCATCAGGCATTTTATTTGGGAATTTTGTTGAGATATTTTATTCGAATATTATTTCAAGGGATTTTGTCTTCAAGTATTTTGTTTGGACTTTGTGTTCAAAGCCTCTGGTTCATAATAATTATTGGCTTGGTCCCAACATGAATCCCAAATCCTGAATCTCAACTCCCAAAAGCCCACTAGACTTAACCAACAAATTAGAACTACTTCTTGACACTTGCCAAAGTACATAACCTACCAATTAAACTAATGAGATTTGACTATGAAGGTAAAAAATGTTTGAACATTGGACATTTAAAGTGTATAAAATAGAATTGAATGCAAAAATATATATCAACAACGTGAAACTATTGACGTATTCATTGCTTATAAGTGAATTCAAACTCCATTGATACTCTGTGAATAAATCCCTAGATACCTAAAAATCCATTACAAATAAGCAACTAGTGGAAAGGAGTTTTCATAATACACATAAATAGACTTTTAGCACACCAGATAATTACAATGGCTTCATTATCCAAGATCTTTAGAGGATCACTTCCATCATCCCCATTCTCCATTAATGATTTCATAGAGTTTAAAGACATGGTATTCAATGCATTAATATTAGATAATAGGTATGCTAAATACTTAAAATTATGGGATGTCATTGATGCTATCAATGAATTTTAGCATGAGGTAAATATATCACCTATGCAGCACCAATTTTTTATAGACTTACTCTCTCTTAAGAGATAAAGGCTGTAATTCATGGAAACTAAGCTTGAGGTCATGCCATGTATTGAACTCCTGCATGACTTGTTCTTCACTAGTAGGGTGACTCAAAAAAACTTCTTGAATTATATGGATCACCAAATGGTCATAGATTGCATCACTGATGATGGCTTCCAAAGGTACGTATCACTACCAATTCTAGATGCAATATTTGATAAGCATAGGGTGGTAATATGGAACAAGAAAAATTAAATTAAGAAGCTTCTGAGCTCATGGCTTCTTCCTAGGGAGATTATGGTCCTAAAGGGAAAATCTCCCACCCCCATTATCAAATTTAGAATCAGGGTCCATATTGGGATGGCCTTATTAAACAGACTATATGGCATGTCGAATATCCATTTTCTCCACCTGGATTGGGTGCCATTACTATATATGATAATAACTAGTGACATAAATTTTTCCCAGGGAGAGATCATCAGCTTCAATCTGAGGGATTAAGTTCTATATAAAGGCAAAAGGCCCAATTCAACATGTCATTTTTATATGATGTCTTACCTTTTGAATGCAATAATGGGCATAGTGTATAGGGATGTAGGGAAGATTTAGAGCTAGCCACATACTGTATAAAGAATCACATTTGTGATTACTATTAATTCATGCATATATGCATATACTAAGAACATGACCTGAATTACTGAGAATGTGTATCCTCAAGTATGGTAGCCAATTCATGAGGCCCTACTACCTAAAATTTCAAAGAGCATAGTAGTTACACTAGCTCCTTGGGGTAACTATTGGTTATAACTAAAACATATGATGATCATGGTTGTTATTCATAAGTTTCACCCCTTATTCCTCCCCAAGTATGTGATGGATAAGCTAGTAGAGAAATAAATTGCATATCAACTTTGGTGGAGTGTGAAATAAGATATAATAAAACATAAGAAACGCACATTTTATGGATCTTACATGATCATTGGTAGAATGTGTTATATAATGAGGAAGAATTTTAGGGATGTAGGTAATAAGAGGAAGCATTATAAATTATATACCTTACCACATAGAGATTAGGGCCCCCATGATCTAATTCAAAAGCATATCTAGGTCTTTGGTACTCCCTATGATCATGAATTTCTATTCCTAAATGCTAAGGATAATTCCCAAGTCTTAGAAAAGGCAAAAATTGTAGGCATAAAAGAGGATAATTTAAGGATTATTCAGCAAAAGCCATCAATTTTAGTTTAGTAAATGCATAATAAGCTACCAACTCTTGTAGGATGGGCTACTTCAGACTTCTGAGGAAATATACCCCAACAACAAAAAGAGATACCAGAAGGGCCTTGACAATAACTTCTCATACTATTGAGGGATGTTAAGAAAGAGCCTGGTCTAGGTGAGACTGAGCATAGAGGAGATTAAGGGGATATTATTGACTTGGACTCCTCTGATGAAGAAGGCTAGGATCACCCAAATACATTATAATTGTAAACATCTACAACTACACCATAATTTCAAACATATATTATGCATGAGGTTACTATTCTCTCAATTCATCAAGGCTCCTACTTAGATACTAAATCTACTATTTTCTATAAGAGGAATCCAAGACCTCCTCCCCTCATAGATAATCCATTTGTTAAGGAACCACAAATAGACACACCTCTAGTCCAGCAACAAATAGAGACATAACAAGAAATAGATGAAGAGGAAGAATTAGAAATAACCAAATAAATAAGCCTTAGAATCGATAAGGGGAAGTCACCAAAAAAATATGATAAATTAGGCAAAATATCTCAACCTTCAAACCCTTCTTCCCATGTTTCCTCTTTTGTTCCTATTTTTGGTTCATTTCCCATTAGTGTTATTTTGAAAACCCCTTTGATCACTCTAAAATTGGAGGGTGTTGCCTCTACCCCTGATGTTCCCATTTCCCCTATTATTATTTTGAAAACATCATTTGTCCATTAAAAAGTGGAGGATGTTTCTCCTACCACTATTATTTCAATTTCCCCCATAGTGTTAGCCATGTCCATTATTACCACCACTGTCGACATTCCCTCCAAGACTACTATAGTCTAGACTATTAAAAAATGGGCCTCTAAGAATATTGACATAGCATTGACCAGTTCCCAATTACATGTCTCTTCCACACATATAAATGTGATAATGTCTTCCACTAGTTCCTCCCAAGATACTACTATCATATCATTAGGGAAGGATAGAAGAGGTAAACAAGTACATATAGCTCATCCACTCGCCCAATATAGAGGTATGGATTGGTCTAAAATCATATAGACATCCCTTCCTGATGCAGTTCTCAAATGAGCCATAAAATAAATAGCCAAATATAAATTATTTGAGGCTACAACTGAGAATAAACATTCAATAGGCCCAACCCAACTAATTATTCCACCATGGGTAGTTGATCTTATATCGAAGGCTTCTCAAAAGCCTAGTTTTAAAATTATAGAACTGGGATCCATAACCTCCTTGTTTGATAAGACCTCATGAATCATCTAGATAGTTAGGAAGAGGAAATTAGAGGATGAAACTAGGAGGGAAATTATTCTTGGAGAGAGACAGGAGGTTTATGCCTTATCTAAAAGGAAGAACAGACAATTGGGATAATCCCCATACATAAAGGACTTCAAGTCCCTATCTAAAACCCATAAGGATGCTATGATAGCATTACATGAGGGGATAGAGATGTCCAAGAAGGAATTATAAAATGAATTAGATAAAATTAAAGAACAAAAATAAATAATCCACATTCTAGTAGGAATTGAGACTGAAGTTCAGGACGCTACATCAAAATGTTATAATGCTCTAGAGGCTATTAAGGAAATGATGGTAGAATTGGCCACCCATATAGCTTAGACCTATTTATTTTTTAATTATTTAAAGTAAGATAAAAATAATTTAAAATTATTGATTATTTATACTACTAATAAGGCATATAGCCATCTAGACTTAATGACACCACTGGAGGCATCAAATGCCCTCAATTTGGTGGTAATCCGAATGTAGGAAGCTAGAGAGTGGGTTAGCATAACTGGGGTAGTAATGCCCAAATATCAAGAGAATGAAAATATAATATTTTAGATCTTAAAAAATTTGAAATTATCTAAGTCAAGGGATGCTACTAGAAATCTGATTAGCATAATCAATTTTGACCAACTCCTTCAAGAAGAATATGATAATTTCAAGCAGAGCCTATAGGGGTTAGCACTTAAGGATAATGAAGTTGAGTTGATTTTTAAAACAAATAAAGTAATGGAATTAAAAAATTTGAAGATTAACTTATAAAATATAAAGGATGAGCATGTAATACTCTTAGAGCAGGTTAATAAGGTGAATGCACCGTCATTACTCAACTTAGGCATCATCAGGTAGTCGTATGATGTGGGTCACAAATTTAATCTTGAGTTGGAGGTGAAGAAGAATAATATTGAGGATATAACATCTAATTCAGTGCTAACATCAATAGTGATGAATCCCATAAAATTTAATGCAACCATTCAAACATCCACTCAACCTTAGTTGAAAGGCCAATTTTATGCATATCAATATAATGACATCAATTTGTACTCGTATTATAGTTTTATTAAAACTTGAATATAAAGTTTCCTAAGTTATCTATAAGCATGCATACATTGTATTATATTGTAAAGGATAACTTTAATTTTTCATAATTATGAGTTAACTATATGTATACATTACATACAATTTTGAAACTACTGTTAGAACTAAGGTTCTAACTATGCCATGTAATCACAAAATTTTCATGTACTTGAAGGATGAGGCAACCCCTCCCTAAGTATATTTAGATAGATGTAACCCTCATTTTCAAAGGGTTAGAAAATTTCAAAACAAAATCATAATCAATTTTGAATATCACTCATGTGTTTGTTTATTTTCTCTCAAATCCTTTGTAATTAGGCTCTATCTTTTAGTTTGTTTTGATTCAATAATTCTTAGTGTATAATAGTTATGAGGAATTATTTATTTTTATGATTAATATGATAGTTTTAGATGTGAAAAATCTATTGAATAATTAGTAATTATACTGATCATTTTTTAGTAAGTTGACTGCTTTAATTTTCTAAATGTGTAGAGGTGTTTTCAATGATATAGTATTTTGTGTATATGCAAAAACTATCTCAGATACCTCCTTGATCTGAGTCATAATATACTAAGTGAGGGTATACAATAGATACTATAAAAGGAACAACTTTTGACTAAGATCTCTAAGTTTCCTATATCAAACTATCCTAGACTATTTGACCATGTATGTCTGTGTTTGTGTAATAGCTACTAGCAACAGACATTGGTTTTCAAATCACTTGCCCACTTAGAATCCATTCCAAAAGGTGATTTCTGAAGTCATGGAGTCCTTTTTTGATCTACCCTTCCCTCTATTTTTGAGTTTATTTTTGAGATCTACCACCTCTAGATTAGTATCCATTCAGATATCAACTCACCTAGTTTTGACTTTATTTTAGTAAACCATCCATCCATACATAGTCCTTATTAACAACCTACATACTCTACCTACTATTACATCACCTAGTTGTTCAAATTGCATATGTGCAACTTGTGCCCTAGAGTGTATTTTACCTCCATTTAGATCCTAAAATGTTAGAGGCTACCTCATTATGAATGAGTGTGCGTCAAAATGTATCAATAAATTTGTAGTGCCTCAATGTAGAATCATGCTACACCATGATTGGAGTTGTGAGATTTAGTAGATCCTCATGTATATATTGATGACTATTATAGGTAATAAGCATCCATGATTTTTTGAATTATCTTTACCTATGTGGATGCATTATACATTCTCTTAAATAACTTAATCTCTTAGGAGTGTGTACCCTTAGGAACATTTGTATGTACTATGAGTTATTAAAAAGGTTGGTTTATCAAATATCTCAATGATGATGTTTATATACGATGTTTGGGTAGGTGAATGTAGAGCATAGTTAATGATTCAAGAAAAAGTGATTCCTACATTATTTTTGATCAATTAGATCAAACACCTTAAGAATGATTACATCCTTACTTGGTAATCAAGTCACCTCCACCAATTGTGTTTTGTTTTGTGAGTATTTAAAAAGGCATGAGATGATTCTCACTTAAGAATATGTGAATTTAGATATATTTTTGTTTCTTATGTATAATAATCCTAAGGGTGGAAATCTTACAAGATCACTTATGGATTGGCATCACCTAGTGTTGTGGGAATTCTCCTTGTAGTGGAGTGTAGTTATCTTTGTTGAGGATTCATATGTGTTAGGAGTTTACTCATGGATTGGAACCCCATATGTTTATATGGATTTGTAAGAGGTTTCATCTCACATATCTAACATAGAGGTGAATTTTTACTATCTCACCCTCCTTTGACATCATTATAAGCTTACTAAGTGGATTCATATTTTCATGATATTGATTACGTATTCCCTTAATCAGAAGCTTGTTTTTGAAATGTTATTTTGACAATATTCCCTAGAGTTTATAGGATAGTGTATTATAATTATTTTATATATAGGATTTGTAGGAATGGAATGGATTGATGCATCTATGTGATTAATATTTTTCCTTCTAGTTGTGGAAGCAGGTTGTGATACTAAATTTACATGTTTGGTAAGTGTGTAGTGATTTTGGCAACTTGGGTTCTAGTGTTTTATTTATACCATGTGAGGGTATTTAATAATTTTGTTTTTGAGATGTTAGTTCACTACTTTCCACTTGTGGATTTTTTGAGTCACACTTTCTAGTGATACTTTATCTAACCTTTTGAAATTTGACCATGTGGGGTGGTGAACCTTGAATGTATATTGCTTCTGGATTAAGATTTATAAGTTAATTATAATCATAATGTTATGATTTTCCCTTGATTTGATTGGTATTATTATCATCTTTCTTAAAACATGTTTTGATGAGTCATTTATATATCTTTCACCTAGAGCAATTATACAATAGGATGTGTGAAACATCTTGTTTGTCTAAAGGGTTGAGATAAGCCTTTAACTTGTTGTGTAACTAGCTAAGCAAGTAGGGAGGTATTGTCTCACTTGTTCCCTATATAATATTGTAAGGATGATGTGATCCTTATCCTTTATTTCTTATGTTAATTTTAACATTATTTCCTCCTAACTATGAATATAATAGAGATGGGTTAAGCTATGAAATTTGATACTATGTTTGGCTAATATAAACTTAATGCAATTATGGAATGTTGTATAATTTTTCTTGTGATATATTTGTGTTTCATTAAACAATGTGCACATTTTAGAGTTCATTAGGTTCTAGAGACCTAAGGTATGAGTGGTGAATTAGGAACATGAGTACTAATAGATGGGAGTAGATCCTAGTTAGTATCACATTGACTCGGTAGTTACTAAGTTTAGATCTGACAAGGGGAGCTTGTCAAATCCAAGATTTGGCAAGGGGGACTTGTCAAATTTAGTTATATGGTCATACTCATGTATATTGAGGAATGTTTATTCCTTAATTTTGTATACATTGGAAATGTAATATTTCTAATTCTTATTCATCATCATACATATCAAGAGATATTGTAGTAGTGGTAGTATTGACATGTCATACTTATTAGGAGCTATGCAAAGTAGTGATGGTATTAACTTATACACATATTTCTTTTTAGGTTATCTAAACTCTTTTATCAGGATTGAGAAAAACACTCTCCAAGTTAGAGAGGTGTGCAGAGGGGTTGGGAGGCTTTGTGGAACTCTTTTTGGCCATTTATTTTTAGATTTTATGATGATTTCCTATGCTTTTAGTTGAATATTAAATTCAAGAAGTTAGTAAAATTATCACCAAGATACGTGGGACCGTTAAAGGTGTTAGAAGTAGTCAATCCTATAGCATATAGTCTTGTATTGCCACTATTCCTAGCTATATTTCATAATGTCTTCCATGATTCTCATCTTAAAAAGTATATAGTTAATCCTTCACATGTGTTGGATTAGAATGATTTATAGGTTTTGGGCCCTAGGGTGGTCATGGTGGAACCAATCTGGGTAATTAACACTCATAAACTTTGTTTGCATAATAGAGATATGTCACATTGCAATGTCTTGTGGGACTAATACTCTAAGAATAGTACAACTTGGGAGGACTATGATGAGTTATATAGGTGATTTCCACATTTATTTTATTAATTTGATACTTCATACTATGTTATATTTCTGTTGAATAATGTTTTAATTCAAAACTTAAGTTTGAATAAGTGTCATCGAGATGATGACTAACTTTAAGGAGAAGGATGTTACATCTTGATTCCTCACTAAGCAAACTTACTTGATTATCCATAGATTTTTATAGTTGGTAATTTGAATTGATTATTATTTGATTAAGATTGAAGTCATATGTTGTCATGGGACAATTGAATATATCTTTGATTTCATGATTATACATAGCTATGAGTTAGTTGTATTATATATACTTTACATTATGATAATGTTTATTTGTTATTTCAATAATATTTTATGAGATATTTCATGATATTATGGACTAACTACTTTCTTTTCATGAGTTTAAAATAGGATAGACTCATCCCTTAGAGCATGATAGAGAGAGATCATCATTGGACATGGTGACATAGATGGAGGTGTTAGGAGATGACAGAGGAACGGCTAGAACCCCTACATACACCATGTTAATTAGTACATGTTATATGCATTTTTTTAATTCTTAGCATTAGTTCATTCTTTATGTTATCTACATTTAGATAATTGTATATGTGTGTGTTAGTTAAGTTTAATGCTTGTATGTGAAAAAAATCATGTGTGATTGCATTGAGGATAGTATGCATAGGTTTAAATGTAAATGTTGTAGTATGATTATGTTATGATATTCTACTCATAATTGTTAATGTTTATGGGAGCGTAAATTAATGTGAATAGTATCAAGTTACTATGGTATATAAACTAACCATAATTTTTGCAATGTTTTTAAACTTTAGCTTGTTATCATATGATATTTAGGAATATCAACATATGCCTTAATATATTAGAATAACAAAATATAGGTATTTTAAATTAGTATTGATGTGTATTAAGTCCATTAAGAGCTTAGAAATCACTAGCTTACTTAGTATTATGTTAATCTTGTAATCATACTAATCCTGGTATTAGCATAAACTTTGAAATAATTAAATGTGTCAATATATAATAGGTTTATTAATACCTTATGAGGTGAAGCACTCGTCCACTAATAATGAGTGTCTAGAATTAGAGATAGACATAGTGAACTAAAATATATATTAATATTAGATTGACACTATGCTAATACTTTGCATAGTCATATAGTAATGGAATATCAATTTACTATGGTTATTTGTTATAATGAGAAAGTAAAGTTGGTGAAATAGAATAAAACAAAAACTATGGAATCTTAGAAAAGAATGGAAATCTTTAAAAGGAAAAAAATTAAAGCACCATATGCATGAAAAATGGAGGAGAGTGAAGCGTGGATAGAGAAGGAGAGTGCACTTTAAAAAAAAGATAAAAAGACAAGATTTAAAGAAAAAAATCTCACATTAATCTATAGTGAGTGGTGGAACATTTCATCCATGGTTGCAATTGAAATGGTGAATGAAATATATACTCTAATTGGTAGGTAACCATACAAATAGAATGCCTAGAGGGAAACATTTGAGAAAGAGAAGAGATAAATAATGGGGTGTGAAATATCACTTCATAGGGGAGATGGAGATATTTTTCACTCAGTGACATTAGAGTGTAGAGAGGCTGAGGAGGTTGACCTTCACCATTGCCTTGACATAGGAGTTACTACTTTTTAATGCATCTAAATGTATAATTAGGTTCATATAGTGTTTAAGAAACACTTCTCATTTTTGGATTCAGATAATCGATTGCATGAGTTGTTGGTTGTGATCTTCCTAAGATCTATGGTGGAATAGCAACCAAGCTAAATGATTGTTTCATAAAATGAACATGTAAATGGTTGTTGGGAGAAATCATGGTCTTAAATATTTATGAAGATAAAATTAATCTAAACTAAGTACAATTAATGATTTTTAAAACTTAAAATCTAAACCCTAAGTTAATATTGATATTTACAATGAAAATCTAAACTAAAGTGAATTGGTAAAAAAAGGATCAAAAGGGAGGGTAAGGTAGAAAGGTGTTTCTAATATTTAACCTAGACATTACATAAAGTTTAGATTTCATCCAAATAAGAATTTAACCAATATACAACATGAAGTAGCATAAGCTCAAATCCTACTACACATTAGGCAAACATCTAAGAAAGTATGAAAAGATGTAAATAAGAATAGGATTCACTTTAAGAATTTTACCTTTGTAAGCAAATAGAATTAACCTAGATGTAAGAAGAGCAAAGAAAGTGGAGTAAACCTAAGAACTTTCAAATAATCTATCATTATCACAAATTAGAAAATTTGCATTCATAGATGCAAATATACGATCCATATAACAATTTAAATCTAAATATCAAACTAGATAACTAAGGAAACAACCATGATAACAAACACACAGATAAATATTAGATAAACTTTAAAAAATTCCTTACTTGTACTATTTTCTCCAAGTTTACAAAGTAATTTTTTCTCTAAGAGCTTCCCTCCCTTTTAATAATTTTCAATACCTCATTTATATAGGAAATTCATGAGATGTGCCAGTAATTCCTTCTCAACCTACAACTGGACAAGTGTCAATATGCAATTGGACAAGTGTCATAGATAAGTATCCCTTTGTAAATGCTTATAAAACTCATGACCCTATTTAAATATGACTAACCTAACATGACTATGTGTTACATGTTGTTCATGCCACTACATAATAGAATATTCCTTTTCAAAACATTATACAAGCTTAGTTACCAAAGGAATATTCCTTATCTAACTTAACTATGAGACATCAAGAAAGATCTACATGTTCTATCTATGTGGAAATGCCATGTCATTTTGATTAATAATATTGAAATGTGACCATTACCCCTAGGACACATTTCAACACATCATTGGGTTTAGATATTTGAATAGTCCACCTAAGACTCACACTATCAAACCCTCATTTGCATGATGGAATGTGAGCATTCCACTTGGCACCTCCATAGGGCCTTTGTATCCCTTTAGCACTCAATTTTATTTCAAGCCATTAGATCTCTTTTAAGACCCCCCAAGATCATGCCACTTGGAAAATCTATGGATTTTCTATGTCCCTTTAGCACTAGCTTTTATCACAAGCCATTAGATCTTTGTTAAGAACCCCTAGAGATCATGCCACTTAGTGAATCTATGGGTTATCTACATTATTTTAATTGCTCGAGCTCCATCACTCCACTTGGAACCCTCTCATTAGATATTTGGCCTCATTTAACTGTCAACTCTTTGATCACACTATTGGATCTTTGAAATATGCTTGAGTTCTAATCATGAGTTGTAGGCTTAACAGTTGTCTCTTCCTAGATTATCATGTAGCTTCATTGAATTTCCTAGATTTATTTGGTATCATTGTATCTCTATTTCCAATAAAAATTACTTTGTCAGATATTATCCTTTGAGCTCCAAGATCCTTCCACTTGGTGAATCCTCTCTTATCTCAGAGCTTTTGTAGATCTACGAACTACCCACTAGATGGTGATACTTGTCACTCTCATGGGGCTCTTAGGATCTTTGACGTTTCAACTCTTTTCTCTTCATTATATCTTTGAACCACCCTCGATATGGTGAAACTTGACACTCTCATGGGGCTATTAGGACCTTTGACATTTAAACCTTGATCTCATGTCGTTAGATCATGTCCAAGAAAGCCAATGCATACTATCAGATCCTTTCCTTGACTTATTGACTCCCCACGAGCTTGACACTTGTTGTTTCTAGGTTTGTTCCATTCCTACAAACATAAAATAGACTTAATAAGGTCCCAAAAATATATAACTTATGATATAATTTTAATATAAGGTTTTATTCATCTTAATAAACACAATAAAAACCTTAGGATAAAGTCTTAAGATAAGTTTTTTTAAAATATATAATAAAATAGCTCCACTTAATTTATCCCAAGTGAATGACATATTAGACTAGGGGGCTTCAAGAAATATAGAACTTAGTATGAATATTTTGGACTAAATTTTTGATCATGTTGATAAACACAATAAAAAATTTAGGCTAAAATCTTAAGCTAAGTTTAACATATAATAATTATTCTTGTACAAATTTGAATAAAATGACCCACGTGAATTTGAAAGAAACTTAGGATAACTAATTAGACTAGGGGTTTTTGGCATGACTTAAAATGGATTTAATTAATCTTTGATAAACTGAAGGTTAATAAAATATCAATTTAACATTGAAGCATAAAACCCTAAGCATGCTCATTCCCAAATGAGATTCCATTGAGCTTAAAATACATAAACATAGTCAACAATCATTAGCAACATTAGAAGGGGTAAAACCATGATCATTTGAAAATATGTCAATTAATCCAAATGATAACTAGGTGTTGATGATCTTCAAATAAACATAATGTGCATACATGTTAGTGGTACTCTAATCAAGTGAATTTTCAATTTTAAGGTACAAATTTGCATAATTTAAAATAAGGGTCACCATTTTTAGGAATGGGGGTATGTTGACCTCAATAAATGGAGACTTCTATGGGAAACATAGCAATATGTTATAATTCAAATACTCTAGTTTAGACTAATAAGTAGGCTACTTATTCCACTTGATCAAGCATCATTATTAAGATCATTTCATGGTTAGAACAAGTCTTACACATGTAGAATTGTGGTCAAACATCAAGACATAAACATGCCATGTGTGTGCTTTGATTCTACTTATTGATTGCCATAGGATTTAGAGAACAAATGTTAGAATCATGATCTTGACCATTAACACTAACTTATATAATATAACCATGCTTTGTATAGGGAAGGCTTGCACATTGCTCTTCTGATAGCCAAACATCCATATCTCTAATAGAGATACCTTTGGCTCCATTCAAGGCCTTGCTCCACTACCAACTAGACATTCATAGCTCTAGTGGAGATTACCAGAATCACCTCTACTTAGAAATCCTTTTTAATTTTGTAATAAGTTATTTTTTTTGTATTTTTTTATATTTTAACTTTATAGCAAAGGTTGGGAACTAGATTAGCCAGCTTTTAGGATTTGATCACATGTTTGATCTTCAGATAATCATCCTTGGCTATAAAATTTGTCATAGGTAATTAATGTTTTTTAAGTACAAGCATGGTTTTTTTTCAATAATTTAGAATTTAACCCATGTGAAATCCTTGTTAGAATCAAAATTATATTAGAACAAGGCTTAAAATCTCAAGGAAAAATTAAACTATCCATGAGTCTTTGCTAGTTTCTCCAAACTATAACATGATGCTCACATTTCAATAATCCATGATCAACTAATGTTGAGAAGTCATAACTACATTTTTAAAATGTGAAGTTCTTGTGTAATTAGGTGAAATTTGAGCTTAGGGCTGACCAAAATGACTTACTTGGAAGCAAGGAACAAATCAAAGAAAGCAAACACACCAAACACAAAACAAAACAAACAACAAACAAACAAATATTTACAAGCACTACTTAAAATAAGGGATAGGAAAAGAAACATCTAAAACCCTACACTAATTTAATCAATAAATCACCTTTAGGATTGAACTGAAATTTATTTAGTCTACTACAAAACCTTGAAACATGATTGCTTCCATTCAATGGCATCTTCTTATGGATAGGAGCACTTGTATGCTTGTCTCTTCTGGATGATGTAGCTTGGCTTCCCACCTCTATTCTTAAGTATATGGATTGAAGATATGGATCTAAGATCCAATCATCTTCTTCCCAAATTATTCTTTTTCATTATGAAAGTTATCTCTACTTCATTCAAAGACTGATCATGTCTTGTCTCATTCTCATTCCATGGTTATATTGTAAACTCAACTGGTATACTTAGATTGATGTCTTCATTAGGCTCCAACTCATCTTGATTTGGGATATCTAGAATATCATTATCTTCTTAAATAATATCTACAATAATACTTTTTACAATACATTCCTCAATCTCTACATGAATTGGGAAAGGACTATCAATCTTTGAACAAAAACTCTCCAAGTCATCCCAAAATGTATCTTCATTATGATCAATAAAAATGACATGAGATTCATTTTGTATCTTACCATTTGACACATTTTTATCACATATTTATAACCTTTTGATGGAATCATATGAAATTTCTTGATTTGTTACATCTGCTTCATATTCATCTTCCTTGCCTTCAAGTGTTTCAATGATGTCTTCAGGAACTTCATTCATCTCAGCTACAACTTCTTCTATTGCTTCAAAAAGGATAGGGTCTTCCTCCCTGATTGGTATAGTATATCCCTCCTCTAAAATATCTTCAAATTTATCTTCATCTTGAAATGGAAAATCAAAGGTCTCTACCATAAGAGCTATTCTAGAAGATGCATAAGACCATGCAATATTATTATGAACCCTGCAATAATTAGCTAAAGGCACATCGCAAGTGCTTATGTCAAGAACATTCATAATTTTAAATGTCTCATTATTATAGTTATTATTGTTATTTTGAAACCTAGATGTGGGTCTGTTGAACCCTTAAATAGAATAATTTCTATTAGAATTTTCCCCATTATTACCTAGTTGCTTTTGTGTCTCAAGAAAATCAATGCTCAACTTTTAGATTATTTTTAAAATGAAGTCATTTTCACTCTCAAGTACCTCTAAATTATGAACTTGAGGACAACTACCAATTATTTGCACCATATCTCTTTGATCTTGTGGATGAGATCCACTTGCAATGTTATTTAGGAATCCTAGGTTTTGACCAAGATGAGCATGACTCAAAGGTACTTAGTTAAAAATTCGATTTTGAATTAAATTAAGTATGCTTTAATTAACATTAGGAATGACATTTAGCATAGGTATATTAGGATTGCTATTTGGAATGGCATATGCCATTTAACCCTGGGGTTGTATTTGGTCATTAATACCACAGCTTCAGTATAGGCTAAACCTAATGTATTAATGACTTTAACATATCTTTTCAAAAACACATAAGTTAATGGGCCTAAATCATCTTTATAAATCTCTAAAGTTAAAACCTTGATAGGTCTATAAGGAGCTATAGTTCTATTCAACATATTTTGAAATCTAGCATTAAAATCTCTAATGGTTTCACTTGAATCCATCTTCACAGTAATGAATTGTTGATAAAGGACATATGGACTGGTGGTCTTTCCAAATTGATTAACAAAATAATTATTTAAATCATTCTAGTTGATAATGAAATATTTGGAAAGCTAAGAAACCAATCATATGCCTCATCTCTAAGACTAAAAGGAAATAATCTATAAGAAACATCTTCATGAACAACATTTAACAATCCTAAAGTATCTTTAAAGCACTTGATATGTTCTTCATTAGTCACAATACCAATATGACTAAAAGGAGGCAAATACCTTTCAAGATTTCAAGGCAAATCATGTACCTGACCAAGCACATTGATACAAGATCTACCTAACCATGTCATACCTTGATGAATATCTTACTTTTGGCTATTATAGATCCAAATCCTATTCACCATACAACATAGAAACCAAATATTTGCAAAGACAAATAGATCTTCAATTCTTTTCAAAAAAATTCATATAGATATTCAAAGAATATCAATCTTTAACTAAATGAATCCCAAATACTAGTCTAAAACCATTAAGATCAATGATATTTACACAAATATGCTAAAATAAACATAAATATGCAAAGAATACATCAATCTTTGAGCATAATTCACTAAAATTAGCAAATATACTTCTAATTCATAGAGATTTAGCTTAACCCTCCTTCTAGGACCAATTTTCCCCTATTAGTGCACCTAAATGTATAAGAAGGTTCATCTAGTGTTCAGGAAACACTTCTCATTTTTGGATTCAAAGAATCCATTGCATGAGTTATTGGTTGTGATCTTCTTGAGATCTATGGTGGAATAGAAGCCAAGCTAAATTAATGTTTGAAAAAATGAAAATGTAAATGGTTGTTAGGAGCAAATGTGGTCCTAAATCTTTGTGAAGATGAAATTAATCTAAAATAAGTCCAATAAATGATGTCCAAAACCTAAAGTCTAAACCTTAAGCTAACATCTATATTTACAATGACAAACTAAACTAAAGTGAATTGGTAAAAAAAAGGAGAAAAAGGGAAGGTAAGGTAAAAAGAAGGTGTTTTTGATCTTCAATCTAGACATTACGACAAAATTTAGTTTTCATCCAAACATGCATTTAACCAATGTGAAACATGAAGTAGCATAAGATCATATCCCACCACACATGAGGCAAACATCTAAGGAAAATATGAAAATATTCAAATAAGAACAATATTTAATTTAATAATTTTACTCCTATAAGCAAATAACATTAGCCAAGATGTAAGAAGAGTAAATAAAGTGAATTAAACCTAATAACTTTGAACTAATCTAGAATTAACATAAATTAGCAACTCTGCATTTATAGATGCACATCTAGGATCCATAAAAAAAATTCAAATATGAATATCAAACCAAATAACTGAGAAAGCAACTATGATAGAAAACACATAGACAAATATTGGACAAACTTTGCAAAATTCCATGCTTGTACTACTTGATCCAAGTTTCCAAAGTAATTTTGGCTCTAAAAACTTCCCCCCTTTTTACAATTGGTAATACCTCCTTTATATAGGCAATTCATGAGATGTGTCAGTCATTCCTTCTCAATATGCAATTAGATAAGTGTCAACATGCAAAAGGACAAGTGTCATAGATAAGTATCTTTTTACAAATGCCTATAGAACTCATGACCCTATTTAAATATGAATAAACTAACATGACTGTACTTTACATGTTGCTCATGCCATTATAAAATATAATATTCATTTTCAAAACATTATACAAGCTTAGTAACCAAAGGAATATTCCTTATCTGACTTAATTGTGAGACCTCAAAAAAGTTCTACGTGTTTTGTCTAAGTGACAATGCCATGTCATTCTATTTATGAATCCTAAAATGTGACTATTTCCCCTAGAACACATGTCAACACATTATTGGGTCTATATCTTTAAACAATCCACCTAGAACTCATATTGTCAGACCCTCATCTGCATGATGGAATGTGAGCATGCCACTTGGAAACTCTGCAAGCTCTCTACATCCCTTTTAACTCCAAATTTTATCATGATCCATTAGATCTCTATTAATACCCCTCAAGATCATGCCACTTTGTGAATTTATGGGTTCTCTACATCCCTTTAGTACTAAATTTTATTTCAAGCTATCAAATCTTTGTTAAGACCCCCAAAGATCATGCCACTTGTCAAATCTGTGGGTTCTCTATGTTATTTTCATCACTTGGGTGCCATCACTCCACCTAAAAGCCTCTCATTAAATCTCTAACCTTATTTAACTATCAAATCTTCACTCACACCATTGGATCTTAGAAATATGCTTAATCTCTTATCATGATCCATGAGCTTGAAACTTGTCTCTTCCTAGCTTATCCTAGGGCTTCATTGAATTGTCCACCTTTGCTTGGTGTCATTGGATCTCTATTGTCAATAAAACTCACTCCATCAAATCTTGTCCTTTGAGCTCTAAGATCCTACCACTTGTTGAATACTCACTTGTATCAGGGATTTTGAATTTTGAACTTATGCTTTTTGTTATATCTTTGAACTGCCCCCAAGATGGTGACACTTATCACTCTCGTAGGGATCTTAGGATCTTTGAAATTTCAACCTTGATCTTACATCATTAGATCATTTCTTAGCAAGCAAAAATGTACCATCAGATCATTTCCTTGACTTATTGACTCCCTACAAGCTTGGCACTTGTCATTTTTGAGTTTGCTCTATTCTTGCAAACATAAAATAGACTTAATGAGTTACAAGAAATATGGAATTTAGGATATAATTTTAACCTAAGGTTTTATTCATTTTAATAAACATGATAAAAACCTTAGGATAAAGTCTAAAGCTAGGTTTTTAAAAAATATATAATAAAAGAGCTCCGCTTAATTTAGCCCATGCGAATGACATTAAACTAGGGGGCTTCAAGAAAAATAAAACTTAGTATGATGATTTTGGACTAATGTTTTGGTCATGTTGATAAATAAAATAAAAAATTTATGATAAAATCTTAAGCTAAGTTGAATATATAATTATTATTCCTACACAAATTCAAATAAGATGACCCCCTATGAATTTGAAAGGAACTTAGGATAACTAATTAGACTAGGGGTTTTTGTCATGACTTAAAATGGATTCAATTAATATTTGACAAATTGAAGCTTATTAAAAGATCAATTTAACATTGAAGCATAAAACCCTAAGCATGTTCATTCCCAAATGAGATTCCATTGAGCCTACAATATAGAAACACAATCAACAATCATTAGAAACATTAGAAGGGGTAAAACCATGATCATTTGAAAAATATGTCAATTAATCCAAATGAGAACCAGGTTTGGATGATCTTCAAACAAAGACAATGTGCATACATTCTAGTGATACTCTGATCAAGTGAATTTTTAATTTTAAGGTACAAATTTTCACAATTTAAAATAAGGGTCCCCATTTTCAAAAATGGGGGTATGTTGACCTCAACACTACCCTTCGATAGTCCCATTTAGCTATGGATGTGGTTGAACTTGTTGTATGATAAATTGAAAACTATCCAAGTTTTAATGCTGGGAAGGGATTAATTTTAATGATAGAAGACATGATTGAAATGAAATCATGCATCATGGATGGTGCCACAAGAAGTTGCAGAGCAGTTTCTGGTCTTTCTAAAATCATGAATCCCATTTCCATTTCTCAATTTATTATAGATAAGACTCCTCACAATTATTTTACCTTTGATGGAGTAGGGAAATTCACTCGAGATCATGTGAATCTTTAAAATTTTGAGTCTTTTGAAAGATTTATAACTTAGTTGTTGTATGTTAAAAAGATTCTGAGTTAATTTAGTGAATTGTTATGCAGATAGTGATTTATACATTGATTTATCATAAATTATATAGTATATCTCTATGAGTAAATATATAAATTTTAGTACTTACTATGGTAATTACAAATAGAGATAGGTAATGTATAAATCACGATGTTATAATAAAATGCATAAACAACTACCCTCCATATAAAAAATGATGGTTGAAGATCACTATTTATCCATACCATTGATCTAAGTACTAATATTAGTAGATTTATTATAAAATCACATGAAATATTTAATACTCTACTTAGATATGATATTATGAAATTAAAGAGTAAAGAGTATTATTAATATTTAGTATCATGGTGAAATAATTATAATTACGCTTCATGATCTAAGTATTAATATTATAACTAAGAATCTGAGTATTTTCTATAATATAGTTACACTTTATCATTGTGTTATATCTCATGTGGCATATATTCTAAATTATCTGAGCATATAATATCAGAGTATTTTAGTTATATTTAATAGTATAATACAACCATAACATATATGAAATTGAGTATTTCTAAATCTAAGTATAATTTGAGTACTTAAATGTAGTCCATATGTATAAAACTGAGTATTGTCAGATGAAGGAATTCATTGTGTTAAACATATATAATATACCATTATAATGTAACCTATTATATATAATTAGATTATATACCACATGAGATATAAAAACTGCAACTTGATATATATTGTTAATGTTACATTGTCATATACTTTACATTATCACTAATATCACAATGGATAGGATATATGATAATGGTATTATAGCAGTTTAGGGCTAATATGTTATAGCAATATGACTGTAATGATATTAAATCATGTGATGACCTACAATAGTTTGGAACATAAAAATGTAAATATATGACTCTGTTATATGAGGAATGTTAATATTACTAATATTTTTACAAGAAAAATGATAATAAACATTATAATGTTACATTTTCACTATACTTCTGATTGACTAGTGTTATATATATATATATATATATATATATATATATATATATATATATATATATATATATATATATATATATATATATATATACATATATATATACATATACATATATATATATACATATATATATATATACATATATATATATACATATATATATATATTACATGTATATATGTATATGTATATATATATGTATATGTATATATATACATATATACATGTAATATATATATAGATATGTATATATGTATATATATACATATATATACATACATATATATATATATATATGTATATATATACATATATATATTACATGTATATATGTATATATATGTATATATATACATATATATATATACATACATATACATATATATATATATATATATATATATATATATATATATATATTGTGGATATAACATTAGTCAATCAGAAGTATAGTGACAATGTAACATTATAATGTTTATTATCATTTTTCTTGTACAAATATTAGTAATATTAACATTCCTCATATAACAGAGTCGTATATTTACATTATTATGTTCCAAACTATTGCAGGTCATCACATGATTTAATATCATTACGGTTATACTGCTATAACATATTAGCCCTAAACTGCTATAAACATTATCATATATCCTATCCATTGTGATATTAGTGATAATGTAAAGTATATGACAATGTAACATTAACAATATATATCAAGTTGCTATTTTTATATCTCATGTGGTATATATATTGACATTCAAAACTATGAAGAAATATATATACATAAGTTGTGTGGAAGCTTAGTCTATGTTTTGGCTATGTTTCAAACTCCATGTAGAGATTAAGAAATGTATTTGAAACACAATAGTTTTATATAAAACAAGTAGATGGAGTCAAACCTATAACAACATATATAGATAAAATGCATAGACTATTTTAGGGTACAAATACATAAATAATTTTGTGAATTCCTTATGTGGTGAATTTGAATTAGAGGTTGATTTTTTCTATTTTATGAACCAACAATAAATAATGACAATGGAATATTATTATATAAAGGTCTATTGACTATAGTACTCAGTTTATATCTTGATGATTCATGAATGTAATGATTTTTGAAATCTTATAAAAACCTTGATGAGAGTTATAAATGACTATTAGTATATATACATAAAATAATGAAAACTTGTGTGTGGTACATATTATAAGTATATTAATATGTACCAGTACTAATACACATATAGCATATAATAGTGCATCATGATGTGTGACTATAAGTTATAATTATTTTGATTAATAAAACTAAGTTATTAATTTTTGAATAATGAAAACTATTTATATATGCATATAGCCTCCTAAAGATGTAATATGTTATTTAAATGAAAGATTATGTTTTTTTAAAAATTATAACTTTATTTATTATGATTGGATGTTAAAATTGAGTAGTGTATACATAAAAATGATAGACTGTGATATTATTGCTTGACATAGAATATAATATGTATTTAAATTTACTTATGTAAATTTGATTATGGAGTCTAAACATAGATTATACCTGGTTGGTATAAACCATACTTGTTTACTTATTATTTATGTGATAAATAATATTTTAGATATTCATTCATATGTTTGATGAATTATATGTATGCATTTTGATCATTTCTATGTTCAACATATTTTACAAATGCTAGTAGGAAGTAATCTATATGAATCTATTAGTTATATTTATATTAACCAAATCTCACATTACTTGTACTGAGTAAGTAGTGAGATGGACTTCACTACCTTATTAGCATCACCAATGCCAGATGAAGATAATATGATCAAGTGGTGTGTATGATTTTGATTGATCCTAGAGATCAATAAATATTGAAAACTTTGGCCAAATTAATGTTAGTTAGAAATTTTCATTTCATATGTATGATTTACATATTTGTGCACTATCATGTTAGAACATATTTCTTTATGATACACTTCATGTTCTTAGAAATCATACAACACATAGGTACTAGTTTACCTCTCTAGATTCCTGTACTGTCACTATTTACTCATCTATGAAGGGAAAGTCATTCCTTGATGTGGGACTATGTAGGGGGTCAATTTTCCATGGTTGGTGTGGAAAAGCACTCGAATGATGCTCTCCCTCCCCACAATAGTTCTTATTTGGAGATGACACTTGAGATTGCCATAGATACTAGAGTTTGGGGAACTCATGCTTTGTGGAGCCTTTTATCTTATAAATTATTATATTATATTTATTATTATTGAGATATTATTCTAATGAGATGCAATTTTTTACTTATTATACCATGACAACAATGGATGCATGTTTGTACTAGTCATAGTTGGAAATCTATAATTACTTTCTATATTCATTTATGTTTTGTTTTGATAGTGATCCGTAATAGGTTGTGTTTACATGATTATTTTTTACTTAAGATAGTTAGTGTGTTTTATTTGGATCACTAATTATATTCTCATAGTGAATCTAATAAAATAATACATTGATTAAAGAAAAAAAATTACGTTATTCTAAGTAGATCCTAGTGGGGATGCTCTAGTTATTCAATTTGCAAGATCTAAAGCCTAGTCTTGGTCTTAATAGGCGTATGTAAGTCTAAGTGCTTGAAAATGTAATCACTTATAAAATTTTAATAAGGTATACCCTAACTCACTTCACCTTCCATAATATTTATTTGATCATTAACAATCACTAAATGGTTAAGGCTAATGTCTAGAATTATGAGTGTTCAACAATACTGTGTGTGAGGTTTCATTTGAATCTTGCACTTATAATGGATTTATGAGCCTCCAAATGGATTATTATAAACAAGTATGAAATCCATACTATTTTTATGATTTAAAAAATTAATAACAACTTAAACAACCATCAAAAATACAATACTTGTCATTCTTGACTATACATTAATAAAATTGCTTCTTATTCAAGTGTATTGTGCCTACCAACTTGTAGACATAGAAAGGATTATAACCACAAAATATATCAATATATAATGATGTTATGATACTCCTTCCATTTAATGAATACTCATAGGTTTCATAAATATACAACACAATTTCATTTCATTCATGCATTGATCAAATAATACATTATAAACACACCTATGATAGAACAAAGTTATTTCTCATATTTTTGATATATTTCTTGTATTTATTATAGTTATCTACACTTATTATTTGTCTCCTTAAAATATCTCCAATACAAACAACCTTTAACCACACACACTTCCTTACCTAAATGCATTTTATTACTTTATGACACTAATCATACAAGATAACTCCTTCTCTCAAGGCTAACTCCATATATGGTGTAGTTACATTTGCCTTTCTTGGATTAAATTTCCTTTTCCATGTATTTCACATTGAAACACCCTTAAAAAAATACTAGGACCCACTAAGACCTTTAAAAACATTTTTCAACATTTGTATTTCACACAAGACCCAAAATACCACTCTGAAGCCTAATTGAAAATTCAATTTTTTAAATTCCCCTTTTTGGTGGAAAAACTCTAAATAAATAAGAATAATCACACACAAAAGATTATTTAAGACTAAAACACACCCTAAGGGACCCTAAAATACATATGACACTCACACCAGAACAAAAATGGTCATTATGAAACTCTCATACATACTAAATTACTATATTACTTTGTGATGCTCTGCATTAAGCTCCCTAAGTGGGAAAATTTGAGCTCATGCTCAAATTTACTTTGTACAACTTCATTATTTATTTCAAATTATTCCTCTTCTTATTTTATGATCTCCTCTTGTCTTTCTCATTTCTTCTCAATTGGTTTTTTGTATTTGTCTTCCTGACTTGTCTTTCCTCTTTATCAACTCATCCTCTACCTTTATGAAGTACATGATCTACTACAACTCTTTGTCCTCTTCATATTCCATCTCCTCCATATATGATTTATATTCATCATACTCTAACTCAAATGGATGGTTCTTATTCTTCACTCCTACTCCTATTCTAAATATTTCTTTGACATTTGTCCTAATTGGTTCATGCACTCATTGTTGGTTTATCTTCTTAACAATGCTTCATCCTTTATACTCATACTCTAATGGATTATTATGCATATATTATTCCTTAACCTTTTTCATATTATAATTTATATCCTCTTTGGATTCCTTTTCATGATACTATAACTTATCATGGTGATTCTTCTCATAGCTTCCTTTCTAATCTTGAAATGGCATCTTCTTGACCAATCTAGGTACATCATAACACGACAATTATTGGTAACATTTTCTCTTAATATGAACATTCATACCTCCAACCAAATCAGATAAAAAATTACCAATTTTTTAGATTAAATTCTCACTTTTATATTTTTTCATTTTCTTGTTCTCTTGTTCACCTACTTATAGCTCTACTTCCATGAGTATTTTATCTTCAACTCTTGGCATACTACTTGGACTAGTTCTTGGGTTAAGATTTCCCTCTCTTTGTTATATTAATGTTGACTTTATCTTAATACTTCCTTGGATCAAATTTAGACTGATATTTTCCTCCTCCAAACATGCATTCTTCATCCCATCATTTTTTTTGTAAAGAACACAGATGTCATCCTCCTTCCTTTGCTCTATCATGAGCTCTTGTGCCTCATTTATTTTTTTATCCATCTGATCATGGAGTGACTCCCTCTCTTTAATATCCATACCTACACTATCATGCTTAGGATATATCAAATTACATTCATGGGACTTGATATTTTCTTCAAATATCTCATGGTCCTTTCCATCCTCCCTTGCTCTTGTATTCTTCTTCCAAACCTATCTAGGCATCTCTTTCATCTTCTTAAGTTATTTATCTTGTCTTCTTAAAAAAATTTCTTTAATTGCATCATTAGATACCAATATTTGTTTATTTATCAACTCACATGATTTTATGCTTAGTTTGTTCATAGTTTTAGGCTTACTTTGGCTTGCAACTATTTTTTATTCATCTTGTACCAATACTTATCCATATTTTTTCCTACAGCTCATTGATTGTTTCTAATTTTATGCCCTTATGAGATGTAGAATTTCATCTTATTTACATGTTCATATGGGAAACATACTCCTTATCTTGAATAGCTCTAGCTATTCTACCTATATTGTAATTTTTTTTTCCATATTGTAATTCTACCTATAGCTCTTTTATGATAGCTCCCACATTCTTTTTACTTTGACTTATGAACTCTAATAGGTCAACTTTAGCCTCTTGCATCAATTTTCTTCATATAAAATCCTCTTCCTCATTGTGCTCTTTAATATATTGTACCATAAATTTTACTTAGGATCCATATCCATCGTGTATCAAATTAGACACTCCTTCATATTATAAATTAATTTGTATACATGCACATATATAGTTCAATGAAGTATTAGATATTAGAATTTAGGAATTTTGAGTCTCTCTTTGTCCTTATTATATACATCCTTGCTAATCCAAGATGTACGCTATCTTATCCATTTATATTTCTCTCCCTTGAGACTCCATTAACTCATGCCAAGTACTCATACTATTTTAACCTTTTAGGGTTTATCTTATGTTTGATTAAAGGGATGAGTAGACTAAATTAAGGAAATAATATGCATAAAATATAGCCACTAATTTGTTATAGAATTGACTAGATTTGAGTTTTCTAAAAATAGTAATAAATGGTGAAATTAAATATTAATCTAAAAAAAACCTAATGCAAATAATCTAAGTGCTATAAATTAAGATGGAAGCTGGTCTAAGTATCATCAACTAGATACCTATGTTAGAACCCCTCCTAGATAGTAGTGCCATAATTGGATAGTGGTACCATGTGGATATAATGTATTAATATTGGCACTAATGTCCTCTATGTAAGACTACCCCAAAATTTAGGGTGCACTTGTGTCTAGATTTAAAGGGTCTACTCCTATGCACATAAATTTTGGAACTATGTATTGTGAGTATAATGATTGATTTATGATGTAAACAATAATCCTGTTTGAAACTAGGGTATGAGATAAAAAGTGTGTTCATTAGTAGGATAGGGTAGACATCCTCAACACCTTTTTATGAAGAGATTTGCCTACATACCAATACTCAGAGGAGGGATCAAACCCGATATAGTTCTCCCCACCTAAGTATTGATACAAATGCAAGTCATGCTATTAAGATAGTGGTCTTGAGTGCCTTGAGTGTTCTTGAGATTAAAAATTTAGAAAATTTGAGCTTAGGGCTACTGTAAATGGTAACATGTAGAACTAGGTCAGAATAGGGATTGATAACCTTAATTTTTCTCAACTTATTTCATGTTTGAATATGTATTTTTCATATGATTTCCATCTAGTGGATAAAAGGATAAAATTCATTTATTTATAATGTTCCATTACTTGTTCAAATAATAAAATATGTCTAGGATGACCTTATAAGGTTTTTAATTTTAAAAATATCTTCATTTGGGAAAGTTAGGTTAAAGGACATATGTGCCATTTTGGGGACACTAATGCCATGGGGCTCTAGTTTCTTTATTATGGCACTATCATCCAACTAGTAGAACACTAGGTATGATAGGATAGGATCAATAAATGAGGGTCTAGTATTATGTTTGAACTCACTATAGATGCATGTGGCCTACATGAGGTCTGCATAAATGTGATAATAGGATTTAAGATAGGTCTAGGGTTAATCTAGGGATAGGTAGTCTTAATTATCACTCTTAACACTTTAATACCCCTTTTAGCTGATTATATTCCCCCCATTTATGCTATAAATTTAGAAAATTTAAATGAATATAATAAAGGAAAAAGAATCATACCTAGACTTACCTAAGAAGTGAATCCTATGAAGCTGAATATGAGTATGTGAAGCTAGGTCTGTATATTTGAAGCATGATTCAATACATGTAATGTAAATTAAATATGAATAAATTAGTCTTTACTTAAGAGATATCAAAATAAAAAGGTTATGACAAGTAAAAGAAGTAAAACTAAGTGAAAATGAGTAAAGAGATGGGAAAGAGGAAATGAACAAATACACTTCATTGGGTACGTGAAACAATGTATGAACCTAGTGACAACCTATGTGTGTGCATGTATATAATGATCAATTAGTAAATAGCTTAGATTAAACTGATATATTTCTCAATCCTTATATGTGTGTGGCTAAATAACTCAATCCACTTTTGACTCCATCATTTTCCACACCTTCTTGGTAGATCATGACCTATGAATAACTTAGATTGGACTGATAGTGTGTCTAACCCTCTCATGTGGGTGGATAAAGAACTCAATTAGGATATGAATCCATCATTTCCAACCCATGTATCATAGATGAATCTAAAACTAAACTATGTGAAGTAATAAAAATGTCTAACTGAGTATATCTAGTTGTGTATGTCAGCTCTATTGATACATTAGGTAGCTCTAGGCCACTCTGAAATGTCAACTACTACAAATGAATTAAGGCATGAAACTAGTGATAACATAGAATATAATTTCAATTGTATAAAACATAGATAATGACATGGAATTTATCATTCCATTTGATCAACTAGTGTGTAAATGAGCATATGGAAACAATGTGCCATGCATATGCCCCCAATCTAGTATCTAAGTATATTGATTTTGGATTGAGTTGTAATAATTAATTTAAGAAAACTAATATGAATCTGAGTAAACTGATATGAATCAAAGCAAAAATTGAATACAACTGATAAACATATAAGTGTATTTATTAAAACTTGTATTATACCTATTATATTATTTTATCTAATTTGAGTTGTTATAAAATTGAGACTACTAGAAAATAGTGTCATATATTGGATAGTAGCATTATGTGGTACTAGTGTCCCCATTTGGGTGCTAATGTCCTTTTGATCTAAATTCGATGTACCCATACTACTTTCTGAGTCATTATTTTCCCACTATGTTTACCTATGTCTAATTCTTTATAGCTGATCCTATGTGATTGAAAATGTATTATGAGTGCAATATAGGAGCCTGATCTCTATGAAAAACCCCTGTGAATACCTCCTCTTTTGAGGGTAGTTGTTGAACCTATGCAAGAACTATCCTCAAAAGAAAAATATCTACACAATGTGTTAGTTGGAACATTTATGATAACTATGTGATATCATCTTACATTTGATAACCAGTAAAAATAATGAGTATGAGTAGAAATGATTAATATCAAGATATAACAATGCAAAATATGGAATGTAGTGAAACTTGGTGATCAAATCTATGTATAATATTCCCCCAAGTGGGAGAATGTGTCAATTGAATAACCATGAATCAATGTATATGAACCCAATGGGTAGATAATAAAAAGTGTGGATTAATGTAGTGGATCTGAGTCTTGTAATAATCTGCAATCACTCATCAAGAACAATTAAAGCATGTATGTATGATAAAATTAATTGTACTAAGATAGCTAGCATATGTAGTATTTGGAAAATATAATAAATGTAAACATAAAAATGCATACAATCTATAAGTTTTGTGTTTTTTGAGTAATTATTATGTAATGTAAGATGTATGTTGCATCTATCCATCCATAGGGTGTCAAGATATATGTAATCAATGTATATAATAATAACTATGAGTAGAACTAAGTATCTAGCTATGGGGATGGGGTATGATGTCCATCATGGCACTGAAATAGGAAGGGTAGATGTATGAGGTCCCTCATGAAATCAAAAATTTATGTGTGTAATAATCAAAGATAAGTGTCATGGCCATGATGCATACAAAAAATTATATATACAAAACACATGAGGCACAGAAAGTAGGCCAAGGGGCCATAATATAAGGGACATGGGCACATTTCACTAAATCTTATAAAATAAGACATACAAAGACATGTTTAAATGTCTACATACGTAAGTAACAAGCAAGTTAGATTAGAGCCACATAGAAGGACATATTCAAATTCCACATACATAATCAAGAAATCACACACAAGGTGGGTAAATTTCCAAAGCATAAATATTGTGAATAAAAGTAGCATAGATCCAAAGAACAATGGCATATTTAAATGCCCTTGAATAGAAGAAGCATAGAAATATAATAAAGTTTAAACTAGGTAATCTAGAAATTAAAGTATGCATGAATATGTAATACAAATCTATGTAAGAGATAAGTTGTATGTATGCTAAGTTTAAAGTAGTGATAACCAATAAAAATAATGAGTATGAGTAGCAATGATCAATATCAAGATATAACAATGCTAAATATGGAATGTAGTGAAATTTGGTGATCAAAACTATGTATAATATTCCCCCAAGTGGGAGAATGTGTCAATTGAATAACCATGAATCAATGTATATGACCCCAATGGGTAGCTAATAGAAAGTGTGGATTAGTGTAGTGGATCTAAGTCTTGTAAGTAATCTGCAAGCACTCGTCAAGAACAAGTAAAGCATGTATGTATGATAAAATTAACTATACTAAGATAGCTAGCATATGTAGTATTTGGAAAATATAATAAATATAAACATAGAAATGCATACAATCTATAAATTTTGTGTTTTTTGAGTAATTATTATAATGTTTTTATGTTTTTGGAATAATGTATTATTTTTGTATTTTCCAAAAATAAGCTATGTAAAAGAAAAATGAAAATAAACTATGTACAAGGAGAAAAAGAGAGGAAAAATATGTACAAAAAGAGAGAAACCATACTAACCGATGAGTCTAATGAGAGACTCACTATCATTTTGACTTATATCAAATAAGGGAACTATGATCATGCATGTTTTTTGAAAGGGCAACTATGATCCCATAATCTATTGTACATAGTGATTTGTATCTATATTTGTATCTATCTATGTAGTGTTGTTAGGAATATGCAGTACTAATTATGGTCTCTTGTGAACTATAGGTGTTTTAAGAAAACATATGGTATAATATGTTATAATTAACATATTTTCTCTACGTTGGGCACCCTAAGAACCCAATAATACTAATCTCAAAAAAAGTGTGTGGAAATAGGCCCTCTAGAATCTATGATGTAGTGGTATCTCTAATAATGGTCTCTATGGGAGAGTATGCATATGTGTCAATACTATAAGAATAGATTTTATCTTCACTATTATCTCTACTAAAATATATGATGTATCACTAATAAATATACTTTGATTTGTAACTAACAACTATGCTATATATGGTAACTATGTTGGAACTGTAACTGGTAACTATGTTGTAACTGCCTATGGAATAGGTAAAGGATACTCATATGGAAGACCCTCAAATTTGACCACATAATTTGTTTATATTTATTTTAGGCATATATGTAATATATATATTATATCTCATAACTACTATATCCATGGCCTACCCAATAACATATCAAGCATGCCAACACTAGGTACTACTAAGAGCTAAGTGGCTATATGTGTTAGTCCCACATATAATAGAAGTGCAATCTCCCTGATGGATATCTAAACATGACCACTAAAAACACTAATAAATATGTCTATGGGGAATTTATTCTACTCTAAATACCCCAAATGATGTAAAATTATCATAGTGTACATGTTAATGCTTGACCCATTATCAACCATAACACTCTAGATAGGATGATGATCTATATAGGCTCATACAAAGAGTGCTTGTAGATTTGTATCATCATCAACAATATCCTACTCTGATAATGTGATGAGTGGTCTAGTTAAAACTATAGTGTGGTACATACCCATGATATTATGTAATAGTATGATATGAAGATAGTGGTGAATGTGCCTGATATGTGTAGTAAACATTTGAAATCCTCCCTGCCTCATTAGTTAGGTTATTTGGAAATGGATCTAAGAATATAATTAAATCCATATCTTTTCTTTGATGTAATTTTGGTTCCTTTATGGCTATACCCACATAAATAATGTTATCCTTAATCAAATGTTGTATCTTATGTTTTAGGCTTATGCATTTGTTTTTTATATGGCCTAGTGCCCTATGATAATCACATAATGCATTAGAATCATAAATATTTAGAAGAGGTCATGTCAATTAACCTCTTTGATGGGAGGGATAGATATGACATTACATTCCAAGAGCTATTGAAAAACCTATGATATCAATTATGGAAGTTGGGAAAGATTCGACATTGAAGAGCTGATAAAACCAAGTGAGGAAATGGATCTAAATCTATGTTAATTGTGGTATTTTGATCACTCTTGTTATTTATGGACCTTACCTTGTATGGAGGCTTATTTTAACTCTTATTAGTTAATTTTGATCCTATGTTATATTTTAATTTTCCCATTGATAAAAGCTTGACTTCTCTTTCCTTTAATGTGTGGCATAAATCTATGAATGTTAGAAAATTATTAAACAAGATAGCTTTGTGTAATGTGAGTAAAATATTTTGTTTGAACATGTCTTGAATCTCTTTATCTGCCATGGGGCTAGTTAATTTATCTAATATATTCATGTATCATAATACATATTCTATGATAGGTTCATTTGAATTTTTTTTCAACTGTGCAACTTGAGCATATGAGATTTTTTCATTGATATTAATGGAGAAGTGTGCTAAAAAAATGTCTACCAAAGGATTTAATTTTGTGATAGATTAATTTGGTAAGTCATAAAACCATTATAAGGCATAATCCTTTAAACTGCATGAAAACAACTTTGTCAGAACATGTTGCATGAAAAGCTCAGAGATGGTGCTCTAGGTCACCCTTTCCATCATACCATGTAAGTTTAGGTTCCACAAGTTTGGATGATGAGGGATTTTCCACTATGTGGTGTGCCAAAGGTGTATGTAAGAGAATATTGAAATCTGAGACATGTGATGGCCTAATGGCTCCCTTCTCAAGATGTAACAACTTAGCCTATAGAGTGTGAACCTCATGCATAAGGTACTATACATCTGGAGTGGAGAAACTAGCCATAAGAAGTGTATCTATAATTAAACATTATTGAATTATAATTTTAGGTTATGCTAGGTAAGCTGGTCCCATTGTAGTTATAATAATGTTATTTATTGGGGGAGTTGAATATTGACCATTGTTTTATTTGTTCTTAATTTCCATTATGGATTTTAAAATTTGTGCATGATCAAGGGGATATTCCCAAATTATATCTCTAAATCTCTATAGGACCTCATCTTTATTTAAAATTATGTTATCATTGTTAAGTGGAGGGAGAGTGTCCCAATCTCCAATTTGTGCATCATCTTGTTCTTAATAATATTATTCATATTCAAATGAATTATAATTGAAATCCACATAATCAAGGTGTGAATTATCAAAAATAAGAGTTACAATAGGTCCCTTATCCATGTTATAATCTCTAATAGCAAGAATATAAATATGATCTATAGGAGTACCACCTAGCTTGATGCTTCTTCTTAATGGAAGAGAGATACCTTTTTAAGATGGAGTGTAGTAAACAAATTAGATTAAAGTTGTTAAAATAGAATATATGAAATCTAAAATTTTTATAGAAGCTAATGAAAATAGGAAAAAGAAGGATAAAAACCCTAGGAGCATCTAGGGTAAGGGTTTGAGAAATGTTCAAAGTAAGTAGGATTCACCAAATATTCTAACCTTTTAGGGTTTAGCTTATGTAAATACTAAGTTTGATTAAAGGGTTGAGTAGACTAAATCATGGAAATATTATGCATAAAATATAGCCACTGATTTATTAAAAAATTGAGTAGATTTAACTTTTTTAAAACTAGTAATAAATAGTGTAAATAAATAATTATCTAGAAAACACATGATAAGAATGATCTAAGCGCTATAAACTGAGATGAAAGTTGGTCTAAGTGTCATCAACTAGATCCATGTGTCAGGAACCCTCCTAGATAGTAGCACCATAATTAGATAATAGCACCATGTGGCTATAGTGTCTTGATATTGGTGATAATTTCATTTATGTAAGACTATCTCAAACTTCTGGGTGTACCTATATCTAGAATTTTGGGGTCTATTCCTACATACACAAACTCTTTAACTTTGTATTTTGCTTATAAATATTGATTTATGATGCAAACCCTAATCCTCATTGTAATTAGGGTATGATTTTAAAAGTGTGTTCATTAGTAAGGTAGGCTGAAGATCCTCAACATCTTATTGTGAACAGAGTTTCCTACATACCAATACTCTGAAGAAGGATCAAGCCCAATGTAATTATCCCCATTTAAATGCTAGTGCAAGTGCAAGTGATGCTATTATTATAGTGGCCTTGAGTGCGTTGGGTGTAATTGAGATTATAAATCTAAAAAATATGAGATTAGGGTTATTTTAGATGGTATTATGAAGAAGTAGGGGATAATAGGGATTGATAAACTTAATTTTTCTCAATTTTTTTCATGTTTGAATAGGTATTTGCATCTTATTTCCATCTAGTGGATAATAGGATAAAATTCATGTATTTATAGTTTTTTTTGCTTATGTAGATAATAAATGATGTCTAGGTAAACCTTAAGAGGTTTTTACTTTTAAAAATGTATTCCTTCAATAAATTTAGGATAAAGGACATAGGCACCATTTTGGGGACACTAACACCATGTGTCTCTAGTGTCCTTATTATGGTGCTATTGTCCAGTTGCTAGAACATGGGGCACGAAGGGATATGATTGGGAAATGAGGGTATGGGATTGTGTTTGAATTGACTAGGCATGCTTATGGCCCTCATGAAGGTTGGATAAGTGTGATAGTAGGATTAGGATAGGTCTAGGGCTAAGCTAGGGATAGTTAATCTCAAGTATCACTCTTAGCACTCAAATACCACTTTTAGGTGATTACACATCTCTTCAACTTTTATTCTAAGATATAATTTTTTCTTTCCTCTATTATTTATGGTATGCTCCAAAGCTTAAATATCTACTGGTAATTGATCCAAACTTCTATAGATAAATATCTAGTCTTTTTTCTCATCTATCAACTCTTCATCACTACAATCTCATGTTTAAGTTACTCTATATCTTCCAAGAGATGTTTTTCATCAAAAATTGAAATATTCTTATCACTATTTATTGTATCATCATTATTCAAAAGTAACCTTTGATCTTATACTTTTTTTATTAATTCATGTAATACAAATTCTGATTTATGATCTTCATAACTATTGAGCTTAGTCATTTTAAACTTGAATCCATTTTCTTGATTCAATTCTATTGCTTTCATGCCTTCAAGAGGCATCCTTATTATTGAATATCTCCTTCTCCAAGAATCTCTCCTCTTTTAGGGTAACAAATTATGATATTATCATCATCCTCCATGAATATTACATTCTCCTCAAGGTGTTTCTCACCTTTATATTATTTACCAACATATTCATCCATCATGAACTTCTTCATCTCCTCCTTGAATTGCTGACATAGCAACCTCTTTTGCTTTTCATTATCTCTCATGAGAATATTTCTTATTCTCTCCATGAGTAGCCTTATATTCCACTTAAATATTTTATCCCTCATTACCCATCCATACCATTGTCTCTCCTTTTATTTCATGTGTTCCACTAAGATAATTATCCTCTCTATCATTTGATTTATCTCACTTATATCCTCTTCAACAACCAACCCTTTTCTTTTTGGGTCTTCCTTCCTCTTTATATCATTGTGGTACTCTAATTTAGCTAATACATTCTTTATTTTTCCCTTATACATCTTCATCTTATCTCAATAAATTATTTTTCACCTTGATTTAGCAAGTCTCTTTCACCTTGCCTTGGTGTCTCACGCTAGGTTCTCTCCTCTACTTGGTCTATTGACACTCCTTTCCAAGTATTTTCCACCTTGGAACTACTTATATTCTTATTGTCTTTAATATCTCTTCTTAGGGATGATATTATACAATAAAATCTTACTTTATAGGTTTTAAAACATTTATACCTCTCTTATTATATTCCTGCAACCTCAAGTAGCAACCTTTAATACTCAAAATCATAAACTTTTGCAAGAGCTTAACTGCTCTAATACCACTCAGTGTAGGCTTTGATACCACTTGATGTAGAATCATATTCTCAAAAAGTATGAAATCCATACTATTTTTATGATTCAAAAAATTAAGAACCACTTAAAAAACCATCAACAATACAAGACATACTTGTCATTCTTAACTGTACATTAGCATAATTATTTCTTATTCAAGTGTAATATGCTTAACAACTTGTAGACTCAAAATAGATTATTACCACACAATATATAAATAGATAATGATGTTAGGATATGAATTTAATGTAATGGATACTTAGATATTTCTTAAAGATACAAAAAAATTTCCTTTCTATCAATGTTTTGATTAAACAATACATCATAAAGACACCTATAATAGAACATAGTTATTTCTCAAATTCTTGGTTATTTTCTAGTCTTTCTTGATGTTCTCCACACTACATATCTATCTCATTTAAATATCTCCAATCATAGCAACCATATACCACACATAATCCCTTGCGTACATGCATTCTATTTTTTTTACACTAATCATGCAATATACTCCTCATAAGGCCAACTCCAGGTAATGTGGTAGTTACATTTACCCTTTTTGGATTACATTTCCTTTACCATGTATTTCACATTGAAATAAAATTAAAAAAAACTCCTATGACCCACTAATATCATTCAAAAACATTTATCAACATTTTTATTTCACACAAGACCCAAAATACCACTCTAAAGCCTAGTTGCAAATTCAAATTTTCAAATTCCCCTTTTTGGTAGGAAAGCTCTAAATGGATAAGAACACACACACCCAAGATTATTTAATGAATCCAACACAACCTATGGGACCCTAAAATATCTATCACACTCATACCAGACCAAAAATGGTCATTATTAAACTCTCAAACATACTAACTTCCTACAATACCTTGTGATGCTCTACATCAAAAATCTAAGAAACTATATCCCAAATTTGTAAAAAATGATCCACTATATAGGATTATGACCCAAGTGTATATCTAAATCATGTAAATTATAATTAAATAATATAAAATTTGAGAATTATATAAGTGTGGAGGTCATGTCCTTATGACATTCCCTAGCTAATATCCCCCCCTTTGAGGTGAAGGAAATGGAATCTAGTAGTTAACTTAGCTCAAAAGGATAATATAAATATATGATGTGTATGAATCATGTAACATATAGGAGTAACATTTATAATTAGATATATCAATTAATCTCATGGTATGTGATCATAACAATACCTAAGATGTATGATATGTATCATGGCAGTGTTAAGAAAGTAATAGTATAAACTGAATAAAAAATAAATCACTCACATAATACCACTCATTATCACATAAGAGGGGTATAATGAGACCAAAAATAAGGTGTGTATTCAAATGTTTCACACTCAAAGGAATGACATATTCAAATGTATAAATATCAAAATAAAAAAAGATGTAGTGGCACATTGGACAACAATCAAAGAACATATTCAAATGTTCCACAAGTAGAAAGCAAGAAACAAATCACTCAAGGAAGTAAAATTGTGAATAAATTAATTATATGTAACCAATATTAGAATATTATACTAGTTTTTTCATATATGTGTCAAAAAATAATTTTTTTTAACATAGCATATCAAGTACACTGTGGAAAATGTAAACATACATATAGGCATATGTAAACATTAGTATATAATCTCAACATGATAATGTATAAATTATCATAAATTAATTTAACTTGTATCAATAATGATCAAATAAGTGTATGCCCCCAACATAGTGTATCACATAGGAAGATAAAAATTCCAACATTTGTATGTTCAAGTATCATATATCTAGTATATGCATGTATCACACTCGAGTATGCATGAAACATTTATGTATAAAAACTATATGCTATCTAATACCCTAAAATAAATAGAATATATTCCAAAGATATATTAAACATGTGAATGTTAAATATTTTATTATTTGTTAATGTATTTGAATGTTTATGTATTTTTTTAGAATTCTTATTATTTAGACTTTTGCAAAATTTTGAAAGGAAAAAAGGTATAGCATATGATCCCATAATGGATTAGCATAGGTAGATCCAAAATCATAATATGGTAAATAAAATTGGTGACACTACAAAGGATCATGTATAGGTTTCATTTATAGAACTATAGAATCTATGGTACTTTGATATGTCTCACAGGACTTTATGGTCTTAAAGAGGTAATAGGAGTATGGGTTTGTGGAACCCATTTTATAGTGTTTTGTGGTTTCCTGGGTGTAGTTATAATTTAAACATTTTTATATGATATTATAAACATGGTATACCATGTAGGTATAGATGAATAATATGTGGAATCTATTATGTATCTTTGATGCAACGGTCTCTCAAGTATTAGTCACCTAAAAAGGGGATTGTGTGTTTCTCTCCCTTTTGTGGATGATCAACATTAACATCTTGTATTATTAGTTGTCTAGGAATAAACTTCTCTTTTCAAGTGGATGTTCATATGTATATTTAGAAACTATTATTACTCTATTTCTATGAATGTATTTAATACACCCATGCACTATGGAAGGTACAATGCAGAGTATGTGTTTATTGTTTCAAATAATTTACTTTTGTTTAGGTAATATTTTTTAAATATTATATTTGATTATGTGGTAAATTAATGATATTTTTTCATTTAGTTTGATTCAATGATGATGGAGGTGATCACCATACACAATGGAATCTAATTAGGAATAAAAATGTTTGACTATAATGATCATGTTGTAAATGTGCTTTCACTTTATGTTCTAACAAAATATTTAGTGTATCTCTGGGAATAAAAAGTGTATATGTTTCATTTTTATCCTTCTAACTTGGTTTAGGTATCCATTCTTATTATGTATAAAATATCAATTTTGAAGTATGATTAGATTGTATAGCCTACAGTTTTGTGCTTCCCACAAGTACACCTTAGCTCTATGTTTTGTTCATTCATGTTTTTGACTACTTTTACTACCCAAAAAAATTCCTAAAACTCCACACACTTATATTAATATTAGTGTCCTCATATGTAAATTTATGTCCTACCCAAAACATAGACTCTTTCTAGATCCAAAAATTATACTTTTATAAGTTTTTTTGCCTTTATGTTGATATATTTGTATCATGTGCATAAGATATGTATGACTATTTATAGATAAAACCCCTAGATATTCACCTTAGGTCTTTGTACCTTACCAAAAATGGGTTAGTGGGCTCACAATGTTGAGATAACCTTAATAACCCCTTTGTCAATGAGTATTTCCTACATATCCAATACTTCAAGGAAGCCCTCAGACATATGTAATTATCACCTAAGTGTTAGCTTGTGTGTGCACAAAGGTGAAATACACTATATGCAAGGATTTGCAATGATCTAGTTTTTAAATTGACAAATAATGATCATGGGATGTTTTCAAAATTCTTTGAGCCTATAATATGACTTCTCCTATGACTAATATGAAAATAGAAAACATTAAGACAATATAACTCAATTGTATAATTGATTAAATGAGTTTTAATAAGTACTTACTTGGTATTTTTTAGATTAATAATAAGATTTTATTTGTATTTATACCACACCCTTTTAACATATCTAATTGAATGGTTAAATAAAAAAAATGGGCCAACCCATAGGATTCAAAATGTTTTCAAATTATATGACTTTTGAGGACTAGACACTTGATAAGAATTTGGACACTTATGTCAATGCAAGTGTCCCTATGTGCGATGCAAGTGTTTGGTAGGTTAGGAATTTTTTGATGATTTTAAATTATTATAAAATTATACATATTAGGTTTTAAGCTTTTTATATAGTGCAAGAGATTTTGGTCATCATAAATGATAGGGCAGGGTCATAAGATAAACATTTGGGCCAATGAGATGGTGAATGAAATACTTTTGGTAGTATTAAGGTCTAGAAATGAAGGGTAGATCCCTAATACATATTTTTAAAGTATACAAGATTGAGATGATATATAAATAATACATAATATCTAAACTTAAATAAACCTATAAATCATTATGTTTTCATGCATTCTCTACCTTTTCTATAAATGATGCCTTCTCAACAAAACATCAATTTTATTCTCTTCAATATCTATTTTCATATCTAATGGCATAAATTAAATTATCAAAACCATGTTGAATGTGTATATGAGTTTCACCATTGAGGGTATTTTCATGTGGGCTTCACCATTTATATTCCATTGTATTTGAAGGCTAATGGCTTTATACTTGTCTAATGGTGTTGAATAGCCCTAGAGAGCATGTGAACACCTAATTTTTGTACAATAATTTTTCATTGGAAATATAATAAGTTAGTATATCATATTCTAATGATGTATTATTATTAAAATATTCATATTATATTTTAATGTATGTGTGCATTGAGTTATTCTAAAAAATCAACTATAGATTAGGATATGTGAGTGTTATTAGGAGAGATATGAATTGAATCCTATTTTGTAAGATTAAACTACACTAAAATTCTCTTTTCTTTATAAATAAAATTTATCCATTGATTATTTCTAAGTTTTTATTAGACCAAGTTAATTATGTGAGCATGTGAGATTATGGAATTTATTTGATTTGGTTATTTACAAGGGGTAACCATGTTTTTATTTCCTCATCTAATGATATATTTATTTATTAATCCTTATCCTTTTATTTCAATCTAGATGAGTGAGGCAAGTCCAAAGGAGTATGGATAAAAATAGAGGGAGGAGGCCATTCATAATCTCAAGTTTTTTACTAACTTTAAGATTTTTTCTGATTTAATGTAAAAAATGAAGAGAAAAAAGACTACATATTGTTGTCAATATGAAATTGCACCTTTTGGAGAAGTGGTTTCAAGGCTTTTCCCTTCAACTAAAATAATGGAAACACTCCTCAGGTTGTGGGTGATCTTACGTGAGGAGTGAATCTCCAAAGAGGGCTGGTTCCCTTAGTGTATCACCTAAAACTAACTCTAACTCTATTCTAATTTCTGCAAAGAAAAGTGTGAGAAATAAAAGTTAAACATGAAATAAGGTGATACACAAAAATGTTAGTCTCCTCAACTTGCCATGGATTCACACTAAAATAGATTAAAATTGAAATATTATTATACAACTCAAAAATAACTCTCCTACAATAAGTCTTTCAATATGGAGGTTATAGTTAATGCATTAAACAAGAGAGATAATCAAGAGGTCTAAAAGAAGACACATATGAAGGTTTTCCACACTTGGCCTATGAAAAACTACTTGAAACACACCCATATGACCTGAAAGAAGACTACCATATTTGAAAATAGGTAATAATGAAGAATACAAATGAGAGAGATCTTAAGACACCATCACACAAATTCAACAAACAATCCATTAGAACATACACAAGATGCAAAATTGTAAAGGCAAAAATCTGCTTTATTTTTCATTCCAAGGCATTGAACATGTATGAGGCTTCAAATCCAAAGTTTACATTATGAATTATCAAGAGATTTATATAAATACATAAGGAAAGAGAGAGAAAGAAGATAGAAATTTGAAGTGGAGTAGAAATGTGCCATATTCACTATTCATGAATAGTGTCCACATGTGAAGGTGTTTGCCCATTGTCAAAAGGTGGATCTTTGATTTTTACATGATCAATCACTTGCATGTGATTCCTTATTTTTGTCCCCCACTCTCACATGTGTGATCCAAATTACATGATAACTTCTTGTTTTCTTTCAAAGATTCCAAGACAAATTGAAATCAACTTTTTTTGACCTTACAAGATTAGACAATCATGAAAATCATGGGCCTTCTTAGAAATTATACCCATATATATCCCGTGTGACTCACATCACATGAAATATTATTTTTTGGCCATGCCAAATCACCATTATTCCACATCAACATTTTGTCACATCACAACAATGCCATATCACCATGCATAGTCACTGTGAATAGTAACCATGAATAGTATCTATGAATAGTGTTTTTTTAATAGTGTTCTCACTCCCAATAGTAACCAGTGTGTGATCTCATGATGATCCAAGAATTATTTCAGCCATGCTAAAACCAAATGGTGACTATAAATAGTTAACATTACTTGAGACTTATGCAAAATTTCTTACCTACTAAGCAAAGACCAATAACCTTATGCAGTCTATTGGGCATTGAGTCATGAAAATAATCACCAAATATGATTTAAATATGATAAAAAAATATTGTACCTTCCTTATGTAAAACTAAAAATTAACTATGTGTCTTCAAAGTAACAATAATACATGTGCCAGATCACTTAGGGAATTGAATACTACTACAACTATTAAAATAATGTGCATGTAGGCACTTGGAGGAATGAAAAATACTAATGCTACTATGTGTTGGAAATATTGTCATTCATGTCAAAGGTCTAGCATTATTGGTGATAAAGGCCCCATTGCATTTAATGTTGTTTGTAATAAATATATCTTGGCTAATGTGTGTTAATATTTATTTAATATTAATGAATATATTTTTGGTTGCATATGAGACAAAAGAAGGGCCCATGGAGAAGTCAAAGAGCCATGGGGTAAAGACAAAAGAAGTATGGGACGCATTTTCCCATGAAGTGTCATCTTTGGGAATTCCAAGAGTCACCAAGTGAAGACAAAAGAGGAAGGGCACAATTTCTCATGAAGGGACACTTTGAGGAATATGAAAAGTCACCAAGATAAGGACAAAAGAGGGAAGGACATTTTTGCTCATGAAGGGTCACCACATGACTTTTCAAAGGCAATGATATGAAGGGTCATACAAGTTTGGCACCATTTTCCATGAGGATTGAAGGGTCACAAATGGGGAAGGCCAAAGGTCATTTGGAAATCTATAAATAAAGGCTTGAGAAGCCATTTGTAATATGAGAGATAGAGGTAGATTTGATATTGTAATATCTAGCTTAGAAGAGCAATTGTGAGAGATGAATATGATTTGTATTTGTTATATCTAGCTTAGAAGAGCAAAGGTGAGAGAGAGGAAAGAGATGTTGTAATGAACTATCATTTGTTGAGATAACAACATTGAGAGATAGTTGTGTGGTATACACAAAGGGGTTGGTGCCCCTGTGGGTTGGTGCTCATGAATAGTTGTTGGGTTGGTGCTCGGCAAAGGGGTTGGTGCTCCTATGGGTTGGTGATCATGAATTATTACTAGGTTGGTGCTCGGTAAAGGGGTTGTTTCTCCTATGGGTTGGTGCTCATGAATTATTGCTAGGTTAGTGCTCGGCAAAGGGGTTGGTGCTCTTGTGGGTTGGTGCTCAACAAAGGGGTTGGTGCTCCTACAAGTTGGTGCTTGCAAATATTATTTGGGTTGGTGCTCATTCATATACTTGAGATTTTTCTCTATGGTTTTTCCCACATTGGGTTTCCACGTTATATCTGGTGTCTCTCTCTATCTTTTGTGGTGTTTATTGTTTCAATTTTATTGCATATCTTGAATGTTTAGTTAAGTGGAATTTGATTAAGGGAAATTTTTATAAGATATATGATATACTGATTCACCTCCCCCTCTCAGTATATCTCGTGCTTAACACTATGTACAAATTTTCAACACACCTCCATCCCACCTAGATCAAAATAAAAACCTCTTAAATCTCTTCCATGTTCTTAAAAAAATTAAGGAAAACTTTCATCTCAAATAACACTATTGGCCAATCAGCTCCCTCTTTGATAACCCATCTCATTGGAAAACTTCTAATGGATGAAATGAAACAAACATGCCCCCTATGTAGACAAACTCCTCTTGTAGACCATTTTCCTTCATCTACTCAACTTTTTTCAAAGCATCCTCAAATTTCTCCCCAAGTTTAAACATTTCTTCAAATTGTTCAATTAGGTTAAAACATTGTTGCCATGATTCATGAAGGTCTCCTTGAGGCTTTGAGAGACTATATAGAATGGTTTTCTTGGGTAAGTCAAATTGATCCTTAATTTTTACATCTTCATTCATGTTTTCATCATGATTGATGGAAACCTCAAAATCTTCAAGAAGATCAAAACACTAATTCCATACTTCATCAAAAGTTTCTTTTGAATTCATGGGAGCTGGTATAAAGGTATCTTCCTCATACATATCACAATATCTTAAACCTACATCCTCTATATATTCAAATGAGTCAAATTCATAACAACCCTTTGCCCTATCAACAAATGAGTAATCAAGGACCTCCCCAATAAGATCAATAGCCTCATAACTAACAAAATCCACTTTTTTTCTTGTGACCCCAAATTTGTCATAATGGAGCCCTCCTCCTCATGTAAATAATAAACTTACAAGGTTATTCCCTCATTGAGATTCATGCCCCCAAAATCACTCTCTTCCTAATTGAATAAAAGAGGCTCAAACTATGTTTATTTTTTTCCTTTTTCTTCTTGTGTAGATAATCCAATTTTTTCCCTAAAGATTTGATGCATGTTGGACAATGGGAGTTTTATGACTGATTATAACAATATAAGGTTGCATATTAGATGGCCTAGGATGTGAGAGTTGAGCTTGGAATCATGTAGTGCCTTGGATGGGATGCCCATGAGAATGTTAGGATTTATGATAGGGATAATAGGGATTATTTTTATACACTTTTTACTTATTGAAGGATGTTAGCTCATTACCAAGGCTTTGCATGAGGATTTTAACTTCCTATAGCTCACTAGGAGTGATTGCAAAGGGGATTGCTTGGCTAGCCATTGGAGGAACATAGGATGAAATGGGATAACTAGATAGAGGTTCAATAAATAAGGGTATTAGAGGCTTGGGTTTGATTTTTCCATCTAATAATAAGGAATTTTTTCCCTTATATTGAGCTCATATGCATCTAGGTGAGTGTTTCCACCCATTGATTAAACCATGATATCAATATCAATGTCTCGAGCCCTTAAGAAATATAGGAAGGCAAAATGGGATGAGGTCTTAAGAAAGGGTGGGATTATATCCTAGGTTATTTAAAATGTAAGATTAAAATTAGTCATTAGCTCATATGGAGTTCTCTTAATGGTAGTAAGCTACTTTATGATGATAATATAGTCACTTTTGTCTTTAAATTGTTTACACAACCACTCCCCTAGATCATCCAAACTATGAAAAAAATTTAGCTTAAGCTCCTAAACCATTGGAGAGATTTAACCTTTAATGAATATCCAAGGACTCTAACTACTATTTTCACCTCTACAACATGGTGGAATATACATATTAGATATGTCTTGGATGTGTTCAACAGGGGTAGTATGATCCTCACTAGTGATGTATGATAGGTTCTTAAAAGATGCAATTGGGATACCATCATAATGAGAAAGGGATAAGGGTATGCCTCCATTGAAAGGGAAAAACATATAATTTCTTGGGATAGCCATGAAAAATATAAAGAATCAGACCTCTTTTGAATAACCATGCAAAACTGACCTGAAACCAAGAAGTTTGGAGTCACTAGGTGCTTGTAAAATGTCTTCAAATTTTCAACTGAACTAAAACTATAATGATCGGAGTTACCATTGATGATTGAGTTATTGCCTCCAAAGTCTAATGCATTGAAGGATATCACCAAAAATTCCTTCAATGGATGTCAATATTATCCCACTGAGTGTGCTAGAAACTATTGTCAAGATGAAGTTGTACCCTTTGGATAAGTGGTTTTAAGGCATCTCCCTTCAACTAAAATAATGGAAACACTCCTCAAGTTGTGGGTGACCTAATGTGAGGAGTGAATATAAAGATAGGGATGGTTTTATCAGTGTATCACCTAAAACTAACTCTAATTCTACTCTAATTTCTACAAGTAAAAGGGTGAGAAAGAAAACTTAAACTTGAAATAAGGTTATGCACCAAAATGTTGGTCTCCTCAACTTGCCATAGTTGCACACTAAAATGGATTAAAACTAGAATATTATTACACAACTCAAAAATAAATCTCCTAACATAAGTGTTTCAATATGTAATTTATATTTAATGCATTAAGTAAGAGGGATAATCAAGAGGTATAGAAGAAGACACAAATGAAGGTTTTCCACACCTAGCATATGCAAAACTATGTGACACACACCCATATGAATTGAAAGAAGACTACCATATTTTAAAATAGTTAATAATGAAGATAAAAAATGAGAGGATGATTAAGACACCATCACAAACATTCATCAAACAATCCATTAAAACATACACAAGATGCAAACTTGAGAAGGCAAAAATCAGCTTTATTCTTCATTCTAAGGCATTAAACAAGTATGAGGCTTCAAAGTGAAAGATTTAAATTATGAATTTTCAAGAGAGGAAACATAATTTAATATAAATACATAAGGAAAGAGGGAGAGAGAAGAGATAAATTTGAAATGGAGGAGAAATGCACCATATTCACTATTCATGAATAGTGTCCACATGTGAAGGTACTTATTCATGGTCAAAAAGTGGATTTTTGATTTGGACATGATCAATCACTTGAATTTGATTCCTTATTTTATCCCCTAATCTCAAATGTTTGATCCAAATCACATGATAACTTCTTGTTTTATTTCAAAGATTCCAAGATAAATACAAATTAACTTTTTTTGACCTTATAAGACAAGATAATCATGAAAATCATGAGCCTCCTTAGAAATTCAACCCATATCTTACCCATGTGACTCACATCACATGAAATATTATTTATGGGTGATGCCACATCACCACTCTACCATATCAAGACTTTAACACATCATAATTATGCCACATCACCATGCATAGTCATTGTGAATAGTAACCATGAATAGTATTTGTGAATAGTGTTTCATGAATAGTGTTCTCACTCCCAATAATAACCAGTGTGTGATCTCATGATAATCCAAAAAAATTTACAACCATGCTATAGCCAAATGGTGACTGGAAAAAATTAACACATAAATTAAGAGCCTTTTAACTAATGGTAGTGATGATGTACTTTAATTACATATGTTTCAACAAAATCTAATTCCAAATACACTATATTATTTTTTATTTGTGTTTTCTCAATGAGGTTTAGACCAACCAAAAGCACACATTTTAAGTGAAATGGAGACCCATGCCACACTTATCAATAATATAGTGTTTTTACCTTTTCAAACATTATATATATATATATATATATATATATATATATATATATATATATATATATAAGTTTTTTAAGGCTCTTCATCCTGAACCTCAAGGCATGTTTGAAGCATATTATCCTCAACAAGATCCTTCAATCACATGGTCCTATATAAATCAAGGTTAGGTTGAGGGAAAAATCCCTCAATAGCCTCCTATGATTAGGCATTATTCTATAATTCTTCACAGTAGTACTAGACCTAAACTTAGGAAGCAATCTAAGGTATCTACCTCTATAGGGCCTATGGAACATTGATTTGAGAATCCTCTTTAGCAGGAGGACATTTCAATGGTTAAACTTGAGGATCCAAATGACAACCAAGAGCATACCATAAAAATCAACTCCAATAATGCCATGGCTTCTCTTGAGAAAGAAAAGGATTTGAACTTGGGGTCTGGTAGCAGAGATAGGAAGGAAAGGCATGAAGACAAGGGGAGAGCCTCCCTCTAACATTCATAATAATTTAGATTCCAAAACCATGGTTGGCTATGTTAAGATCCAAAGTAAGCTAGAAGAATTGGAAGATGAAGTCAATCTTCACAAAGCTTTTTTTAGATGGTTCATGAAAGACCATACCCACTTGAAGCAAGAAATTGGCAAAATCAATTAAAAGGATAGGATCTATTGCACCAAGGAAAATGAGGTTAAATTATTATCCATGGTTGAATCACTCACTGATAGAGTTTATAATCTATAAAAGGAAAATAAAGAACTCAAAGACAATATTTCTATCGTAGTCAACTTTAGCAAAGTCATGATCAACAATGCCATGAATAGCATGAAAGGCCTATCCATGTGCTTCAACAATAAGGAAGAGACTACCAAAATAAGTAGACCTAAGAAAAAGATAAAAGGAATCACCAATGGTAGTGAGGAGGACAACATCAATATATTCATTGAAAATAACCTCAAGAGTACGATTGAAGAATGGACCCAGTCATATGAAAACTAGAAAATCTTCAATAGTTGATTATCTCAGGTGCTGGCTTGGTCTATGTGTGTGTTGTTGTTTTGTTATATTTTTACTATTTTTTTTTTTTTTTATCCTTTTGTTCCTGGGGATCTTGAATTTCTATGCCTATGGGCACCCACAATATTGATATCACTATATGGGTTGGGTCCCCTTAACACCCACTTTTACCCTTAATAAAAACATTATAAAGGTAAGTAAATCTTAGTCTAACTAATCTATTGTAGACATTAGAGTATTTCTTTACATGTTTTAACCTATGAAAAATAACTAGGAGTGTCTTTATACATACATAGTTTATTTTTTAAGTATTAAAAAATGTGTGATTCATTGTTCGCATGGAGGTAATATGTGAACATAATGCGAGTCATAGTTCAAACTAATTTTGTTCAATTGGCAATGTGATCCCATCCATCGATATTTGTTTCAAATTGGTGTATTTCCTATTTTTTTAAACTGTAATTCATTTTCCTTTAAATTATTTATATACTAAGGAGGGAATTTTATAAATATCATAGGTTATTACAACATATTCTAATGACGTATTAGTCTTGTAATAGTCAAATTTCATTAGAATGTATATATACTTTGATTTATTGTAGTAATTGAATGTAGACTAAGATGTATTGAGAGTTATTGGGAGAGATAAGAATTGACTCCTAGTCCATAAGAGAAAACTATTGTATAAGTATCTCTCTAATTTATTTTAAAAAATTATACATTTAATAATTCTAATTCCTTTCCCATCGTGTCTTTTACCCATTTTTGTACACTTAGTCCACTTGTGTATATTTGTCTTTTTTAGGATCATATTTCCTACCCCACACTACTTTGTCTCTCCAATTTTTGGCCCTTGTAAATGTCCTCAACATACATAAATTTCATATTTTAAGCCTCATTTATCTATCTTTTTATCTAGTTTCCCCCATTCTAGGCATCTATCTCTTTAAGGATAGATTTAGTAGTTACATGTGCATTGACAAAACTACCATATGTTTTTTTTGTGGGTCATTATACCTTGGCCTAATATCATACACATATGATTTATTTTATTTATATTTTCCATGGGAATATTCATAGTGTGTGTTATGCACTAAGGAGTCCTATTTAATTAAATTAATATAATTTAGATTATTTATAAACAATTTCAAAACATAAAATGAAAATGAACTATAAAAATACTTCAAGCAATTAATTTTATTTATCAAACTAAAATTTATATACAGGCTTGATATTATAAAATTGAAGAGTTAACTCTTATATTATTATAATAATAACATAATCCATATTTTCATTATTTTATCATAATATATAGGTGATTTTTTACCATAGATCACATACACACATAAAAATTGTTGGCATTAGATTATGACTAACTAATATATTAATACAAAATTAAAATCAATTAATAAAATCTAGGTAATTATTAAATATTTATTCCATTCATACAAACATATCTCGAAGAGAAAGAAATGATATTACACTATAAATAAGACATACACTAGTTTGATATGAACAACTTTGGATGGGATCATATTGTGAATCCAACATGGGTAGTACCAATGAGGGAATGCACTAAGATCATTAAATTTTTAAAATTTAGTGAGAAAAACATCATTTCCACCCTAACCAAGGATAATAACATTTTATATACACTTAGATATGGTATTTTACACTTGAAAATGTCATATTCTACCAATATTTAACATAGTTGACTTATCACACACACATGAATCCTGTTTACATTCTTCATTATAGATTCATCAATATATGGGCTTGAACTTCCTAAATTATAGTTATTATTACACATAATTTATTTAGACTCTTTTTTAATAGCTTAATATAATTCTCATACTATTTATTGATCTTAAAACATTGTTCCTAGTCTACACCTCCTCAGACAATGTTTCACTATAGACCTATCCACATGAGATATATCTATAATATTCCCTTTAAATATCATTTTAAAAGATTCAAATTATTCATATGGGTCAAACTATACATTTCTAATGTTAGTTAGGAGTAAATTACATAAATATTCAACTATATAACCATATCAAGTCTAATCCTAATAATAAATAGCTATCACTTATCTATCACTCAAAATCAATTTTCATATTGAGAGGAAATATCCTAAAGTTTCCAAGTATAAAAACCCTTAAAGGAATACACCATGAGCTAAGTCTGAATACCATTACAAGTTGAAATCATAGGTTTTCAAATGTATAAAAACCACACACTAGATTGCATTGCATACTAGTATTACATTGATTTTACACACTCAATTATGTGTGATAACCACATTTATTTTGATACACAAGGAACACTTAGACTAGGGGATGGCTAAGGTCAGTTCAACCCATCCCTTTCACCATTTTTACCCATTCACAATGCTTTCATATTATAGTGAAAAAAGATAGGGATTCAAATCAAGGAGAAGGGGAAAAAATATGTTTGTGTTACATCAAAGATATCTAAATATATAATATTATTGATAGATACAAGAAAAAAAATAGAAAGAACCAAAAAATCATACTAATCACCACATATTTTTCCATACTCTAATATATAGTTCTACACTACTAGAAGCATCGAGGAAGTGTGGACTCATCCCATTAGGCACACACACTCTATTTTCAATTATAATCATTTATAGTCCATTTCTTAATATATATTAATGATGATGTCTTTCCACAAACTACACATACTATAAAAATGTAACCAATTCATTTTTATTTCCAAAAATGTTAAGTTGCAATAAATAAATAATATTCTACTTATTAAAATTGGATTTATTTATTTTATTGTACATCTTAATCAATCTAACTTATCCTTAGTTTAATATTGTTAATGTGCATCTAATCCAAAATAAGATAAAACATATTGTAGATAGTAAAATATGATTCATATAGTACCTCAATATTGTACACTTGGAAAATACCTATCATGATTTTACATTTCAATTTTAGATCTTCCTGATGCCAAAAGACTCACATTCTCTATCTATTTTTGAAAAATTATTTATCTATTAGTTTGAACATTATTAACCAAGCCTTGTATATTGTGAAAAAATATATAAACCTAATTATTATCCTTCACTACTAGTTTTTGACATGTACTTATTTTCTATCTCTCTAAACACTTGCATCTTATGACAACACATGCATTGACGTAACTGCACATTTTCATAAAAAAATATCCAATGCCCAAAATTCATCCAATTTTAAAAGGAAACTATCCAAAAGGTTGTCCTATGTCCTTTAGTATGAGATATTTCTAAAATGGATTAGTATATATACAAGATCAACACACATTCATTCAACACTTAAAAATCACCTAGTAATTACATACAAGTCACAAGTCACTATACCAAGAAGCACTCAATCAAGCCTTCAAGTGAGATATTATGCCATATTGGTCACTAATTACATGTTATTCATATGATTATCCTTTTTATAGGTATGAAGTATTCAAATAATAGCCTGTGAGCAATATTTTCTAAATTACAAGTTGGGTGACTACATGTCTTTGATTATCACACATTACACCCTTGTGCACACTTAAGTCAACACGTATGAGATAAATACATCAATCTGAGGTGATATTAAGAGTAATGTATGTTATAAATTTCCCACTAACATATGGGTCTTTAGGATTAGCTCAACATTGTGAACCCACTAACCATTTTTCTTGCAGTCACTCCAAAGGTGAAGAGCTAAGGTTTAATCATTTGGCAAGGATTGACAACTTATGCACATGATATAAATACATCATAAGAAATGAAAAAAATAGAAGGCTCCATTTTTTCATTTCAAAATCTATAAAATATTCCATACATTACACCTATGGTAGATTTAGACACCTATGTCAACACAACTATCTAAATCTGATGCAAGCATTTGAGGCTATAAAAGTACAATTTCTAGAATCTAGTGATTGTTCAAGGATCATCATCAAGTATACATATATCATATTCATGTTTATACATGAATATGCACAATAAAATACTGAATTATAATTGTTTATTAATTTAATGTAATATCTATCAATACCTATACTTTATTATTTTTAGTAATCTCAATTGTATAAATTTAGAATATTGTTTGTCTGAGTTTTCTATTAATTGGCTTGATATGGAGGAATTTTATCACCCTTTACTCTATATTATTAACCTTATATACCCAAACATATAAAAAAAATTAGATTAAACATTTGGTATATTCAAAAACCTCTTTTTGTTTAACCAAATTTAGTATGAAGTTTTCAATTTTTTATTTTTAGTAAATATTGACATACAAGGTGAATGGTGTATGTATTTCATAATTAAATTATGGGTTTCATAAAAATTAATATTTTATTAAAAAAATATCTCATATATTTTAAATATTTTCTTGATTCATATAAATTATTGATTATTTATTGAGAATATTTTAGGGTTTTGCTTGTGAAACATCCCACATTATTTGGATCATTTATGATTCATAATCACTCAATTTTCATTACTTAGAGGTTTTTAATTTTTATGCTAATATAATAATAAACCTCTTTTTATTTGTCAAAATCATATACATAATTTTCAAATTTATTAATTTACTATTTTTAGTATATCTCAAGATAAAAGGCAAAAAGGGATACCTATTTTTTCCTTATTTTTCTGAGTTTTGCATATTTGTTGCATTTTATGAAAAGATTTTCTTTTATTTCCAAAATACCTAGCCAATAATCTAAAATTTATATATCCTTATTGTGTAAAACTTAACTTACCCTAAGGTTTTCATCTTTAAAGGATTTCAGATTGTATAAATTATTTAGGTCTAATTTTCCTATCATGTTGGATTGATCACTACATTTTTTATGGATCTATTATCATGTTCTTATCTCTATCTTTAGAACATTTAAAATGGATAAGAATGAACCTCTTCTTTTTCCTAACCCTAAGGATGGTGATAGCTCACATCTCTCTGACTAGGGTCAAGCTATCAATTTTCCAAGGGGTAAGGTGGCCCATCTTATTGTTTCAAATGAAAGTAATCAATATTTCAATTCAAGGATCACATCATCGTAGAATTGTACTACATACATACAAAAATAAAAAAATTATTTCATTTCAAGGTTCACATCATTGGAAAATTAGATTACATACCTATAGAATCTAAAATATGCTAGTGTTAATCATGTGTTTGCATCTCCATCTAACAATGTTTGATATCTAAATGTAAACCTACAACAAAAATACATCTAAAACTAGTGATTCAAATATTATACCAAAGGATACTAAGAGACTACATGAAATCCTAAGAGAAATTATTTGAAACAAATTTATTAAATTACCTCTTCTACATCCTATAAGGAGATCAAAATATAAAAGGTTAAGCCACAAACTACATAGTTTCCTAGTGTGCAACCAAAGATACATGACTCTCCTCTATCCCATAATCAGATGCAAAATTTTGACAATGATGAGCATACTCAAGAAAAATAAACTTTTAATAAGGAAACTCTAATCTATGGTGAATTTGATTTTACATACATAGATGCTCATTATGTTATATCACAAATTCAATATCAACCTAATAATTTACATCTTTCCTCTACTAATAAAAAAAAATATTGGTATGATCTTGATAATACCAATTACACATCATATGAATATGATACATAGCCTTCACATAAGCATATCCTTGATGAGTACATTTCCTTATAGTAACACTTTTCCTTGTACATGACTTGTTTTCCTATCCTTCCAAATATTTCAAAAACTAAAAAAAATCAAGTTTTTAATAAAATACAAAAACATTCAAATAAATTTAAAATACCAAAAATATTTAGCATGTTCCTAGTTGTACTCTCTATGTGTGTGTGTGTGTGTGTGTGTGTGTGTGTGTGTGTGTGTGTGTGTGTGTGTGTGTGTGTGTGTGTGTGTGTGTGTGTGTGTGTGTGTGTGTGTGTGTTGTTTTATCCCTATTAGTAGATAACATATCATTCTTTCCCTATACACACATATGCTTCATGATTAGTTTGAGTGTGATACAGGCATATCTAGATACATGATATATGCACATAGATATTGGGCCTTACCTCTACTCACATCATAAGTATGTTGGGGGATTATACTTATTTGATCATGATACACCTAGGTTATATTATTATATGTTCATTTTCCATTATCATGTTTGAGTGCTTATACTTTAAAATGCCTATATCCATGTTTATAATTTTCATAGTGCACTTGATATGCTATGTACTTAACATTTTTTTCAAACACATATTTGTATGAACTAGTATTCCATGTTCATGTTAGTTTCTTGTATTCCATGCTTTCATTTATGCACTTTCTTGAGTGTGTTCCTTTATTTCTATTATCTTTCATTATATTATCTATTTGAGGATTTGAATATGCTCCATTGATTGTGTCCCACATGCCTTCATTTGCCTATTTGTACATTTAAATATGTCACTCTATTGTACCAATTTTTTAATAGTGATCAAAAAGATAAAATGTCAAGCCTTTTAGTCACAAATGGTCAAAAAAATCAAAATAAGTCAAAGTTGGTAAAAGTCAAAATTCCTATATTCAAGAAAATTCATCTTCATAAGGTCAAAATTTGAACTTTAAAATTTTTAAAACTTCACTAAGTCTTTGTGATTTTATTATGAAAAATCAAAATGTGTTAATGACCTCATTAGATTTTGATGCTAATGCAAGAACAACCCATGGAACCCAAGACGCCTACCAACATCATTGTTAGAATTTGATAGGCTTATTAGCATAACCATAAAAACCTAATACACGTGCAAGAAACACCCATAGATTTTGATGTCACTGTTATAAATATCCATGGAACCCATAGTATGTTTAAACACACTCATGAGATTTTCACCTATCTACCAACAACATCATTAGATGTTGACCTATTTGAGAACAAACCCTAGACTTTTGACCATTAATGGTGATGAACCCTATACATGTGAAAGAATGTTTTTGATTTGATTTTAAAAATAAAATCATCCATTATCATTACCCTTAACATCTTATTATACATTTATTCTCCTCCTCATTTACATCTTGGTTGCATATACTATTCTTGCGTGTGTGTTACAGCCTTCATCAAATTTGGAATTTCTCATTTTTTGAATAGGGTTTGTTCCTTTAGAGAATAAGGTAGTTAGATTTTATTTATTCTATTCTATTTTCCTTTATAGTTAAATTATCAAATCTTTCTATCTATTGTTTTCTACAAACTCTTTATACCCTTATACCTACTATGGGACCCATTTTTTCTGGGTCTTATTTGAATATTATAAAGGTAAAAATACCTAGCCAAATTCTTGCTTTGCTCAAAATCTCCTTGGAATCCATCACCTTTGTTAGCCATAGATTTGGATTCCACCTTTTTTATTTTCAATCCCACCAAATCTTGAATCCTTGTCTCATAAACCAATCAGATCTAGGCTCCCCTATCAACAAACGTAATAGACTCCAATAGGTGATCTTTCACAATCAATAGACCCAAATAAGTGCGTTTACATAACCCATATACCTTGACAGCTATGTCAACACTAAACTTGGAGTCTGATACCCTTTCAAGTAAATGTTAGACTCTAATAGCTATATGTGCATTTTTTTAAATAAGCTTTTGATTTAACACTTTCATAATTTCATCTTCATTACGGGAAGTGAAATGCAAGTTTTTTTTCCATTCAGCTGGTGTTTTCTCCTAGATGTCAACATCCAAGACTCCCATAAAATGTACCCCAAATAAAACTCCCTCAAATAAGGTCCCATAAGGAGAAGAAATATCATATATGAAACACCAATTTTAAGGTGTTTCTCCTCCACTAAATCTGGACTCAAATGTTGAAAATATAATATATATTGACTTAGGGCATGTTGACAGGAAGAATTTTGGAATAGAGTAAATGGGGTACATGAAATAAATTATGGACAAATCATACATGATAATGGGTTGGCATATGTAATTGCATTCCTAACTTCAGTACAGTGTCCAAAATTAGTCTTGACCATATCTAAGCACTATGAACCCAAGAAGAGAGAGGTAAAAAATTCAAAAAGAGAATATGTTATATGCTTGTCACTAGAGCATATTGCTAAACTAATTCAATTGACAAAAATGGAATCCTATATTGATTTGAATATAGTTTCTTATCAATTTTGGGAAGATAACACCAATTCTTATGAAAAATGGGTGAGCAAACAATGGTTAGTAAAACCTAAACATATAAAAACAAGACTTATAAATAATATTTCCAAGTTTGAATTCATGATTGAATTCAATGATATGATCACACCCTTGTATAGAGTAGTGGGAAACCTAGTTGTAAGGAACTTATAGACTTGGATGTAAATATATATATATGGATTATTCACCAAAATAAGCAATATATCAATTATGGACTACTAATTAGTGATTCAATCAATAATAATTTTTTGGAAGTTAAAACAACTTCTAAGTTTTAAGCAACCTCTTATTTTACCTATGTAGTTGCTAGGAAGAGATTTTATAGTGGATTTAATCAGGTAGGAGAAATCAAGACAACAAAAATATATGAATTATTTCCTCAACTTACTTTGAAAGAAAGTGCATACTACTTTTGAAGAGTAAATGATGTGTTCCTATATTTTGTGATTCAAATTATTGAGCAAGATCCTTATAACATGAGGATATATGAAGAATCATCAATAAAAATTATTTATTGGGGAGCCTGGTTTATACAATTCCCCACTTTCACTTATCTACATATTTTTGGATGTGATTTTACACCATATATGCTCCCTATATATATTGATAACAAATGGGATGCGATGGAACTGGTGAGGAAATTGGTTGAGACTCATAATTTATTATCAAATAAACACAAAGTTGGGGTAAACTTTCATATCTCTATAGGTAGATACACATGTGCATGATTGGCCAAATAAAAATCAATTGAATAAGAGATGACATGTGTTAATATAAGTCCATTTGAAAATATACCTTCATTTTACATAAAGGTTTTAGTGTAAGGTATTCTTGGTTATTCATATTAGCATGCACCCCATTTTGAAGACTATTAGTTAGATTGTAATGACAAAAGAGATGGGAGAAATAGGGTTTACTCATAGTTCATAATAAAATAGGTCAATGTGTTTGGCATTATTAAATTATCAAAGAATATATTAGATGATGAAGACACATTTGATCCTAATTACTAGCAATAAATAATTGAATCTAGACCACTCCCTAATTTTGATTGCAATAAGGAATCAACTTCTCTTATAATCAAAACTCAAAGTGTGATTGATAGAACATTGATATGGTTAAAAATATGGGAGTTAATGTTGATAAAGTAGGATTTCCACTACCAATAATAGAGAATGACTAGGTAAGATTTCAAAATAAATAATAATCTAAAGCTAGAATGTCACAATTAGCTGGTGAAAGTAAAGAAACTCCAAATGTAGAATAAGAGATTTAAGCCTAGGTTATTACATCATTTGCTCCAGTTCATAGGCCTCTTGATCTAAAAATAAAAAGGTTAGGAGAAAAATATTTTGTTTTCCTAACATTTCTATTTTTGAATATGTTCTTCTTGATAGTCTCACTTAGCCTCAGACACTAGTAGAAAATACCACCCAATAATTTCTTACATCTGATACTTCATTATTGTTTCCATAATTTGCTTAACTTGATAGTTATTTGCCTCCACCTCCTCTATAAAATTAGTAATTGATTCTTAAATCTTCACCCAAAACTCCAACTAATATAGTAAAAAAAGAGAAAGATGAGATATTATCAAAAGAAGTCCAATCTTTAGAAACTATTTTTCCTTCTCTTAAGATTATAAAAAATCTTGATCCTACTCAAGTACAAAAACCTCTTCTTAATGTATAAATTCTTAATTGGTTAGATGAGGTTGTGAAGAAAAGAAATAAAATCATTGAGCCTAAATAAATTGATTTAAATACCTCAAAAAATTTACCTTCCCACATAATAAATAATCTCAAAACTATATCAAGAATAATCACATATAATATGGGAGATAAGTATGTAAAAGTAGCAATTCCTTCAATGGAAAAGGAAAAAGATAGTGTCAGTGCCTCAAAAATACATTTGTGGAAAGCTATGAGGGAAGGAATGAAATAAAATGTTCAATCAACAATTGGTGCCTTATTTATAAATATGGATTATGATAAGGTGACCAAGGATTAGATTGAAGAGAAAGTTGGGTAGTTAACAATAGTGATCTAGAAGATGATTAAATCAATTCAATCTTATTATACAGTTATTCATCAAATTTTTGACACATAAATACTAAATGTTAATGAAGAAATTGGTAATATGGAAAAATCTAAAAAATAATGGTTAGATAAATTTATACATCAAGGTGTCAATATCATTCACACAATAATGACCATGTGTTCTAAAATCTAGTCAAAATATGATTACACAACTAAAGCTAAAGACAAGTATGTTGAAGAGGTAGAAAAATGGGATGAAATGCTTCACAAATTAGAATATTTCTCTTATACTTGTTTATATGACCTCATTAAATAAAAGGTCATTCAAAAATAATTGGTATGCCTCACTAAGTTTATAGGGGATGCCAAATTTAGAATCCACATTGTCAAGGAAAGTATAAAAAAATTCAATGATTCTAAATCAATAGGAGGTGATGTTCTCCTAGAAATGGGAGGAATAGTGAAATTAAATTGTACATATGCAAATTATTATATTAAAATGGTTTATAAGGAAATAATTTTCAATAAATTAAAAAAGAATATTAAATAAATTCTAACTCTCAAATTTGCATTTGATTATAGGTCAATTTAGAAATTGATCAAATATCAAACCAATTTGGATAACTTCAAGCCAATATTAAAGAAACTTCAAGGAACAAATCAGAAGATGTCAAACCTATATTGTAATGTAGATATAACCTAGACATATTTATATGGCCTAAATGAAGACAAAGTGATTGAAATCCTTAAAATATTTGGTGAATATCAGAAAAAGAAGCCAGAACTAGAGCAAGAAAACATTCAAATTATTCTCAGCGAAGATGAACAAGAATAAATCATCATCAATTTTTAATTTGTTTCATACCTTGAGATTTTTGAGTAATTCTTGTAAGTTTCTATTTTCAAAGTTTTGTAATAATAATTTACATATTTTATATTTCTTTTAAAATTTCAAGTCATGCAAATTTGCCAACATGCCTTTTTCAAGTTGTGAAAATTTGCTATCGTACTTTTTCAAGTTATTCAAAAACACCAAAGCATTTTTTTAATTTGTGCAAATTACCTAATGTATTTTTTAAAGTTTTTTAAATGCGCAAAAATTTTATTATTTTTTTATAAGTTTTTAAAATGTGCAAAAATTTTATTATATTTTTATAAGTCTTTAAAAGGAAAAAATGCAAACTACCTAATGTATTTTTTAAAGTTTTTAAAATGTACAAAAATTTTATTATATTTTTATAAGTCTTTAAAAGGAAAAAATGGTGGTGATGTAGTGTAATTACCCATTTCAACCTATAAATATGAGTTAAAGGCTCATTTGTAAGGGTTCTTGATAGTTATAATTTTTCATCAAGACAAAGAAATGGGAGATTATATCTACAACTCAAAAAGAATCAATATAGGGATAAATTTTGAAAACTTTGTGTTCAAAATATGTTCATAGATAATGTATGTGTATACATCCATGTGTGTGTGTGTGTGTGTGTGTGTGTGTGTGTGTGTGTGTGTGTGTGTGTGTGTGTGTGTGTGTGTGTGTGTGTGTGTGTGTGTGTGTGTGTGTGTGTGTGTGTGTGTGTGTGTGTGTGTGTCTGTGAGTGTGTGTGTGATTCTTTTCTTTCAAAATGTTACTGAGAATATGATTGATTAGTCAAAACATATGGATTTTGTTGTAGAATGTATTTTTGAATCTACATTCTTAATTTATAAAAATAGTGAAACCTTGGTGGAGTAAAATAGTAATTTTACACTTTTTACAAGTAAATACAAGATAGTTTGTTGTATTTTGTTACCAACTATAGGTAATTTTTTTCGTGTATGTTGTGTGTTCCTATGGACATATAATGTCTTTTTTATCCATTAAATGAGATAAGTTTCCTTCTAATAAAATTACCCACCTCTTTGACATTTTTAGTAAGTCTTTGAGTTTCAATTATTAGATTTGTTATTTTTCTACATTTTCAAACATATTTCTTTCCCCTATCACTCACCTTCATATTCTCTTTCTGTCACCTTTTTGTACTTTATGGTTAAAAGTACCATCCCACTAGAAAACATTTTTTCTATGAATATTTTATTTTCCCACATCCTTTTTTGTTTTAAATAAAGTTAGCTCCATTTTCTAATAGGAGAGGAACCTTATCCCATGACTATTTATGGATGACACCCATTTGTCCCTTCAACAAATTTTTATGCCAATAATTTTTGTCACCCACTATGGGGCACCTTTCTGTAGCACTCAAGCAACTCACTTTTTTAGATAATTGTCCATATGAATCTTCCATAAACTCAAGGACCACTATATCAACTTTAACTATATTTGGAGTAGTGTACACAACTAGATATAATTTCACATACTAGACAACTTGATTTGGATTCTAACAAAGTTCTTGTAGTTTAGTTTGAAATTATTTTGATAATTTTGAATGAAGAATTAAATTATGTAGGAGTGATAATTTTGCACATAGAGAGGCTCACAAAGATTGAAAATTAATTCACAATCAGTAGATTTCATTTATGACCATTTTAGCTATTCAAAATCATGATCATCAACCTAGTTTGTACCATATAGAAACTAAAAAAAAGATAATTCTTTGTGTCTTTGATAACTAGCCTAGGATAACAAAACAAGTTACGTTCAATTTAGCATTGTCACTATAGTTATAAACATAGAATAATATTGTGCTACTATTTATGAAAGAAATGATGAAATAGTTTCAATAAGATAAGCATGAAGAGTAGTTTGTGTAGCTACTCAAATATTTTCTATAGTAATAATTTATTCTAATGATTATTCAAGTAGTCCAAGCACCAGTACTTCATCTGAATATTTATTAGTTGACTGAGACTCAAGATAATATTTCATCAGATTTAAGAGTATTTACTTGAGATAATAAAACTAGTTCAGTATAATTTCATAGATTTGTTGAGGTATTAGAATAAGAAGTTTGTATCATTTTAACACAAAGATCCAAATCATTAGTTGTACATAGAGTTTTAAAAATGAGACTAACTTAGAGGATTCTTCAATTTGAACTAGTGCCTCATTAATAGTAAATATTTTAAAACTAGCATAAAAATGATTTACTAGGGATAATAAATTAAATGGTGAAATATATCATTTTTATTAGTTATAAGAAGCATATAATTTCAATTTGAATCTTGAAAAAAAAAAAAAAAAAAAAACTCAAAAGAGTAGTCAATCTTCCCATGACTCTTAAAAAAGGTAAATAGTTACAAGGAGGAAAAATCGTCTGTCAAGATCTTGTCTTTCTAGGTGTTGTTATACCATTGCAGGTAGTCTTTACAATAATAGCTCAACCTTAGCATAACATAATAGGTATGTTGGTTTTGGGATAGTTACATGAACTTCTAAAAGGCTCACAAAAGTATTTTTTAAAATTCTCAAGTGATGTGAAACAACATCCAAATGAACATATTTTGACCTTTTTTGTAGCATGTGGAATTCTAGATGTTGAACATGAAGATAACACAATAAGATTATTTATTGAAACCCTCCAAAATGGAGTAGTGTATTATGTGTATCATCTTTCTTAAGAGAGATAACCAATTATAATGATATGAAAACTAAGTTTGAAGATAGGTTCAAACTAGAAGAAGATACACGTGCATTATTGTCTCAACTTACTCAAATTAAGAAAGAAGCTTATGAACCTATGAAATATATTTTAGTTGAATAAAACGAGATATTACATAAACTAAAACTAGCTACTAAGTTGATAGATGAGAATAAAAAATTATTCTTTATCAATTATTAATTTATGGAAACAAGTTATCCATGAAGAATAGATAGAGTAGTTGATTTAAATGTAGCCCAAACATTAGTCATTGATGTTGAAGATGATATGATAATGGTTGGAAAACTAAATAAATAATTTTTAAAAGGTAAAATATAATTTTTAGGTCAATTTTTAGCCTAAAAAATCTTGCAAAAAATTTCTAATGATATAACAACTTTAAATAATCAACTACCTTATAAAACCATTGTTCTTTATCAAGATTACTAAAAGAAATTATGTACCTTTTCAAGTGAATCAATCTTGATTACAATATCCTTAGCAAAATATTGTCTTGGAATATCCTTCAAAACAAAATATAAATCCACCTATGAATGCCATTATGTAAATATAAGAAATATTTTGGTATAAAAAGGTTGGAAAAGAAGATGAATTAGAAAATCTAGATCCCCAAGAATGTGAAATTGAAGAACCTAGTGGTGACTCTGCAAATGTGTTAATAGAATATAATTAAGATGAGGATGATTATTAATATAATGTTAGAGACATGAAAACTAAATAATTTACAATATTCACAAGAGCTCAAAATTAGAAAAAGAAACAAAGTGATAGACAAGAAGAATCTACTAAAGTCATTATTCCATGAGGAACACTACCTACTATTCAAAGGAAGGGCTAATAACTAATAGATGAGTGCTTATCAACTATTTCTATTGGTTATTTGAAGTTTATTTATCCTATTAGTACTAATGCTAATTTACCTCAACCTGTAGAATGCTTTTCTTCTACTAGCATACCATATTTTAATGTAATTGAGCATGTCAATAAATCTAAAATTCAGATGTCACAAGTTGAGTATTTGAGAACATATCCAGATTAAATTGATAGGTTAGTAGAATTTATCAAAGGTAAAAACCCCAATCAAAATAAGGCTAATGTCAAAGGAATATTAGCTACTCCACCTTCTTCTAATCCTATAAATTCCATGGCTAATATAACTTTTAAGTCTAATAAGTTTGATCCTTTTTACATTTTGTAATTTCTTAAGGGATGTGAAATTAGTAACTACATAAATAGCATAGGAACATCTGATATTGAGTTTTTTATTGAAATTTTTTCTAACCATTATCTAACCTAACATGTTTATCTTTTTTGGTTTTGCCTTTGGATCAACATATTTTACCTTAAAATTTGTTTGTCTCATTTGATAAATAAGCTTCAAAGATAAACAAAGTATTGACCTTTTTCTTCCAAGGTCCATTTGAAAAATCTTCAAAAAAAGTTTAATTAATTATTTCACACTCTTTTGGGGATGTTTTAAAATGAATTAGACATTTCACTTTGGGTTTAAAAATAAATTTTTGCATGTTTGTGTTAAATTTTTTGATTATGTTTTCAAAGTTCACAACTTAAAGCCAAGGGGATAAAAGAACACCACCACACATTTCATTTAGTGTTATAAAATTGAATATAATTCAAATTTTTTACAAGTTGTTTTCATTATTTGTTTATTCTAAACTATTTTGAGTAAATAAGTATTTTTGAGTATATGTTTTCCCATCCATCCCCTTTAGGGAACTTTGGGATCAAAAGCACCAACTTCTTTTTGGGTGGTTTGCAATTATTTTCATTTGAATATCTTAAAGCCAAGGGGCTAGTAATGAATCTAATCAAATACTTTAAATTTGATGCAATGAAATTAACCTCACTTCAATTATTTATAAACTTACTTGTTGATTGTGTGTTTTAGCAAAAAGAGATGTGCATGTATGCTCTCCCATCCATCCCTTTTAGGAAAATTTTAGGATCAAAAGTGCCATCTCATCGAGCCTAGTCTAAGGCATAGAAAGAACATTGTTTAAATCCCTCCCCAAAAAATTGTAATAGTATTGGGTGATCTTAAGGTGACCATAAAATCTTTCTATTATGTCATTTATTTCATGCATCTTACCTTGTGAAGGGAAACATCATTACCTCCCACAAGTTTTTTAAGAAAGCTTTGACCTGGGGTTTCATTCCGCAACATCATCTTTAACCCCTCTTCATGGGGAGGTATATAAATTGGGATCCCCTCACTGAGATTATAATTTGAGTGGTTAAACCATCTCAGTTAGTAAAAGCTAAGCCTGAGACATTTGAGAATGTTGGACATCGCACTACACTGAGCGAGCGATGGATGTAGCGGTTGTAAAAAGGGCAAGACCTTTTTACAATAAGTCATATGATATGGACCCAAATAACATGTTTATTCTCCTATTTACTAACATAAAATTTAGTAGATATAGGATCCATCTAGAATGATCAAAAACCAATTAGTTTTAGTCAACCCCACATTCCCATACCCTTGCTAAGATTTGGATGATTATACTTAGTGTATTTTGGTCATTTTGACTTGGTGTGTTAGAATAAAACTTGTATTATTCAAACCATGTCATTTGATGAGTCATGAGTCCACATCACTCCATTATTTAAGGATTTATTACACCATCTATATGACACTTTGATTTAACTTAGCAAATATTTCCTTTTTTGTGTCAAAACATTGGGAGTAACACTTGATTGAGGAGGGTATCATTACAGTGCCCAAATCATTTCAAAATCTTGTGCCTTTTAAGTCTTGAAACATAAACCATTTGTCACATCATCTTTTAGGAGTGCTAACATCATTAGGATGTTGAATTTATTTAAAATGACTTATCTTGTTTGCATTTTGTGTATCCATTATCATTTGTTTGCAGCCAATCACTTGATCCTTGTTGCATCTTGGATTAGCATGGTCACACTATTCAAATATTTATATCTGTTTATCATCAAATTCATATTTTATCCTTAATTGAGTCCTTGATTAAATATTATAAGTTCAAATTTAAATATTGGTTAATTTTAGTTTAGACCTCAATTTGTGGGGTTGATACCCAAATCTTATTCTTTTGGATTATGTAACTTGGGTTAATTCATCACTCAAATTCAGAAAACTATATTGTTTTGTACTTTTATTTTGGTCAAATCAGTTTATCTTCAAACATCTCTTGTTTAGCATCTTATACCAATCAGATCACATTTTATGCCTAGAGTCATATACCTTGTTTATGTTAAATTGTTACAAGTTTGTTATATTAATAAATCATCCCTTTAAGTTGATATTTTATTGTTATTTGGCCATTAGTCCTTACATATCATAATTTATCCTAACTTTTGACTCCATATTTGGACAAAATACCTAAAACCTTTTCCCTTTAGTAGCTTAAACCTACTTGGAACATTTTTTGACATTAAAGTTTGGTAGTTTAATTATTAGGTCATTTTGCATGACCTTTGCGTGTATCAAACACTTAACATTTTTCATTTGATGCTACACTATTTTTATCAAGTATTTTCATAGACTTTTTAGAGATTCAGCTCCACCTTTAACCAAGCTAGATCACATTTGAACCCTTTATCTTTCCAAAATGCATAGCTTTTCCAAAATTTATAGAACCCTAATCCCTTCTCTTGTTGTGAAATATTTGTCATTTAAATTGAACATGGCTCACTATACATGAGGTGAAACTATGTACAATTTAGGATATGGAAATACTTTCACACAAGGGGACTTTATGGAAAACCCTACTTAAGATAATATCATTTGGGAAACAAATTCTTATCCACCCCAAAACATTTAACTAGGGGGATAAAGTCAATATATTTTATGCAACTATTTGCTTAGTACACCTCCATATAAAGAGCAAGATCAAGAGATAATGGCCCAATACTTATCTAGAATACCATCAGTTGTAGAAAGTACTCAACATTAACCTTATCACATCATAACACCATCAACGTATGATCTCAATAGAATAGAAAAGGTAGGATATGAAAAATTACAAAATCTAGAAAGAGGGTCTTCCAACATGTTTTACAATCAAACTCATGAACAATTCTCTTCTATCAATTCTAATGCTATTATACCAATACCTTAACATGGTTTACAAATAGGTCCCATAGACAACCACTTCAATCAAATGCATTAAGCATACTAGACATATCTCAATTTAGTACATAACTTCACTAATATGGCCTTGTAAAATACACTTGTTATTAATCTAGCTCCTCAAACGAGAGTTTTAATGGAGTTGATAGGTCAAGACAATCAGTGTTTAAACCCACTTACGCAAAAAACTTAAGTATAAACCATGTTTAATACATTGATTATAGAATAAATATCTTCAATTTCTATGTAGCATATTGAGCAAAACATAGGGGATAATATACAAGCAATGTCTAATTTAAACCAAAGTGGTGTTGGCACACAAAAAATCAATCAACAACAAAATGTGCCTTTAGCTAGCATAGTTAGTGGTTTTTAAAATTAGGGAGTCGGAGCTTCCACATCCTAACCTCAACCAACTACTTATAATCCTTAACTAGTTTCTTCTTCAAGTGCATAACCAATAAGATTAAGTAGCTAGCCAACAAGCAGTGCCACACTATAACAAAATGTGTTGAATCCTAATCCTCCCCAAAATATGATGAGTAATATTTTGAAACAATAGGCACAATCAAGTATCCTAATGCAACAGAGGATGAACACATTACCACCTCAATAGGGGCAACCAATGTTCTACCTCACTAAGTAGTAGTGAACATACCTCTTCCCTCGTAAGCTAATATACTAATCCAAAATCAAATGATGTCTAATCAATAGTGTATTCATATTGGTTAGCAATAGGTAATTAATCTTTAACATGCATCCACTTCTCAATAGTTATTCATGCAATAAAGAGGTTCCAATGTTCCTCAAGTACCTTCTAGGTATGAAATTGCCTTTTGTGTAGAACATGCCACAAGTTCAGAGATAGGGTCTTATCTCATAAATTTCCACTCAATATCAAGGTTTAAATAGTTGACATCAAGTCTCTATTCAACCATAATAAGCATAATACAGTTATATCCCTCTATCTCAACCCTGATATCCACAAAACCAATTTACATATCCAAACCCAACCATAATGTCACATCACCACATGTCCAATTTCAACAATTACACCATAATCTATGCATGCACATTCCTATACCATTCCCTAGCCAATCTAACCTACCCTAGTAAATCCTTCCATCATATCCCAGTCTAAGTAATCTGCTTGTGAATGCCTAACCATCAACCCAGGCCAATATTCCAACAAGTTTTCTTGAGCAAAAATTACAATAAATTAAGGATGCAATTACCATCATCCAAGATAGGAAATAGGTTTAAAATTTTAAATTGGATGATGTGTGCTCATATCCTTTTAACATGGAGTACTTACAAATTCTATTCCCTTCAAAATATGAGAAACCCAAGTTTGACAAATACAAGGGAAAAGGTGATCCTAAAGCACATCTAATGAAGTTCTTTATTGTGTGTCAGCCAGTGACATATAGTGACATCCATCTATTTTTTTATTTCCAAGGAGTTTAGTTAGATAGTCCTTGGAATGGTTTTTGAAACTATCAAAGAACTCAATTTTTGACTTCGATGATCTATCAGTTAAGTTTATGCAATACTTGTCATACAATCTCAAGCATGATATTTCATTGGTAAACTTAACACAAGTAAACAAAAAACTAGGTGAAAGATTCACAAGTTATCTACAGTGATAGACAGCCCTTACTAGTCACTTTACCCATAATCTACCAGACAAGCAACTAGTAGCTATGTTTACCAAAAATCTACATCGTGAAATATCCTACTATCTGAAGTTACAATGTGCACATACATTCAAAGATATCATTGACAAAGGTTTACTGGTCGAAAGAGCCCTTATTAACAAAGGGATCATAAAACTAAACTCAACCAATCAGAATAATTATTAAAACTAAAATTAGACCAATAATCAGCATCAACATCTAGTCTAAATGTAAACATCATAACCAGCATAGGCCAATAATAATGATAGGCTAAAATAATTTAATCATAATAAGAATGGAGTAATAGAATCAAGCCATGTCAAAATGGTGAAAACACCATCTGCTCCGCTAGCACCACCTTTCCATCTTACTCTAACCCAATAACCTCTTTAATAGTTGTAGCATACACAGCAAGCACAACCTAGGCTAGCATAATAAATGCAATAATCGTAACAACCTTTGACTTTGGAAAACCCACATCCTTTAAGGAGAAACCCACCTACTTTTCATCCTTTTATCAACCTTGGATAACCCATCAAATCAGTCTTTTGAAATATCATATAGCTAACCTAATCAAATACCCTATTCTAAAATATCAATATCCTAATAGTATAGACATGCCAAACTAATACAATCTAGAATAACTATGTGAGTTTCATAGGGTTAAAGGCCATAATTTATAACATTGTGTGTAAATAAAACATGTCATTCAAAATATGTTTGAGAATGGCAAGATCACATTGGTTAATGGATCCTAATCAGAACCTAGGCATCTATCAAAACCCATTTTCTCAACATAAAAATCAAATAATGCAACAATAACAACAACATCAACAACAAAGGCTGAATTAGCAAAACCAATAAAGCTAAAATAATGGATAGAACCAAGGCTAGAATAGTGTCCACAACCAAAAAATCTACCATTCTATTGCACATGACTCTAACTCAATTTTTGGTCATATCTTAGGAGGTAGAGTTGATACCATTTCCATCAATCCTAGAACAAATTTCAACCAGACAAGACTGTTGCTAGTCATACCAAATCAATCCAATCATTCTAGTAACCCTTCTTTGACCTAAGACCACACATAGGTAAACCAATAAGTAGAGATTCCCATGTTAGGACCTTATATTGATAACTCATCATTCACCCATGACCACATTCAATTTCATCAATGACTGAGACTTATCTTATTTGGCCCCCCTCCACCATCATTGATTAGAAAAAATAGTCATGTATCTAATCTTGATTATGAAATCACAACTTGGTGGTCTAAAATTACCATACTAGGCACACAACTACCTACCACTTCACCCACCATCTAACCCAATATTCAACCTCAGAATAATCCATTTAACATTGTTCAAGAAAAGATATTTGATATAGTGGAACAATTGCAAAATATGCCAGAAAAAAATCTCTATTTTATATTTATTGTGCATGTCAACAATCCACAATAAAATATTAAATTAATACCTTAGCCAATCCACTATTCTAAATGACATATCCCCTAACCAATTTTAAGCTTTGGTTGGACACCTAGCTCCAACCCAACAAGTCATATTCAACCAAAGCGATATATCACCTTTTGGCCTAATGTATAATAATCTATTATACATTAAAGTATATATAATGCAGCATAAATTGAAATGTGTCCTTATAGATAATGGATCATGTCTAAATATAGTGTCTCTAAAGCTTACAAAGCTTCTTGGGTACACAAAAACATATATTCAAGTAGAAACAATCAACATCAAAGCCTATGATAATTAGGAATGAGAATCATAAGGCACCATTAGCTTTCCAATTATCATTAGGACATTGGCTCATGATGCACTTTAGGATGTGCTTGATGTCGACTTGTCATATAATATGTTTTTGGGTAGACCTTGGTTACATGAGATTCATGTAGTCCCATTGACATTGTAACAATGTGTCAAGTTTTCCCATTTAGGGATAGAGGTTAACATTCCAAGAGATTTACATCCATATGAGCATTGAAAACATTTAGAGGTTGAGATCCAAAGTTAAAACTACTCTTTTAGCATGAATCCATCTAATAAATAGGATAAGGGGAAGGTAATACTCCTTGAATTACCAAAATACAACTACATTGATCTTAATACCCTTGATTCTCTCAATCACATATCACCTCCTAAAGTATACGATCATTATACCATCTCAGATAATGTCCTAAGAGAGTACTTGACTCATGATACCTTTCACATTACAAAGCTTCCTCAGAACCTAAAAGCCTTTGGAAGACCTAAATCTATGCCACGCATGCACTGGTAAAGAAAGGGCAAAGGCCATGTTCATAATCTAAGACCAGTCATTTTCATACCAACTTTTGGCCTAAAACAAGACCCTCTTGAAGGAGATGATTCATGGTTGTATAATGACAATTTGTCCAATTTTTATAGTAACCCCAATTATCCCATTCCCAATCACATCATAAAAAATCAAGATTAAGAAGGAAGGGGCCTCAGGCCAAATCTATAGGGAATGTTAGAACCTATTTCTATAACCAAGTATGAAGGACCCTATGGACTTGGATTTAAAAAACTTAGGGGTGACCCTATATACCTTACTCATGTTCCATTACCATTGACTAGTGGTGAGGATGTTGGCAATGAAGCAGAGTCTGATCATAGCTTATTTAATGACTTAACCCAAACCAATATATTTGATAATCACACCATTTTCACCCTTTGCCAAATCATTTATAAAAATCCCCTACCATTATACTATCCCCAACTAATATACTAAGACCAACAAGAGCCACACATACCAATTGATGAGTTTCAAAATGATGAAGCATTCTATGATTTTCTAGACCTTAGGGACAATGTTCCGTTGGGAGATCATAAATCAGGATTCTCAATAAAATTGGATACTAAAGCCTATTTTGGAGAATGATTAAACACCCTAAGCCAAAACTAAATAAATAAATCATTGAGGTCTTAAAGTGAAAACCCCTTTGTGGCACTTTTTTACCAAATAATTAGTAAAGATAAAGGCCATTCTAGTGGTGAAAACTTGTTTCAAATGCCACTAGATGGGGGTGCTCAACCTTTTTCATGTATAGACCAGGAAACCACCAATGAAAAACTTATCTACGAGTCCAAATTTAGTATTTAAGAGCATCAATATTTTGAGAAAATCATGTAAGAAACTAAAAATGATGAAGTTCACTATGGATCTGAGTTCAGCCCTGAAGAGCAGCAGGATTTTGAACAAATCATTCAAGAGGATGATAATGGCTCCAAATTCAATCTTAAAAGGTAGGAAACCTTTGATCAAGTCATATAATATTTTCCAATTATCTTTGTCACATGGCATGATCTCCCATTAGGAGATTTTGATTCATCGTGTCTTGGAGAGCTTGTCAAAGAACTAGTCCTAATAGAGGACTCCAATGTTTCCAATCAGTTCAAATCATTACCCACTATCCTTGATGATGGCTCAACTCTTCTAGTTAAAGATATAATAGAGGTTAATATTGGGTCCCCTGATGACCCAAAGTGGATCAAGCTAGGTGCATCCCTTACTAATAAGGAACATGAAGTCTTTACATCCATTTTAAAGGAATTTGTAGATATATTTGTATGGGCATATTCTAACATGCCAGATTTGGACCCCACCTTGGTTCTACACCACCTTGTGGTCAATCCTAATGCCAAACTAGTAAAACAAAAGCTACACGAGATGTATCCTTGCATTGTTATATTAGTGAAGAAAGAGTTGGAGAAACTCTTAGAAGCAAGATGTATTAGACCAATTGACTACTCTAAATGGATTTCCAATGTAGTACATGTCATCAAAAAACTAGAGTGAATCAAAAAATTTATCAATTTTCATGACATTTATAAAGCATGCCTTAAGGATGACTTACCACTACCTAACATTGACATGATAGTAGATTCCACAATGGGTTATGATATGCTTTCACTAATGGATGGCTTATCATGTTACAATCAAATCAAAATAGCACCAAAAGACCAGTACAAAATAGTGTTCACCACTCTGTTAGGAACATTTTGTTATTAGGTCATGTTATTTGGCCTTTAAAATCTATTGACAAGTTATCAAAGAGCTATGATAGTCATATTTTAGGATATGATGCATGATATTGTCAAAGACTACATCAATGATATACTAGGCTAATCCAAAACTAGGGCCAACCATCCAGTATCATTAAGGAGGATATTTAAGTAACTATGAGAATACAAAGTTAGGCTCAACCCCAAGAAGTGTGTGTTTGGAGTTACATCAAGAAAATCATTAGGATTCATCATGTCTCACAAGGTTATTAAAGTCAATCCAAATAAAGTAAGAGCCATAATAGAAATGCTACCACTGACCAATCTAAAACATCTTTGTAGTTTATAGGGAAAGATCCAATCATGCTTCATATCTCAATTCGTCGACAAGTGTCATCCATTTACACACCTACTTAAGATATGTGTCACATTTCATTGGGGTAAAAGTTGTTAATGGCTTTTTAGTAACTAAAGAACTATATCTTAAATCCCCTAGTTATATTACCTCTAAGACCAGGGAAACAATTCTTTTTATATCTTTCATCTACTAATAATGTTATAGGGGTACTTTTAGTTCAACATGATGACAAGGGAAAAGAGCATGCAGTGTACTATCTAAGTCGTACACTAGTTATGTATGAGTATAACTAGATGCCCATCAAAAAATATTATCTCACTATGGTCTTCGTAGCTCAGAAACTGTGACACTACATGTTGAACAATAAGACCATGGCTATTTCCAAATTAGATCCACTTAAGTATTTGCTATCAAAAATATATTTTAAAGGCCATATGGCTAAATGGATTATGTTACTTCATGAGTTTGAGATAGAGTATGTAGATCAGAAAGAAATCAAGGGGCAAGTTCTCATAGATTAGCTTATTGAATCACCTATTGAAGACATAGAGCCATTAACATTCCAATTTCTTGATGAATCCATCATGACCATCATTGAAACACATATTAAGGAGCAGCCCTCAAAGCTATATTTTGATGGATCATTCACTACACATGGGTCAAGCTTAGGCCTTTTATTCATAACATCTCAAGGGGATATAATCCCTAAGTCATTTAGAATTATCTTTCCTTATACCAATAACATGGCTAAATAGGAAGCACACATCACAATGTTTTGACAAGTGGTACAATGTAACATATGTCATCTAATAGTTTATGGTGATTTTTAGTTAATCATCAATCAGGTTATAGACCACTTCCAAACTAACGATGACAAGTTGGTTCCATACAAGGTAATAATTGACACTCTCAAGCAACAAATTTTAACATTTAATTTTATCATATACCAAGAGTGATCAATAGAACAATAGATGCCATGGTTACCATTGGATCATTAATTCATCATGTAATAACAACTAGCAAGTATTAGTTTCTTGTAGAAAATCTAACAACACTAGCTCATGAACCTCAACTATTGCAATAATATGTGATATTATTGGTCCTAGCTCTAATTTGTACTTAGAACTATATGCCTATTTACACAAGCAAATCCTCCTAATAGACTTATCCTAGAAATAAACCAAAGCTTTCATCCATAATGCCCAATGTTTCACCTTACTCAAACCAACCCTATACCACCATAGTTTTGATGTAACTTTGATTCATTGTTTACCCTTGGTAGATTCTATACTATCATTATGGTAAGTTCATGAAGGAGTATGTAGAGCCCACACTAGTAGGGTAGTCCTATCCAAAAATCTCTTGTGTATTGGTTACTATTGGCCAATAATGGATGCAAATTCAAACGCATATATTAAGAAATGTGACAAGTGTTAATGGCATGCTAATTTGATTCATACACTCACCAACACCCTAAAACCAATGCTGACACCATAGGAATTTACTATATAGTGCCTTGAATTCATTGGGAAGATAAACCCCACCTCATCATATTTTTATAAACACATTCTCATGACCACCAAATATTTTACTAAGTGGGTTGAAGCTATATCCCTCATGTGACTAGAAAGCAAATTTCCAAATTCATATTTAACCATCTCATCTACCACTATAGTATCCCTTCCAACATTATATCTGATAATGGAGGATCATTTAAGATCAAGGATGTCAAAAATCTATGCGCTAAATACAAGATCACATAACTCTTTTCAATGGTGTATTACCCTCAAGGTAATGGTTAGACTGAAGCATCAAACAAAACCATTATCAACATTCTCAAAAATATTTTCAATGATGTCGATCATGATTAACACCTTCAGATATTTTGTACCCTTGGGGCATACCATTCCAATCATTGCACACCCACAAGGGTCACTCCATACTCACTTGTTTATGGCACTGAAGCCATACTTTCCATTGAGGTTGAGTTGCCTTCATTATGCATATCTGTCAAGTATGTTCTCAATGATAATGACTATCGATTAGCTCACTTTTAAGAGCTAGATTTACTTGATAATAAATGCATGGATGTTGTAAATAATTTATAAGCCTATCAAAACCAACTTCGGGGTCAATACAATTGATGTGTAAAATAAAAAAAATTTGAACTTGGTGATCTTGTGCTAAAATAAAACCAAAAGAATACCATGGCCAAAAAGAAGCATAAATTAAATTTCAAACCCAACTAGATGGGTCTTTTCATCATCACTGTAGACTATGACACTGGAGCATATAGGCTTGTCATACTAGATGGCAATGAACTTGAGGAGCCAATGAACATTATTCACCTCAATTGGTACTATGCTTGAGTAATTTGATGTATTATCTATAATGACCATTGCAATTTGTACCATATTATCAATATTCTTATTTATACCATTATCAAATTATTTGTTCTACCATCTTCTCATTTTGACATTCCAACCAGACCGTCTAACCATTCCATTCCTACTCGACCAAACATGTTTTGAATCCTATCAACCTAGCCCGTTTAACCTTGGTTCATCCATTAGTTTCATGTTTTTAGCATACATAATCAAATTAGTTTCAATAGTTATTTCAAGCATTTTAGATAGAGGCAGTATTTTGGAGTAGTATGACAAAAAAATTGGTAGTTTCATTCTTCATTTCTTATTCCCATCTTATCAAGTTTGTTTATGTGAGCCTGATTATATCACCTACTAGGGCAAATCCATGTTCACCGGTCTTGATACTAATTATATCACCTACTGGGGCAAATTGGTATCATTGATCTATCATTTTTATCCTAGTTATAAATACCTATGGGAAAAATAGGGGCAACATTTGTTTATTGTGCCTTGACATATCACCTAGTCATTCATGTGTTGTATTATGCCATCATACCAACTGTGCTTGTTTTATTTGAATTGGCTACTACACTAGTTATAGTCCTTCATTATGAGATGAACTAATATGAAGTAAAGCCATTTTGGGATTATGTGGGTTATGTTTGATACATGTTGAGGTCAACTCAGTCCCCCTTTAGCCACACTCTCACTATTTTATGAGTAACTTCAACCATGCTCTCACCATTTTGTGAGCATCATTTCAAGTTATAACACTCTCATCATTTTACATGTAACTTCAGCCATGATCTCACCATTTCAAGAGCATCATTTTAAGTTATAATATTCTCACCATTTTATGAGCTTGGACCATTTTAGTGTCTCATCATTATCGATTGAGTTGATATGCTTCAAAATTTCTAAAAACATTTGAAAATCATTTAGAAAAAACAAAAACATTAACCACTTCTTTGCCTTAAGGATTCTAGAAACCCTCACTAAGTCACAAGCAAATCACTTATTTCTTAGTTTCCCCATCCTTTTGGGGCTTTTATCCTACACTATCCCCATTTTGTGAGTTCATCCCTATTCTTCTATCACATCCATCATGTTTTCTATCAATCATCATTTTCTTCCCATTTACTAGGAAAAATACATATGGCCTAAAGTTTTTTTGGATCATCATATCCATGGAACTATTTAGGCAACATCCACTTGCCTATCACATATGGAGATAGCTCATCCACCCCCTTCCTTTTCTTCTATTCCCCCATCTTGTTTGTTTTTTTAGTTGTCATCTAGTTTCTAGGGGCAATGTTCATCATGTTGTTTATACTAACATAGTGACTAACACTTATTTGTTTCTTTGTTTATCTTGTTTGTTTATTTTTTTATCTTGTTTGTTTCTTTGTTTTTTTTTTTTTTTGTTTATTTATTTTTGCACTTGTTTATTTTCTTTCAGCATTGTGGCCTTGATTCAGTCTATGTGTGTTCATTGGGTAATTTTTTGCACATTATTCTTGAATCTATCCATATTCAAATGTCTACACTGTCATCATGGTTTTTATCATCAGTGTAATTATTTTCCATTAAGTATCTAATATCGAGAGTCAGTCCTTATGCATATTTTGGCCAAGACCCCATAGTGTTCTATCATGAGGCCTACCATCAAATACTATATCAAAAATTAGCTTTGAGAGGACTACAATCTCAATGCAACATCACCATCTCCTTGGCACCGACATCAACATAAATCTCAATCCTATCCCAATCATATCCCAAATAGATTAATTAATTAATTAATGAAATAATTTCAGCCTTTGTTAGTTTGAATGAGTATATCCCTACTCGTAGGTTATCCCAATTCATCTTTATCCTCTATATCAAGTTATCAATCATCAGCCATTAATCATGTTTTCATTATTGAGGTATACTACATCAACATTATATACCATCCCACATGAATTCTCAATGATTATATCACTTGCTAGGGTAAATCATTGTGTTATCACTAATTTCCTTTCTTTTTTGTCTACCTAACTAGGGTAGGTCCATCTTCTCAATGAATATATCACCTGTTAGGGAAAATCATTATGTTATCATACCATAGTGCCACTATTAGAGTATAATGCTTATAACCACCTTTGGAAAAACCATTTTACACCTTCCCACTTGCATTTCTCAATGAGTTTTCCCAACATTGGGTGAATAATTATGTTATCATCCCATTATCTTCATTTGTTTGGTCCTCTTATTTTTATTCTTTATTTTGAAGGACCATTTGCTAACCCACTTGCCAACTACTCCCTCAAGGGGGAAGATACAGTTCAATCATTACCATTGCAGTCATAAGCATAAAGAACCATTATATTCTTGAAAAGACATTACTATGCTTACAACTTGAAACATCTTCCCAAACAATGAAAAACTATAGTCATGTAAATTTGTCCACCAATGGCTTTGTATCAGACTATTAGACCAATTCTTACCAATCATCAAACATTTAACCTAAGAATTTCTATTAGTCTCAAATTTGGATTTATAACCTTGAATTAAATCAATTAAACAAGGTAAATACACACATTTAATTAATCAAAATCAAACAAATGACCAAATGCCTTATAATAATTAATTAACTTGCACACCCTAATAAAAATCAATTAACAAGTTAAATCAATTTCAAATCCTAATTGATTTACCCCATGAGTTAATAAATCAATTACTAAAAAGGAAATTAAAGAGCATCTTAGAACATCTTAGAATACATTCATTACCTTTGTGAGTTGTCACTTTTGGAAAATATTTAAAAGAATATCCTAGGAATGTACCAAACTCAACCAAATTTAATAAACTCAACCATGGTCAAATTTAACCCATTCCAAGGGATTTGAAAGCCTATGAAAGCAAGCCTAGATCTCTTCATTTAGAGAGCTCAATAAAAGTAGAGTTATAATGCAGGAATAGATTCATAAAGCTAAAATCCTAGTGTTATAATGTTGAAATTAAGCCAAAGCCACCAAGCCATTAAATCAATCAAGCCAATCATTCAAAAATGGTGCATATAGGAGATTATGTTAGCCATATGTCATTGATGAAGACTTATTATGCACAAATTGAGAAATCCAATCGAATTACCATTTTAAGAAATCAAGGATGTAAGCAATTTATGTTTTTTTTTATGTTTATATTTCTCATTTCCTTCCATGTTTTGTTGAGTTCTCATTTGGTTTATTCATTATGCTCCCCCCATGATTAGGCCTTAAGGATGTTATATTTTTAGTGAGTTCATTTTTCATTATTTTTTATACTAACCTCCTCCTTTGAGTAAAATTCCTATATCATGCCACTCATTTTGAAATTAATGCAAATTGGTGTGATTAGGGTAGCATAGGTCATATTGATGACCTGCACACATCAAATGACCACTTTATGTTAATTTCACTTGTTCATCATCCCTCCCTCATCCCTGATCACTTCTTACTCATGCCTCATCACCCCTAATCACTCTATCATCATTCTTCATTGCCCCTAATAACTCTCTCATTGAACCTCATTGTCCCTAGTCATCTCTAATCACTCTTTCATCATCCCTAATTACTCTCTCATTTACCCTCACTATCCCTCATTATTCTCAATCACTCCCTCCTCATCCCTCATCATCCCTTATCATCCATAAAAAATTAGGGTGACTCAACATATGATAGAATTGGTCTCATAGTTGCATGCCCTAAAACATTGAAAATAGTTTTTCAAAATCCAATCTAGTTTGTACTTAGACATTTTCAAGGTTTAGGTATTAAAATTGGGGATATTAGTACATAAATTTTCTAATTGATGTCCATTTTTAGTAAACATATAGTCATTTTTTAGGTTTTTATGCCTTATATATTGATTCTTGGCATTTACAAGAGTCCTAGGTTGGTCAAAATAGAAGTTTGAAAACTACTCACTTTGAACTTGATCCAAAGTGGTGTGATTGGGATAGGGTAGATCATATTTATGACCTTCACACATCAAATGACCACTTTGTGTTAATTTCACTTATTCATCATCCCTCCCTCATTCTCGATCACTTCATACTCATCCCTCATTACCCATAATCACTATGTCATCATTCCTCATTGTCCCTAATTACTCCCTCATTATCCCTCACTATCTTTAGTCATCTCTAAGCACTCTCTTATCATCTATAATCACTCTTTCATTAACCCTCATTATCCCTCATCATCCCTAATCACTCCCTCCCCATCCTTAATTTTCCCTAATCACTCTTTCCTCATTACTCATCATCCCTAATCTCTTCCTCATCTCTATTCACTCCCTCCTCATCCCTTCTCATCCCTAATCACTCTATTATTGACTTTCATTATCTCTCATCAGCTCTAATCACTTGATATTATTATCCCTAATCACTCCATTGATTATCACCATCCCTCATCATCCATAATCACTCTCTCCTCATCCATAATAATCCATAATCAATATTTATTCATCTATCATCATCACTAATCACTCCCTCATTGACCCTCACCATCCCTTATCACTCCATCATTGATATTCTCCATCCCTAATTACTCCCTCATCATCTGATGTAAGCATATAATCTAAATATATCTTTGATTCCAATCATATATTATTTAATATATTATAATATAAATTAACTCTTTATAAGACTTGTGTTGTCAATACTCATTTGTGATAGTCAATTTTATTACTAAATGAATTGGATGATCTTCCAAATTTATATTCAATTAACATAAGTACTAACACAAAATAGAGTCTAAATTTTAGTTCATCAAATTATCTTTATTATGAAATTGACTAGATGAAACTTTATTTTTTTCCACCTTTGGTAGTTTGGTTCAAAATATAAAAATTAAACACAAATCTCTTGTATAATTTTCTAATTTTGAGAAGATTTGAATCAAATGTAAAGTTATTTATTGTTTCTAATTCCTGTATGACTTGAATCTTGGTCAATTTTATACATGCACTCCTTATGTGTGTACTATGTCCCAAATTTTTTATCTCTTACATGAAAAATGAAAATTTATTCATGTTATCACAAAAAAATGTTTATGCAAAATGTGAAACACTATTTTAGCATGGTGTAGATGTTCATCCCATGTTTTTTAAATATTAATATGTCATCATAGTAGATTAAAAAAATGACATAGGTAAAAGGCTTGATAATGTCATTCAACATCTTGAAATGGATGAATTCATTACATGAGTTAACACAAAAGGCATAATGGTAAATATATGGTTGACCACATGTAAAACATCACACACCTCTAATGGTGAGATGTCATAAAGGATTGCATCTTTAAAAAGCTTGATTTTGTACACCAAATGAAATTACTTGGTGATCCATTTCTCAAGGCCTACACTAGACCATACACTAGTGTATGGTTATGGATGATGTATAAATTTCAATTTCAAATTTTTAAAATATGCTTTAGGATAAATTAAATTCTTCTAAATTCCATTAGAAATGAAGTGTATTGGCTCACCATTGATCTACATTTATTAATGAAATAATATTTTTTATTCATATAATTCCTTGTTGGGGGAAGTAAAGATATTTTTAGTACTGACCATATTATTGGGTTCACAATCTATTATCTACTTACCTTTTTATAATTCTAGATAACTTGTACCCACTTTTTGAGATGTGCAAGTAGATATATCATAGTGTGACACTCTTCATTGGATTGAATATTGAATTTATGAATTAAGGACTTCTTTCCAATCTTGGACTACTTATTCTAATCATTTGAAAATTATTTTCCACTCTCTGGTATGATGACTCAATCAATAAACATACAAATAGAAGGCCTTTAATTTAATTATTTGGATCATAAAATGTCCTCATATGGAGGAAATTGATTGATTTTATGAAATCACATATCTTGGTGATCCTCATGTAATTAATACCCATTTTTGGTGTTATGGTGGTTTTACTTGCTTCTCTTTTTTTGGTGGATTTTCAATTGTGAATTACATCATTTGTAATAGGCCCATATTTTATCATAAGTGTTAAATATTTATGTTTCAAATTTGCCTCCATGTCATTTTGATAATTATGTCTTATATATTATGTTATCACTCAACTTTCCACTTATAATTCTTAACATTGATAAACCCCAACAAAATACCACCATCAAGGTATCAAATGGAGTGATTAGGATGAGCAGGGATGAAGAGGGATGATGAGGAAATGAGTAGAGATGGTGAGGGAGTCAATAGGGATAGTTAGGGTCAATGAGGGAGTGATTAGGGATTATAAAGGATGGTGGGGATTAATGAGGGAGTGATTAAAGGAAATGAGGTATGATGAATGAGTGATTAGAGATTATGAGATATGATGAATCAATGATTAGGGATAATGAAGTATGGTTAAGGTCAATTAGGGAGTGATTAAGAATGATGAGGGAGAGACTATAAAAGATGAGTAATGATGAGGGTCAATAAGGGAGTGATTAGGTATGATGAGGGATAAGGAGGGAATGATTAGGGATGATGAAGCAGTGATTAGGGATGGTGAGAGCCAACAAGGGAGTGATTAGGGATGATGAGGGATGGTGAAATCCAATGAGGAAGTGATTAGGGATGATGCGGAAGTGATTAAAGATGATGATGGATAGTGAGGTTCAATGAGGGAGTGATAAGGGATGATGAAGGATGAGGAGTGAGTGATTAGGGAAGATGAGGGATAGTGAGGGTTAATGAAGGAGTAATTAGGGATGATGAGGGAGTGATTAGATATGAGGTTTAATGAGGGAGTGATTTAGGATAATGAATAATGATGAAATAGTGATTAGGGATGATGAGGCATGAATAAGAAGTGATCAAGGATGAAGGAGGGATGATGAACAAGTCAAATTAACACAAATTGGTCATTTGATGTGTGTAGGTCATCATGTGACCTATGTTACCGCAATCACACTACTTTGCATCAATTTCAAAGTGATTGGTTTGAGAAATTCAATTTTGACAAACCTGAGACTCCTATAAATTCTAGGAATCAATTTGTAAGGCATAAAAACCTAAAAAATGACTATATGTTTACCAAAAATGGACATCAATTACAAAAATTATGTCTTGAAATCCCTATGTTTAATACTTAGACCTTGAAAATGCCTAAGTACTGACTTGATTGGATTTTGAATAACTATTTTCCACATCATAACGCATGCAGATGTGAGACCAAATCTATCAAATGTTGAGTGACCCTAATTTCTTATATTTACTAAAATAAATTTAAAGTATAAGTTCATATTTATAAAGTATAATAAATGTAAACTTATACTTAACATTTAGAGTATTAAATACAAGTTTCTATCCAAATTTGCCTTCTTGTGCAACTCCCACATGCTTTTATGTGAAAAATAACAAGAATGTGATCATGTTACATATTAGCCAACATTCATTCCATTTGATTAATTATGCAAAATAATAGTAATGTGATTGTATTTTTGTTTTAAAATAACATGATTTCATTATCTATTAACGTGATCACATTATACATTAATTTTATCATGTTATACATTAACATGATCATGTTATACATCGATAATTATTGATTCATAATTTAAATAACATGATCATGTTAATTAAATAATGAGATCATGTTATTTATTAACATGATCATGTTACTTAAAATGTCCATGAAATTGACTCCCAACTCTATGTACTTACCCAAATACAAGAGATATTTGGGGACCCCTATAAGTTCCTAATGAAAAAATCTTTTACTATTATTCCTCCCATCTTCCCATAATTTTTGTCCTCACTTTCAACTCATTCCCATGATCCCCACACTCTCCTTACTCAAAATTTATTTTCAAAGAGATCTATCTCTTTTATACCATTGTTGATTCATCCTCTAACCCTAAGGTAGAGCTTGAATATAGATACACCACCTTCCTAGATAACTTGACCCACTTCAATAATTAAAAAAATATGTTCAAAGTGATTGAAATGATACCTAAGTTAGTCTCAAGGTGAATTATAAGTGTAGGATACATATAGCCACATCCAAGACAAAAGTTTTCCCCTGTGTAAACCCCTTCATTAAAATGTTGTTCTGTTCTAAGTGATTACAAGATAGTGCTAATGATGTTGTGTATTCTACAATATATTGACACATGATCATAGATATTTTTAATATTACATTCAATGCCTACTATAAACTACTAAAGTAATAGTCTCCTATGATGCACCCATAGTTGACAAATGGACCAACACCTACCAAATATATGATGTATCAAGGGACTAGGTAGAAAACCCAAATTCCAAATGGGTTAAAAAGGTATGGATTTTTGTGGGGATGATCCTACTAGATCAACTATTTATGGTAACTAAGTGTGTGTACATCAATCTCTTATGGGTTCCCCTAATACATATAATCCTCAAATATGATCAGGTCCAAGATCTTGGAGGCATGATCAACTTTAACCTAGTTAAGGTAATATCAGATGCTAATGGTGGAGTTAATTTATATATGATTATCTACTTGGTGGATGTATTTTGTACCACCATCATTTTTAGACCCCTTGCATTCCCACCATGGTTTATCAGAGACATAGTGGTCGATGTAGGTTTTTATAAACTATATGGTCACCATTACCAGAATCACATTCAAGAGATTTGTGAGTCATTTTATCTTGTGGTCCATATGGCCATCAATGAGGTAGACATGTGTCATCTCTCCAATAAAATAAGGCAATATCTCACCTCCATAGATAATTAATAGTCTTACATGGATGAGACCATCATCCAAGTATACAATACCCTCAAAGTTCCCCTTTGCTTACCTTACCAAGTTCCATTCTAGTTTTGTAGAATCAAAGATTACCTATCAACTAGTTGAAGGCATCATTGGTTACTACATCAAACACTAGTTGAAGGCTTGCCTAACCTTCCCCATCACCATTAGGCATCATGTGTCCATGAGTATACCCCTATCATAGAATATGACTATAGACAGGGATTCATATGTCTTGAATAGGGTAGAACATAGAGAATGGGACCCCTATGAAATCATTATGGCCCATGTATGGAAGTATTAATCCCAACTCAACATTAATTATGGCCATAATCCTAACAAGGACGATAAGGTCCACCTCAACCCTAATAGCAACTATCACTAGGAAGGAATAATATTCTTTTTAATTAGTCTTGTCACCTTTATTTTACACTTTTATCATTTTTGTGTGCTTAAAACACACATAAAATATATATAAAACTAGAAGTAAAACCCTATTAAATAAGTTTTAACCCACTAGTTTACCCTTCAAAAATATGGAGTGTAATCCCCAAATCACCAAATTTAGGTCCCATTAAGTCAAATTGATCATTTATCCCTTACGATTCCATTTTTGGTGGAAATAGACCTAGGACCATAATTATTCCAATTATCTCATCTTCCCATTCTTCCCAAAATATACCACCTCCAATGGCTACCCAAGTGGCCTAATTAGCTAGGTTAGCTATCAATATTCCCAGAGTTATCCATGACCTCACTAGGAATCCTTAAGGTACCTTCCCTATTTCACTTTTAGTGTGGGATGAACTACCAAAGAGAATGTGATATATTATAAAACCACCCTAAGGCTTCTAAATGTGGATCATAAATAATTATATTTTAGGCTATTTTTATTCACTTTGATGGATTTAGTTTATGATTGATTCCTTAATATCCTTAAGAAATCCATTGTAGTGGGGAGTAGTCTAGCAACACCTTTATAGTTCATTTCAGGTAAGTTATCAACCCTAGTGTCCTCTACCAAAAAAATTATTGTATCAAGAGGGAACCAAATGAACCAATTATAAATTTCAATACTAATTTTAATAAAATGTATAGCTGAGTTGCCATGATCTATCAACCAAATACCCAATTGGTGCTTGAAATGTATAAGAACACCTTAAAACCTTGGATGACCATGTTCCTAAGGTGAAACCCCCTCATAATATACCTAACCTTAGATTATACAAAGGCCATAAATTTTGATAGGAAATTGAGCACTCAAGGTCAAATTATGGCCCTTATTCCTAATGCTTTTCCAAACATGCTAACCTTGAACCTCATTCCTAATATAAACTAGAACCTACCCCTATCTTAGTAATTGCCTGCAACTAATTGTCTCCCTTTGAGACATGTTTTGTCTAATTAACACTTGGGTTTTCTTAGCCTAGTGAATAATGAAATGGTTCCCCAATTACAACATCATAGTAATTTTAGTAATAGCTAGAAATACCCAAACCATACCCTAGGATTCAACTAAAAATTAATTAGATGTCATTCAATAGATGGTACAAAAACTAAGTAATGACTTTCTTGGCTTATAAATTTAGATGGGCATCTCTAATTTTTAAATTTTTAATAATAACTTTACATACCAAATAAAAAAATATAGTTTCCCCCATAGTTAGCCATAGCCTTCCACAAATAAGCTTCCTAAAATTAACATTTATGAGATAGCCCTCCTAAACTAGTGTTAGGTGCACAACACAACCCAACATTGAAAGGCTGACTAAATTCAATTTTCTAATTCCTTTGACATTTTTTAAAAGTAAATGAAAGAATATGAGGTGGTACCAAACCAGCCAGAATCATCTAATACAGATAGGTCAACTAGTACTGCCATGGTGTTATAAACCATGGAGTTTCATAGATATGAATAAAATGAACCAAAAGAGAATTATGAAGTACATGCCTTTCATCAATTCTAATGGATTAACTATGCCTTATTAATATTGTGCTTTAACAATCCCTCACCACATCTACTCCCCTAAATAATGGCACCACCCACTAGATCATATTAAAAGGAATGATCCACCACCTCGTGAATCAAAGGCCCTGGTGGAGGACCAACTAGTTAAAAATAATGTAGGCTATAATATATTTGAGGCCATGAAGAAGATTAAAATGAATATCACTATTCATGAACTTACTCAAATTACTAAGCAATGTGATCTTCTAATAAAATCAGTAACTAAAAATCCAAATAAGCTAACCCAAATAAATCAAAAGACTACCCACACTAACATACTTATTCAGAATAAAAATATTGAGTTTCCTCCCATTCTTTTAACTATTAGACTATTTGAGAAAAATATACATAATTATTTGGTAGAATCGAGAACTTCATCCAATGTGATGCCCACAAGCATCTATGAAAACTAGATTTTATCCACATCAAGTTAGATAAAGTCATAGTCTAACTTGATAAGTTTTAGGTTAAGGTAGTTAGATATATTATTAACATATATATCTAGATGCAGTTAGAACCTCAGATCCAAAAAGTCATGGAAATTCAAGTTGTGTAGATTATCAAAGCCTAAAAGATCCTCCTCAGCCAAGATTGGTCAAAATCCTTGAATGAATATATGCTTACCAATTTCTCCCATATGTCATTTCCTTATAAAGGTGTGTCCAATAAAATATGAGTGGATAAAGAACCATGGATGAAGCTCATAATAACTACATACAACACAGTAAATGAGAAAATGAATCTAGTATCCTCTAACTTAGGGATTTATATGCTGAGTATGAAACTTGCTAAAGATAAACTTGCAAATTAAATTAAATTTCCAATCATGTAGTCCTTATACATTTATGGGGCCCATTACAAATTAGGTAGTGGATTAGGTGTTATACTAATAAACCTGTAAGGAAATAGATACCTAAATTCATATAGGTTGTAATTCCCTTTAAATAATAGTCTAACTGAGTATGAAGCATTAAACCTCATGCTACAGTTTGAATTGAATCAAAAGACTAAAGAGCTAAGAGTGTTTAGTGACTCTGAGTTAGTTGTAAACCAAGTTAAGACAATAATTTAGTGTAAACTAACATACCTTAGAAGTATAAACATATGGTTTTAGACTTAATATAAATGTTTGATGCATTCAATGTCATCCTTATCCCTAAGGAAAAAAATTGTTTGTTGACTCATTAACATCCCTAGTTATGATCTTAACTCACCGCGATGACACTGAGATGAAATAATTCACTATTGAATTGGTCCCTTTCCCCTTTAATATCGATAACATCACAAATTTATAAGACTTTGAATATGCTCAACACATCCAATTCCTTAATAGTGTTGGGGCATTTAAATCCTAAATGATAGATGAAGAGGATGGGATAGTTATGAGGTTGAAGTTGACAAGGTCAGAATCCTCAATATCTAATTAAATAAAATCTCAAAAGGAATGATTTATATGGGGAAGGCATTTGACACATTCATACCTACACCCCTAATTAAGAAACCCAAATTTTTAGGTCAAGAATGTTGAAACATTAACCTAGGATCCTTGAAAAGACACCAAACTATCAACATAGGTCCTGAATGGACATACAAAGAGAGAGAACAACTTCAAAAAAAATTGTTGAGTTAAATAGACATAATTTATTGAGATTATTGAGAGCTAAATTATTTGACCTAATGGTGATCACTAATATAAACTAGAGACCATTATGGTAAAAATAAAGACATGTGAACCTTTGGTACATAAAAAAATTTACAAGCTCGTCTATTGGAATAATCTTCCTAGTTCACCATTCTACTTGGATGGAAAACTTAGTGCATGTCTAGAAGAATAATGGTGAGATTAGGTTGTGCATATATTTATGAAACTTGAATAGAGATTTATATAAGGATAATTACCCATTATCATCCCTTGATGAAGTGATCTAAATGGTTAATAGATCCGAAATGAAGTCCTTTTTGGATAGATTCTTATTGCATAACTAGGTTTTAGTGAATTCTAATGATTGATCCAAAATTTCATTCACCATGAAGTGGGGCACATTTTTCTACAAATTAATTCCATTTGGATTGACTAATGTTAGAGTGACCTTTGAAAGAGTGATGGATTTTGTGTTTGAAGGTCTAATTGGAAAATGCATAATAATATACAAAGATGATTTAATTATGTTTTAAAAATGTAGATCAGATTATATAAACTATTTTTATAAGGTCTTTGAAAGGTGCATAAGGTATGTGTTTTTGTAAACCCTAAAAAGAGTGTGTTTGATGTCATTTAAGGTAATTTTATCAGATATATAATCAAAAATGAGGTATTGTTGTTGATCTAAAAATATCCAATGATGATAATATGGATTAGCATGTTAAGTCAAATAAATTATTTTAAGAAATAAAGGATGCCATCATCCAATCACCTATGTTGACCAGCCCATACTATGACAAGGATTTATACATTTATCTTTTTGCCTTTGAACACACCATTGATATTTGTCTCATGCAAAGATTGGATGGAGAATAACACCATGTTACTTTTATGAGCACCAATCTAAAGGATGTAGATCTAAGTTACTCCATTTTTAAAAAAAAAAACCTATAAGTTGGTCAAGGATGTAAAAATAGTTCAAGCACTATATTCTTTATATTTAAGTGCATATAATTGTGTTGGAGATAACTATCAAGAAAATGTTGGGTTAGAATGAGCTAGATGAGTGCATATATAAAATGATGACCAAGATACAAGAATATAACCTCTAATAAAACCTACCAATCTGGTTAGAGGATAAGGTATTACCTAGATGATAATTGAGATTGATCCAAAGATCACTATTGATGCAGAAGCATCAAGCCAAGAAATATCATTTTTGTGTTTTGTCAATGTGGAGGTAAAAATTTGGTCAAAGTGAGTGTAAAAGTGTGTAATGGACCTTATGAGGTCCATTTCTTCCTTGAGTGTTCATTTGGATTCATATATTTATGTTATAAGGCTAGAGGAGTTTTCCCTCCAAAGGCAAGAATTTGAAAATTCAAATATTGCAATTGAGTCAAAGATGGTATAATGCATGTGTTGAAGAATTCAAGTGAAAAACTTAGTGTGTGAGGTAAATTAAACTCATGAAGAAGGTATTTTCATGTTAAATTCTTAAATCAAGTCGTCTAAACCAAGGTAAGAATACCCTTGTACGTTGAGGTAGTTAGAGTAAAGAAATTGGTGTAACCAACTCCAAACACCTATGTTGAAATGGTGAAGAAAGATTAATTTTGGAGGTAAATTGGTGTATAGAGAGAAAATAATAGGAGTGTTGGAGGAAATACCTCCAAATGAGAGGAGGAGAAAACCAGATTTTAAAAGGATAGTGCACTCCTCAAAAAATATCAAAAGTCCATGACAGGACTGTTTTGTAAGAAAGAACAAATTTTCATGAATAAGAAAATAAAGACTTATATGTGTTATAATTATTGAAAAATAATTGAATTAACACAAATCTCATATTTTTAAGATTCATGAGACCTATTCTTTATGATATCTTTTAAGATTGTAGTTTCTTAGTTGGTGGATGGTCATAACCAGAGAATGGTTGTAGGTGACATCTTTAAAAATAATGGTAATTAGTCTTCCTTTATAGTTAGTATATTTAAATTGATGATAAAATGGCATGTACATTTTTATGAGGATATTTATTGAAGTGTTTTAATGTATAATGGTGTTATAAAACATGCCCAGTCAGACCAAGAAAAGTAGACCATGTTTTAGAAGGAATCTTATGCATACAAGCTAAGATCCTTATCTTAGATAATATTGGATGGTTAAAAAATTTTGTGAAATGATTGGAGATAGTGATAATAATTTATTGGTGTGTTTTTCTATATATAAATACATATTAATAAGGTCAAAATGTCAATATAGTCAGGTTCTAAACAAATATACAATTTGTGCCCTATTTTTAGTGTTCTTAATGTCAAGAAGCCTTTATAGAATAATGTAATGACACGTAGTGATTATATGTGTGTTTAAAAAGGTGAAATTTAATTTAATTTATATGTAATGGGATTAAAAAAAAATTAGAAATACTATCTTTGATTAGGAGTAATCAATCAAAGAAACCAAGATTTTGTTATACCCTATTTAACACAGGCAATTCTTGTGAAAGAAGTAAATAAGCATAAGTAATAAAGTGTACAAGATTTTTAGTTTATTTTATTGTGTTAATAAATTTAACAATACACTCAATTTTCCATATTGGTTCTTTGTAAACTCTAGCAAAATGAATGGATCATAAAACCCTATCACAGACCGGTTTGAGGCATTAAAAACTTAAGGGTTGATGAGATATCATTAACATCTACCAAGAAGTGGATTTTATAGTTATTAGAGGATCATCCAGACCTAATAAAGGTTTCAAAACTTTGAAGTAAAATTTAGAGTTTCATACATTGCATTTGATAATCATTTTGTCCTACACAGTCATCTAATGAGCTCTAAATTTTGTATTTGAGTGTATTATGAACTAGTAAGAGTGAATTCAAGGATTTAAAATTATCATAAAAGTTTCTCAAGGGTAATATATAATTATTAAATTTAATTTTTCATTTTTTTACATTTGTAAACATAAGATATGGATTTTAACAAGCTCTCAGCCTGTGTAGGGAGCTAAGAAACCCCAGATTAGGGTTTGGCCAAAACAAAGAGTTCTCACTATCATAAAAATACCAAACTTGGAATTTTTACTCATATAATAATTTAAAAATATATCCAAGTGATTTTATATTGAAAAATTATGGTCTATATGGACTTTTAGAACTAAGTCAAGAAAATAGGGCTAAATAGGCTTTTAAAAGGGGTATTTTCTAAAATAATTGATATCCAAAAGAAGAGTAAGTTATTTTAACCTTATGAGGAGGTAAAGGGTGATAAAGGGTGTCCTAAAGTTTTTCTATATCTTTGATAAAGGTGAAAGGTTGATAAAATAAAGGAAAAAAGGCTAAGAAAAAGGCTATAAGCCTTGTGAAGATAGTGTAAGGTCTGTCTATAGAAGTGATATGTAAGGGGTGATACAAGACTTGTAAGAGTTATATACAAGTATATTATGACCCTTAAATACCATTAATGCATTGAGAATAAATCTATGGAACCTAAATCTAATTTTGATCCTTGAAACCTAGCAAGGTTGACTGAGAAGGGACCAATGTGTGAGTTGTAGCATTGAAGTTTGATGGGGTATTGAAGATGATCTAAGATATTTTTGTGAATTCATAGGTGAGTCTAATATAATATAATAAAATGTTACAAATACTTGAAACAAACAATCTATGAAATGGTCTAGAATGCAATTAATAGATGAGACCTTGAAGGGCAAGTTAAGCTTTGAAATTGAACCTTTACACAAATGATTAAAGTTGTATTTTTTTTACCCCATACCTCTACATCATTTGGTATCTAATCAAGGTAAGAGTGATTAATTTTTTATTTTTAATTCATTACAAATTATTGATTTGAGATGAATGCATAGTGCTTGAAGGTATGCATGAGAGATAACCTTACAAGGTATTGAGGGAGAAGAGGATGTTATAGGTCTGATATATTAAGGTTAGCATAGAGGAGGATAAGAGAGATAAAGATAAGAGAAGAGATACATCCCCAAAGTCCTTTGATAAGGAAAAAAATCTAGTCAAGGAAAGACTAGAAAAGATAGAGAGAAAAAGAGAACATTGAAGCTCCAAAAGAGAAGAGGGAAGATAAAAGACTCCAAAAAAGATTTGAGGAAGATAAGAAGAGGTCATAGATAAATGAATCAAATATATGAAAGGCCCAATATAGGTCTAAAATTCAAGGTTGATATACTTGCTAATAAAAATTTCTAAATAGGCCAAGAAAGCAAAGAAGAATGGACAAGATGGATATAGAAAGAGAAGTGGCAGACATACGAAGAGAATTAGGGAAAGGTATAGAGAGGATATAGAGAGGATATAGATCATGATGCAGCTCATAAGAGAAAAATAAAGCTAATGGACTAGCTGGAATGTGAGAAGAGAGGTAAAGTGGCCACTAGAGTCACTTATGAGAAGAAGAAGAAGGCACAAGAAAAGTGTCTTGAAAGAGTAGAAGAAGAAAAAGAGAGCAGCCAAAAGATGCATGAGAAGAGAGATGTTTCCAAGTGAGAAATAATAAAAAGAGGTAGATAAGAGGGTTATCATTAAAAATAACAAGAAGAATATGGAAGTGTGAAGAAGAGAACATGAAGCTGAAGACAAGAGAAGATGGACAATGTCTATGCTAAGGACATTCAAAGAGACTATTTGGTCTCTCATTTTGTATGTTAACATTGCTTTTAAGTTTGTGTTTGTAGGTATGAAGACAAGTGTAGTGAAGCTAAGCATGAGGCCTTAAATTTGATGAATAATGGGTCAATAATATTACCCATCAAGTGGAAATAAGATGATAAAAATAAATAACCTCTTGAAGAAGATAAAGTGTTGAATATTGAAGGCATATCACATGTAGAATATGAAGAGAGAGAGAGGAATACTATGATGCATTGCTATGTATAAATGATGGAAAAAAAAAATTGTTATCAAAGAAGACATATAAGTTACCCATGAAGACATGAATGAAGAAACAAGCTTGTAACAGTTTCCATTGGAGGTAAATGAATGCCTAGATGTTGATTTTGATTGCATCTATGATGAAGAAAAAGATAATGTGCAGATTGGAACAAAGAATGATAGATTATAACCCTCAAAAAGAGAACAAGGGCATGGATATGTATGGTCTAAATGGCTTAAACAATTAGGTGATGAGAAGAAAGAGGATAGCCTTAAGCAAGAGTTCAAATAAGGTAAAGACATAGGTGGAAGACAAGCACAAGTGTGGAAGCAAAGGAAAAAAAGCAAAGTATACCAAGTTGGCATTATAGAGAACAAAGTCATGGATCATGAAAGAGGTGAAATGAGAAGAAAGTGGCAGTCCAAGAAGGTACAAGGCAGCAAGTGGGTGATAAAAAACAAAAAAAGAGTACAAGAGGATCAAGTTGCAAGTGTACTCCAAGCAAACATGAAGAATGAAGAAGACAACAATCCTACAAATCAAGAAAGAGAGATGGTGCAAGAAAACCAAGACAAGGAAGTGAAGTTATAGCCACATAAGTTCATATAAGATAAGTTTTCATAATATGTGTTTTCAAATGTTGTTTATGATGATTTGTTTGAAGTTTAATCTAATAGTGAAGGTATCTTGTACATGAAAATAATGGCATTGATGAATGAGTGTGTATCAAAGTAAGAAGAGAGTTAAGAACCTAAAAGAGTGATTGAGAAGCATGGTATTAAGTTTTAGGATATTTTTATGACTCTCAAAAATGAAGGAGTCTAAGGAGAATATAAAGAACAATTTACCCAAGACAAGAGCAATGTGGACCAAGGTTTGATGAGGATTTTGAAGAGATTGATGCATTAAAGTTGTAAGTAGAGTTGGAGATTATAAAATACATGTTTATTCCATCTAATGGGCTGAAATAAGATGAATTAAAATAGGTAAAATTCAATCAATAACTCCAAAAAACATTAAGAGAAGAGCAATAAGGAAAAGCATAAAAATTTGTGCAAATAGGCAAGATAGTTAACAAACAAATGGAGTATGAAAAAGCAAATAAGGTGAGTTATTTCATGGGTAAAGCACAATCTTAGTTTAAATTTTATAATAATACATATAAAAGGTCAAATATTTTTCAAGTTCTGTTATAGTATGGTGAGGATGAGTGGAACAAGAAATTGCTCTTGCATGGTGAGCTAGGTGAGAGAAAAAGGCATCAAAATGTCAAGAAGTTGGAAGAAGAGGTAGAAAAAGAGAGTATATATCATCAAAGGATAGATATTTACATATATGATAGGAAATTATATCCCAATAACTAAGATGATAGAAAGGTTAAGAATCAAACATCACTCAAGAGACAAGAAACAAGTGATATTTATGAGAAAACAAGCCATGAAACAAGCATGATGAAGACAAATGCACACAATTAGATTACAGATGAGTATGAGAGGGTTCAAAATGACTTGTAAAAATATGGAACATGTAAAAAATAAGGAGCTATAGTAGTTATAATAATTCATAAGGATAGACGATGCATGGACAAGAAAACTAGACAAGACCAAGAAGAGGATAAGTAAGAGTTTGGCAAGGAAAAGGAAATAAGAAAGGATGAACAACAACCAAGAAAGTATGAAGGACCCTAAAAACATAAATTTTAAGGAAATAAATAAATATGGAGGCTCAAGTTTTTTTCTCCCTCTTGGGGAGTATGATGCAGAAGCATCAACCCAAGAAACACCATTTTTTTATTTTGTCAATGTGGAGGTCAAAATTTGTTTAAAGTGAGTGTCAAAGTGTGTAAAGGACCTTATGAGGTCCATTTGTGCCTTGAGTGTTCATTTGGATTCACATATTTATGTTATAAGGATATATGAGTTTTCCCTTCAAAGGTAAGAATTTGAAAATTCAAATATTGTAATTGAGTCTAAGAGGGTAGAATGCATGTGTTGAAGAAGTCAAGTGAACAAGTTAGTGTGTGAGGTACATTCAAGTCATGAGGAAGGTATTTTTAATTATTTTCATGTTAAATTCTTAAATCAAGTCATCTAAACCAAGGTAATAATACCCTTGTACATTGAGGTAGTTAGAATAAAGAAGTTGGTGTAACCAACTCCAAACACCTACATTGAAATGGTGAAGATAGAGTCATTTTGGAGGTAGGTTAGCATATAGAGATAAAAGGATAGGAGTGTTGTAGGAGAGGCCTCCAAAGGAGAGGAGGAGAAAACTAGAGTTTGAAAGGATAGTGCACTCTTAAAAAAAGATCAAAAGTCCTTGACAAGACTATTTTGTAAGAAAGAACAAATTTTCATGAATAAAAAAGAAAGACTTTTATGTGTTAGCATTCTTGAACAAGCATTGAATTATCATGAATATCATATTATATTTGTAAGGTATATAAGACCTAGTCTTGATGATATCTTTTAATATTACAGGTTCGTAGTTGGCGGATGGTCATAACCAAAGAATGGATGTAGGTGACAGCCTTGAAAATGAAGGTAATTAGTCTTCTTTTATAGTTAGTATATTGGAATTGATGATCTAATGGAATTTACATGTTTATGAAGATATTTAGTGAAGTGTTTAATGTATAATGGTGATATAAAAGGTGCTTAGTCAAAACAAGGAAAGTAGATGCTATTTTAGAATGAATCATGTGCATACAGGTTGAGGTTTCCTATCTTAGATACTATTAGATGGCTTAAACATTTTTTGAAAGGATTGGAGACAATGATAATAATTTTTTGGTGTGTTTGGCCAGAGAGAAATACATAGTAAGTGTATACACATAATATTTTCAAATTTTTATCGATTACTGACACTTTGTATATTACAGGAGCCCATTGAGTCTCAATCTCTCTGAGTGCACACCTTAAGGGGTGCACCAAGAAAGGGGTGGGTAGACTATTGGTGATTCATAAGATCGATGTCCCTTTTACCACTTTCCATATACACACTCATCTCATAAAACCATTTACCTTAAGCTTATTCTTCTCAGTTTTACACATTCCAGTCATTTTCCATGTTTTATCCTCCTTGCTCTTTCCTTGACCCCCTTTCACTTGTTGACTGTACTAGGTTGACTAGGTCAACCCTATATAATTTTTAGCCTTTGATTACTATATAGGGTCGACTGGGTCAACTCTATACTATTTAGGGGTATTTTTCATTAAAATATTTGTTAGCCCTATAGCTGAACTAGCTCGAGACTTAGTGATTTATCTCCCAAAAACATATATGGTCGACTAAATCAACCATGTACAGCTGACATATTTATAAGTATTTAGGTCAAGATCCACCTATATATACAAGTTCATTTCCAACCATTTGTAAGAACATAAGTGAATAAGAATAAGTGTGAATGAACATCTACTTATTGACCATTCTAATTTAGGAATAAAGATTAGGGTTCCATACTTTCTTTGGAGATATGGATCTTGTCTTGTGGAAAAGTCTTTTTGATGCATAGATAGGTTATATATCCTAAAAATTATTTGTCTTTGTTATCCTTACATACCACAACAATCTCTTGTGAATCACCTTGGCCAAGGGAGAGATTAAGGCTCAGTGGGTTCATCTTCAAGATAAGTATTCCTAACTTTATTTCTCCTTTGTAAAAGTAGATAGATAATGCGTTTGTGCTTCTCTCCCATGCATTAGGATTCCATATACATTGAAGTGAGTATATGTATTATATGAATGTTTAGTTTAGTTTTTTTTTCTAACCCCCACTTTGTGCCACAATCTTTGTCGTGCACTAGATTAGATTTACATTCTTGTATATTAAAATAGAGTGAACATTAAACCTAGGACTCTTTTAGGGTTATTAAATGATTGTGTTAGACTGTAGGCTTTGGAAACCTTCCTATCATGGTGTATTATGACAATTTATCCCCTAATCAGGTCTAGCATATCCCCATATTGGTCATGCCCCTACTTAACAAATGTATTCCCTATTAGAAGTGTAGGTATGTTCTATCTTCTTTGAGATAGGATTGATTTATAGACATGATGCATTTCTGATTGCATACATTCTAGTGAACTAACCCTTATAGTATTTTTCACCTTATTTCATTTCTTTCATTATTTCATCATTATTTTTATCATATATTTTCCATACTAGATCAACTCTATCGACCCAGTATCTAACTTATGTGTGCAAGATTTTAGGTATAGGCTATTGGATCAACCCTATCAAACCAGTACAAGTTTTTAGAATTCTAGACATATAATCCAAACTACTAGGTCAAACCAGTCGACCCTATACTTTTTAGACATTAGGTTCAACATACTAGGTCAACCCATTTGACCCTATATATTTTAGGCACTCAACAGTAAGTTTTTGTAAATCTTGATTGACCTACTTAAGTCAATTATCAAAATTTGCAAGCATTTATCAAGGTTATTAAATAGCAATCTTCATCTTCTACATCTTTTATCCACCAAGGTTTCTTTCTATCTCGCTATCTCTTTCTTTACATTCTTTTCTTTCATAGTTTACAGTCTTCAAAATTGCCCTTACACAGTCAACTCGATTGACCTGCCAACCTAGTTTTGTGTTTTGTGTGCTATCTAGATAACTAGGTCAACTCTATTGACCTTGTTCATTTTAATACCTTGATTCCATAGTATAAGATCAACCATGTTATATATTTTTTGCATACACTATTGACCATATCAACATTTTACTTTGTTTCAAAGTTGGAATTAACTTTATATGCTAGTAATTAGTTCACACTTTCATTTCTTGTTGTTTGCATGCTTAGAATAGATCACATAGCTTAATTAAGTGGTTTTTAATTAATCATTTAGTTTCATTATTTTATATTTTATGCACACATGACCAAATCACAAAATCTAAATAAACATTTTAAATATTTGTCTACCCAAGGCCAACCTACTTGGATTTCATCACCAAGGAGGAAGATGACTTGATACTTTGGTCAAGTATAAAGCATGGTTAATGGTATATTTTCTCTAAGAACCTAACACACTTATCACTTTGGTGTGTGAAGTGAGGGGGTTGGCCCCAATACCAAGATTGTATCATTGCCACTATAGTCCCTTTCAGTCAAAACTACCTGAAACCATCCTTAGATTGCTATTATAGTTCCTTGCTTACAGCCAACTTCCCATTACATTTAAAATATTGTCTTAATAATATAGTAAACATTCAAGTTGACTAATTATTTATCTCTTTACTTTCCAAGTTGATTACTTGTTCTTTGCTCAATTGTATTTTGTATTGCAAAAACTTTCATTAGCTAGTGTTGATGCAAAGTTTTGTGTTGTGTGCCTCAATTGGATTAGCCAGTGTTAATCAAATTGACTATTTGTTTTCTTTTAGATATTTTCAAAATTACTTGTAAAATTTATATTGTTTCAATTCACAATCTGTTATAGGCTATCTAAATTTCCCTATCTATTGTACTAGGTCAACCTAATCGACCTATACATTTTTTTAGCCTCTGTTTACTATACTAGATTAATCCATTCGACCCTATACTATTTGTAGGCCCTATTCACTCTTTTTCCAATCTCTGTTCATTGTAATGGGTTGAACCTATATGTTTTATAGGCCCTATTTTTTATATTCCCTATTTGCTAATTTTTTCCCTATTTTTCCTTCTAGCCTTGTGATATCCATTGATGTTTGGTATCATGAAGCCTCTTATTAAATTCTTTGTTGATAGTCTCAACCCATTCATAATATACATGGGTTATTCTCTCTTACCTCACCTATCCACTATAGAAGACAACTCTTTATGGTGCAGTGCTTCATCACATGATTCTAAATCTTCACAATCTCAATCTACCCCATACCGTATAGTCGATCTAGAGAATCCTATTAGACAAATCCCAAACCATGACAATCATATACCTCATACCTATTTTACACCTTCTAGACCTAGAATTCATAAACTCATCAACCCATCTACATCAAATGTTGGAACCTCACATTATGTTCCACCCCTTAAAACCAATGTTCAAAATCCTCTTGTTGCACCCATAACAAGAGCATCTAGCATTATCACTTCCAAAAGTAACATGGTTGAAACCACTCAAATTGATAATCTAGATGGTTCCCAATTATTCAAAAACCTTGATTATAATACTATTTACACTCCTCACAAGAATGGTAGGTTTACCAAGCTTCTTTCTTCTTCTACCACACTTAAGACAACTAACGCTAATGTTGGGAATCTTCCACTTATAAATAATGTTCCTCTCACCAACACTACCAATCCCCCTCCTATCAACACAATATCCCTCCTACAAACACCAACCCACCTATCTATACAACTCAACACCTTGCACAAGTCATACAACAAATGAACATCATGCAAACAACCAATCAATATAAAATGATGAACATGCAACAACATTTATTAAACATGACTAGTCAACCACCTCAAGTCATCATGTCTCAACCAAATCAAAAAAATTCCCTCATCCTCTTAAATATGCCAATGGGAATATCATCCCTAAACCTCCAATAAATAAATATATGCTTCAACATATTTAAAATGAACCTTTATCCTTGTTCATTGAATCCATGGATATTGGAAACATTTATCCAACTATCACATATAATGGGACTAAGGATCTTCCTATATTTCTTAAGTATTTTGGTAATCTCTATAAGGAATGGGTCCAAACTAACACCTTTTCTACCACCAATCTCTTAGCCAAAACCTTTGTTGGTGATGCACTTGAATGGTATAACCAACTTCCTAGACATTCCATCTCATAACTACAAGATTTATTCAATGCTCTAGTGAAAGAATTCTAACATAATGAACTTCATGAAAATTACCTTAGACATTTTATCAATGCCAAACAACTTCCTAATGAATCTTCTCACACTTTCATCAAATGATGGAAGTCTATCACTCATAAAGTGGAGTATAACATGAATGATGATACTCTTTTAAAACTATTTGTTACTACTCTTAAACCTCCCCTTGAATACAAAGTTAAAATTTTTTCACCTAAAACCTTAGACAAAGCCTCAGACCAAGCAAAAAGTCAATATTTTCTTATGACTCAATTTGAACCATCTCAAACAACTATTAAATAACCTTTCTAATCATCTACTCATAACATTGATTCATCCAAGCCTCCCCAACCTTAAAATGGATCATATAATTTAACCAATTTTAACCCAACCCACCCTCCTTGAGTCTAAAAAAACTTAAGCAAAAATTACCACCCTTTAAACCCATGAGATTTGATCCTTTCAAACCTCCTCCAAAATGGTACAATCCTGATAATTTTTTTTGGTGGTATGCTACTATAGGTCATTCTCATGAGTCTTGTCATGATCTTAATCAATTTCTTCTTTATTCCTTGCTTGGTCCACATTTTAATATTTATACTCTTACAAAACAACATTATCAAGACTATCTTCAAGCTTTTCAACTTTAATCTCAAGAAAAACAATCACATCAACATCAACTACCTAATGAACAACAACAATTATCCCATACCTACACCTCATCTGCTAATTTTTTTCAAACCAGAATTGATCCTTCTTCCTATGCAAATAAGGAAAGGATAACTCACATGAATAAATTTAAACATATCATTGCATCCATTGAACCTCAACCTCTTAGGTCACCCGAACCAAAATAATACCTAGTTCAAATGCCTACTCCAATACATATCATACATGGTCATCCTTTACCTCCTTTACCTCTTCATACCTCTCCTACCCATCATATGTCACATTCAACCTCCTTAAAATCTAACAAACCAACACATTTTCCTATCTCTGAATACACCTACCAACCTAATGAAAATCATTCCAATAGTTCAACGTTACCTCACTCCAACTCACATGTTGTGGCATATTGTGATGCCCATCGCTACATCTAATTACCCACTTAGGCATCTTGTGATTCCTACTCTTATTATACAATGCATAATACCAACCAAATTCAGCTTCAAGACAGCTTCTGAGACATATAGACTTGTATTTCACATGCTCATTTTTGATACAGATGTTAGCATAGATCTTACTTGTTCTTTTTGTCTCATGTTTGTGTGCACTTTATTTCTTTTAATTTTGATTTTTAAACATCATTGTCTTCCTTTACGTTCTTTGGTTTTATTTCACATTACATTTGGCATTTGATTTCATTTTTGTTCTCATATATTTATTTTATCTTTTTATGTTATTCTTTGCCTTAGTAGCTTTATGATTATGTTTTCCCTTTTTTAGCATTAACCCCCATGGGTTTTTATTTTATGAGTTGTAGTGTGAGACCATGGTTAGGACCTAACCCTCCTCATAAAATTACCATCTTGTCATTCCTATTATAAAATATGTTTTTGATCCTTGTTCTCAACTTTAGTGTTTGCTTCTTTTGATAGATGGAATTTCCACAATAATCTATGTTAGCATGTTTTCTTCCATTTCCCTCATTCTTATGATAAGGAATCACACTTTGTCATTGTATCCCTTTTTTCCATTTGTCACATTTTTTACAATTTGAAGTAATTCAAATTTTTCAATGTGTCATTCCTCTTGATTTCTCCTTCCTTTCACTCCACATTGGATAAAATAAGGTTGAAGTCAAGATAGCACTTTTATTTTACCTATATTTTTTAGAATCTTAGACCCCATGCTCTTTGAAGTTCTCTCTCTTAACAACCTTGTCCCAAGTATTCAAATGAAATTCATCTTTAGCACCCATGTTTGGTTTTCCAAATCCATATAGAGGAGGAATAGAAAAAGCCATCAAGAAAGTTAAAAGCCAATTCATTTGAAATAAAAGGCAATGATATCTAAAAGGAAGCATATAAATCTCAAAAGTCAAATCACACCAAAATATGTGATTCCAAGCACATCTTCTATCTCTAATCAAATATCAAACTCCATAGTTGGTCTCACATAGAGCCAAGGTCCTTTGGGGTGCATTAGGCTAGTAGATTGGAATAGGGTAATTCAACAAACTCTATGGTGCTACCTGCTTTCTCATGTAAGTGTCCAATCTTCATAGTAGATCGGCAGCTCTATAAGGGGTCCTAAAGAATGGAACATGTTATGGGGAGGTAGGTACATTGTACTTTTCATGCATATAGCCTTCATGGGATGATATATATACTTCATTTGTTAACCTAAGACTTGTATGGCTAAGAGAAGTTCTTCATAGTCCTTAAGGTTGAAAATCTTTTTGTTTTGACAAACCTAATTTGAGTATCTTGACTTTGATAAAGAGTTCCTCTACCTTGGTATTTCCTTCATTCTTCCCTCCACCCATTTCATTTCCCCTCTTGATAGGCAAATTGTGATTCCAAATCTATTTTCCCTCTTCTATTATTCCTTCTTATTCAACTCTTAAAAACATGCTAGCATTACTTTGTTTTAGTTTTATCTATCCTTAGAGAAAAACATGTTTGAGAAACTATGGATTACACTCTTACACCATTTATTTACCACACCACCTCATTGTCATACTAGTGATGTCATTAGGTGGTTGTGTTTTCTTAAATTGTATCTTCGAACAAGCACTAAGTGTGAGTTTTTCATCCTTTAGCAACTTTTCTAATTTTTATTTCTCCATCATGTTCTTATTTGATTTTTTTTTGTGGACTTCATTTATCTTACATATGACATTTTCCCTTATTACATTTTTCTCTTTATGTATGCATTCTTCATGTTTTTCTCACATCTTCAAATACATTTCATTTTCTATCTTTCATGTTTTCCTTTTTGCCTATCTTACATGAGCTTAATTTTTACTTTTTAACATATATTTGTTCAAGTTTTCTTGCATTGATATTTCATTTGCCATGTATGTTTTCCATGCTTCCCAGCATGATTTAGTCTATTCTACATTATTTTTTGTCATTTATGTTTTACATACTTTCTAACATGATTTAATGTGTTTTACAATCATTTGTCACTCCTTTTTTATTCATTTGTCATTCTTTTATCACTCATTTGTCATTCATTTGTCATCATTTGTCATTCTTTTGCCATCATTTTGTTATTCATTTGCCTTCAATATTATAGCCTTATCTCAATAATCCTGATTTGCCAATTTTTCATAATACCCTCATATATTTGCCTTAACTCATTTTACACTACTATATGCCTATCTTCCCAAAATTTTAATTTTTGGCTATTTATACACTAACTTTTATAGGTTAGCCTAGTGTTCTTCACATTGAACACCTTCACATCTCTTGTAATCTAATTCTTTACCTACATCACTAAGGTAAGTAGTAAAGGTATGTTTTTTTTTGGTTTTTTTTTTTTTTGTCTTTTCATTTATCTTGTTTGTTTCTTACTAAACTTTACTTAGCATCAACGTTGTGTGTTATCATGTTCTATTTCCTGAAGCACCATCCTGTGTTGTACTAAGGTGATACGTGATGAGATTCAAGTGGGGCATATGTATACACATAGTATTTTCAAACTTTTATCAATTATTGACACTTTGTATCTTTCAAAAACTTATCAAGTCTCAATCTCTCTAAGTTTATGCCTTAAGGGGTGCACTGAGAAAGGGGTGGGCAGACCATTGGTGCTTTGTAAGATTGTTGTCCCTTTTTCCACTTTCCATCTACACACTCATATCCTAAAACCATTGAACCTAAGCTTATTATTCTTAGTTTTACCCATTCTAATCATTTTCCATGCTTTATCCTCCTTTCTCTTGCCTTAACTCCCTTTTGCCAATTGATTGTACTAGGTCGATTGGGTTAACCCTATACATTTTTAACCTTTGATTACTATATAAGGTCAACTAGGTTGACCCTATACTATTTATGGGTACTTTTCATTAGTATATTTGTTATCCCTTTAGCCAACATAACTCAAGACCTAGTGATTTATCTCTTGAAAACATACAGGGTCAACTGGGTCGACCCTATAAGCCAACATATTTGAAAGGATTTAAGGGAAGATCCACCTATATATACAAGTTCATTTCCAACCATTTTTAAGAAGAGAAGGAAATAAGAATAAGTATAAATGAACATCTGCTTATTGACCATTATACTTGAGGAATAAATTTTAGGGTTCCATACTTTCTTTGGAAATATGGATCTTGTCTTGTGGAAAAGTCTTTTGGATGCATAGATAGGTTCTGTAGCCTAGAGCTGATTTATGTTTTTTATCCTTACATATCACAACAATCTCTTGCAAAGCACTTTGGCCAAGGAAGAGATTGAGGCTCAACGGGTTCATCTTCAAGGTAAGTATTACTAACTTTATTTCTCCTTTGTAAAAGTAGATAGATAATGAAGTTGTGTTTCTCTCTCATGCATTGAGATTTTATATACATTGACGTGAATATATGTCTTCTATGCATGTTTAGTTTAGTTTGTTTTGTTTTGTTTCTAACCCCTACTTTGTGCCACAAGCTTTGGTGTGCACTAGATTATATTTAATTTTTTATTTATTAGAATAGAGTGAACATTAAACCTAGGACTATTTTAGGGTTGTTACATGATTGTGTTAGACTGTAGGCTTTGGAACCCTTCTTATCATGGTGTATTGTGATAAGTGATCCCCTAATTAGGTCTAGCAAGTCCCCATATTGGTCATGACCCCACTTGAAAAATGTATTCCCAATAGGAAGTGTAGGTATGATCTATCTTATTTAAGTTAAGATTGATTTATATACACGATGCATTTTTGATTGCATTCAACAAGAAGGTCAAAATGTAAATACAATCAGCTTCTAAATAAATATATAGTCTATGCCTTATTTTTAGTGTTCCTAATGTCAAGAATCCTTTAGGAAAAATCCAACACCACATAGTGATTATATGTGTTTTTTTAAGGATAAACTAAATTTAATTTATATGGAATGGGATAAAATTTAGTGGAGAAATGCTATATTTTATTAAGAGTAATCAAACAAAGAAACCAAGATTTTGTTATATCCTATCTAACACAGGCAGTGCTTATGAAAGAAGTAAATAAGTGTAAGGAATAGAGTGGAAAAGATGTTGAGTGGATGTTAGTGTGTCAAGAAAGTGGAAAAGACACTTAATGAACCATATTGGTTCTTTTAAAACTCTAGGAAAGTGAATGGATCATAAAACCCTATCACAGTCATGTTTGAGGCATTAGAAACCTGAGGGTTGATGAGGTATCATTAAAATATACCAAAAAGTGGAGTTTAGAGTTATCATAGAGTTTTTATAGTAAAATATATACCTAATTAAGTTTTCACAACTTTGAAATAAAATCTAGAGTTTTATACATTGCATTTGATAACCATTTAGTCTTGCATAATCATCTAATGAGCTCAAAATTTTGTATTTGAGTGTATTGTGAACTAGTAAGAGTGAATTCAAGGGTTTCCAATTATGTGAAAAGTTTAACAAGGGGAATATAGAACTATTAAAGTTATTTTTTCATTTTTATTCATTGGGAAACATAATATATGGATTTTAACAAGCTCTCGACTTGTGTAGGGAGCTAGGAAACCCCATATTAGGGTTTGGCCAAAATAAAGAGTTCCAACAATCAAAAAAATAATAAAATTGGTAGTTCTACTCATATAATCATGTAAAAATATATTTAAGTGAGTTTGGAGTGAAAAAGTATGGTTTGTATGAACTTCTAGAATTAAGTCAAGAAGATAGGGCTAAATAGGCCTAAAGAGGGGTATTTTCTGAAGGAATTAATATCCAAAAGAATATCAAGGTCTTGTAACTTTATGAGGAGTTAATTTGTGATAAATGGTGTCCTAAATCATTTATATATCTTCAATAAAGGTGAAAATTTGATCAAAAAATTTTAAAAAGGCTAAAAAAAAGGCTACAAGCCTTGTGAACATAGTGTAAGGTCCATATGCAAAATTGCTAGGTAAGGGTTGATCCAAGACTTTTAAGACTTATATATAGGTATATTATGATCCTTAAAGACCATTCATGCATTAATATTAAATTTATGTAACCTAAATTTAATTTTGGTCCTTGAGACCTAGCAAGGTTGACTAAAAAGGGACTAGTGTGAGAGTTGTATCATTGAAGTTTGATGGGGGACTGAAGATGATCTATGATAGTTTTGTGAACTCAAACGAGAGGCTAGTCAAATATAAGGAAATTTTACAAATCTTGAAATAAAAAATCTATGAAATGGTATATAATGTAATTGATAGATGGGACCTTGAATGGCAAGTTAAGCTTTGAAATTGAAATTTTACACAAATGATGAAATTTGTATGTCTTATGCCCATGCCTCTACATCAACTATTCACTATTTATACCATGAAATATTACTACATTAGGATTGGTACACCCCAATTATCCATTAATTGATCTACAATAACCCACTTCCTAGACTTAATCAAACATAAAAGAGAGCCCTCAAGTTGAAATAAACATAATACATTCTAAAGAAAGGAGTAATCTTCAGGAAAAATCATGAAGGCATCTATTTTATATGACTATAATAAGTTTAAACTAGGTAATTAATGGAAAAATTCTATGACAAATTGGGTACTAGTCACCCTATAGAAAATCCGATCACAAAAAATACTACATGTGGGTTATTAGTAACCAATATTATGTAGATATGTTCATGCACATATCAATACATGCCATCAGTGTTAGACATTTTCCAAAATGAAAACCCATGATATAATGTTGTTGCATATAATTATAGTAATGATACCATTTGCCTACTGGGGATTAGATTTTATAGGGGTCATTAACCCTAACTCTTCAACATGCCATAAGTTTTTTATTACAGCCATAAATTATTACACAAGATGGACCAAGGTAGTGGTGACAAAGAAAAACACTACTAGTGAAGTAATCAAGTTCTTATAAAATGATGTGACCACTTAGTTTAGGACCCCTATCTCATTATTTTGTGATAATGGCCCTGCATTCTAATCCATGGAGTTCACTTAATTGGTGTATGACAATGGGATCACTTTGAAGATATCATCCAATTACTACTCTCAAGGGAATGGATTGGTATAATTAACTAAAAAAATGTAATTAACTTTGTCAATAAGTCTACAGAGAAAGAACCCAAGGAGTGGCATTCATTTTTGAAATTTTCTCTATGGGATGACTACACTAGGCATAAGCATGCTCTCAAAAGCTCACATATTCTACTAGTCTATGGATTAAATCTAGTTTTTCTAGTCACATTCATGTTACCTACCAACAATTTTATGGACCATTACATGGAACATAATGATAAAGTGAATTCTAGGCTCTTAGACATTATCTAATTAGAAAAAGCTCAAAATGAAGCACAGGCATCAAACCACTATCAAGTGATGGTTTGAAGAGAATCCAAGGTCAAATCCTTTAGGATTTCAGATCTAATGTTATTATGGGATAAATCCCATGAAAATAAGGGTCATCATTCCAAGTTTGATCCACTTTGGATCGGCCCATACCACGTAGCTGAGCTACTCAAGTATAATGTTTTCTACCTGAAAGACCTCGAAGGCAGTGACCTACCACTACCTATGAATGGTTAGTTCCTAAATCATTACCTATTGGTTTTGCCTTATAATTAAATTTAAAAATAATTATTACAAAGGTGGTAATGTATATATTATATTAGGCTTAGGTTAGTTTGCTTTCACCATGTGTTTTCTTTTGTTATTTTGTTTATGTTCTTTGTTTCATGTGTTATTATGCCCTGTGTTTCTCTTGCCAACCTTTCAGTAATTCCTTTACTCCCAATTATCCCTTCCTACAAGGGAAGACTTGTGCCCCATGATGCATAAATAATGAATAATCTCAGAGAGAGTAAAGACTACTCCAATGGATGATCAAATAGTGAAAATAGGTATAAAGTATGGGAAATAAAAGTTGAAACCCCAATATTGAATGTAATGATAAGCAAGGCAATTATCCAAGAGGCACTAAGAGAATTTAAAGTAATTGATTCATCACTAAACAATTGAATTGATAAAATTTATACTCTAACCAAAGTCATCACAAGTAATTTAAATCAAAAGAACAAAGGTCTCATAAATTGTTAAATAAGTGAAAGATAATATGGATATTGGAAGCCTACTGAAATTAGCATACACCTTGGATATATTGGTTTTCAAGCCTCATGGATCAAACATAAAATATTATATAAAAATAAGTCTGAGTGTCAAAAAAATATGTATATGTTAAGTTTATTCCTTAGAAAGGGTGATTTCAATAACCTCCATCGTAGGCTTTCCAGCTTGGCAAGTAATGGAGCATGGCCAAAAGTGAGACCAAAAGCATCTCTAATAGGGATATGGATGCCTAACTCAAAGGATAATAATGTTTGATCCTTACTCCCTTATCTAAAATTTTTATAAAATTAATACCCCTTTGAAAACATTTTGGTGTCCCAAACGTACTTGAGCTTACTAAAGTAATCCATCCCATCACTAATGCACAAAATAACCTTGGAATGAATTAGATCCCATAATATTACTTTTTACAATAGACTTGATTACTTTTCATAATCAAAGTGTATCAAATGAGTTCAACTTTATTATCTCTATGTTAAATATTATATGGTCACAATCTAGGTTCTAAACACTAGGGCAATGTTTTCCCCACAAAGTCACCATTTGTTGTAGCCAAAACACCCCCTTCTTTGGAGAAATGGGAGACCCCACTTAAAATTATAAATTTGAAGTCCCCAAATTTTTGGTCCCTTTCTGATCAACATATTTCTATGAAATTCCTTGAACTTATGTTTCACCCCAATTTTCATAGCATCTAACATACTTTTAATCATAATTTGGTCTCTGTTAAAGACCCCTATATCCTTTTAGATTTAATTATAATTGAGTTCTTATTGCTTAATAAGAAGAACAAAACACTTTCATACTTAGAATATGTTTATTATCCTAACTATTTTTCATATATTTATACTTTTATTAGGGTTCCTAGAGTCTTAGTTTCTCAGAGTCCTTGGCATTTCAAAAATATTTGGTGGAAAGCAAGTGAACATTTGAATTTATTATATGGCTTATTTTTAACATAGTGTTTTAATGAATTTATATAAGATGACTGACTAAAATAGAAATAATTATGTGTCTTACATTTAGAAGTATCAGTCTCCTAGATATGTCATAAGTGTCATAGTCTAGAAGAGCCCAACCTAATGAGAAAGCACCACATTTCTCAATTGTCAAAGATATAAGTCTCCTATACCTATCAAACATGTTATCAACTAGGAAACCTTGACCAATTAAGTTCATTTTTAGACATGTCAGTCTCCTAAATATTTCAGAGATGTTAAATCTTAGGAAAGCCTGACCAAATAAAATATTTCCATGTGGCCTGATCATTAGACATGTTTGTCTCCTAGACCAATCATAGATGTCAGAGATCATAAGAGCTTGACATACCAAACATGCCATGTTACCTTTCCATACAAATTGGAAGAAGAGGATTGAGATGCCCATATGTGATCAAAGTGATGTACAATCATATTTAAAAGGATAATCACATGATGCCATGTGTCACTTTACTCCTCCAACTAGAAATTCATGCTCCTAAACATGTAAATGTGAAGTACCACACTGTGCCCATGTAGTATTTATTACAAGTATTTCTAATTGGTGTTTTACATGTGGTACAAGATAAAATATTTTTGGGATGCCATGTGGGATATATATTCATGTGTCTACCACACTCCCTACATTAACTAAATAGGAAATTAGGCCCTAATTGGATAATTCAAAATGTCTTTTTGTAGTCTCCAATTATAGCAGCTGACATGTATTAAAAATATCTAAGTTAATTCTATATCAGAAGATAAATGAAAATAAATGAAAGGATCAATCCACTAATTCAAATTTGAGTTCATGTTAGGTGAGACACCAAGCACTGTTAATGCAAGAGATATTTGGAGATCCCTATAAGTGCCCAATGGAAAACTCTTTTACTATTATTGCTCCCATCTTCCTAGAATTTTCCTCCTCAATTTTAGCTCATTATTGTGTCCCCCATGTTCTCATTACTTAGAATTAATTTTCATATAGATATATCCATTTTCTACCATGGTTACTTCATCCTCTAACCCCAAGGCTGAACCTAAATATAAAGATGCCACCTTCCTAGATAACTTGAACCACTTCAAGCATTACAATGATATGTTTAAAGTGATTGAAATGGTACCCATGTCAGTCTATAGTGATGACAAGGATGGGTTAAGTTATTATATGCATTCAATTCATATGATAAGTGTGGGATACACAAATCTATAGCCAAGCTATAAGTCTTCCTGTGTACAAACCTCTTTAGTCAAATTTTTCCACTTTCAAGTGAGTACAAGATGGTGCTCAAAATGTTATGTACTTTAGAGGCTCCCAACACAGGATCATAGATATTTTGAGTACATTCAAGGCCTACTATAACCTCCTAAAATACATAGTATCCTATGATGCATTCATAATTGACACCTAAACCAACACCTACTAAATATATAATGTCTTGAGGGGATGGGTAGAAAACCCATATGTCAAAAGGGTTAACAAGGTAGACCTCAACTCTTACATTATCTGTACCTTCAAGGAAGGGATTCATGTGGGTATGATCCTATTAGATTAAATATTTTGGATGACCAACTATGTACATGTTAATATCTTATGGGTGACCCTGCTTCATATAATATTCAAATGCGATCAAGTTCCAGACCTTAGAGGCATGATCAACTTCAACCTTGTCAAGGTAGTAATAGATGTTTGAGACAAAGGTAATTTATATATCATGAGATACTTAGTGGACATAGTTTATGGTACTATCATATTTAAACCATGTGCCTTCTCACCAAGGGTTCCTAGAGGTGAAATGGTCCATGTAGTTTTTTTGTAAACTATATGGCCACCATTACTAAAATCACATCTAAGATATTTGTGAGTCCTTATATTTAGTGGTCTATATGGCCATTAATGAGGTGGCCATGCCTCATTTATCTAAAAAAATAAGATATTACCTCACCTCCATTGGTGATTATTGGTATTATAGGGATGTACCCATCATCTAAGTAGTTGGTACCCTCAAAGCTCCCCTTAACTTTCCTTACTAAGTTCTAGATCAGTTGGTAAAATAAGAGATTTCCTATCAAATGGTTTAAATCATCTTTGATCACTATATTAGCCTCTATTATAAGGATTTCCCAGCCTTCCATATCACCATAAAGCATCATGTATACATAAGTCTATCCCTATTATATAATATGGCTATATGTAGGGATTCTTATGCTTTGGTCAAGGTAGAACATAGATAATCGGACCCCCGTGGCATCATCAGGGCCCATGTAGGTAAGTATTAATCTTGAATCTACATCAATTACTACCACAAACCCAATGAGGATGATGAGGTCCACTTCAACACTAACAACACACATGATTACACTAGGTGTCTTTATTACACTAATTGTGTACACTTAAATAGGTGAGAGAACTAAATTCAATTTCATTTCCTACTCTAGATTATTTGAAATGTAGGTAAAGCTTAGCCACAATTGGGGTTGAGGTTATCTCAACCCATCACATTCACTCATTTTACTCATTCACAATGATTTCATATTATAATATAAAGAGATAGGGGTTTGATTCAAGGAGAAAGGAAACATAGATGTTCAAGCTAGATTTCATATCTAAATGTACATGAAGCACTATTATACATAGGTGTAATTAGTGAAATAATTATAGAAGAAACACATTAAACACAAATGGTTCAACACCCCATTAAACCATTTCTCACTACTAGAAGCATCTAGGAAACACAGACTCATCCCATTAGGCACACACTCTATCTCTATATTTGATAATTCATAGGTCCTTTCTTGATATCTAATAATGAATATATCCTATCATCAACCTACACATAAAAACAATTTAAGTACCAAATTAATTTTTTATTTCCTTAAATATTAAGTTGGAATAAATCAACAATACTCTACTAGTTCCACTAAAAAAAATAGTTTATTGTACATATTAAAAATTAAAAATTATCATTAATTTTATCTTATTAATGTGAACCTAATCCAAACATATTAAAAACACATACATTAGTTTAATATCATACAAACATATATGGGTAGGGAAAAACACACTATCTAGTCTCTAGAATTATGAATGAACAAAGATATTTCAAAATGAGATTAGTATAACTAGGTCATACTAAAAATTATAAAAAATGAGTATGAGCATACATATTATTCACTGCAATCATGGCATGGGCCTCCACTTTCATTTAAAATATTATCATATGTTTGGTTGTGCTTCATCAAGCATGTAAAAATCAAGATAATGAGTTTGGCTGCTCATTATTACTTTAATGGATGTTGGCCATCTCACTGAACCTCACAATTAAATAATGTATTTGATCACTACCACTATATCATGAATATTAATATGTTTAATGATTCATAAACACCATCCATGGATTTATAATCTACTTTGTATATGTTTCTAAATCATTTGTAGCCAAACCACATTATCATTGTCATTAATGACTAATAAGTCTTCAAGCTATGTATTATTTTGGTAGGTTATTTGGTATTTTTGGATTGTTTAATAAAGAAAAATAATTTTTTCATACAAACTATAAGGTTTTATGTGAAATTATTTTTCCAAAAATATTGAAATGTTGTTTTACAATATGTGGCTAATTTTTTCTTGAAATAAACATGTGATTTGAAAGTTACTAAATTAATTCAATTTTTCCTAGTAAAATTGAAAAATGTTTTATAAATTTTCAATAGTTTTTAGATCTATATAAAAAAATAATACTAATAAACTAAAATTTATTATTTATGCCTTAAAATATTTTTAAAACAAAAAGTAACATTATATTAAAAGTTTATGAAGCTTTCCGATAATCATATTTATTGTTATTAGAAGTTCCTATTATTTTAGGCACTTCTTATTTTTAGTGGGTACTTCCTAAAAAATATTTATAAAGGTTAAAATTCCTTACTTAGTTCCAAAAATATTCTTTAACCATTAACTAATAAAAACAATATTCACACCTTTTGAGTGCCACCATGTTGTGCATTTTTTTTCACACAACCAATCACATGACTTTACATATAAATTTCACCATATTATAAATCAAAATTTAAATAAGTTAGTTGAATAAATTTTATAGATCTCATTTTTATATTTCTGAGAAATAAATCTTAAAAATACTAAGGATAAAGATACACCCATTTTAATCAAATGTATTTTCTAAAATTTTCTCATAGGATTAATTTAACCAAAAAATAAAAATGACTTTGTCTTATACTAACTCTTCACTCTCACATGTGCATCACACAATTGTTTGTACTAATTATAAGTTTTAATTACTAAGTAATATTACTTATTTCTCTTATAAAAACACACATATAATTTGATCCTACTCTTATACATAGAGAAGGTAATTAATGTTATATAATATTATTTACATAATATTAAAAAATCATAATTTACATAAAATGAGTTAATAATAGTAATGATATTTCTACCCCTAAAAAATAATCAAGAATTTAAATATTCCATCAAATCTTTTTTTATTCTCCTAATATCCTTCTTTGATATCAAATATTAAAATCTAGTTTGTGCATAAACAATTGTAAAACACAAAATGTAAATGAACTCTAAAATAATTCAACAGATTAAATTTTATTCATCAAGTTAAGAGATACATAAATAGGCTTGATCTCCTTCAATTGAGGATTCAAATGTCATCTTATACAAATAATTAACTAATACTTATTATCACTTAATTCCTATTTTCACTCTTACATCCTAATCTAAAGGTGAGTTATTACAAAAACTCATGTACACACACATAAAAATACTAATATTATGTTATGACTAAATAAAATATTAAACTATGTTATACTTACCTAAGTAAATATTCAAAAAAATCATTCCTAGTTATTTAGTAAGTGATAACATGAGGAAGATATTTTTCTAAGTTAGAGTCTTCATTGATCAAATCTATTACTAAACTTGAGAGGGAACATGCACATTAATCCAATATTAATCATTCATCATTTTAATATATTATGACATAAACTACGTATGCCAAAATATGGTTTAGGTAAATTTTCATGTAGTTGCATTACACACCTATGAAAGAGAAGGTCAGATCCCTTGCTCAATATTCCATTTAAATGACACACAAAACCAAATTGGGTATGATTCCAATTTTTAGGATATATAGCTACAACTCCTTTGTAGTTTTCTAAACCATAACTATTTTTCTAACTTGTCATGTGTTTATAGAAAATTAGGTTAAGAAAAGAAGAAATAAATCCAAATAAATCCATACTTTATACCTAAAAATTAAGGAACGTAAAGGCATAAGAATGTATGAAATTAGATAACATGCATAACTCAAAAACAAATAAAGTGTGGTATAAATTTAGTTGCATAATATAGTTTCAAATTAATAGAATAAATTTGATGGAAACATAATTATGGCACATTCAATAACTAAATATACCCAAGGCATATTCATATACATGTTGGTAAGTGTAAAAACCATTCATTAACAGTCAATTTTATTAAGTTCACACAATGTCATCATCATTTATAGAACACTTCTACACTCTCATAAGCCCAACATTCTATCTAGTTGTGTTTGCTCCATCACTTTAGCTATTTTTATTAGTCATTGCATGTCAAATTACTTATTTCATGATTTTTTACTATTTTCATCCAATGGGGAAGATCTAAATTAATATTTTATATTTTCATATGTTCAATATACCTTATGAAATTATTTTATATTGTGATGTTATATTTATTTACTCCAACATCAATATTTAATAAAACATTATGAACCCTTATTTTCCTTGAATGCCTATATATTTTGAGGTATTCCCCTTAAGATTCCATGACAAAATTCTAAATTTTTAAATATGATTTTATATCTTCATCTTATCTTACATGTTTTGATAAAACCCTAACTTTTACTCACCTCTTTATAATTTTAGATTATATTCACCTTCATGATATAGTTCATATAACTTAGTTCTTTAAATACATATATATTTTAAAATTTCTTGAGGATTTAACCTTCCACTTTCAAATATAAATTTTAAGTTTTGCATTTTATTATGCTTATTATATTAGCTTTAATTTATTTATGATGTTAATGATTATATATTATGCCTTGTAATATTTTACCTACATATTCTATTATATAGAATGCTAGATTAAGTGACATTGCTTATGAATTAAAAAACTACATTTATATACGTCTCATATTTCAAAATTTCCAATCATTACTGATATACCTCCTAGTGTTGATTCTCCTCCATGTGTGAATGATATTGACTATGTTTATTAATGATAAATGTCTCCTTATGATCATGTTTATTCATATGATGGATATGCTAGTGAGGATTGAGATGACACTTGTAAGGATACACCTCCTAGTTTTATTGATATACGAAATTCTAAGGACTTAAATGAAATCAACTTTTTACACCATATTTTGACTAATCTTAAGAAACTTAATGTTATATATTTTCTATTTCTTAAATCATGAAATTAAAAAAAAATATATGAATAAGGAATATTTTCCTAATCCTAACCCTATAAGTCCATTGGATGATATTATTGCACCTCTTAGAGACTCTACATCTACTTTAGGTGGTGAGACTAGTGTTTTCCATGTTACTATTAATATTTATATGCATCTATCTAGTACTACACTCACTCCTTGTCAAATACTTCTAGTGATATACAACTTAAGTCTTTTATGATTCCTCATATTATTAATATGATCATCAATGCGCCTTAATGATCATATTATTATATTTAATCTCTTGGTCTTGTGCATATTCAAAATGCCAATAATTTCTCCATTAAAACTAATCTTAATCATAAAAATGAATTTATTCCTACATACAAACATACCGATTTTACTCATGCACCTAGTGGTGCATCTACTAATCCAACATTAGAACCAAAACTTAATGATATGTATTTTCTAATTACATAATTATATAAAACATCTAAAAACCTAGAAATGTGGTTTCATATTATGATATGATGCAAATTCATTTATCTAGAAGATTCTTGTTCACCCCTTACCTTGTTAATTTCATGTGCCTAAGTTTACATTATATAGTGGAGATGGGAATATTCCACATCATACTAGGGATTATTTTAAATATTTCCTTAGTTTTCATCATGATTAATTTGATTATGACCAACTTATTCCATAAAAGTCTCACTAGATATGTCATATATTGATTCTAAAACATACATATGGGTTATGTGCATTAATTCAATGTTTTGGCTAATATTTTATTATCACATTTTTTATAAAAATTAGTCAAAATTGCATATTTATATAAAATATCTCAAATAAAATTAATATATAATGAACATTTTATTGAATATGTTTTTATATTTATATCCACGCCTAAAAAATGTCACATCAAATACTTTATAATGATATTCAAATACTATTCTCAAATAGCTTTCTCTTATTGCTTAAGGAAAAAATCATGTTTAATGCTTAAAATTCCTTTGAAAAACTATGCATTAGGAAACATTTAGATTAAATGCAATGATAAAAATATGTTAAAGTATACATCAATCACTTTTACATCTATTACCTCCAAATATCAATAAAATATAACGTTTAAACCTAAGAATAATCATGCACCTAGTTTTCAAAATAATAATGAGGGCAAAACCCTAAAAACAGTTTAAAAAACTAATAGTGTAATGATATTTCCAATATCTAAGAACAATGTACAATTCATAATGTTATTATACCCACCTAAAACATTTATTAAATGATTTTTTGAATATAATATTACTATTTAATGAGCCTTCTAAATTAGATACTACTTAAGAATTATAAAAAGGATATAACACAAAATCTTATTGTGACTACCATAAAGTTAAACATTTATTAAATGATTTTTTTAATATAATATTACTATTTAATGAGCCTTTTAAATTAGATACTACTTAAGAATTATAAAAAGGATATAACACAAAATCATATTGTGACTACCATAAAGCTTTTGGACATTTAAATAATTGATGTTTCAAGTTACAACATAAAATTCAAGATATCATCAATAGAAAAATTATTTAAAATTAAGGTCATAATTATACATTTAATGAATCTTTTGCACTACTTATTCAACACTTTAAAATTTATAGTAATCTATTTCCAAATCATAATTATATAAAACATTATAATGTGCATATGATGACATATATACATCATATGACTATTCCACATAAGCATGATATTGATAACATCATTATCATTGTTTGGAGATCTTAATAGCAAGCACCTTCCATTATATTTTATGACCATAATAATGAGTTAAACAATTTTATTTTATACATTGAATTTTTTGCTGACTATCATTCTTATAATACATATGACATTACAATTGACAGTGGTTTTAGATAAAATATAATAAAATGTCATTTTAATCTAGTTGAGGGTACATTTAGTGGGATTTATTTAGTATGAATAGTTTAATTCATAATTAATATGTATTTCTAAGCACACCTCTTGGTGGTATTACAAGACCATTTATAGTTAGTCCTAAAAAAAATTATAATTTATTTTTACATATAAAATTGTATAATCTATTACTTGGACACCCATAGCTTATTTAAATGAGAGTGATATCTTATACACTACATCATTGTCTCAAGTTTGATCACAATTAAAAATTAAATACTATTTTAGGCACAAATTATTTTCTACCTATCCAACCTTAAATATCATGTGTGATAAGCTAGTGAGCTTTATAAGTAATGAATTATTCAACCTCATTTGATACCTACTACTATATCACCACTATCAGCTATGGTTACTACTACATTTTTGTCTATGAAACCACCATATACTACAAGATATATTAGATATCCTATTCCCAAATTTTCACCTTAGAAATGTAAATTTCCTAATCATTCATATCCTAAAATTAATTTAAAAACTCTTAATATGGGTCATATCCAAGCACTTGATTTATCACAACATATTCCTATGAATAATTTTTAAAAGGTTCAAACTTCAAGCAGCTCTTTGAGCCCACTCTTAACATATCTCTATTTGAGATAGTGATGTTGGTTGTTACACATATACTAAATAATTTTATGTTACTTTAATTGACATGTTTGACTCCTATATTTTAGATATCACAATCTAGATGAGATCATCTTTTATATATGCTAGATTATTTTTTCATGCTTTGTCGATATATCATTAATGTACTATAGTTTACTTATTGTGCCTAGATTATTTCCTCTTTATGTTGTAACATTCATATGATTTCATCCCTTGAGTTAATTGCATGCCTTATATTTATTCTAAGTTTATAATTTTGGTACTTAACTTTTATTTTACCTTGGTATTCTTGTAATCACTTGATTTTCTTTATTTTCTATTTTTCACTTGCCCTTGAACTTTGATTGCTTATCCCATTTCAAACCCTTTTATGTATTTTACAATGATTAAAACACATATATTGAGACCTATTGTCTTATCATGGATTTTTTCCTGAGGGAAGTTGTAAGTTATTTTAAATATTCCACTTCTTCTTATTGTTTTATTGTGCTCCTTGGCTTGCCTATTTGCACATTTTCTCAATTGTGAATTTTTATTTTTGTATTTGTTTGATTTAGATTCACTTTATTCTTCTTGTGCACACCACTTGGACTTATTCCTTTAATAATGTTTCTAAAAAATTATAAAATTAAAAAACATTATCAAATAAAAAATTATTTTATTGATGGATACATATTATTTTTATATACATATGCTAGAGATTTTCATATTCATAATTTATACACATGCTTCTCATGGTATTTTATGAGGGGGTGAAATGCAATATATAAAGGTTATACATTCTTATGGACTTTCAAATGCTACATGGATAATTTCATTCCCACACATTGGGTTCATGATCATATAAGTGGTATGCCCTTCCTTAGGGGCATCTCTATACAATTTTTTGTAAGATATATTTCTTGATTTTCATTTATTATAGTGATCCATTTTACATTGATTATATCATATCTTGTTATTATCTACATATTATGTATTTTCATGGATATATACATTATACGATTCCATATGCTTATTTTTTTGTTACATTATGTGTTTCATGACATTGCATTATGATTTATTTCATGTGTATGCTTGTGCATGTTTGTGCATATCTTTGTTGATGTCTTGTTGTATCCTTATCCATAGATTATCATATAGTTGTCATATCATGTTTCCATGTCTTTTGAGTCATAATTCCTTACATAATTAGTTCACATATGAAGCTACATACTTGTATATAATTTATTACAATATATTATACAATACTTTATGATTTCTTCCATGATTCATATCATGCATCTAATGTATTTGGTGTTATGGCCATTATCATATATATTACTATTTATTATATTAATATGCCTAATTCCTAAATTCCTATGTTTGTGCTTAATTTTTTTAATCCAACCCCACTATGAGAACATTTTCTACATTGGGGGCACCATTTTTCCCTATCTTGCTTTGGAACCTGGGGGATTTATAACCTTCCATAGCTCCTTAATTTTATTACTATGATACACATCTTAATAATACAAATAATTAATTTAGGTATATTGTTTCCCCCCCATCTATTTAATCCTTATATGAGGATACACACTTTTTTATAAAAGTTTACATGTTATTTTATGATGGTTACATTCATGTGATTTATACAAGTTTTTAAGAATTTTAAAATCTTAAACTATATATTTTTTATAAACATAAGATGAATTTTAATTCATATTTTAAGATGAATAAATGCAACACAAGTTTTTCAATCCTTCACTTGAAAAGGGGGAAAATAAACCGATATTGTAATATTTTCCAAATGAAATAAAATATTGAACAAAGGTTTTTCAATATTGAGCAAAATGGGGTTGAAAAAAAATTTGAGTGAACTAAGATCACCAAAAATGATCCATTTATCTACTTCATTGATCAATAATTGGATTTGGTTATCAAAACTCCTTGAGAAGTACTATCTATTTTAATACGTGACTAAAAAATTCTAATTGGAATATAATTTAGTTTTCAAGTGGGGTGGCATGGTTTGATTGCTACCAGGTTTTGTCATTCCTATGATAATTTATCAAATTGTTTTTAAAGTTACTATATTTGACATTGATACGAAATTGATTATTTTTTACATTTGACCATAATTTTTAGTTATGTTATAATTTTCAAGAAACAAAAAATACATGTGGATGGAGCCTATCTCGAGCATTATTTGATTCATCCATCCTTCCCTAGGTTATTCAAGGAAACTTGTTTTTGTTTATTATTTTCACTACTTGATACAAACATGCATTAAAATGACATATGCATATCAAATTTATGGCATTACATAGAAACTTAGTTTTGGTACAGACCCATTTTCCAATGTCTTTTACCCATTTTTCACACTTGGTCCAATTTTGTATATATGGTTAATTTTAGGATATTTATTACCTTACATTACTCTTTATCTATACTTTAAGACTTCTAAATATATTTAACATACATTCATTTCAAAATTTAAGCCTCATTTATCTATCTCATGAATTAATTTCCCACCATTCTTTACATATGAATCTCTAAATACAAATTTAGCTATTACAAGTGTATTGTTGCTTTTGTCCTAAGTAGTTTTTATGGGTCCATCTATCGTGGCCTAATTTTCCACACCTATTATTTTTCTTATTATTATTTTAAATGATCATCCATGGTGTGTCATGTCCCAAGTAATCATAAATATATAAATCATTCCTAGTCATTTACTAAGTGATAATTAAATGGAGAACCTTCTCTAAATTATAGCCTTCATTGATCAAATCATTTTCTAAACTTGAGAGTAAGGATATATATTGAGCCAATATTAGTCATTCATCACTTAAAGTTACTATGAAATCATCCACTTTCATCGGTGAATGTTCATGTAATTACATTAAACATCTAGGAAAGGGAGGTCAAATCCATTATTTAATATTCTTTTTACACAACATATATAGCTACATTATGTTTCATTTTGATGTGTGGGATATGTATCTATAACTTCATTTTAGCTTATTGATCCATAATGCTTATTTTTTCTTCATTGTATTTTTTTGAAAAACTAGGTCAAGAGAAATAGAAAACACCAAATCAAACACTTTTCCCATGAATTATATAAATTAAATATATAATATTGTACAATAATATAAAATGCACTTGCACAAAAAAATAGAATTAGAAACAAAGTGCAATATAGATTTGTTGCAACATAACATATTTTGTGGCAATAAATATAGTGCACATTTGGTAGTTAAATTTTTTTAGAGCATATTCAATGGTAGGTTGACAGTTGTTAAATCAATTTGTTGACAATCAGGGTACCAAATTTATAAAAATATTCATCATCACTTCCAGACCACTATTTCACTCTCATAAACCAAATATTATACCAAGGTGTGTTTGTTTCATCACTTAAAATATTTATTGTAGTCATTTCTTGTTGAGTAAATTATTTCATTCATGTTTACTATTTTATGCCACTAGCATATATTTGAATTACTATTTTAGATTTTAATATGTTATAATTTTATTGTAAAAATGGTTTTATGTTCTAATGTTAGAGTTATTTAGTGACTATTTAATTTTAAAAATATAACATAGTAGATTCAATACTGAGATCTGATGGAATAGATTCAATCCTTAGATCTAATGAAGTGGAATTTTATATGATAAATCTCACCAATGTAGTATTTTCTAGTATTGTAAATCTCCAACTAGACTTCTAAATATTTTATGTTGCTTCCAGGTGGAATTTTTGATGGCATGGGATCAATTTTTCCTCCTCATTCATTTTACTTTGTATTTTTTGCTTTTAAAAATGCATTTGAGTTGTGGGTTCTAGCATATCATTTCCAACCAATGGTGCATTTACAAGTAATGACAAATTTTTAATTCATCAAGATGATGCAACAATGATTTCTTATGCCATGTAGACTATTGATCAGGCTCAACCATCTAACTAATAAAATTTAAGTTACGGAAAATTCCTTATTTGAGATGTAATATAAAATAATATCAATGGGCTCCACCATTTATATCTACACCAATTGCACAATTTTAAGGTGAATCATCATTAAAATATCAAATAATTATGCATTATTTGTATAAAGTACCAATGTATAAAGTGGTATGCAAAAAATATTACAATGTAAAACATTTATAAAAGAATTAAGCGTGATGTCATTTGATGGAAAACTATCCAGTCATAAAAATAAAGTAAAAAATCATTATAAGGCTGTACATGAAACTAAAAACCTTAAGACACAAATTTATAATTTATTTTACCACTAAAAAAATTTGTAATTCATCCTCTATAATGCAACATTTCTAATTTAGAGGTTCAAGGTTTCAGTTTTATCTTCAATGAATTCTATTTTAAATTGTTCACTTTTCTTTAAATTCACCCTTTTGCACTACGTAGATACATATAACCTCGATGGATTGTAATATACAAAATTTTCAATGAACTACCCACCAAAAATCTTTATATACCACTATTATGAAACATCAATGTAATAATAAAAGAGGATGTTCATAATATTAACCTAGATGGGTTCCTTAATGAACTATTTTACAAAACCAAATATCAACTATACACATATTTTCCCTACACATGAACCCATTAACATTTAAATAATGAAACCTCCATGGTTTGACCACTAAACACTTTTTCAACTCTATCATGGTGATGCACCATTATATTATCAAAGGGGGTTGTATTCAATTATAAATCAAGCGGATTCCCTCCATTATTTTTATGGATTTAAAAAAATTACCTTGTAAAATACATATACCCAATAATTTTCCAAAACACAAAAAAATGCATTGATAAAAATTAGTGACCAATACACCTTGATGTAAAGCATCTTATTAAAAATAAAAATAAATATGCTATAACAAAAACATATGGAAGTGAATTAAAAATATATATTAGTTTAAATAAGTAGATACTATGTTTGGTGATTCAACTCTATGATATCAATTTTGAAATTTCAACTACTATCTAATTATGATGCATAAAGACAAACAATAACAACTACTATCTAATTATGATGCATAAAGAGAAACAGTAATAATTTATACCTATTTACATTTTATGCCTTACAAATTAAAATTGTAAGTTATTTAGACTCTTCCCAGCATGACTATTTGAATGTCAATTTATCTTAAAAGGTGTCCATGATGAAAATTATGAAAATAAAGCTTTTATTTATGCTTTAAAATTAAAATAAATAAATAATATATCATCACTAATTACATCTTATTTATGTGATTTCATACTAAAATTGACTAGAGAGTAGTCATAATTGAGTAGTTTTGGTGAAATATCACCACTATATGTGCATACTCCATACCATGGCAACTTAGCAATGTCAAATAAATACTCAAAATCAGGTATAAAGTGTATGACAATGCCAAAACAAATCCTAAATCTCAAATATTGGCCCTTTCCCACATATTCAATGAGATATTTATCCCAAAAATCAATATCATGTGCACTATTATGACCATCTCTTATGTTCCATGGTCATCCTCTTCAAAAATTAGAATGTAGATTTCCTCGTATTCACTTCATGATGCCAAGGGTTGCTTCAAATGATCCTTATAAATCTCTTCTTATTGTAAAATGTCATTGCACGTCACTCATGTTATGTAGTCATTTCTAAAATATAAAAAAAATCACATTTCACAATAAGAGACGATTCCATGTTTTTTTAAAGGGGGTTGAAATATCATCAGGAAAGATAAATTTCCACAAGTATTCTCTATTCTAAATGCTTCCATTACATAAATATATTCATCCAAATGTTATTAATTAAAATAAGCATCATCATACTCATAAGAGTCATTGTTAATGGGTCCTTCACATATGAAAACAAAGTATGTGTCCTCATCGTAATTTTTAAATAGAGACTTTATATTAGGGCCATAAACCTACATTATTATAATATATTTTAATTAATATATGTGCATGTTATGTTCCTCCTCCAAAATATTTGTTTCATTTTGATTATTTTTTTATATTATTACATTTTGAAAAATATTTTTTATATTATCATATTTTGAGAAATAGTGTAGTTCTTTGAATGATTCAATATTATCATCATTCGAGGGTTTATCAAAGATATTTTACCAATATTTTTATTTAGAAGGATTCAAAGTTTCATCATTTGTGGATGGATATACATCAAAATATTTTATTATAAAAAAGAACTCATCGATATTTTATTCCTTTATGTGTTCATTTATGTTGAAATCTCCATTGCTTTTTGGATGATTGACTTGGACAACAGTCTCCATATCCCCTCTACACATCTCCTCATTCCTAATTTTTAGACAAATACTCTCCTTGTCATCATTGGATATTATATACGTGCCATATTTAACCAATAATTATTTAAGAACTAGAGAGTAGAACCATTTAAGGTCTACCTTTATCTCTATGTTGATAGGGTAGGGTATTAACTCATGGTCACACCTTCAGCACATACTCAAACTTGATGCACTTAACACATATTATTTATTTCATTCATCTTTAAAAAATCATAATGGAATACATTCACACTCTAAAATAAACACACACTCTCACAAATGCATCTAAAATATTATTAAAATACATGAAATAGTTCTAGACTCTTATAAAATTCTTCCTAAACTGATACAACTCTTTGTTCTTCTCCTTGACAGTTCTACTCCTTCACTACTCATCCATCTCTCCCCCAATTTTTTTTCTTTTTCAATATCATATCTCTCTTAACATCCATAGCATAATTGAGTGTATCTTCAACTTCCATAACCTCAACATAGCATACAATATTTTTTCATCTTTTATATTTTGTGATTAAATTCCAAACTATCAGTAAAGGCTCCCAACTACTTAGGTGACATTCTAGGCAAATGACAATTACCAAAACTATCATAAATTTATTGATGTTTATCAAACTGATATAAAATTTGAAAAAAAAAATTACACTACTAATCCTAGCGTATCACCAAGCTTGTCTATTAAATTATTACTGCAAGTTACCACTGGTAAAGAAACAACTTGCCAAGTGTCAAAGACTACACAAATAATATTTTCAGGTTGAACGATAGTTACCAAAACTAGCATCACTTTAACAAATTCTATCCAATTGATCTAAAAAATGGAAAATATATGAATAACTACATTTTTTATCATCCCAAAAACTTTTTATATATAATTCTAACCTCAAGTTACCACAATGAAATAATTCTCTTTACAAGTGTTGTAGACTAGATAAATGACACATTATTGCAGTAAAATACTTTACGTCACCTCTATAAATCTAAATGATATTAAATTTATCATGTAGGTTTAAAGTATCATGTAATATAAACTCACAAAATTTGGTAATCTAAATCTTACCATAGAGGATGAAATATCCTTCCAAGTGTTCTAAAAAAAACATATGGTCTGATTCCATGGTGACTCTAAATGATCTAAAATTTGGTGCAAAGGTTGTAAGTGCTAAGTGATATCACCTTATAAAATTTAATCACATAATTATTACCTAAATTAAATAAAAAATTCTAACAAATATTTGTCATAATAGTTCACAGAGACTGACAGAAACAAATAAAATATATCTACATGTTTCTTGTGGAAAAAGAATATTTTTGCAACATCAATATAATAGATTAACAATCTCATACCAATAAAAATACTACCCAAAAATCCAAACAAACACACATCATTCTATTTTTTTGTTGATGCAATATTGTACAAAGCTTTGGATGCTCCTATATTATACACCTAAGGATTATAAAATATTATCTCTTCCTCACATAGATTGAATAAGAGGAAAAACCACTCTTTTTATCATGATTTATAGTGGCCATGGCATTCCCTTTCAACACATCCATTACTTAAGCTAATTATTGAAATTGTTATTCCATTTCTAGCTCCATCTTACTAGTTTTAATTCAGTTCTCCTCTTCTTACCTATGCTCTTATTTTTCTTTTCTTTTCTCATTCCTCCTTTTATAAGCTTATACCCACCATAGTATCCTTTCTTTATGGGATTAAACCCACCATAGTCTATCCTCATCCATCAAAGGATCATATTTTATGCTCTCCATCTTATTGTGGGCAAAAATCCACCTTCATCTGACCACATCCACCAAGACACTCTTTCTTATAACTTACCCTCCCTTGTGGGCTTAAACCCACTGATAACTGACCACCTCCTCCTAAAGCCTTATTTGATTTGTTCAATCAATATAAAACTTACTATTGGATTATTCATTATGTCACCCTTAAATGTTTTTAGTTTCTTACTCATGGCTGTCATTTCTTCTTTCAATCCCAATATCATCTCAATAGACTCAATATTAATTTGGGAATCCAAATGATAACTCATATCTTATAATGCCACTTCAAGAATAGTCTTTACCTTCTCATATCTTGTTTTTTATTCATTTCTATATAAATAAACCTATCCATCTATGCTAAAACATCCTCTTATTCCCCACATGCTATGGTTGTCATATAAATCATCAACTCATCTTCAAATTTGAATATATCAATAAAATCACTCTCTTAATCTTGGAAGGCCTATTTGAAAGCCTAATTTCTCTCCATTTCTATACCTACACACTGTATACATTAACATATTAGTTTATAAACATGATACTTAATAGTACCCATCATTTCTTACTTCATATTCACATTATTATCTTGATTTCCACTAAGATTGGTATCCTCAAATAATCCTCCAATCAGTCATTGTTCTTGTGATATGTGTTCTTCAATTCTCAATATTTATATTAGCTTTGGATGATTGATCTCACCTTATTTCATCTCCTCCATATCATGTACAAATTATCTTGCACACTCCTTATCCATTTCGTAATAATGCAAATCTTTACTCATAAGAGTCTCTCCTCCAACATCTATATGGAATTATTCCACATATGCAACATCACTTTCATATTTAAATCCTATTAGTAGAATAATGTCCACCATATTAATATCCATATCCTTTTTTGTAACTTGAACAAACATATTAAAGGAATCAAGAGTTCCCACAATAACTTATTCCATCTCTTTTTCACATGGAAAGGACATGTTTTCTAAGTATTATCTACTACTCATAGTATTATCACTCATTTCTCCCTCATGATGGACTCTCAAAGGCACATTTTTAACAACATTTATGGTTGTTCTCTCCTCACTCTTATTTATATTTTCTTCTCCTCTAAATAGATGGTGTTCAACCATACACTCCTCATGTGTATTGAATTGCACTTATTCAACCACTATTATTTCCTTCATGGAAACCTACAACTCCTCATGGTTGATATCTTCATTGACCTATGTTGTTTCATTTATATAAATTTTTAACTTTCCTTAGTTGTACTCAACCCTTATACCCTCCAAAATAGAAAAGACAAATGCATTTACTTCATTCACCAAGGTAAGTTCTAAATATTCTCACTTATGGGACACCACAAACTCATTCCCACCATCAAACAATGGGTGTCCTTCTTCTACTTCAACTACTATCACCTCTATATCCTCTTGCATGATTATTTCTTCCTCCCTAGGCTGCTCACAACTCTCTTTCACCTTATTATTTTTCAAAATAGACTTGGGATTCTCACATGGAAATGTCACCTTCTTGTTTTCTTCCAAGACAGCATTCTATAGATGATATTTATGAATTATATAAAACCTTATTATTGTACACTTGGGAAAATTAGACCTTGACTATTACACTTAGTTCTAGATCTTTCTCACTTTTGTAAGTCTCACACCTACTCTATGTTGTGTCTATTGGTTTATATCTTAGTCTAACCAGTTTTACGTTGTTGACCTAAGCCTTATATCTTACCCAAAATTCTTAAAAACTATTTATATTATTCTTTTGAAAGTTTTGAGCCTATACCTATTTTTTTACTCCCTAGACAGATGCCTAGGTCAATGCATGTGTCTTATTTCAATGTAAGTGTTTAGTTCCCTAAAAGCATCTAATTTGAAAATGAAATGTATCTTAATGGTCATACTAAGTGATTTAATGTGATATAATATTTCTTTACGATTGGTATATAAGCACAATTAATCCTCATTCATTCCTCACCTAGCATAGACCTAACATTCAATCAATTACTCAAGTGCACAAAGCTTACTTGTTTTCTCCTATTTCCATATTAGTCACTATATTTTCCCAAGAGTTGTATTTTCCAACTTACAAGCTAGGTCACTATTGTACTTATTTATCATACACATCATGATTCACACATAATCCAACATGTAGGGGAAAACCACATAAGTCTGAGACCCTCTTCAAAGTATTAGATATATAGGTAACATTCATTGATATATGGGTATTTGAGGCAATTCAACACCATGATTCCACGAACCCATTTTTACCAAGGTCATTATGAAGATGAAGAACTAGGGATTTATCATTTGACAAGGAAAGATAACACATGACCCAAACTTGAATGCACCAAAGCAAAGGTGATTACGAACCTAGAAGCATATAGGTAGTCAAAACCAATTTTAGTAGGGATTTTGTACTAGGCACATACATACAATCTAGACAATAGCATTGATACAACCATCCCAAGGTGATGCAAGTGTCTATGGCTATACAGTCACTTAATCCATAATTTATTTATTATTATAAAATATTCTTCTAGTCTACTTCTTTCTTGTTCTAGATAGAAATTTGTATTATCATCATAACAAATTACTTTTTTTCTTTGTCTTTGTAATATGTAGCATACCTATACTTTTTTATTTTAGCATATCTCAGCATAATAAATTTAGTAGATGTTCTATCTAATTTTTATAATTAATTATCCAGTTATAGATCTGTTTATCATCCTTGTGCTTATTCATTTCTATATTCCTAACCCTGTCTACCCCATATTATGATCCACATCTAATTTAGGATTAAACATTTTGTGAACCCAAAATTTAAGCATCATTATTTCATAAGCATTCTCTTTTAGATGCATACTACTTGCCTTGTCCTAATATTTATGTTCTTTAGTTGTCTCATCATGGATGATATCGATTGATTTTATGAATATGATTATGAAACTCTCCAACTCTCTTTCATGGAAGGAATGCAATTTATTAATCTTGCATTCCTCTAACTTCTAAAATGTACAATATCAAAGAATTGAATGATGGCAGCTATTATCCCTCTAATTTGGTCCATGCTCTTACCATTTCAATAAATTAGTTTATCTATCTTAAGGAAGATCAAAATCATATTCATTTACCTTGTACACAAAAATTGGTTTCACATGGAAAATTTGTTCCTTCATTTGATCTTAACAACTTTCACCAACTCCATAAGGATATCATGGAGAATTTACAAACTAGTCATAAAAGGGATGTTTCTTCAAGTTAATTGATCAAAACCCCTCCTATTCCAAAATTTTTAAATAATATCCCCCTTATCAAGGGTGTTGATTCTCTCCTAACTTCATTTCATATTGAAAATTTTCAAAAGGTTAACCAAGACATCATGGCATAATTACCAAGTAACATTAAGCCATTAAGAATAATAAAGCATTACAAACCTAAAGTGCATAAGGCTCATAATGTTCTCAATATGACACTCTTACCAATATCAACCAAGGCATCTAAATTAAAGGATATTTATCTTCCAAAGGATCTATTTACACCAAAATTTCCTCTTATACCAAAAGAGGTACCTTTACCAAAGATTACTCAAGCTCAAATTGTTATATCCTTATTAAAAGTGAATGAACCAAGTTCTTACAATGTTCCAAGATCTTAAAATGATATACCAAAAATATTAAAATTCAAAGATCCAATGTCATTTACAAAGTATCCTAAATTTAGTGACCATGAACTTGCACTTGTTATCCATTAGGATGATGATATTAATATGCTAGATTCAATAAAGGTGGTGGATTAGAACCAATGATAATACCTATGGAAAACACCACCATTCCTATGGAATATATTATTTTTATGACGAACACTATTGGAGATATTCAAAAATATGTTTATATACTTCAAATGCAAGTGGTTTTACATAATGATAATGCAAATGTTACCTCATTCAATAATCAACCTCTTGTGAAATGTATACCTGAATATCCTTATCCACCAGGTTTTGAGCTACAATATTTATCTCTATTTAAAACATGTAAAGATCCATTTGAGCACATGCTATGTTATGTACATTATTTTCGTCAATGGGCATAAGATGACAAACTTGTACTAAAGGTATTCCATATGATCATTTCATATGAGGCTCATAATTGGTTCTATAACTTACCAAAGGGTTCTTTAACCACTTTTTCACAATTAGAAGATGCATTATTCATGGATTTCAATATCCACAAGGTGAAAAAACTTAAATTAGCACATTTACACAATTTCAAGAAACATAATGATGAATACCTTCAATATTATACTATTTGATTTAAAATTACATCGTATGAGCTAGCATTTATACCCTTGGCTTTGGGATTGTAGCTCATTTTTAGTACATGGCTTCTTTCCCCATTAAAAGAAAGAGCATTGCATAAAAAATATGAGTCATTTACACATTTATATATGATGTGTATAGATATGTTTCAATCGTAATTACTCATCCAAAGGATATTAACATATCTCCCTTAAAATACCAAAGTTTTATCCCTCAGACAAAGGAGGGAGATAAATTACCTAAGGAGCATTATGAACAAAAATGTGGTGTTCTTAATCTTTATATGACTAGTTTACAAAAGTTAATTAATATGTGAAAGGACCCCATTTTTTTTAAAGTCCCTTCTTTTAGAATTTATAATGGAAGGTGAAATGATTTATGACCTAAAACTTGGTTTTTCATTACCTATCACCATGTTTATGTGCATGTAACCCTTAGTCAGGGTAATTACCCCTAGAAGATTTTATGGGGAAGATTATTTCCCTAGGGATATTCACATGCAATTTGGGGTGTGTCGATATGCAATCCATGGTGATATACCTAGAACTACATGGTAATAAACACCTTGAACTAATAGGACTACCTAGGTATCAGTATCCTACATAATCATTTGACATCCATGGAAACCTAGTATAGTAGTTAACTTGCCCTTCATCGATCTTGGGATAGCTAAGTTAAATATTTAGGTTATCAATGTTATTTGAATGTTAGGGATGAAATATGAATTTACTTCTAAGTCAAGTTCATAACATTGTTCTATCTAATTCAAGCAATGGCACTTTTTAGATTTTAGAAATTAAAGTACACCTATACACCTTTAAGATGAAATCGAATTTTTATGCACTTGATGTATGGGAAAGGTCCATGATGGTAATATCCCTAATTTTAGATCAGTGTACCGTGATCTATAGTTAAAGATTCATCATACTTCATGCCTTCACTTGATAAAATAAATTAGCAGTGTAAATAATTAATTGGTTATAATTCTTGCCAAGTCAATATCGTTTATGAGTTGATATGATGATACTTTCAATCTATAGTGGCAACATATTATTATTAGACCATCATATAAATAGTCACCTAGTTACATGTCACTTGGTCATAATCATAATAATAATAAAATTATGCCACTTACTTTAAAAATGTAAAATCTATAATCCTTTGTTGAATACATTAACTTTTGAAATTTATTCCTTTAGGAATGACGACGTTGATTGTGCTTACTAATTAACAATTTGTCAACCATTACCATGTCATAACTAAAATACTAAAAAGGCTATATAATTAATTTGAGCATGATTTATTATATCCATTAGTTTTTGAAAGTGTGCACTCATGGAAGGCAACTTCTTTGTCATTATATCTTACCATGCATATTGATAATCAAAGCTTTATATGCATTAGTTGTGAATAAAATAATATGGAATAAAATTTGGAACAACAGTTACTAATATTATTATAACTAAATTAATTCTCAAATGAGGAATTTAGGTGACCTTCGTATAGTGCATAACATAAAATATCTTATTTTTATTGATTTTCCACTTAAGGAGAATGATATAATCTGGCCATTGTGACAAAAGAAGAGAAATAATGTTTATAACTATTTTGACCCAGATTAAAAATAAATTAAGATAAGATTCATCTTTTTGAATATAAAACATGATTAATTTGACTAGGTATAATTCCATTGAGTAAAGACTCTAATGATCTTTAGAGATAAAGCCTAATATACTTAGCAATTCTAAGTGCCTTTGTTTCTAGTGATAATAGTTTCAAACATAAGATAGAATTGAATCATTATTTTGTAAGCAGGAAATTATTTCCAATCCAATTACTCATTTCATTACTTCATGCAATATAAATGCATTTAAGATCATATCACTAGTTATGAAAATAAAAGATCATCCTCCTACTAATAATATGTAAGCCAAAGTAATATAGTAGAATAAACTTGTACAAGAAGTAGAATAGTTGTTAATAAGGTTGGAACTAAGTTTCATAACACCCTATAGCAAAACACTTATAGGTAGTCCTTATCAATCATGAATCAGACTGAATAATCTAATTTATAAAAAGCAAAAAAAATTAATTGAAATTTATAAATAGTTTCACAATGGTCAAGAGTGTAGTAGCTAGATAATACAATGACTATCAATTAATGATAACTTAAAAAATAATAAACATGTTGGTAGCTATTAATCAAGGTAAATAATTTACTCATTTATCAAATCTTAACCAATTACCTAATTGTAACATATAGTAAACATATGAAGGCACATTTGTTAAATCACCTTAAGTGTGCAAGTTCCCATATAATAAAAGATTGTGCAATATTTAATATGCATCCATACTCATACTGAGCAATAAGAACATCTAAGTTCAACATCATATTGACACATTCATAGTTGATAGTAACTAAGATTCATAACACAATCCAAAAGATTTAAAACATAATAAAACAACTGAAAGTAAATTTCCAATCCAAAGATCTAGTAGAGCAATTAAATTATGCGAGAACATTTACTCAATACAACTAAAATTAAAAATCATGGTAACTAATTCCATATAATACAACATAATGGAGTAATGAAACATCAATTATACAACAATATTAAATGATTCAATCTAGAATATTATAAAAATAAAATTATGCATTATAAAACATGTTACATCAACTACATCCAATAATGGATTAATATAACAAGTATCACAGTCAACAATAAATCAGTTGAGTAGTATGTATGTTGTCTTCCTCATATTAGCCATCCCATCATAACCCATCTTATAATCACCCTAATTGGTGGCCCTTACCACCCCCAATCATCAGATGAGAGGTGGAGTCCAATTTTGGGACTTTTAGGATGTAAGCAAGGACAATAAGGGAAAAGAGCCTTAACTTGCAATAGTTACACAATAATGAAAACTTCACAACTAAAATTTAAATACAGACACTCATAAGTAATCTTGGGTAACTCTGGTCTATATCTGAATGAGTTTTTAGAGGTCAAATATTTATTTAGTTGATCTCAATTTCCCTTCATCACATATTCTAGGCATACAAAAAAACCCACTATTCAGATAAGATGCAATCATAACCAAAAAAATGAATGAAAATTAAAACCATAACAAACCACTAAGGGTTTAAACATCTCACTATTTTTAGTAGATAACCAAGTATGGACATTTAATCACTTTAAATAGTGTTGCGTAGTGATTAAGTTTCCCTATCTGGTCAGCATATGGTTGGTTTGACTTTAATACCAAAAAACTCACAAGATTACACAAAGTTTAATGTAATACACAAAATAATTTTCTATCTCTATGGATATACTAACGAATCATTAAAATAATTACCCCTTAAAATGGCATATTAAATAATAATAGTATACTCATCTAAATGCATTATATTCCAAGTGTCAAAACCCCAAAACACTAATAATAAGTATTCATTAAAAAACCCAACAAAATTTATGTACGAGAATTACCAAAAGAGTCAACCCTTCAAATTGACTTCCCAAAAATCAAAGTTAGAGTAGCAAGCAAAAACCCACGAAGTGGTGTGACTAAATGACCAATAAAAATACCTAATACTGAACTAGGTTGCCTTATTCTAGTAGGGTAATATAAAAATCCTATAAATAATATCATAATAATTCTATCATTAATATTATGCCAGAATTTTGACTGAAATAAGATAGTTTTAAAACCCAAAAAACCTAAAGCAACTTGAAACTAAATCTTTAATAATCCATTTGATGGATTAAAATATTTTCATCAATTTAAATTCATATACAAATCCTTACAGGTTCATCAGGTAGTCATTGACTTCCTTATGAACCTACAAGTAATTTTTTTTTTATATTACTTGTTCTCAAAACTAGTAATGAACACATAATTCCTTTCAAGAGAAAAATAAAATACATATCTTGTTTTCTTGTATCTTAGTAGAAGAGAAAGACAAATTTTTGCTTCCTTTCCTCTTTTCAAGCCCTCCTTTTTCTAGCCTTGGCCTCAATCAAGTCAATTCTCTCTCAAAGCATGGTTTTCATGCCCCATTCTCCTTCTTTGATACTACCATGCCCTAGGGTTTCATTTTCTTCCCCATGCCTATTTATGCCTCCCTCTCTCTCCTCCTCAACTACCCCCATCAAAAATCAAGCAAGATGGGCATTATGAGCCAAGATAAGTCCCTTCATGTCCACCAAAAAAATAATCACATGATCAGATTATCCAAGACCAAAAAAATTTACAATGATGAATTTTGATTTGGTGTCAAAGGCCCAAAAACCCCTAATAGTTATCATGGAAATCTAATTTTATCAAAAGTAATGTTATCATTACTAAATTGACTTAGGAGATAAAATTTTAGGGTCCCTTGCTAGGAGTTTGAAAGGAAACAACTTGAGAGACATTTGAAACAACACCAAGGCACATCTCAACATAATAATCTATCAAGCCAAAATGTCAAGTGGTGGAGATTGAGTAAGACTAAAATTATGGTGGTCCTCATGACCAAGTTTGAGATACAAGAATAATGAAACAAAACAAGACATGATAGAAAAAGTTGAGAAAATAATTGAAAATGAAAATAACAATAGTATAAAACATGACAAGTGATGAAATGGATATATTGTTATACGTGTTTATGGCTCAATATAATATTCTTTTTACATATGGTAATTTCCCTTGTTCCTTATCCCCTGACTACCAAAATCTACCACTAGCCTAGCTCACTTTACCTGTACCTACACCAATAAATGGTATCAAAAATACCTATATAATAATATGAAAATTTGAACTAAATAATATAATGTAGAAAACCAAATTTTAGAACCAAATTTTAGAACCAAATTAACTCATATATAAAATAAACTCTAGCTATAACATTTTGTCAAATATTTAAAAATCGATTAAAATAACAGCTCCAAGTATAGCTAAATAGTGTAAAAGTATGTTGAAACTATGTATAATAGTATAGAAATGAAATATGTAGGCAAGGTTATAACATCCTCTTCCCCATAAAGAGAAGTCATCCCAATGATAGATCAAAACAACTAGGCATAATGTTCCTTAAATAGCTATTTATCCTCCCAAATGTTATGTCTAGTACTTAGTGGGTCCCATTGTATCAAAACCTGCAAGATTTATTAGTTTCTTAATTTTATGTTACGATGACCTAAGATTTTCATTAGGTCTAGCTACATATTTTCCTCTTCTTTAACCTAAAATTTTTCCAATCCAACACATGAGATGGATCAGGTACATATTTTCTTAGTAATGCAATATGAATACATCATGAATTGTTGACAGAAAAGGAGGTAAATCCAATTGGTAGGCAACAAGGCTGATTTTGTATGGGCCAACAAAGTGAGGAGCCAACTTGGAGGATTTTCCAAACTTGATAGAACTCTTATGTGGCCTTACATGCATCAAAACCTTCTCTCCAATAGTGAAGTCATAAGGCATTGTCTTCATATCAAGATAACTTTTTTGCTAATCATAAGCAACATTTAAGTTTTGGCATATTATGGTTTTTTTATTATCATATTCTAGTAAAAAATTTGAGTTAGAAATGGCTTGGTTGTTAGGTTGTCCTAGTGAAGTGGAGTTATACATTTTTATCCATACAAGGCTTCAAAAAGAGCCATTGTAATTCTAGAATGATAAGATTTGTTATAGGAAAACTAAACTAAATGGAGATAATCCTCCCACTTGGTTAATTGATCCATAACATACATGCATATCATGTCTTTGATTATTTGGTTTAATCTTTTAGTTTATCTATTCATTTTTGGGTGGTATGAAGAACTTAAATTTAGTCGAGTACCAAAGGCTACAATCAATATTCACTAGAACCTTGAAGTGAAAAATTTATCTCTGACAGAGATAATGACTTATAGCATGCAATGCAATCGAACCACTTCTTTCACAAATCACAGCAAAAACAACATCATCAATCAAATTTATAGCAATAAAGTGACCAACTTTGATTGCTCTGTCAATCATTTCCAATATAGTGACATGTCAATTGACTTAGACAATCCTAAAATAAAATCAAGTGAAACCATTGCCCATTTTATCTCTTGGTATGTCATGTGGGTATAGCAGACCCCTAGGATGGTAGTGTTCAAACTTCACACACTGACATTCTAGACATCTTGCAATAAAATTACCAATATCTTTCTTCATTCTAGGCCAAAAATAGAGCTTTTTTAGTTCATGAATCATTTTAGTGAGCCCTAGATGGATGAAATAGAGTTTTGTATACACTTATTGTAGTAAAATATTGCACAGTCCACGTAATTCAAGTACAAAAATTATATTTTAATGCCTTACAAGGCCATCTATTTCAACAAAAAAATAGCAAATCCTTTTGCTAAGGGCTCGTGAACCAATCCTACACTTACTTCTTAGAAATAATTATCAACAAGCTACCATTTTAAGATAGTATTCTTATAATTCCCTTGTATAATAGATAAGGAAGCAAGGTATGTATGCTTGTTGAGTGTATCAGCCATGCAATTTTCATTTCCCTTCACATAAGTGAAGTCCATGTCAAAATTGTTGATAAATTCCATCCATCTATGTTGGTAGGCATTCAAGTCATCTTATGAGAATATATGTTATAAGATGTAGTGATCAAATTTCACTTTGAAATGGTTACCTGGTAAAAAGTGCTTCCATTATTTTAATGTGTACACTATGGAAACAAGTTGTAAGTCATGTGTGGGATAGTTATTTTTAGCTTACGAGATTCATAGGCCACCACTTTATCTTTTTGGGTCAATATGCCACTAAATCCTTTCTTAAAAGCATCAACCCAGACCTCAAAATGACTATTTGGATTAGGTATAATCAAAATAAGAAATGTTTTTAACAACTCCTTGAGCCTTTTAAAAGCCTCTTCACACTGAGGTGTCGATGCAGACTTTTTTCCTTTGCATTATAAATATGTAATGGGGTTGGCTAGGTGAGATAAATTTTCTACAAACCATTGATAATATCTAGCTAAGCTAATAAAACTATGTACTTCATATATGTTAGATGGAGTAGGCCACTCTTGAATGGCTTGAATTCTTGTCAAGTCTATTGTTATGCCCTTATTAGAAATCACATGTCCCAAGTAATGTATTTATGATTGGTATAAGGTGCATTTATATAGCTTACCAAATAACTTATATTGTCTTAATCTTTGCAAAACTAGCCTTAAATGTTGATCATGTTTAGCTTCATTCTTGGAGTAGATGAGGATGTCATCCAAGAACACTAGTATAAACTTATCCAAAAAATCTTTGAAAACACTATTCATTAGATTCATGAATGTTGTAGGTACATTGGTGAGGCCAAATATCAATGGTGAACTCATAGTGGTCATATCAAGTTCAGAAGGTAATTTTGTATATGTCTTCCTCTTTGATCCTTAATTGATGGTAGCTAAATTTTAAATCAATTTTATAATAAACTATTGCATCTTTTATTTGATCAAACAAAGCATCAATCTAGGGTAGTGAGTAATGATTTTTTATCACCTTTCTGAGCATATGATAATCAATGCATAACCTTAAAGTTCTATTTTTATTTCTTACAAAGACCACCAGAGTACCCCAAGGCAAACACACTTGGTTGAATGTTTCCGTTGTCTAGAAGCTCTTGTAATTGAAATTTCAACTTTTGAAAATATACCACATTCATTCAGTAAGAATCTTTTGATGCAGGGGTAACCCTTGGCATAATATCAATATAGAAGTCAAACTTCCATTTTGGTGACAAACCAGGCAATTTTTCAAGAAAAACATCTATAAATTCCCATAAGATAAGAAAATATGGAAAAGATGGTTCTTCCTCCTTGGGGAGTATCTATAGTTGGACTACATAGAGATTACACCATTTTTGAATAACCTTATTTAGTTATAGGGTTGAAAGCATTTTATGCATTTTTAGCCCTTGACGACTTTGGATTTCAACAAATTTTCCATTCTCATTAGTGCATTACATCCTTTTTTGGGAGCAATCAAGTGTTTCATGGTATTTTTATATCTAATCTATGCCTAATATAATGACATAAGACTTTAAGGTAATTAAAAAAAATTACCCTTATTTTTAAGTAGCCCATATAAAGTTTGATTTGCTCCAAGCATTCTTGGATAGGTACCTTCTTTCTAGTACCAAACTCAACTTCCCATCCTTCTCTCAATGGCTTAGATTTTTGATTGCATTTATTCACTACAGAAGGTGAAATAAGACTATTCATTACACTATAATCAATTAAAATAGCTATATAATTACCGACAAGATTACCTCTTATCTCAAGCAGGGTGTCGTAAAAGTCAACTTTCAGGTTATCTATTGAAGCATATACTCTATGGTATGCTAGTTATCCCAATTTTAGCTTTGGGAAGGCCTTGAGGTAGTGGTTATCATTATATTCCCAGCACACCACTATCCTTTGTGGAGATACTAGAATAGTGTTCACCCCTATGACTAGTCCACATTGGTTATTTTGGTGTTGGTCCTTCCTAAAAGACTCTTTTTTAGAGTTGCCTTGGGTTTTAAAATTGTTATTTTGACTTTTAAATCAATTGAAAGTCTTATTGTTCCCTTAGAACTTATGATTTTGGTCTAATTTTTTTTTAAATTTTGATGTGGGAGGCTAGTTATTATATTTTAACTACTACCTATTCATCTTGAGGTCTTATCTCACTTTTTGCCAAAAAAAAATTCTCTTCTACCATGTGAGCAAACTCTATAATAGTTGCTAGTGTCTTAGGATTAGTCAGATTGACATCATGCATCAATATTTCTTTCAGCCCTAACTTGAACTTAATTATTTTTCTCTTTTTATTAAATGTAGTCTACATGATGTATTATATTCAAAACTTATTTTCATATTCGAAGATAGACATATTTTCTTGCTTGAGTAGATGAAAATATATTGTTTTTTGTTCCTTGAAGTTTTCACTTAAGTACCTTTTTTGGAAATGGTTCTTAAAATTTGGCTAGGTAAGGGTCATATGTTAATACCCTTCCAAGCATATATATGGTTCCACCATAGGGAAATAGAACTATTCAACTGATATATAGTAATCCTTGCCTTCACATTGGATGGCATGTCATGAAGGTTAAAGTATTTCTACAAATTTTGAAGTCATGCATCACCTACATCTCCTGATTCCTCACTTGATAAGGTAGGTAGGGGAAGCTTTTTGAGTTCTCTGATGATGGGGTTTATTGTTCTTATAAGTATTTCCTAAAGTGTGTGTTCCCCTATTTGTCCAACTCCCAATCGAGGGACTTCTTCCTAAGGAACACCCTCAAGACTGTTTAACCTTTGCTCTTGATTTTTGATTTTGCCTTGAATGGCATTTAGAGAAGATAAGATTCCATGAATTATTTCTTCTTTCTTATCAATTTGGTTATTCCTAGCCACATTATCATTGGGTGCTTCATAGGTTCATTCTTGATTTGGTTCATTCTATTAATTCCTTGCTCATTATCAACCTGATTGTTGTCAACTCTATTCTTAACCATTTTATTGAAAAGTCATCAAATAGTTTCTTAATTATATTTTATAAATAAATTCTTTTAAGTTTTATTATGCTTAGAATTGACAACTTAGCATAGGCTCTGATACGAGGTGAAATGACCCTAGATTTTTTTTGAGCATCCCTTCTTTTAAAATTTGTAGTGGAAGGTGAAATAATTTATGAACTCACCGTGTTTTACGTACATGTAGCCCTTATTTAGGGTAATTACCCATAAAAGATTCTATGAGGAATATTATTTCCTTAAGGAGATTCACATGTAATTTAAGGTATATCAATATGTGATCCATAGTGATATACCCAAAACTGCATGGTAGTAGACACCTTCTTAATAGGACCACCTAGGTGTCCTTATCCTACCTAAGCATTTAACATCCAACAAAAACTTGGTATAGGCTATGGTAGTTAACTTTCCCTTCTTCAATATTGGGATAGCTAATTTTAATACTTAGGTTAACAATGTTATTCGAACATTGAGAACGAAACAAGAATTCACTTCTAAGTCAAGTTCATAACATTATTCTATCTAATTCAAGCAATGGCACTTGACTGAATAGGTTTTATACATTGAACTACACCTATACACCTTTAAGATGCAATTGAATTTTTATTCACTTGATGTATGGGAAATATCCATGATGGTATTATCCCTTATTTTAGATCATTGTACCATGATATATAGTTATAGAGTCATCGTACTTCATGCCTTCACTTTATAAAATAAATTACCATTGTAACGAATTAATTGTTTATAATTCTTTCCAATTCAATGTTGTTTATGATCAAATATGATACTTTCAATTTATAGTGGAAATATACTCTTAATAGATCATCTTGTAAATAGTCACCTAGAGATTTATACTTTCCTAGTATTATTTACATGTCACTTGGTCATAATCATAAGAATAATAAAATTATGACACTTAATTTAAATTTTTAAAACTATAATCCTTTGTTAAATATATTAACTTTTGAAATATGTTCCTTTAAGAATGTCAACACTGATTGTGCTTACTAATTAGAAATTTGGAAACCATTACCATGTCATAAATAAAATAGTAATAGGCCTATTTAATTAATTTGTGCGTGATTTACTATATCCATTAGCTAATAGAAGTGTGCACTCATGGAAGGCAATAATTTTGTCATTATATCTTACCATGCATATTGATACTCAAATCTTTATATGCATTAGTTGTGAATAAAAGAATATGGACTAAAATTTAGAACAACAGTTACTAATATTCTTATAGCTAAATTAATTCTCAACTGAGGAATTTAGGTGACCTTCCTATAGTCCATAAAATAAAACAGCTACTTTTGATTGAGTTTCCACTTAAGGAGAATGACATAATCTAACCATTGTGACAAAAGAAGAGAAATAATATTTGTAACTATTTTGACCTAGATTAAAAATAAATTAAGACAAGAGTTCTCCTTTTGAAAATAAAACATGATTAATTTGACTAGTTATAATTCCATTGAGTAAAGACTCTTAACGATCTTTAGAGATAAATCCTAATATACTTGGCAATTCAAAGTGTCTGGGTTTATAGTGATAATAGTTTTAAACATAAGACTAAATTGAATCATAATCTTGTAAGCAGGAAGTTATTTCTAATCTAATTACTCATTTCATTGCTTTATGCAATATAAATGCATTTAAGATCACATCACTAGTTATGAAAATAAAGGAATAACCACCTAATAATAATATGCAAGACAAAGTATGATGGTAGAATAAGCATGTACAAGAAGTAGAATAACTATTAATAAGGTTGGAACTAAGTGCCATAACACCCTATAAAAAAATGCACTTGTAAGTAGTCTTTAGCAATCATGAAACAGATTGAACAATATAATTTGTAGCAAGTGTAAAAAATATAATTAAAATTCACAAACAGTTTCACAATGGTTAGGATTTTAGTACCCAGATAATAGAATAACTATAAATTAATGATAACTTAAGCAAGAATAAACATGTTGGCAATTAGTAAGTAAGGTACATAATTTACTCATTTAGAAAATCTTAACCAATTATCTAATTGCAACATATAGTAAACATATGAAAGCATATTCATTAAATCACTCTAAGTGTCCAAGCTCACATATAATAGAAGATGGTACAATATTTAATAAGCATTCATACTCATACTGAGTAATAAGAACATCTAAGTTTAACATTATATTGGCACATTCATAATTGATAGTAACTAAGATTCATAACATAATCCAAGGGATTTAAAACATAATAAGACAACTGAAAGTAAATTTCCAATCCAAAGATCTAGTAGAGAAATTAAAGTATGCAAGAACATTTACTCAATACAGCTAAAATTTAGAATTATAGTAACTAATTCCATATGATAAAACATAATGGAGTAATGAAACATCAATTAAAAATAGTATTAAATGGTTCCATATGGAATATTAAATAAATAAAATTATGCATTATAAAACATGTTACATCAACTACATCCAATATTGTATTAATATAACAAAGTACAATAGCCAATAAGAAATCAACTAAGTAGTATGCATATTGTCTTCCTTATATGAGCTATCTCATCTTGACCCATCTTATGAGCCCCCCAATTGGTGGCCCTTACCACCCCCAACCATCAACTAGGAGATGGATTCTGTATTTTGTCACTTTTGGAACATAAGCAAGGACAATGGAAAAGAGCCTTAACTTGCAGCAGTTGCACAATAATGAAAACTTCACAACTAAATTTTAAATATAGACACTCATAAGTAATCCTAGGAAACCTTGGTCTTCATCCAAAGTATTTTTTATAGGTCAACTATTTATTCAGTTGATATCAATTTCCCTTCATCACATATTCTAGGTATACTAAAAAAACACTATTCAAATAAGATGCAGTCATAACCAAAAAAATGAATGAGAATTGAAACCATAACAAACTGCCAAGAATTTAAACATCTCATTATGTTTATTAGCTAACCAAGTACAAACATTTAATCATGTGTAATAGTGTTACAGCATGATGAAGTTTTCCTATCTAGTCAGCATATGGCTAGTTTGATTTTAACACCAGGCAAGTCAGAAGATTACACAAAGCCCAATGATTATAAACAAAATAATTTCCTATCTCCAGGGATACACTAATGAATCATTAAAATAATTACCTCAAAAAGTGGCATATTAAAGACTAATAGTATACTCAGCCAAATGCCTAATATTAAAAGTATTAAAACTCCAAAACCCCAATAGTAAGTATTCGTTAAAAAACTTGACAAAATTTATGCACATGAATTACCAAAATAGTCAACCCTTCAAATCAACTTCCCCAAAATCAAAGTCAAGGTAGAAAGTAAAAACCCATGAAGTGGTGTGAATAAATTACCAAGAACAATACCTAATACTAAATTAGGTCACCTTATTCTAGTAGGGTAAATAAAAAAAGCTAGAGATAATATTATAATGATTCTATCACTAATATTATGCCAAAATTTTGACTAAAACAAGAGGGTTTTAAAACCTCAAAAAACCTAAAGCAACCTGAAACTAAATATTTAATAACCCATTTGATGGAGTAATGTATTTTAATTCATTTAAATCCATATACAAACCCTTGTAGGTTCATCAGGGAGTCATACAACTTCCTTATGAACCTACAAGTAATTTTTTTTATATTACTTGCCCTCGTAACTGGTAATGAACACATAATTCCTTGTAAGAGAAAAAGAGAATACATAACTTACTTTTTTTTTGTATCTCAGTGAAAGAGAAAGACAATTTTTTTCTTTATTTCCTCTTGCCAAGCCCTTTTTTTATAGCCTTTGCCTCAAGCAGGTTGATTCTCTCTCAAGACATGGTTTTTGTACCCATTCTCCTTCCTTGATGATGCCATGCCCTAGGGTTTAATTTTATTCCCCAACCCTCTCTACGCCTCCCTCTCTCTCCTCCTCCTCAACTAACCCCATCAAAAATCAAGAAATTTGGGAATTGGGATCTAATCTAAGTCCTTCCAAGTCTGCCAAAAAAATAATGGCATGATCAGATTACCCAAGACCAAAAAATTTTACAATGATGAATTTTGATTTGGGTCAAAGGCTCACAAACCCCTAATAGTTATCATGGAAATATAACTTTGTCAAAACTAATGTTATCATTACTAATTCAACTTAGGAGATAAATTTTTAGGGTCCCTTGCTAGGAGTTTTAAGGGAAACAACTTGAGAGAGGTTTGAAACAACACCAAGGCACATCTGAACATAACAATCTATCGAGCCAAAATGTCAAGTGTTCTAGATTGAGCAAGACTAAAACCATGGTGGTCCTCATGACCAAGTTCAAGATAAAAGAATAAAAAAACAAAACAAGACATAATATAAAAAGTTGAGAAGAAGATTGATAATAATAATAATAATAATAATAATAATAATAATAATAATAATACAAGTGACAAAATAGATAGACTATTGCAAGTGTTTACATCTCAATATAATATCCATTTTACCTATGTTAATTTCCCTTGTTCCTTATCCCCCAACCACTGAAATCCACCACCATCCTAGCTCACTTTACCTATAATTGTACCCATAAATGATATTAGAAGTACCTATATATTAATATGCAAAGCTGAATTGAATAGCATAATGAAAAAAATTGAATGTTAGAACCAAATTAACTCATATACAAAATAAATTCTAGCTATAGCATTTTATCCAATATCTGAAAATAGATTAAAATAAAAACTCCAAATATAGTTTAATAGTGTAAAAGTATGTTGAAAATATGTATAACATTATAGAAATGAAATATGTTGGTGGGGTTATAAAAATATGGGGCCAATTCAAGGCCCACATCCTATGCAAAATCCTAAATTTCTACATACCAAAAATTCTCCATGTCACTAGGATTTAACAATTACTTTATTCATGGGTGGTGATTACTTTTGACATAACCACATTGATACTACGAAATCAAAAAACTATTGTAGAGAAAGACATTTTTCACAACTTGGGTACCATGCCAAAGAGTTATGTGATAAGGGAAATGGAAAGATTCATTGGGTTTACTTATCATTCCTATTACTTGTGGGCCTTGTGTTATCCTTACAAAAGTGTGGGTCCTACCCCATACTTCATTACACTCCTTTATATTGGGTAGATTCTAGTTATATGAAATGAAAGTTAAAATTGATCCAAGTTAACAAGGTATTTATTTTTCCTATAAAGGAATGTTAATTCACATACCACATGACGGTAATATTGGTCCTAAAAAATAAACAAGCCAAGAAGAAGAACTTGCTATGGTTGTATACCTTTTGAAGGAACCACATCATGATGATGAGAATGAGATAAAAAAGTATTTAGATTGTGATATGATAGATTAAACGAGGGAAGATACCTATGATCATACATTGGATGACAACATAGGAGAGTATTTATATTTTCAAATATTCCAAAATTACTAAAAATAAAAATAAATTAATTAAAATAAATAAATAAATAAATCCAAAAATATTTTCAGCATCTCTATATTCTATTGGCTCCTTAGCATATATATTGTTAGTTTCATGTTGATGGATAACATATCAGTTATTTATACATACACATATTCACACTTCTATTTTAGTGTGATACAGACATACATAGATCCATGATCTATGCACTTATGGATATTGGACCTTCCCTCATCTCACATCACAAAGACATTGGGGATATCCACCTTATTTTTTCACAATACATATAGGTTAGAGCATTTTATTGTCACTTTACATTATCATGTTTGATATAATATCTACTTACACATGCCTTTATCCATGCTTATATCTTCTACAATGTGCTTGATATGATATGTACTTGACATTTTTTACTAACACATTTGATCCATGGACCAGTATGTTATGTTTATGTTGGTTGCTTTTGTTTTCATTTATGCACTTCCTTGAGTGTGTTTCCTTGTTATTATCTTTCTCATTTGAGCATTTAAATATGCTCCTTTTCTTGGCCCCTATGACTTTGTTTTATTTTTTGACCTTTGATATGTCATTACTTGTTATATAGACATTTTAATATGTCATTCTTGGTTTTGTGGGCAATCAACTATGTCATGTCCATTTAATTGTGTAGCATTTGAACATGCCCCTTGTTTATGGTCTCCTTAGACCATTGTATATTGAATTGATTTTGAGTGATCTTGTGTGTGTGCTTAGTTACTTTTTGAGATTTTATAGTTATTATTTAGATATTGCCATGATATTTATCATGCATCTTAGGCCTTGATGTGATCACATTTTATGCACTTCAATGATACATTTGCATAGACATGTTATCCTATGTGATACATAGTTTATTCAAAATTATATGATTATATAATCTTTTTTAGGTGAGGTAACTACTATTCCCTATTCTTCTCTCACTTGAAAGGTGGGGCATATTAGTGGGGGAATGTTGTAGAGACATGGCTTCCACACATTCACAGTTCTAGATTTAGTAGGGGTATGTTTGGTAAATATGTTCTCCACACTTACGCAATATGAAAAATACCTAGATTACAATGGGATCATGTTTTAGAAATATTTCTCCACACTTACACAGTTCTCAGATTGGTGAGATTCATAGTTATATGATTCAGATATACATTTCTAGTAGAATTATATACATTGGTACCATTTTATACACAGCTTAAGTATGAGACATATCTAAGGTGAATATGATAATAAATGTGTGACTAATATTAAAAAATCAATTCATTTTTATATTCCAAACATTTTCAAGGACTGTTACCACCCACTAGATTAGAATTTCATGGACTATATTGAGCCAATCTATTACAATATTTGGTTCATTTTTTGGTATGGTTGAGGTGATTAAATCACTCATTCTTGACAAGTTTTTAAGTTGTACTTAATTTTATCATCGAGCCTCCCTAGTTTGATAATGTGAGTTGACTTGGTTCACTCACACTCACTAGATTATAAGTATGATTAGGTTGCATGGTTGAGTTCACCTTGACTACTAGGTGGTAATCCATGTTTTTTCCAAGGTTAGGGGCATGAGCCCTCTATATGTATATATATAGTGATTTTGTGTGTGTTCTTGGTTGCTTGTTGAGCTTGTATAGTTACTATTTATATGTTTCCATGATATTTATCATGCATCTTAGGCCTGATGTGATCACATTATATGCACTTCAATGATACATTTACATAGACATGTTATCCTATATGATACATGGTTCATTCAAAATTATATGGTTATTTTATCCTTTTTAGATGAGATAACTACCATTCCCTATTCTTCCCTCACCTGAAAGGTGGGGCATACTAGTGGGGCATGTTGTAGAGACATGGCTTCCACACATTCATAGTTTCAAATGCAGTGGGGGTATGTTCTAGAAATATGTTCTCCACACTTAGTGTGAAACATACCCATATTACAATGGGGGCATGTTTTATAAACATGTTTTCCACACTTACACGGTTTTCATATTGGTGAAATTCATAGTAATATGATTCAGATATACATTTCTTGTAAAATTTTATACATTGGTACCATTTTTATACACAACCTCAATATGAGACATAAATGAGGTTCATATGATATGAAATGTGTGACTAATATTGAAAAATCAATTCAAATTTATATTCCAAAAATTTTCAAGGACTATCACCACCCACCAAATTGGACTTTTATGGATTATATTGAGCCAAACTATTACAGTAGTTGGTTCACTTTTTGGTATGGTTGAGGTCATTAAATCACTCAATTTTTCCAAGTTTTTAAGTTGGACTTAATTATATCATCCAGACTCACCAATTTGATAATGTGAGTTGACTTGGTTCACTGACACTCACTAGGTTATAAGTATGATTGGGTTGCATGGTTGATATATATATATATATATATATATATATATATATATATATATATATATATATCCTCAACTGTCAGGTGGAAATATATATATATCCCAACCTTGGAATGACATGGATTTCCACCTGACAGTTGAGGATATATATATATATATATATATATATATATATATATATATATGAAATTTACATATTTATATTTTTCCTAATCTCAGTTTCAATGATTCATAATGATACATCTTTCAAGTGAGATTGCCAAAAGGCAAGATGATTACATTGATACACAAGTTACTCCTAAACCTTACTCTCTTTAAATTTCAATCATTTAAATTCCTTAAATTTGAAATTATATGAACTATTATATACTATAGAATGCTCTTGTTCATAGGTCAGTCACCAACAAAGCACTCAAATTGGACTCAATTAAAACCAAGGTGTGTTATACACACCCATGTATGCATTCATTTTTCTTTAAAGTATAAATTTCATTACTAGATTAAATGAGGAGAAAATGTAGATAATATTTATGAATTATAGGGAACCTTAGTCTTGTACACTTGACAAACTCATACATCGAACTCAGTTCTAGACATTTCTTGTTTTCACAAGTCTTGCATTTACTCTCAATTATACCCCTTGGTGTATATTTTAGTTAAACTAATCTTATGTTGATGACCCATGCCTTTTATCTTGCCAATAATGATTAAAACCTATTTATTTTATGCCTCTACAAGTTTTGAGTTTGTGCCTATTTTTTAATCCTTGGACACTTACATCCCAAACAAAAACTTATGTTGACACAAGTTTCAAGTTCCTTAAATTCATCTAATTTACAAATGAAACAAATCATAATGGTCAACCTAAGTGATTTAATGTGAGATATTATTATGTTAGGATTAGTATATAAGCACAATCAAACCTCATTCATTCCTAACCTAGTATAGACCTAGCATTTATACCAAAGAGAATTCAACCAATCACTCAAGTGATCAAAACTTTCATATTTTCCCTTGTTTCCATATCAGTCATAGGGACAACACATCTATAGGTCTGAAACACTAAAGGAGCACTCAAAGATCTATATTTTCAAAATTACAAGCTAGGTCATTATGATAATTGCTTATTACACATTGTATGATTCACACACAAGCCAACATGTCAGGAAGAACTACATAAGTCTGATGCCCTCTTTAAAGTATTCACTATCAAGGAAACACTCATTAATAGAGTGGTATATGGGTAGCTCAATACCATGATCCCACTAACCCATTTTTATCAAGGTCATTATGAATATGAAGAGCTAAGGTTTTATCATATGATAAGGAACAACAACCCATGACCCAGATCTAAATGCACTAGATAAAAAATGATTACAAATTTATAAAAATCTAGATGTTCGCATCCAATTTCATGAGGGATTATATACTTGACACCTATGTCCAATCCAAATATTAGCATCGATACAATTGTTCCAAGATGATACAAGTGTCCATGGCTATAAAGGCACTTAATATAAAATTTGATGATTGTTCCAGAATATTCTTCCAGTTTGCTTCCTTCTTGTTATAGTCTTCTAGGGTTAGACATTCACTCATGGTCACACATTTAACACATACTTAGAATTGACACACTTAACACATTATTTATTGAATTCATCTTTAAAATATCATAGTAAAATGCATTCACACTCCCAAAAACACACACTCACACATCCCTCTATATGATTATTACATTACATGAAAGAGTTATTTACTCTCATACAGTTCCTTATGAACTGATATAACTTTATGGTCTTCTCTTAGAAATCTTTTTTTCTTCACCACTCATCCATCTCTCCCCTAAAAACTTTTTATTTCACATTATCGTGTCCCTATTGACATTAAAAAATTAATGGGATGTTTCTTAAACTCACATGACCTCAACATAATGTAAAACAAATTTGAACCTTTTAGTTTTTGTGATTAAATTCCAAAATTTTAGTAATGGCTCCCAAGTACTCATGTGACATTTTTTATCCAAATGATAGTTATAAAAACTATCATAATTTTATCATTATTTATCCAATTGATCTAAAAAAATTAAAAAAATGTAAAATATTACTCCTAACATCTCACCAATATTTTCCATCAAATTATTACTTTAGGTTACCACATGTAAAGAACCATATTGCCAAGTGTTGTAGACTACACAGATGATTTTTTCAATTTGAATGATAGTTCCCAAAACTAACATAACTTTATCAAAGTTTATATAATTGATATGAAATTTTAATCATAGATTTATAGATACATTTTATATTAGCTCACTAGTTTTTACCATATAATTATTACCACATGTTACCACAAGTAGATAACCATCTTGTCAAGTGTCATAGACTAGACAGATGACACATTATGAGAATAAAAAATATTATGTTAAAAATGTAGCTCCAAATGATTTGAAATTTGGCGTATAGGTTAAACATGTCATTTAATAATAACTCACCGAATTTGGGAATATACTTCTTATTTTATATGGATAAACATCCTTCTAATTATTCTAATAAAGTAATATGATATGCTTTTGTAGTGGCTCCAAATCATATAAAATTTGGTGCAGAGGTTGTACGTGTTAGTTTTTATGACCTCATAAAGTCTCATCATAAAATTATTAAATTAGTTGAATAAACATTTTTGATAAATGTACATGTCTTAATAGTCCACATAGAATGACAAAAATAAATAAAATTTCTCCACACTTTTCTTATGATAAAGTATTAATTTTACAACATCAATATAAGAGGTTAAAAATATCACACCAAAAAAAACACAACCCAAAAATCCAAATAAACATACTACACTCTTTTTTTCATTGATGCAAGATTATATGGACCATTGGATACCCCTGCATCAAATAATTCCTCATGATTATGGTAATGTTGCATTGTTATAACCTCTAAAAGAACATTTATATCTTATTAAAAATTACTATCTACATCAAATTGGGGAAAAACTCCATTGTTTTTCCAATCATTCCCTTTGAGAGAGGTTTGATTTTTCACCATCTACTAATATACATACTTAGACACCAAAGAGAATTAGAAGGAAGCTAATTCATTACTAAAACAAGAAGCTTCCATTACATCTACATGAAAATTATGAGGGTGTTATTATAATTTTTTGGGTTGACATCCTTGATTATTTTCTTGATTAGGATTTAGGATTTTTGGGACAACATAATGCCTATGGAGAAGCCTTAGGACAATGACCTACCTCTAAGTATTTTAATATAAATATAACTTTTAAATATTATAAATTCATTTTTAAAATATTTTACGAGGTTCCTTATCTCATTTATTGCAATGGGATTTAGGGGTGAAACTGTGGTGGAGGGGATCAAAGATTCATGACTTGCATAGGGGAACACTAGGGAACTTGAGAAAGACTAGTTGGTAGAGGGGGAAAGGGTTTTTTAAGTATAAGGGTGACTCTCCATAGTTGTATGATGGAATTATCTATTGATATTATAATATCAAAAGATTTTTTAAGGGTTCTTCCTCTTAATGATTGACTAATTACAATAAAGCTAAGGTCAAATTCTTTCAAAAAAATATTAAAATACATATATGTTAGTGGAGGAAACTTTGTAGGTATCCTCTTCCATGTTATTTTGTATCTAAAATTTAAGTATAATATGTACTCCATGGTATCTATTTTGATTGCAATAAGATTATCAATGAGGGAAAAAACATAGATTCTCTCCTTGAATTGATTGTGCAATAGAACACCCAATTAATCCCAATCTAAAACTAATGAATGCACCAATAATTTAAACCACTACATGGGATTTCTTTTCAAATATGATTCTAATATTTTGAGAGTGACATAAACTATTACAACTTGTTCTATTATGCATATATTTACCAAATTATGAATGTGATCTATGGTGGATACATATCCATCAGATAAAAATCAATGAGTAATTTAAGAGATGATTTAGGAATTTCATTCCACTACGGTAGGTGTATGGTCCTATAGAGTCCCAAGAAAAAAAAAGGCTTAGCTCTAGGACAATCCATCACATGTTGAAGGTGTAATATGTGGCTTACAATAAAGGAGTTTATTTTGACATTTAGGATTGCAAACATAACAATAGATATATTCTTTTTTATTTTATGATTGTCAACAAGTATTCAATGGGAATTTTCTTTGAAAATGTTTTAATATGCTAATAGAGTCCCCAAGTGGATGGTGGGGGCTCTAAAACGCCAATTTTTTTTATTTCCCACCAAAATAATAAAATATAAAAAAAGTGGTGGTTATTACCAAATTGAATTAAGGTAGGTATGATTTTTTAAATATAAAAAATTAAATCCCAAATTTATTGGATAATTATAGTTTCACTCCAAAAAGCTAGTTTTTCACATTCTACTAGCAATCTAAAAATAAAAAAATGTAAAAAAAATTAGAATTTAATTTAAATCAAAAGCTTTAAATTTGGTCCCATTAAGCATGTAAAAAAAAATTATGATCAATTATGTCACATATATGATAATTATTTCATGAGAATAATAAAGGGAAGTTTCAATGTGAGATGTGATAATGAAAACTTCTGGGTTGAATGGCTAACTCATCTTATTTGAACGCTAGTCTAATATTATTGGGGATAAAAAGAGTTAGATAAAATTGAGTGTGTGTATGTATATATATTACAAAAAAAGGAAAAAATAAGAGAAATAGTAGAATTTTATTGTGCAATTACATGATTAATTTTTTAGCAACTAATTTTAGTCAAAACTATTTTTAATTGTTTCCATACATAAATTCAATTAATTTTATACCCATTATCTTCATGATCATCTTCATAGTTATCTAAAACATAGGTAGGAATAATCCTATGAATGCAAAAAGGAGTGGAGTGTAATAAAATCTAGTAGCCTTCAATATTTTCCACCTCTTGTGGTTTGAATATTTAAATATTTAAAATATTTTAATAAATGATTTTTTTTTGGAAAAAATAGAGAGATGATAGATGATAATGGCATTGCAGAAGGGATTGAGAATGTTATAGAAGGTATTGAGGAGGATACATTAGGTATTGAATAGGTTTAAAATGCTATGGATATGGTAGAAATGTTTTATTGCGTGACATGTTTTTAAATAACAAAGGATGCAGGTCTTATTAGGGAAGGAAGTTATTGAAGAGGTGAATGTAAATGGATCTAAATCACCTTTAATCCCACTTGTGGTAGAGGATGATATTATTAAAGATGAGGCGGTGAATGTATCTAAAGTGTATTTCATTTCAAATAATTAAGATTTTGGTGTTGTGGATGTAGAAAACATGATTAGATCTAATTATCTTCTCATTATAGTTGTGGATGGTTCCATGGAAGTAGGAGATAAAAATAGATCTTGAGACATTATCACTACAATTAAATAAGAACATGGACCTAAATATGGGGTTGGTGTTACATAAGTGGTGGATGTGTGTGGATTTTAACACCCTCCTATCTCTAAAAATTTTATTTATAAAGAATTTATGGATATATTGGCTTTGAAGCATAATTGAAAATTTGTAGATTCTATGTACGTAAGAAATTTTGTAAAATTGTTATTTGATGATGAAATACTCAAGGATAAGAACAAATATTTATTTTATTTCCATTAGGAAGATCGGGCTTATAAAATAAAATAGGATGACATTTTGAGTGCCAAATATTGGTTCTTAACTATGGAAGGTGTAAATAATAATATAAAGGTTTGTGTGGATATTCAGGATAGTTCCAAGATCTTAAAAAATTAAATGAATATTAATTCACTAGAATAAATAAGAGAGGAAGATATTTTTTAAGATAATAATGTTTTTAAGTTTAGAATTTATCATATTGGAAATTACTTCCTTTGGCCTCCTAAAGCTTATAGGGATTCTTCAGATCTAATAAAGTTAAGGTGGAAAGATAATAAGAAGCTTTGGTTTATTTTCAGTAATGACCTTATAAATTAGATTATGATTGAGGAAAATTTTATCTCTAGGATGTTACATGAAAATCAAGGGATTGGTTAATGGCTCACTAGAATTCACACTACTACCAATTTTACCACTCTATTTAATTATGTGGATCTATAATCAAAATTTAATAGAGTTAAGGTGGAAAGACAATAAAAAGCTTTGGTTTATTTTCAGTAATGACCTTATCAATTAGATTATGATTGAGGAAAATTTTATCTCTAAGATGTTACATGACAATCAAGGGATTGGTTAATGGCTCACTAGAATTCACACTACTACCAATTTTACCACTCTATTTAATTATGTTGATCTATAATCCCAAATTTTGATTGATTGTACAAACTTTTTTTGGCCTTTCTAAATCATATTTTCTTCATATCATGCTCAATCATCCTTGGATGGTTTTTATTTAGAGTTATAGTTTTTTTTTGGAATTTCCATTCCATTTGAAGAGTGGATCTTGAAAAAAAACATGTCTCTAGATAAGACTCTTCATAAATTTGATCCACAATTATTTACAAAGGATATTTGGAGAAAATTAATGTAGATCACTCCCTTTCAAATTCTAATGAAAAAGATTCTTTAGAACAAGATATTATAGATATTTACCAAAGAAACGATGTTGATGTTACTACTGAAAATGATTCATCTTATAAAAATCCCTCCATTCCTAAGGTTCCTAGAAATAAAGAATTAATAGACATTGAAAGAATTATTGTTAAAGCATTTTAGTCTCAGAATTGGTTGGTTATTAGAGTAAACAAGAACTCCTTGGGGAAACATCAACAACCCATAACTTCACAATTACTGTGAATAAGGTTCTATTTTATAAAAATCCATCTCTTCCTAAAGATCCTATAAATGAAGTATTTACGACTATTGGGTAAAAATGATCCCCTTAGGTCAATGTAAATAAAAAATCTACATATAATTAATCAGAATCAAGAGGTATTCTAAATATTTTAAGTAATGGAAGGAAATTATAGGGATATTGTATGGACACTACTAGTTTTAGAGATTTAATGAAATCAAATGGAATCTTGGGAAGAATTAAAGGTAGTAGATTAGATTTCTAACACCTGAGGGAGTGGTTGATAAAAAATTGGCATGGGGTGATTATTTCCTCTTTCTCTTTTATTCCAAAATATTTTTTCGCAGTAAGTTTTAATACTATTCAACATGAATAGTAATTATTTCCAAAATAAAGTGGAAACTTTTCAACTTAATTATTATGGTTCAATCTTAGGAATAAAACTTTAAACTTCATAAAAAACAACATTTTATAAGTCAAATATGGATTAGACTCTATGCTTTACCAAATAAATAATATGTAGTCAGTTATATATGCATGAATCAAATTCTAGGTCAACTTTCATGATCTATTGGTAAGTTTCATCTAATTATCTTCTAACATATAACTTTTTTATCAGCGAATGGAATATGGATATTTAACTATAATTTGCTTCAACTGTCACTATACTAATTCTATTATCAAATCTTGTCCCAAAAATAATTATAAATGAAGAAAGGATAATATTCATAGTGTCAGGATGAAATTAGGACCTATAATTAAGACCTACTTTTGGAAACATTCTTGACCTTAAAAATATTCAATGTATCCTTAATACAAAAATATGAAAGAGAAAATTTATTTATATTCCACTCACTATAGATGCTCACCATGTAGAGGTGATGGATTAGGAGAAATAAGAAATTGAATTAAATCACCATCATTAGGTTATAGATGTGGCTTTGGAAGGAGAAAATGATCCTACTTTGTAGCAATAATAAAGAAGGAAATATCCTGTAACAAGAATAAATCAAAACCATATGGATAATGGAAGAGTTTGGAGAGAAATCCTACTGAAATATAATGATAATAATCCTAGAAGTTTATGGAATGGTTTAATTCACTCATAAATACAATCTAATATGGGAGAAGTTAAGCCTGAAATGGTGGTAGTGAAAGATTCATCCATGATGTGCCTTTAATAGAAATATTCCAAATTACATCTACAGAAGGAGATGATGTGTGTTCCTTCATTGACTATGGTTGATTTATAATGTGTTCCTTAGTTAGACACGCCAATGGATGTTATGGAATAATTTTAAAATGATAATATAGAATAAATAAGGGAATAAATCCATCCTCTACAAACGACGTTGGATAAGTTAAGGGAAGCAATAGATTTGGTAGTGGCTACTAAGTTCTCACCAAAAATGATAAGATATTTATTTGATTTTTTTCAAAAATATTTTTATCCATCTCCTCTAACTTTTGAGTATATTTAAAATAATATAAATTATTATGAGAAGACAAAGGATTGAACTATCTTAGTATAAACTATAATCCTTATTACCACACCCATCCTGAGGTAAAAAATGTGATCAGAAAACTAAAATGTAGAAGATCCATTTTACTAACCCTTAAAGTCTCGAAAGATAGCTAATTCTATTTTATAGATGAGAGGTAAACATGCCTCATTTATTTCATGTTAATCCTTTCCTATAATGTTAGGGGCATGATTGATCCTAAAAAGGGGTGCCTTGTTAAGTGTTAGTTAGATATTAAAAAACTAGATAATTTATTCTTGTGGGAAACAAAAATAAAGTAGGTTGAAGTTAAAGTTCTACTTGTATCCAAACAAAAAATTGGAAAAGTTGTGCAAGTAGTTTTCAAGGTAATTTTAGATGCTTGTGTATTCTTTGGAATCTTACCACAATGAAATATTATCTAATTCAAGAAAGATTAAAATAGGTCACATGTAATTTTAAAAGTTACAGATAAAATATTTATGGAATAATTTTAAATGCATATAGACCAAATAATTATATAATTAAAAAGGAGACATGGATTGAAATCACAAACATATTGAATAAATTTTTAGAAATGAAATTTATTGCACATGATGTTTTTAATTCCATTCTTGGACCAATTGATAAGAGGGTGGAAATAACAAATAATATTAATTAAGGAAAGACTTACATGAATTTGTGAATTCTAATTCACTTATGGATCTTTCTCAAAAGATGGGTATATATACATGGACAAATAGGTGAAAAGGTTTTAGCAATATTTCTAAGAGATTATATAGTTTTTATCTCTCATGTATGGTGCAAGGAAATTGGATAGTGGAATCCTTCGTTCTTAATGTCTCTAGCTTAGATCACATACTAATATTCTTATCCATTAAGATGGATATAATTCCTTAGAGATGTCCTTATAAATTTCAAACAAGGTGTCTTAGTCATCAAGATTTTGAAGATCAGTTGAAAAATTGATGGCAAGGTTTTAACCTATAAATGTGTTTTTTGATGTTCATTTTTTCTCAGAAAATTAAATTATTAAAAGAAACTCTAAGAGTATGGGTAAAATGGGATTTTTCAACATAATTTATGGTAAGGTTCATCTATAACATAAATTTATATTTTTTAATTATAAAAATTTGCCATCTCTTATGATAGATAAACGCCTTCAAAAAGAAGAGGAGGTGATGGAAAAGTTTGACGAGGTGTACTTAAGAGGATTTATTTTAGAAGTAGAAATGTAAGGACGCATGGATAAATAAGGAGGATAGTAATGCAAAATTATTTAACCAATAAACTATAAAAAAGTATAGGTGAATAGATTTTGTAAAATTAATTATGTTGATGGATTACTTCTTGAAGAACTAGAATCAATAAAAAAAAGTTGTTAAGTTTTTTAAAACACTTATCTCAGAAGATGGGAAAAGGGATGAGATAGTCATGATTTTTTTATATCTAACATACCTTCATTTATCAAAGTTATGAATAATGAGGACTTAATGAATCCTTTTTTAAAATGAAGAGATTAAGACAACCCCTTATTTGATGGATCATAATAAAGTGTTAGGCTTAGATGGGTTTTTAATTGATGTTTTAAAGCATTTTTTCCAAACTTTAGAACAATTTCTTTATGCAATACTTTATATAAAATAATCTATGAAGCAATTACAAAAAGGATGAAAACTTTTTTTCATCTCATAATTTACCCTAAACAAGGGGGATTTGTGAGTGAAAGGAAGATTTTAAATGGTGTCATAGTGACTAATGAAATCTTACACACTTAAATATCAAAATACAGAATATTGCAAAGGCTTAAACAGAGTCAATTAGAAATTTTTTAGAAAGGTTTTAGTTACTTTTGGTATTTAATATCAATTAATTACATGGGACTATGTAAAAAGAGCCTTATTTTTTAGTTTTGGTTGATGAAATTTTAAATATTTTTTTTTAACTTAACAGGGATTCGACAAGGTGATCCAATACATCCTTACCTCTTCATTATTGTGAAAAATGTTTGGGTATATTATTAGTTTATTTCAATAAATGTAATAATATTCAATAGATTAATGCTCATGATGTAGATTCCTAAAACACTCAATTACAATTTTTAGATGATACTTTATTTTTTAGGTCTTTAGAGATAGTTGAGATGGTGATACTCAAAAAAATTTTGAAGAAGTAAGAGGCAGCCTTTGAATAGAAAATCAATTTACATAAATCTAAAATTTTATTTTTCAATATGATAAGATAAAGATATTAAATAATTTATTTAAATCATGAGGATTTCCATTGGCATTTTTCCTAGAAAATATCTTAGTGTACCTTTATTTATAGGAATGATAAAATCAGAACTATGGCAGAATTTGATTATTAATTCATAAAGTAGATTGGTAGGATGGAAAGTGAAATGGATAAGTTTGGCTGAAAATTTTATTATATTTAAATAAGTGTTAAAATAAATTATCATTTACAAGTGTTCTCAACCTTACAAGCTTTGGTTGGGGTTGTCTAGAGGATTAAAAAAAAAATAGATATTTGTTATGGCATGGTAATGAATAAAAATGAAAAATATATCTCACCAAATGGGAAATGTTTGTAGATCCAAATTATAAGTTGGTGCAATATTAAAATATATCCACCTTCATATTGTTTCTTTAAGAGCTAAAATGGCGTGGTGTTTTTATGAGAAGTCAACTCCATGGATTCGTATGGTAATAATAAAGAATTTGGAAAATAATAAGCATGAGAGGATTTTCACTTCTAAAAAACTTATTTTAGGTTCCCATATTTTGAATTTTATAGTTGATCATGTAGGATAATTTTTGAAAACTTGACATGGAATGTGGGGAATAGAGATACACATACTTTTGAATTGATCCATGACAAGAGAAACTAGTGTTAAAGTAAAGGCTTGATTTAGGATATGTTAAAGGAATTATAAAAACATACTAAGGGGTTAAAGTTTGTGATTATTTGGGATGATATTATTCCTTCTATTTTTAACATCAGACAATAGAATAGATTAGTAGATATAAATGGCCTAACTAATAAAATTTAAATAATAGCTTATATTTTATGAATAAGGAATATTTTTTGGGAAAAATATAAGATATATATGTGATGGATAGGGGACAAATATGTCATATACAACTTTAAAGCTGGTTACAAATTTGCTACTACGAAAGTGGTTCTTGAAGAAGCTTGGGCTACCACCTTGATTTGGAATGTAATTACTACTTCAAGGGAAAACTCTTTTACATGGATAAATTATTTCACTCATGATGAACTTCAAATAATGGGATGTTGTGAAATTTGGAGCAAGTTAACAAAATAAAAAATCCATTAAACTATTCAATGATAGATGGTTACATATATAGCCTCTTGATCTCCTGAAAGCAAGTAGATAGGCATTATCAAAATCCCTATATTCACTCTTCTATAGTCTATCTAGTGATGAGTTATTATGAAAAATCACACTTGAACACACTCATACCATATCATATAATTCTAATATGATGCACTAATTAATGAAATATCCAACATTACCCTCTTATTGTAGACATAGGGCAAGAACTTACACTCAAATAACTACATCATGTTGTTATGTACCTTTCACATGGACTTGACATATACAAACATGTTGCATTCTAGCTCGTGCACACACATAAGCATGCCACGTCAGATATTGAACAAATACTATGTTTTTCTTCATGGATGGGAACTAGATGAACCAATCCAAATCATGGGAAAAAACCAACCACCCTTGTCAAGAACACAATTTCCATAGTACTGTCATATAATCCTTCACTTTTATCATCACGTATAGGAGATTACATTGATATTGATTACAATAATTTATTTTCACACATCATACACACATATCATTCTGAAAAAGATAAATTGAAAATTAAATTAAGGACTGGATCCTCATTATCTTCATTTGTAGCCACTATATATGATCATTTCAACTCAATCATGGACAATGTAGGTGACAACCACTACCACTACAAATAACCCTTGATTTTTGGTCAATTTGGAACTATTTTGTTGTGCCACCATTGTAATACATGACCCTTTATTAGTGGCGAACTTGAAGTCACTATGTGGCCTACTACCTCCATTGCCTCCAACCTCCAATGGGCTTAGCTCAGATAACTAGATGGATTATGAAGCTCAATCGCATGACAATTTATATGGAAAAATTATACCCCGCCCCCTAGAATAGATATTGAGTTTACTTGATAATATATCTTTACAAAAAGATTTAACATTTAATTTTGAATATTTGATGACATGACATTTAATTGTACTTATATTAACCACATTGACTACAAATTAATTTTAACATTAAAAAAATAAACATTAAACAATATACAATAAAAACTAACCTATAAATTATGTCGAAATAAATAACTAAATCAACGTATAAAATTTTGTTTTTATAATTCATACCATGGATTCGAATTTTTATTTTCATTAGAAAAAGAATCCGTTTAAGTTATAACAAACTACATGAATATCATTGACTGTGTATTACAAACAGACAAAAATATGTATATAACCATGAACCTAACTACCTAAATTGTTTTAATAAAAATTACAATCCTACATTCAAACTCACATTTTCATGCATGTTGACATCACAAACATATGCCTTAAATTTGTATAAGATGGTTTAAACAAACAGGGGGCAATTGAAGCAAGATCAAAGCACAGATCTGGACTATATGGAAATGATAGTCTTTTGGGGTGGAAATGCGTCATAATCGTATGAGAATTGATCAATGCACAGATCTGGACTGTATGGTATTCTCAGATCTACAGGGATTTGTGGAGACAAAGAAGATGGCATAATATAAAATGAGCCTTAGACAAAAGCTCGTCCCCTAGATCCGAAACATCTATACTGGTTTGTTGACACTGAAGGGAACATTACAAAATAGATCCGAACATGCAAAAGAAGATGAAATATTTATTTATTGGCTATATATTGGTTGGAGTTGACCAAAAGGCATACAACTAACACTGCACACAACTCTATCGATAATGAAGGATCCAATACTATTTTGATGTACAAAACATTATAATATATAAACTTTAGTCTATGCTACATAAACCTTAAACTAATCTAAAACATTTTAGACAAAGTTGATATCTCATAGTGGGACATCAAACAATCAATACTGCCCCAGCCACACTCATCAGAACATCTTAGCATTCAAATAACTCAATTTAAAACTAAATGTTAAATTTGGACCGGATTAACACTATAAAAAATTTATTAAATTATTCAATAATAGAGTTACATATATATAGTGTTTTGATCACCTAAAATCAAAAAAATAGATATTATAATAACCATTATAATCATTCTTATAAAACATATATAATGATGAGTTGTTTGAACAATTTATATTTACACATATGTTATTATATAATTTTAATATGACACACTAATACATAAAATATTAACATATTTTTTGATCCATCGATTTGTATTATGTGTAAATAATAAGGAGTATATGTGAAGCATCTCCTCCTCCATTATTATTATGTAAGACAAGTGTGATCTTGCCTCTTTTCTAGACTTGATCAACCTTAGTTTTTTTCAAAGACAGTCAAGGACACTTTCTCAACTTGGCCATATGGTTTGACATTTTTATCCTATTTTTTATTGATTTTTTTGACAAATTTAATATAAAAAATTCTTCAATGAGTAGAACAACATTTTATTGGAAAACAAGGGAATTAAATAGGAAAGGTGCTATGCAGAGAATGAGGAGACAATTTCAATATTTTTTCTCTTTCAACTAATATTAATTATAACTTGTTGCTTCTAAGAGAATGAAAATCTTAGACTATTGGCATAATATTATGTTGTCCACAACCCTTCAAGCTAATAAAGGAAATAAAGATAAGTTGGATGCTAGGTGGGTCTTACCATGATCTAGGTTTATCAAACTCAATTTTGATGGAGCATCTTATGAAAATATTTAAGTGATTGGAGCTTGATGTCTACTCTATTGTCCTATAAAAACAATTTTAGGAGGGCATCTTTTTTTCTCTCTAGAAATACTAACAATGAAGTAGAGGCTATTGCATTATTGAAAGGGATAAATATAGCTAAGGAGAAATGTTTTTAGCACATCCTCATGGGGGAGGATTCAATGATAATTATAAATGTTATGTTAAAATTTAAGACAACCAACTAGAAATTGAATGGTATTTTATGTGGTGCCAGGTAATTAGTGAGATTTTTCTCTTCACTCATATTTTAGTATTATTTTTAGGAGATTAAATAAGTGGCATATATGTTAACAAATGTTGCAATTGAGAAGGCCCTTTTCTCTTTGATTTCTAGTAATCATTCTTAGAAATAGTGGTGTTTACCACAATTTTTATTGTATGAGGTCAATGTGTAATGGTAGGAAACTTTGGGAAATGATTTTTTTAGGAAACTTGTGTGATAATTATATTTTGAAATTATTTTTAAGAATTTGTGCTATTTCTTATGAAGATACGTTTTTGTTGTGGAATTTTTTTATTATTATTACAAAAGTATCGGTGAATGTTTTAGTTACTATTTTATTGGCTTCCTCTTTTTATTATGACAATAAAATTTGTGGATGGATATATTTTTTTCATTAAACGTAAAGGGCAGGTTTTTTTTGAGCTAGGGACCCATACCCTAGAAGTGAAGCAGAAAACCGAGGCCACACAACACACCGCATCAAAACAAAAGTTGGTGAACAGCAGCCAAAGAACAATAAAAGAGCAGCAAAAAGTGCTACTCAAATGCCAACATTTTCAACAAAAGTTGTTGCCCAAGACAAAAACCAAAAAGAAACTAACTAGGCATCTCCCATAGGATTTTCTTTGTTAGATCTGAGAGACATTGTAATGGGTGTCAAACCCAGTTTACCTTTGCCTTTCTTTCTATTGCTAACAATTTTCCATTCTCCTCCCGTTTCAAGATTTGGCAATATGGGGATAGAGATTTCCAGATGTTTCTCTTGATTCAATGTTTGCTCTAAATCAAACACACCTGGTCCTACAAATGGAGTCTAGGCCACTAGATTTGAAATAATCTCTACATTTCCATTAGTCTTCTCCTGTACTACCATGGCCCTCTCCTTCATGAACTTTTTCTCATAATCAAGTGACTCATTGATTTGATTATGATCATTTGCTTCTAATGGGATCACTGATTTTGAACCCTCATTCTCACATCCATTATCATTCATAGCTAGAATCATATTATGCTCAATTTCTACATTTTTCCACCATGAAACCATCTTCTTGTATTTGAGGCTCGGATAATCATTTATAAGGTGTCCTATTTTGAAAAATTGTCTGCATCTAAATGGGATCCCTTCATAGTCTAAAGGTTGTATCCATTTTTTATCACCCACTCTCAGTTATATTTGGGCAAGTAAATCTTTAGAATAAACAACTCGAGTCAAAATACAGGGAAAAGTGGTATGTCCATCATCCTCTGTCATTTTATTAGCAGCCCAAATTTACCTAAAGTATTTCCAATAGATGTAAAAACCATTTCATCCCAAAATTGATATGGAAAATCTAGGAGTCTCACCCAAATCAGTTTAACATTGAAAATTTTAGTTTGGGCATTAAAATCAAGATTCCAAGGCTTAACCAACAAAGTGTGTTTATCCCATTCCCACACATTATCTTTGAAAATAGACTCTATATCTTCTACTAAATTTAAAATCAGAGTGAAAAAACCTCTAAGACAAGGGTGGATCTAAATCTTACCTTTTAATAAATGTTGTCATTCTGATGAAATCCATTCATGTAGGGTTTTGAGAGTCAGCCACAGACCTTCAAATTTACAAATCAGTCCCTGCCTGGTGAGCCATTCCTCCCTCTCAGCAATGACTTCCATTTCAGATTTACCAAAAAGAACAACTAGGGTTTCCTTGGCTGGAACCACGAGGGGCTTTTACATCCACCCACAGCTTTAGCAAAGGATCTACCCCCTAACCTGGATTACATTCTTGTCTCCAGAAGCATGGGGTAGGCCATCCCCTGTTTCCCACTCCCTACTATCCCAAACACAGCTTGATCCAAATGTGGTAGCTTCTGACTTGAACAAACAAGGGTTTGACCCTTTGTCCCTGCATTGCCTATGGCTAATCCTCCTTCATTCATTCCACAGTTTGCCAAACCCCACCCAGTTGAATCTCCATCATCTTTTTCCCCTAATAATTTATTAGCTCTGCCACCACCATCTAATGAAGCATTAAAATTGATCTTCGATGTTGATCGATCTACATTCACTAAGCTTAAAGCCTCTATTGTTGCCACCACAGGGATAAGATTTTGACTCATAAAGATTAAGATTCTTAAAATATCTTGAAATAATATGTTAAATGAAAATTGTGGATGGATAAATTTTCATTGTTTATTTTAGGCATTTTTTTAATCTATTATGGAATATCAAGTTTGGTAATAGAATAATCTTATGTTCTATAACTACATAAATAGTTATCTTTCAATTGTAGAATAAAAACCCTTTTCATAATTGTTTGGTGGGATAATTTCAAACACTTTTCCTTGGGTAATGAATTGTTTTTTAATTTTAAAAGAGGATTTATTTTTAAGCATTGATTTTTGTAATATTGTTGCCTTGATGTAAATTTGATATTCTTGGTATTTTTAGTCTTACAAATTAATTTTTTTTTTTTAAATTCAATGAAAAGGATGAGAGACCCATAACTTTTTTTACTGATAAAAAATCTTTTAAACAGAATCTTCACATTTTAAATTTATTTCATATAAAATTTAAAATATCAACTTAAATATTATTAATCCTTAACTTTTACTTTTTGATAAAATGAAGCATCCTTTTTAATTCCAATGTACTATTCAATATAAAATAATTTAAAGATTTTAATCAAAGTAGAGACACTATGAATAAAAGGGGATATTAATCCCATTCACTATTCCTATGATTTTTTTAATTAATCCCTTTCCCACTACAAATTTCTAACAAGAATCAAATAAAATCATAAATTTCAAAAATGGGGAATATAGTATAATTATTCTCAGAAGTATAATTTTCTTATAGTAATATTAAGATATATTAAATTTCCTATATTTATTTATTCATATATGTTTCTATTTTATTCCAATTGTGCTTCAATATAATTTTATTTTAGGAATTCCATGGTTACAAATGATGAATGTAACAGTTGATAATACAAGTGATTATATTTATTTAGACTTTAAAGGGGATAAAATTTTAATTTGACAAGATTGAACAAATATTTTAAATAAATATTTTAAAAATCCCAAAATGGATATAGTTACATCTAAAAATAACTTAAGTGGGTTCCTAATAAAGTTCCCTTACTAGCTATGTTACTATATAAAAATGTTAACTTGATACAGCCATAATTAGGGGTCTCAATTAAGATATACCTTCTACTATGTAGCCCTCAATTACACAAATATATATATATATATATATATATATATATATATATTATTTCAAATAGATATATACAATCACTTAGACTAATTACCAATAATACAACCTTACAAATCAATCAAAAATACCCTTAAAATTTTAGAAAAAAATCCAAAATTATAGTTTGGTTCCAACGACTCAATTCTTATATTTTTTCCAAGACCTATGCATAAATATAACTACAGTACTCTTTATAAGCGTCATCTAGAGTAATTACCATTATAGAATCAAATGAATTTTAAAATGAAGAGGATGTATTTATGTAGATACACGATACACCCAAATTCTATTAATGATAAAAAAAAATCACTAATAATAATTAAATGAACATAAGTCTTGGTGATAATACATTACAAGATAACACATTGCATTTCAACATAACTCGATGCATAATAACACATCACGAGCCCCTTCACAAATCCTAAATAAAATTTCAATCCTTATCTAAACAAACAACTTACCACTTATCATCACAAAGTTTTTAAATGACTAATGTTAAATTCTATGAGGTGTAGAAGAGGAATCTAAAGAACCAAAGTTCAAAACTAAGTATGATGAATTTGCACAAATAATTAAAGCTAACCATATATTAAAACTTACCACACATTACCATATATAATTTGTATTATAAAAATAAATCATGAAAAAAAAAACATTTACTATAAATTATTGTAAAACATTTGTAATAAGAAAAAAAATCATGGAAAGATCCCCTTAAGTACATTTATCCCTAATTCAATGTAGAAAGAAAAAAAACATGAAATGCCTCCAATAATAATATTGATGCTTGTAAACAGTACACCTAAGTTGGCCTAATGGTGAAAAACATGTGCTCCCAAAAGGGAGGTCACATGTTCTAATCCTATAGGGGATAAGGTATGCACACCTTCATAAAAAATATTCACATGCAATGGACTAACCAGCTTGGTGTTCAATGTGACAGGGGTCGGAAAGTGGATTAAAACATGTGTTCAATGTGATGAGGCATTCCACAGTCCATGGCTAGGGATACTATTCACCATTGGTTGGGGCATTCTAGTTATAAAAATGCCTGTACCCAAAATTTTAAGTGCACCTAAGTCGGCCTAATAGTGAATAACATGTCCTCCCAAAAGGGAGGTCATAAATTCTAATCCTACAGGGGGTAAAATATACACACATTTTTGAAAAGTATCCATAAGCAATGGTTTAACCGGCTTGGTGTTCAATGCGATAGGGGTCAGCAAATGAATTGAAACCTATGTTCAATACGATGAGGCATTCCACGGTCCATGGCTAGGGATACTATTCACCATTGGTTTGGGCACTCTAGTTATAAAAATTCCTGTACCCAAAATTTCTCCATTAAGTAGTTGCTGGAAATAAAGTAAGAAAGGGTAAGTGTTCTTGGATTCCTCCACAAGAAGGGTGGTTCAAGTTAAATTTTTATGGGGCATCCAGAGGAAATCCAGGGGCTTTAGGGGCTGACTATATTATACGTGATTGTAATGGATATTTGATCGAATCAATGTCCAAGAAACTTTTAGATGGCACCAACAACGAAGTAGAGGTGCAGGCAGTTGTCAATGGGATTGAACTTGCAATCCAATGCAACATAGTTAAGCTCATCATTAGAGGGGACTCATAGGTTATCATTTCTAGTTTCCAAAAAAGGGTTGCTACTTATTGGAAGATGGAAAACATTATGTCAAGTGTCTAGGATATATTGGTTCTCTTTGCTTCCCTAGAGTTTAATCAGTGTTATTGTGAAGTCAATGTTACAGCTGACTTCCTAGCCAATTGTGGCATCGATCAAGTTGAAATGAGCTGAGTGGAAAATTTGTGGGAAACTCGGGAGGCTTTTCCATCTCTTATCTCTGTTGATTTGGGATGCTAATTTTTATCTTCTTTGTTTTTGTATTATTTTTTATTTAAAAATAAAAAACAATTACAAAAATGGGAAGTCATGGCATATTGACAATCTAGCAAAGTTGTTGCAATGTCTATCAGTGTTTGTAGCAGATGGGTCAAATCTTCTACTAAATATTTCACCATAATCTCCCATATTATTTTCCTTTACATAACCACACTCTTTCCTTTAAGAGGTGTAATTCTACATATTATGTATATTCACACATTCTTCCTTATTCATCTACCCTATGCCCATTATGTAGGAAACATCTATCCACATCCACCAACCACATCTCATTCTCTTTATCCATTCCATTATTAGAATCAATGACTTCATGCCAATTTTCCTCATTATCTAGACACTTTTTTGTGTCAACTCTTCATTTATTGTTGCACACTTATTTATAGTGTCAATAAAATCCAAAACTTCCTCTATCATTATCATATGTTTTTTTATGTAATATTCAATCTCTTATTTATTCTCATTCCTTTTCAACCCTTTCATGTTTAGATCATAAGCTATAATTTTTACCACAACTATGGGCATCACAAACATTACCTATCCTCTCCACCACCATTTCCATAATGATCCTCATGTAATTCTATTTTATTTCTGTTATAACTCAGATTTTCACCCTTGAGAGGGTGGTTCAATCCCTCTCAATTGAGATATACAATGGGATTAGTCTTAGGTTGTGGGTGACCTCTAAGTAGACTAAACCTCTAGATTATAGGTCTAGCTCCCCTTGATGTATCAATTAAGATCTTAATTCTACACTACTAGATTGCAAAGAAAAAGGGATAGGAATAACATGAAATAAAACTAAGGAGGGTAATACACCAAATAGTTCTCCTCCACCTACCTATGCACCATTAAAATGAAGCAAGACTAATTAGAACACATAACTTCAATGTTGGGTTATCTTCACACCAGTACTTTAGCATGAAGGTATTGGGAAATGCATGAACTAGGAGGTGATAACCAAGAGGTCTGATATAAGACACTAAAAGGAAATATCTTACACACCTAATTCTATACATAACCAACCTAAACACTTCATGTGACCTGAAAAGCGTCAATCTACTTGCAAAAAGGTAAGAATGAGAGGATTAAAGAGAGGGAGTAGAACACTACCACTATCAATCATGCACAATCACATATGTACACTAAGATAAATATTGAAGAAGGTTAACAATCATTTTAATTCAAATCAGATGTAAGAACAAATGTTTAGTTGAGTAGGGCTTCTCCATACTCAGCCAAAGGATCCTTACAAACACTCATGACAAGAGTTATAATCAAGAAGGAAGTTATAAAATAGTCTCATAAGGTCTTTAAGTACATGTGTTGCTTTCTTTATGATGTTTCCTTCCCAAATGGCATAGGGGTTTCTTTAATCTTCAAATTGCCCTCCTCTTGGCTTGGAAAGTGACAAGTGGCATTACTTGGTCATCAACTCACCTTAAATTTCCCATTGATATTATCTTTGACACCTTGCATATACTTGATGATACACCATATTGATGTTGTAGTGATGATCATATCTTCTTGGGTTTCTTGAAACCCATTTGACCTCACTATGCCTCTCTTGATCAAAAGCCTCAAATCTTAATTCTATCCTCATGAATGCAACCTCTCTCCATGAAATACCTCTCTCAGTATTAAAAAACTTATATCAACCCTCTTGTGTGCCTCAAACACTCTCCCATACTCCATTTCACACCTCAGTCCCATATTTGTCCTCATTTCCTTGTAGCCCTAAAAACATACAAAGATCCTTATGTAGAATATTCTATAGATGATCTTATAAAAATAATCATATATTTGAGTACCACTATGTTCTTCCTTCTCTGAACAAATTTTTATAACCAAACCCTATGTTCAAGTGTACTTACTTAACCTATTTCTCCTCCTAATTAGGTCTTTAGGCCTAGAAACTAATATTTTCTTCCACACATCCTTCACATGTGTGAAACCTTAATTAAATATTTTATTCACTTTTAATACCTCTTAATTAATCTCCATTCCAAATTTGAGGATCTAAAACCTTGTACGAATGGATGATCCAAGAAATGGCCAAAACCCTAGTTTAGATGCATGTTCATGCCTAAAATGTAACTAGAGTGATTCCTCAATAATTTAATAGGTTAAAATGTTTGATAATTATTTGGTAATATATTTACCATAATAATACAATTGGATATATTTAATTTAATCTCTCCAAGAGTATTTGATAGATTTGCAACTAGGCTTTTTAGACAAGCTAGTATGACAATTGCCATTTTCGCTTAAGATATTGACTGATTAGCCTCTATATCATCTTGAAATGTATGAATACAAAGATTTATAGGATCATATCATCTTTTCATGCATTCATAAGGCCTTCTTATTTGATTTGGGTACCATCCACCAAATTCTAGCTTATAAACAGACCTACAACCACACCTTTTGGACCAGATTTCATACAATTTCAATACACACATTCCAACTAATGGATTGAGAAGATTATCAGGGGAGTTATTAATGTTTTTCAGTTAATTTCAAGGGTAATCCAACCCATTATGAGTGTATAGAGACACTATCTCTATCATCAAGATCTTAGAAGGGTTTAGGCAAGGTTTAAAGGAGTTAGTCTTCTTCACAATGATTCATAAAGTTGAGGGCCTCGAATTATGAACCAATGCCCTATTTTGGAATTAGGGGAACCTTGTGAACCTATTTAAATATCACCTAGTCCCATGAAAAACCTCATTCATGTTCCAAGAAAAAAACTATGTCACTTCGAGCTCCTCTTGAGGCTAAAATAGGCTTTTGAGATGTTTGTCATCTTAATGATTGTTCATACTATATTGGATTCCTAATAAACTATAAATGATAAAATATTATATTATGAGATCCCATTTAACATATCCTAACATTGTTTCCACCTGTGCATTTTCTCAATGAATCTCTAAGCCTCCAAAATTAGCCTCTTGGGTAACCATTCATGCATTCACGAGCTTGAGAGAAAGGAATTTATGTGAAAAGATGTGAAAGTTCTTGTTATTGAATTTATACAACCCTATAAGGTTTGTGAAACTAAATATGATATATTCCAATTTATTCCTTCACCATCCCATTCCTTGACCCTATTACCACCTTCAAAAGCTTATAACCAGGGTTTAATGGTAGTTTGGTGAAGGTAACCCTAATGGCCTATGTTTGCCTTTTTCCTCACTATTAAAGGAGTCAAAAATCTCATAAAATGTTACATTGAAGTATTAATCACCTTCTTATATCCTTTATTCTTCCATCTCACCCTCAACAAACAAACCCCCTTCACAATTATACACACAAGCCTGTGTGTGCAGGTTTAGGCCTACCAGGCTTAAATAGGCTTCTCAAACCTTGAAATTGCCTTCATTTAACTTGAAAATTATATGGAGGTCATGATAAAATATTTCAATAAAATATATTCATTTTTTCCACTTTCCACTTCATTATTTCAAATATCACTTCACATATCTCTTGCATTTATCTAAACAGGTATGTAAGTGGCAATGTTGGCTCTTTGACTACAATCTAAAGATATGCCTTCTCTTCCTGAGATTTTAGTGATTTTTAATATGTGGACATGATTCATGTGTTATTTTTATCCCTATGAAGACCTTAGTTCACCTAAAACATGATTCATCCTGGTGACTTTTCTTCCACTCTCTCATGACAGGCTTATGTGCAGTCAGCTAGGTCTCTTGGCTATAAATGATCTTTGGGATTCTTTAGGATAACTTAGCCTCAAAGGAGCTCCAAAATCAATAAGATAACATATTAAATATTTATCATACCTTAAATAATTTTAATTAAACTTAGGGCTTTTTGACATGCAAATTTCTTTCACTTTTCACCGTCAAGCCTGTGTGTTTGATTTTAAACTGCCTATGATGAAGATGTGAATGAAGGATTTATTCAACCATCCACTATCCCTTAGGATCATTTACAAGTTCTTGTTAATTATTATAGGTTATATATGATCCTCTTACCACCCATTCATATTCTCATTAGACACTAAACTCATATCTAATAACTACCATCATCCTGTAGGTCCACAATTGGGTTCTTCTACTATTAGGTTCTATTGAGTGAGCCCTTTTAAGACTATTTTAGTCTTGTGATGATTCCAATTAGGTTGAAACTGATACGCCTCCATTAATTGGTCTTTATAACCTCCCATATTTCCATCATCATGCATAATTAGTCTCTTTCTCACTCAGGACTGTGATAGACCTGTGTATGCACATTAGGCTCTCTTATGGGCTAAGACTTAAGGCTGAGCTTCTTATACTTGTGAAGGTTGTTTCCTTGGCATATATATTTCATTTTAACCTTGAAAAAAATATCTCTGTGATCATGATTTGATCACATACCTTTTAGTCATACAAAATGGATTTTGCTCAACTCACTTGGTTTTCATATAATGCACACAGTCTACTAACACATTGCTTGAGGTGACTATAATGGTTAGTTGAACAAGAGAGATTCATGAGAGACTTGAAGACAATGTGTATTCCTTGATTCAAACCATCTACTCAAAATAAGACTCTTATAGACTCCAAAACATTGCCTACAACTTTATTGAGGCCTACACCTAGCACAAATGAATGTTTTGCTCACTCTCCATTGTCACATGTACCCGAAAAGGATGGAAGATGATATGAGGGGATTAAATAAACCATACAAGATCCCCCACTATATGATGTTTATGTTGTGAAATATTTATAATTCAACTTGCTCTGTGCTTTGAAATGGTTTTGGCTCAACTTTCCATTTTGGTTCAAAGAATCCTTCTAGGTCAAGGTCTCCATCACTATCACTGGACTCTATCAATTCCTATATTATTATATTTCATGTCTTAACAGGAGCTTTTTCTTGTTGACTAGCCTTATAATTATAAAGTGTTACATTCAAATCCTATGCAACTTCCTACCAAGATGATAATTTAGTTGTAGTGGCTAAATCTTCAGCTCGTCTATGACATAGAAATATTTTGATCTTTTGTAATGTATTACACACTACTAGATTATCATATTCAAACACAAAATTCCAAATAAAATCTTGTTGCACTTGCACCCAATGTTTGGTTTCTCTTATGTGCTCTTGGTGCATATACCAAGTTATTGGTAGAGGTGCCAATGCATAACTAAAAATATGCACCCAATATCTTGGCTCTACTCCCTATGAAATCCATATATCAACACACTGATCAATGTGAATCTCAATAGATTGACATTCTTGAAAGAAATGCCATTCTAAATTCATAATATATGATAACTAGAATCTTGCACGCAAAAATTCACATCCTTCCTCCCAATGAATTTTTGGATTTTTGTGCACTACCCACCAATTTGTAGCAATCCCTTTTAGCGCATAGCTTCATGAACTAACTCTTGTTCCACCTTTGTAACATGGTATTTGAGAATTAATATGAAAGGATTAATATAAGTTGTCATAAAGTATTGAGGTATCTAGAATCAACAGTAAACACCATGCACAAAATCCATATATCATGATCTCTCTAAGCCCAATTCAATATATGCATATTTGAGTCACCAATTTGTAGCAATCCCTTTTAGTGCATAGCTTAGTGAACTAACTCTTGCTCCACCTTTGTAACATGGTATTTGAGAATTAATATGAAAGGATTAATATCGATTGTCGTAAAGTATTGAGGTATTTGGAATCAACAGTAAACACCGTGCACAGAGGCCATATATAATGATCTCTCTAAGCCCAGTTCAATATATGCATATTTGAGTCACCAATTTGAAGCAATCCCTTTCAGTGCATAGCTTAGTGAAATAACTCTTGCTCCACCTTTGTAACATGGTATTTGAGAATTAATATGAAAGGATTAATATTTTTTGTTATAAAGTATTGAGGTATTTGGAATCAATAGTAAACACCATGCACAAAGGCCATATATCATGATCTCTCTAAGCCCAGTTCAATATATGCATATTTGAGTAACCACTTATGGATGATGTCATTTCCCAAGGTAGAACACATTCTGGAGTAGGTGCTATATAATCCATCATTATTTCACCTATATTATATAATAAATCTACTTTAGATTTTATGTAATAGTACACTGGTAGAAAAGCACATTCTTCTATTTGAACCTGCCTGACTAGAGACTTTATGATAATAGGCTTGTACACTGGTCACTCTTTCTATTGTGTACTGTGCGATTGTCTAACTTGATACTATATAAATCATAAGGAATTTTTCCTTCCATCTGCATTGAACTTAAACCAATGTTTATTCCTATAAGCATAAAGTGACTCTAGCTCTTTTGGGATGATATACAACTTTTGCTCAGATTTATTAAGGGGTATAACTACTATCTTATCCCCTTGATGCACCTCTAGCTAATTGCACATAGTGGTAATGGTCATTTGGCCATCATAGGCCCATTTTTTAATGATTAAGGTAAGATAATGGGTCTTTGTTGTCTTCATATCAATGACCTTGAAATCTTTCCACAAGCTGAGCTCAGCTACTTTGATCTAAACATCCTCTAGCCTTTCAATGGTTTCCACCCTACCATAATCGGCTAAACTAATAGTAACTAGACTGTAACTTAAGGTTGATCAACCAATGGCTTCCCAAGTTGATCACAAAATCATATTGACCGTGTTACCAAAGTCAAACACTGCAATCATAATCTCATATCCATCCAACTTAATGTCTATACAATAATCAACATCTTAAGGTTTCTTGGTCTTAACATACCATACTACTTTGTCAGTATGTTATTGACCTCGATGTGTGCACTAAAAAATATTATGCAAGAGATTATTCATGTTCTATAAAATATCTTCATTATGCAAGGTACTAAGTAACTTCATCAAATCTATCAAGGCAGTCACCACACCCTCTTTTCTCGTGATTCTAACAATTTGCCCATATATTTGAGCATCAATGGTTGCATTATCGCCTTTAAAAACTAGTTATTTTTGGATTTCTTACATAACTTGCATAGCTTGGTACATCAAATTATTTTCAACGTCAGGGTTGATATATTTGTCCCATTATAATTTTCTAAGCCCTTGATCTGGTAGAATTTCTAATGGTGGTAACCCTTGTTTTTATCTTTGTTGTCTAGTGACTGTGTGTACAAAGGCATTCTCTTTTGATTGGCATTAATCATGTTTACATTGTGCACTATATTATACTTTGTTTCTCAAACACAAACAATATTCTATTTGGTGTTGACCTTCAACTCTATAGTATATGCAGTAGATTTGTCTCTGTGGATTAGTAGGGGATTTCCTTGCATAGTGATTGTATGCTTCACATAGATAACATTGCATAGGTGTTTGGGTTTGGTAATTTTATTTATTACATCCTCCTTGATATCCCCCATAATATATTCTTATGTAACCTCCCCTATATCCACCTCTATTTTGTTGGCATCCCCAACCTTATGTTTGTTGCCCACCATATCTTCCTTTTTGGCTTCGTTTTGCATCATGCCCCCCATATTGGTGTTGAAGGGAACTCAAAGTCTAATTAGATGGTTTCTACTAAAGGTTTGTATTAGTCTAAGGCTACTAATAATAACTAAAATATTGATAAGATGGGGATGATGTATTATTCCAACTTTCTAGAACCTGCAGTTGATATTGGGGTGATGAAGGCATCCATATGGGGCAACCTTGAGTCACAATCATCATCTTTACTTATGGTCTTGGAATCACCTCCTCCACAGTTAGAATTTACTGTGCTACCACTGTGAAGATATTCCTAGTAATATATTCCTTCAACTCTTATAATGCTCACCAATTCTTTTCATCATGGTTAGTGGAATTACAAAAATTACAAAACAAACCATACAATTTTTGTATATGGTGTTGTAAGAGATGAAACTTGGAAGCTGCATGCCCTATTACTCTACATATTTCATAAAATTAATTGTTAAGCTTAGGATAATCATTTCTATGATGTCCTTCTCATCTATATTCTGTGCACCATGAGCTTAGTTTAGTCTTATCTTTTTCATGCATCTCGACTAGTCTTCTCATGAATGCTTTTATCTTGGCCTCAATCTTGGATATAGCTAAGGAAGTATCCCCATAATCCTCGATTTGTTTTACTAGTAAAGTAGTATATTGAACATCAGCTTTACTCAGGTACTGGGTTTGTACAATTACAAATATATTTCTTGGTTGCAACCCTTATACAAACCATGCAGTTTTATCTTTGTCTTCCAAAATGAATTCAATTCTATTCAGAGATCAAAAATAAATCAATCATATTTTGAAACTGATTCACCAAACTTTTGTCAAATCTTTTTCAAATCTTGAATGGTTTGGTTGGTACATTTATTTACCTTTAATTTTGTTACTAACAAATTTTTGACTTGCGTAAAGTCAAGGATATTTATAATTATTTTATAGATGTACTCTAGGGTTCATCCTAATAAAGCCCCTATGAGTTCGCACCTCTTAACATCATCAAAGGTTACCTTTTTTACAGTTTATTTCATGTCACAATTTACTAAATATTTCTCAAGATTTGTAGACCCATCATATTGCATTTAAGTTAACAAACATACCTGCATTGAGTGACATAGTTGGTACACTTCTAATTGTTACCATGGGTTGTTAAACACTAGTAACTGTGATTGAAGGTAATTGCACATTGGTGACTATGACTTTATTGGTTTGTGCACTGTTGACTATGACTTTGGCCTTCTTCACAATAGTCTTTTTAGGTGTCTTAAAAAGGAATCATGCTTCTTCTATTTTCTTCCTATCTAATATATGTTTTGGCTTTGCACTTAAATTTTCAAACTTGTCTATAATGGAATCAAACCAATCTGTATCTACTTATTCTCCTGTACTTCTTATTTCTAATAATAAATTGGGTTGGGGGATGCATACTCTTGAAATGAATGACTTATAGTTTGAATTTTTTCTAGCTTTAAACTTGAACCTGCAATATTTATGCTTTTGAATATAACTTCTTCCTAGGAACTTTCCTTCCCAAGTCCAAATAAAAACCTTTTCATCAACTATGATCTACCTCTACCATCTAACTATTTTATTGCTAGCTTATCTTCTTCTTCCTCTTGCACTATCTCCATCTATGCATCATTTCTATTTTCTTCTTACTCTTCATTGGGCTCTTTTGCATATGCTATGCATTCTTTACTTATATCATATTTCATAGTATCTTTCTGAATCTTTCCATCTCCAATATCATCTACCCTCTCTACTCCTATTCACAGTTAATTTTGGATCTCTTGCTTTATTCCACCATCTTTGTTGTCACAATTCTCTTTCTAGTCCTAAATTTTTTTTTCACTTTGAGTTTTCTTGTCTTCCATTTTCTACGATTAGGTTCAAAAAAAAATTCTCAGCTTCACATCATTCACTTCATCTTGCATGCACCCCCATGGTGCTTGAATCAACTACTCCATATTGGCTGAAGTAGACACCATGGCTTTTTCCACACCAATATTTTTATCAACATAGGTTGTCACTATAAAAATTTCACCCTTATTCCCTTAACAAATCAGTCGTGCATAGCTTCAAAGGCTACGTATCTTTGTATTACGAATTTGATGATATAACCATCAATCATATTCCTCATTAGGTAGTCTACTACTCGAATCCAACCTATATCCAAGTTGCAAAGTCTTTCTAGCTTCTCTTTTGTTTAGACTATAAGCTTTATCCTCCTTGGGATGAAGCAATAATGTTCCACCTTAGATAGCCATGCAACTAACAATCCAGGGAACTCACACCAAAATATTTCATAAATTTCTCCATAGATATGCTCTTGGATAATCTCCTTCACATTTTTTATGACCTTCCTCCCTTTTTCTTCTATAAAATTATGGATTCTCTCATCCAACCATCTCTTTATGTCCCTTTATCCTGGCAACCATCTCAGCATATTTCATCTAAGTGGTTCTACATTCACTGCACCATTGTTAGCAAAGGTTCTTGGAAGACTCCAAAACATGTTAATTATAGGGATAGCTTGTGTAGATACAAAAATAGAGAAAACATAGTATAGACTTCATAACTCTATGTTACTACTTCAAAACATAGATGTACTTAATAATAGAATAATCATAGAAATAATAAATATAGAGAAACCCTTTTAGCTAGTTGATCCCTCATTTTACCATACCCATTCAATGTTTGCATTGAATGGGAGGAGAGAGAAACCCTCCTCTGTATCCTAAGGTAAATCCCCTGCCAACTTTGCCATAATGGTCATTAATGACCCATCTAGAAAACTCGTATAATAAACCAACCATCAACCAATATAAATGTAGATTAGTGATTAACATTCATGCTTAACATAAATAAAAATGGATTAACAATATAACCTCAGTTGTCTAGGCCACCATCCATATTAAATGGCATTAAAACATAATCAAACAAGTCATCGACCTAAGTCAATTAACGCAAGATTTAAAATTTAATTAAACCAAGTTAAATACCAAGATCGATGCCACGATATAACAAGCCATTAAAATAACATGCCACTACCTTAGTATAAAGTTTTTATAACGTTGAAGGTTTAGTCCAAGGGGGTGGGGTGTCAAAGGTTAGGTATAGGTAGGTCTTAGGTAATGTGTCTGCATAGGCAAATATGCTCTTCGAAGGGTTGTAGAAATGAACAAAAGCTTGTGCAGGAGCATAAATGGAGTTGAGCGCAAGATAAAATAAAGACTATAGTCCTAATAACCAAAATGGTAAGTAATGGTAAATAATGACATTATGCAAGGTACACTAAAAGTGACAATAATAAAAATAATAAGTACAAGATCGATAATCGACAATCATAATGACCAATCAAGATGTCCGAAGGATAGAAAACAAAGCCAAACAAGTATACACGTCAGACATGTTTGACTTGCTCAGAATTCATTCAGTTCTAGGAGTACAGCCTCCAACATCTGCATAACTCATAGATAGAACTTGCAACCACCAGAAAATACATCAATCATATCATATCAAAATTTTATAAATAAATACATATTTATAATATCATTAAGTGCAGAAATATGTCCATGAAATCATTAAGTACAAAATTAACCATGTAACCCAATACTGTTGCAACAAGTACTACATATAATCCAACTAATAATCAGTTTAACAATAATAATAACAATGTCTTGACATCAGAGCAGATTATAAAAAGATGGGATTGTAACAATTGTTATATATTGTATTGAGTATTTTGGAAATAAACTCAATTGTATGTGTATGTATGATTATTCAATGCTTAAATAATTCATTATTTTTGTGGTTATGGATATGGGTTTTTTAATGATATTAAATATATATACATTCAAATATATATCTGAGTATATATTCAATTAATTCCAATTCTATATAAAAATGATATACTCACATATATATTTGTATATATAAATATAGACATATATATTTGTACCAATATATATGTTTGATGAATTATCAAAATTAAATGTAACTATACACACACACACACACACACATATGTATATATACATGTATATATGTACATATATATACATGTGTGTGTGTGTGTGTGTGTGTGTGTGTGTGTGTGTGTGTGTGTGTGTACATACATACATACATACAAATATTCACATTTAAGTTTGACAGTCGATCACAATATATATATTGTGATCGACTGTCAAACTTAAATGTGAATATTTGTATGTATGTATGTGTACATACATACATACATACAAATATTCACATTTAAGTTTGACAGTCGATCACAATATATATATTGTGATCGACTGTCAAACTTAAATGTGAATATTTGTATGTATGTATGTATGTACACACACACACACACACAAACTTAAATGTGAATATTTGTATGTATGTATGTATGTACACACACACACACACACACACACACACACACACACACACACACACACATGTATATATATGTACATATATACATGTATATATACATATGTGTGTGTGTGTGTGTGTGTGTGTGTGTGTGAAATTCATTAAGTCAAACTTTAATAACACTGTGTATTAAAGTTAGAAGATGATATTGTTATATGACTAGGCTAAAATTTTAGTTGGACTTTGGAGTTTGGTTATGAAATCCTAATCATTACTAATAGATTTTATACTGAATTAGGATCTTCTACGTAATCTTTTGGTGTTACCTGGGTATAGATAGATAAACAATTCGATTGTAGGATTACTAATTGGATTTATAAAAATATAAAAATTTGTGGACTCATAATGTTTTATGGTTAAGTTATTTTATGAACATTGATTATATACAAATGGGATTGTGTAGATGAACTGTGAATATATATTGTGTAGTCAATAAGGGGAATGGGTATACGGGTTCCTACAAGTTTCATTTGTATAACTATATTATTTATTCGGATTTGGGTTGAGTTTGTCTTAGTCAGCGAAATCTGGGATATTACCATTGATACCTAAGAAGGTATTTGAATATGTGTTATTGATGCTTTGCATAAAACCCAATAGGGTAAAATCGATAGTGTATAGTTATATTTGCACTTATGAGTATCATACATTTGACAAAGCATGAATGATTGTTTGATTTTAAATGATTTGAATATATTGAAAGATAAATGAGAACTGAGTTTGAATTATAAAAAAAATGTGTATTTATTTATCATGGGAATTGGAATTTGCTCAATTTAATAAAAAATTTATGAGGCCTTGATTTATAAATTGATTGTATACTTCATGTATACAGTACACTCTAAGGTGGAAGACATTAGGTGTCACCTTAATAATGTATTGTATAAACGAAGTATGTGTAAGTAATTGTATGTATGCTTTAATACATAAATATATATAGTATATATACAGTTGTATTATAATTGTTATAATAGTGAATAAACTAGATGGTTGTTTATATTTGGTGGTTATAAAAGCATTTGAATGTTTAAATATAAAGCATTCATTGTATTTATGAGATAAATACATAACATAATTGTATGTATGGACTAACTATTGTTACATGTGAAATATGAACAATTTATTAACCAAGATTATAATATTATTTTAGGAAAAAATGACATTATAAGTTGCTTAATAGATAAAGCAATTGGCACTTTAGATATTCATTATCTGAATGGTGTGTTATATTGAGGAGTGTTATTTTATTTTGTTTATTATTTATAATAAATTAGATGTTTGGATTTCATTCACTTCATTTGACAGATTAAATGAATGTTTATGATATTTTTTTATTTAGCATATTTTTTATTACCTAAAGTGAAATATGAAGAATGAATCTTTTGGTTTTTATTATTATTTTATTTTATCAAATCTTGCACTTAATTAAGCAGTGGAATGCCCTTAATTAAGTAGTGAATAAATTCCACTAATTTAATTAGCACCATCAATGCAAGATAAAGAGTAATCTGATCAAGTGGTGTGTATAAATTTGATTGATCCTAGAGACCATTTATTATTGAAAATTATTGCCAGAGTAATGTTTGATAACATTATCATTTCATATGTTGATATAGTTTTCATATTTGTGTGATATCATATTAGAAAGGATTTCTTTATGGTACACATTTTGTATTAGATATCTTTGACACACGAGTTTTGGTTTGTTACTTTGGATTCTTGCACTGTCATTATCTACTCATTTGTAAAGGGAGGGTCATGCCCTTGTTTGGAGATAGTGTGGGAGATCTATGGTTCGTGGTTAGTGTGAAAAAGCGCTCGGATGATGCTCTCCCTCCTAGCTAAAATATTATACTCAAGACTACACCTGAGATTACATATCGATACTTGAATCAATGGGACTTTGCTTAAAGGAGCTTTGTATCATGTTTTATCATTTGAGATATTTTATGTATAATTGAAATTGTATATTTTATGCATTGTACTTTTTATAATAGAGGCTGTAATATTGTATCAGTTGTGGCTGAACTTGTACTATATCATTTATGTTGATATGCATTATTTATGGTTATTCAATATTATTCATGATTTTAGTATATGTTCATGATAATCATTAGCTAAGTGGATTAGCTATAACCTTATTGGTTACCTAAATTAATATAATTAGTTAAAGATCACTAGTTAGCATTTATCATAGTAAAATATATATATTGAATACGTGTATTTAATTTAAAATATATATATTGTAATATTCTGATAAAATCCAATGGGCTTGTTACATAATTACAAGCTTGATACATAAATAGAGAAAACACGGCATAGACTTCATAACTCCAAGTTACTCCCTGAAAACACATTAATAATAGAACAATCATAGAAATAGCAAATATAGAGCAAGCTAGCATAGACTAAATGAGTAACAGATGTTAAAGAAACATAGAGTAATCACTATGCATAGTAAAACAATAAAAGATAATTCAAAGAACCAAATCAGGACTATTCTATTAACCTCTATCACATTTGAACCATCTTTCATTACATCTAAGTGATATATATAGATCATTCAAGAGTGTTATCTCTTTACATTCCAACCTTTTGATATACTTAAAAGGAAAAACTCTTTGCATTCTTCTACCATTATTAAGCTTACAAGGTCAAATACATCTGAAAGACTACAAAAGACAAAATCATATATTCTAAACATGTGATAATCTAATTATACCTCACAATTTTAATGACCTTGATCCATACCCAACATGTATACTTTCTATGATTTACACTTACTAGACTATAGAGCCAGAATGGGGCCTTCCTCCCTTCATTGGGACAAGGCGTAACCTAAGACCGATCTAGGGGTCTAGGGGTAGGGAGCCCCCAACGAGGTTCACGGTAATGCCCTCAAAAATTATGGGACCATATTGACATAAATTTTGGTGGTTTTGGCCCATAGTTTTGGTACACATGGTATTGTAATATTGCTTTAAAGGTTACCTATTAGCATGCATATATATACTGGCACATATAGTAAGGGAAAAGAAGAAAGAGAAAGTACATTATTATATTGTAAACACTTGAGTTAATACAATAAAGAAGAAGTTAGTGTGCTGAATTTTTTATCCAAAAGGTTTTTCCATGTGAAATTATATTTATTATGTAATCTTGTGTGTATGTCATTTTTCATGTTTTGTTAGCATAAGGGTTTTGTTAGTATTTTTTCTCTTGTTTTAGTTTATAGGATATATTTTTCTCTTACGCATCTAGCCCTTCTCAATAAAGTTCCAAGAGGTAGAATTAATCTTTCTAATACTAATCCATTGTTTTGTTGAGTTGTAAAGTAAAATATTCCTACCTTCCACATATTACTTTGATTGCAAAAATTATTTTAGAATTTAATTTTCTAATATATTTGACATTAAAATTGTTACTACAATTGACATTATAATTTTTAATACAATTGACGTAATAAAAGTGATGACTCATCACTACACAACCCTTATTTAATGAACTGTGTACTTATTGCAACCCTTATTTAATGAGTTAAGGTTTATTTCTTACAAAAAAATTTGATACTGGTAATGGTGAAGGTTTTAAAAGGATCCCACAACCTAATACAAATTTAAATTTGATCACTAAGAAGCCCTAAATAAAACATTAATAAAACATCATCCACTTGACTACACATGTCACAAACCAACAGAAATACAATCATCCAAAATCCAACCTACCATCAGAAAAAATACCACCACCCAAAAAACAAGAAGATTGAGAACATCCTCCAAAGCTCACAAAAACACCAATAGCTACTAGACACAACTACTAACAAAGCAACCTACTAGTCTAAGTACTAGTTGGCTTGGAACACGACCAAGGAAAAGCAATAGGAAAAGAAATCAACGATTGACCGATACCAATGTTCTCCCTCGTTAGCATAGGAGGCCCTCCATCATCTATTGAGTACCATATTTCACCATTTTTGTTGCATCTAATCTCAGCCTTTTTGCCTTTGATTTATAAAGTTTCATTTTAGTTGTTGAGTCCAAGATAACTTTAGGTCTCTGTTGTGGAACGAGGAGGGGAGGCAACTAACTCAGCATAATGAAGATGACACAAAGCCACATTAAGATCAAACACCTCCTTTGGATGGTCCTCCTTTTAGGGGAAATCCCTAGGTCCAGTATGAGGATGAGAAGGTGTTAAAAATGGAATAATTTTCCATGATTGTGGCAAATGAAATCATGATCTGGGGCCCCATCCTTCTTCCTCCAAATCAACCAAGAAAGAGACTTTGAAGGTTGAAGACCCTTTAAGGAACACCTAATTGCACAATGCTCAAGTTAATTACAATGAAAACAATTGAAAGGAAGGCCTTTGTAGTTAAAAAATTGGGTCCAAAAAACAAAAGAAGATACTAGAGTAATTGAATGATAAGGAGGTTTGGAGAGATCTAAAATAACACAAGCTCTTAGGAATCTATTTCCGAAAGAGTTTTCATCAAGTTTTACAAAAGAATCACCATAGTTGACCATCAATTTGATATGTTCCTCTTTTCTTGTGATAGGCGAAAGATTGTACAGTCTAATATAGAGGGGAGTCGCAAAGATATTCACCTTTACTGGGTCAAAAAAAGGTGACCAAGAATAGAAAAAGAAGCTAAAGTTGTCGATGACCAAACAAAGTTTGAATATTGAAAGCATTGGAACACCACTTGGAAAATAACTAAGATTGAGCATCAAGAAGGAAGGTGTTGTTATAGAGCTCCATACCGATGAGGCCCAATTGGATATATTAGTAGACAAAAGAGGAGAGTCCACACATTTTCTAAAGAAACATCCACTACCAATATCCATCTCCATTTTGAATACTTGGGTTTGAGATTAACAATTATGGATAATCATTCGAGAAAAGGACCGAAACATCCCCAAATAAGGAGAGTACTGAGCAGGGGATGAAATGACAAAAGTAATATTACCTGTAAAATTGATCAAAGGGGTCTCAAGAAAACTCGCAATGCAAACCAAGGAATGGGAAGTTGTAATAGAAGCAAAGGACAATAAAGACCAACAAAAATCTCCATAATCATGGAAGGGATTTCTAGTATTCTTGAAGCCCTTAAAGATCCACCTCTTCTCAGGGACTTCACCTCCACATTCACCGAGAGGACACCAAGTTGGGGTTGAGACAAAGTTAAAACCACATATTTGAATCTAGGGCCTAGCATCTACTTTGCTCTTACACTAGAAACCATTAAGCCTCCAAACTTACTCCAAACAACATCTACACTATTGATAGTAGTATTTTGAGCCTTCTGATACTCAACACACAAAGGTAGCCCATTTGGTGGTTGAGGAGACCAGGGAGAGTTGGAAGTCAAAGCGGGGAATCCAACACCTACTTGAACTTTTGATCCAACCACGAGATCACTACTCTTCCCAACCTCCTTTTGCTTTTGCTTAGAGAAATTCAGAAAACCTTTTTGCAGGCTACTAACATTTTGCATGCATCAAACTTGGAAATCGAATCAACTCTAATGTTATTCTCTTTGACAATAATATTCCGCACAACAATAATCTCCTCTTATTCGAAATCGTCCTCAAAAACTTCAAACTTTAAATTGAAAGCAAATCCTGAAAACATTAAAAATTTGTACTAACAACTATTAAAAAAAACATAATAAAATTTTAAATTTGAAATGAATTCCTCCAGACCTTCCACCCCAAAAAAAAACAAAACCCTTCGCTTTAAAATAAAAGACCAGCTCTTCAAATTTGACCACTTGTCTGAAAAGAAATAAACTTTAATATGCTTCGTCATTAGTTACGAGACATGGGATCCTATCCACACAAAAGACAAAATAATACATAAGGAGGAGGAGGAGGAGGAGGACACGTCGTATCGTAGCATCCATCGCAACTCGCATGTTAAGAATTTAAAAGGATTTGAACCATCCATCCATCCATCCATCCATCCATCCATCCATCCATCCATCGTGAATGGGATGTAAGTTTATTTATGATGGTGAGTGAAAGGACATTGCCTACTCATTTAAGTTCACGATGTACCATCATAACACTTTGTGCTCGTCAATTGAAAACAAACTATGATTGCTTCATTATAACTTATTAACTTTAACAAAATCAAAAACGAAATTATATGAAAGCCCAAAATAAGTTTAACACTCCATAAAATTATAAAATCATTTCATCACATTTTGAATCATGGAATCGAGAAGATAAATAAGAGATGCGGCTTGCAATCGAGAGCTGCTTTTTTAAAGTAACTTCATCTATCATTTATATAATTTTTCCCATTTAACAAAGATATCAATTATGAGGCCGTCAAAGTAATTTCGACGTTAAAATATGACAATGTCATTAGAGCAAGACATACATAATATTAATTATGAGGCCACTAATGAGGGAAAAAATGATTTTTTTTAAAAAAAAATGAGATCTTATTAGTTATTTACATATATTTTATTGTTTTAATAATGAAAATGTTATTTGAAATATTAATGAAAAATTTATACAGAGTTTATTATTAAAAAAAATTATCAAATTATAAATTATATTTTTTAACTAATCTTTAAATTAGATTTAGAATTTATCCTAGAGGAGAATGGAGTATGTGAGTTTGATCTTCTGGTAGTTGGAGCTTCTTTGTTTGTATGTGCACAAGTAAATCCCAATTGCTCATTTGTAGGTTTAAATGTTTTCTATAGAAAGAATCCTCCTCCACTCCTCTCCCTCCCCCCCCCCAACTTAAAAACCCACTTTCAAGAATATGGTAGTTGGAGCTCTTTCGGTGGATTTAGACAAAGAAATCGATGCATTGATGAAAGTTGTAGAAAAGAGGAAGCTCCAAAACCCTGGGGTGGACCCAGAAATGCATGCATGCAAGTGTCTGAGACAACCCCAATAGTTATGCTTGACTCATCAGAGATTAGAAGGAATATTACGGGGCTCTATGGTCATACCCTGATATGTAAGTTTATGGGCACCCAGTTAACAATGGAGGAACAACATGAATGGACAAGGCAAAGCTGGAAAACAAATAGTGGATTTGATCTTAGGTTCTGTGCAAAAGGATACTTTACAGGAGTTTTCGCCAACGAATCTAATAGAGATAAGGTTTTCGGGGGAGGCCCTTACTTCTTCAAGAACACAAGTCTCTTTATGAAGCATTGGCATATAGCTTTTAAGCCAATTGAAGAATTCCCTAGCATGGTCCCACTCTCGATTTGCATATATTCGTTGCCACAAGAATTCTAGTACATGTGTGTCTTTGAGACTGTTGCTAATACTTTAGGTCATCTAGTGGATATTTCAAAACCCCATCATGGTAGAGGGCTATCAAGTTATACAATAATTTGTGTGGAGCTAGATCTATTGAGCAGCCACTACCAAAAAGTATCACCTTAAATGGACCTAAGATCTTGATTATAAAATCATCTCCTTCAGATGTAGAAACTGTCATGAGTATGGCCATATATTCCAAGAATGCCCCTCTCTGCAAAAGAACAACCAAGAGGGTAAGTCATTGGAGATCCTAAAAAAAGATACATAAGGGTTTATGAAGCCAAAGAAGAAGCATGTAGCCAAAGTGAAAGGTAGGGTGGTTAAGAAATACATCCCCAAAGAAGGGAGAAATGAATCTGAAAACAAAGAACTACATAGGGAAGAGTCTAATAGGGTGCCTAATACACAACAACAGAGGGAAAATGATAATGTTGAATTAAAGGACATAAAAGCAGATTATAATTTTAAAGAGGACTATGAAAATCCATTAAAATAATTAGATTTAGGCAACCAACCTAAAATAACTAAGAAAGGGATACAAAAGAAACATGCCAAGGTTATCACCATACCAGATAGGAACAGGAGAAAATAAAATTGGATGAGCATGAATGAATCGGAGGAAACATACTCATAAAACATGGAAGACAATATAGGAGTCTCACAAACTCCCAATCTAAACAAAACATGCAACTTTGGAAAAAGGAGGAGAGGGAGACCTAGCAAAAAAAAAAAAGACAAGACGAAGCCCTGGAAGCCATCAGGGCAAGCACTCAAATTTAGTTGGACTCAATCTTGGTGAACATCAAGATCCCACCTTCTTCCTGATGTAGATATTATCTTGGAATATGAGGAGCCTAAACACCCCCACTAAAAGGACACTGAAAAATATTATTAAAAAGTATAATTCAAAACTGTTAATCCTTCAGGAAACTAAGATCGAGAATCTAGACTCTTTTAGTAAAAGTATTACCAAAACTCTGGGTAAAATTATTAGCAGCAAGGATGCTTCAAGCACAGTAGGGTGAATGGCTTTCCTTTGGAACCAAAATGAAGTGCAAATCCAAATAATACAATAACATGAACAATTCCTTATTGCTAAATTAGAAAGCAAAGAAACTAATCTTTCCTTTTACCTAGTCAACTTTTATGGATCTCAATATAAAGAGGAAAGACAACAAGCTTGGAAGCAACTGGAGTCTGAAATTAACAATGACAAGGAATGCCTATGGATGATTGGAGGAAATTTTAATGACAGATTGGGCCCTTCTGAAAAGAAAGGTGGAAAAGGAAAAGAAAAGGATAGTGGAGCCTTCCACAGCTTCTTGGAAAACTCAGAGTTATGTGAGATGAAATCCAAGCAAGGATGGTTCACATGGAGCAATAAGAGGTAAGGAAGGGAGTTGACCCTGGAATAGCTGGACAGATTTTTTATCAATAGAAAGACTATGGAAAGTAATATTATCCTCGAAGCAAAATTTCTGAGAGAGTCAGGGTCGGATCACTGGCTTATTTTTTGGCTCATAAATAATGATGAACATCCAACTCAGGTGCCCTTTAGATTCAATAAAATATGGATGGAACACCTTGAACTGGATGATTTTGTAAAAGAGGAATGGAATAAGCCCATCTCTATTTACGGGATGAAAATGTATATTTTTCACAAAAAAATAAAAGAGCTCAAGATAGCCCTCACACACTGGAACAAACACACTTTTAAGAACATCTTTCAATAAAAAAGAGACCTTGAGCGAAGACGTGAATAAGTCCAAGAAAAAAGAATGGAAGCACTAAGAGGGATCTTCAGTTGGAAGAGGAAGAAGTTGACAGAGCATTGGAGGATATCTACAAGAAGGAAGAAATTTATTAGAAACAGAAATAGAGAATAAAGTGGTTAAAGGAAGGAAATAAGAACATGAGGTTTTGCCACCTTTCTTGTAAAAACAGGGGATAGAAAAAATTATATCATAAAGTTGAAAACTAGGGAGGGAGACATGATCAAGGAACTAGAGGCAATCAAAGAACATTTGGTTAACTTCTAGAAAAGGATGCTCAGCCAGGACAATGAGGGAAGAGAAGATCAAGAAGAGTTCTGGTCCTAGATCCTGCACCTGGTCACAAATATTGATAATGAAAGGCTGGTGAAAAACTTAGAGTTGGAAGAAGTTTAAAAGGTGATTTTTGAAATGGAAGGAGATAGTGCTCCAGGTCCCAATGGTTTCCCCACCTTTTTCTTCCAACATTTTTGGGAGCTCTTAGGGGAGGACATAAGAGAGTTGGTACAGGTATTTAAGGATTCCCAAAGCATGTTAAAATCCTTAAACACCACATCTATTATCCTCATTCCCAAAAAAATTAACAGTAGGTCCCCTGAAGATTTCAGGCCTATCTCCTTATGCAAGTCCATTTACAAGATAATTTAAAAAATTATAGCATCGAGGTTGTAGGGCATTCTCCTTAAACTTATTTCAGAAGAGCAGGCATGTTTCATGTTGGGGAGATAAATTACAGATGTTATAATTATAGCACATGAGGTCATCCATTCTCTGTAGGCTAGTAAAAGGCAAGGGATGTTGGTGAAACTAGACATCTACAAAGCTTTTGATAGGGTCAATTGGTCATTTGTTGAGAAGGTTCTAGAGATATTTGGCTTTAACCCACTTTGGATAAAATGGATCGAAAGTTGTTATTCAACGCCCATGTTCTCAGTGATGGTGAATGGTTCCCCTAAAGGCTTCTTTTCAAACAAGGGGATTTGTTATCTCCATATCTTTTCATATTGATGGTGGAATCCCTAGGAAGGATATTACAGTCCTTAAAGAGTAACAATACGTTGCAAGGTCTTCAAGCTACAACAGATGATGATAGGCATACCCACCTCCAATTTGCAGATGACACTCTCTTTTTTGGTAGTCCTTCCATACAAGAGGTCATAACAATTAGGGATGCTTTATCTAGATATGAAAAGGCTTCAGGGAAAATAATTAACAAATAAAAATTGAAACTATTTTGCATTAACATGTCCCCCAATCTATAGTCATTTCTTAACAGGATCCTCGGGTTTGAAATTGTCCCTCTCCGAGATAGGTATCTAGGTTTACCTCTATTAAATGGCAAAGTAGGAAAGAAACTGTGGGAGGAGATCATTGAAAAAATGAAAAGAAAACTTAGTGGCTGGAAGGGGAAATTTTTATCCCTAGTGGGAAGATTAACTCTCATCAAATCAGTCCTACAGGCTACCTAATTTACTGGTTTTCTATGTTGAAGGCCCCCATTGAAGTTCTTAACCAAATGGGGAAAAAAATTACAAAGTTCCTCTGACAAGGCATGGGGAATAAAAACAAAATTCCCCTCCCGGCCTAGGATAAGGTAAGTAAACCCAAAAGTCAGGGGGGTTGGGATAAGAGATATAGATAAGCTAAACATAGCTCTAGTAGCCAAGATCATCTAGAGACTAGGAAATAGTCCAGGAATGCGCTGGAGCAAGATGTTAACAAAATAATACTTGGATAACAGAGATCAAGCTAGAATCTTCACTGCAAAGAACCTTCCACCTAGCTTGGAAATATGGAATAGTATGAGGGAAGCCAAAAGTATCATTTTAAAGGATCTTTTATATAATGTAAAGAATGGGGAAGACACAAATTTCTAGGAAGATTGTTATATATCTTCAAAACCCTTAAGTTTGGAGTCAGATCTCAAAGTCATAAAAGAGGAAACATAAGATAGTGAAGGCGTAAAGTCAAAGACTACTGGTTAGAGAAGTCAGAATATGGATACAAGTTTATTCTCTGGAAAATCTTCAAGAATAGAGTAGGCACCTAAGATGAAACACAAAATAAAATCAATGCCTTGTTAAAAGGATTTAGAATCCCTTGGAGTCCCAAAAAAGGATGTTATTAAGTGGAATAATCAAGGGTGAGGAGAATACTCAGTCAAAGAAGGCTCTAACAGACACTTGGATCCTTAATCCAACACTTTAGCTAAGCAAGTTTGGAGTGGTAATTGGAGCTCTAAACCCTGGCCAAAAGCCAAGTCCTAATTATGGTTGGCAACACATGAGAAAATACTCACAGGGGATGATTTGTGAAAAAGAGGATTCCATGGCCCATCCAGGTGTGTTTTATGTTACCAAGAGGAAGAAAGCATGAAACACATATTACTACATTGTCATTATATGACAAGAATCTAAAATTATTTCCTAAATAGTTTTAACGTTAAACAGAGTATCAATCAAAATCTAAAAGGGCACCTTGAAGCCTGGAGATCCAGTAATAATTTGAATATAATTCAAGATGTCTGGGCAATGGGCTTGAGCATCCTAGTATGGAAAGTCTAGCTTGAAATAAATGCCAAAAATTTTGAGTAAAAGGTGAAAAGCAAGCCTCTAGAGAAAATATGGTTAGAGGTACAAAATAATATCAAACAAATTGTAGGCATATCCCGTCAAAATAAAAATAAAGAAGCAAACCCAAAAGAGCTAAAGATATTGGAAAATTGGGAAGGTACCAAAATAGTAAATGAGGCGTTAATTCCCAGTGAAAAGCAAATGAAGAGAGTCTTAAGAAAAGAAGCAAAATGGCTCCCTCCCGAGAGAGGTTAGAATAAATTAAACTTTGATGGTGCCTCTAAAGGCAACCCAAATCATTCAGGAGCTGGAGCGATCATTAGAGACCATACAGGGTATTTGATCACTTACGAGGCTCTCTATATGGGAATAAACTTGAACAATATTATGGAGGTAAAGGGCCTAGTTCTGGGTTCAAGCTAGTAATTAAAAAAAGTATTAACAACCTATTGGTCGAGGGGGATTTGCTTCTAATTATATGTGAATGGGAGAGAGGTGAAGTAAAAAATTAGAGAATCAAAATAATTTTAGAATAAGCCAAAATTCTTAGTTCATTATTGTAAAATCTTCAGGTACGTCATATTTTGAGATAGAACAATATGGCGGTAGACTGGTGGGCTAGTTGGTGCATGAAAAGGAGAAAATCTAGCATACTAAAAAGGTTGGGAGACTTCATCAAAGATCTCGAAATGATAGAGTGGGTTATTATTCTTAATAAGGAATGTACTAAAATAAAAAGAGATCGGTCTAAAAGGATGAATTAAAAGGACAAGATCACATCCACTTAGATGTAAACCTTCCTTGGGCACGTTGTTTATAAAAAAAGATAGATTATGTGCTAAGGTAAAGTTTCCAACAATTGTCTAGGAGGCTCGATATAGGAAAGAATAAAAATAAGAAGTTTGGCATCGCTAATGCTGGAAGATTTAGGCGAGTTTCTATTGTTAATCTCCAACATTGGTAACATTAGCCTTTGGAGGCAAAAAGAGGGCTAACAGATTGAAACTGGTAACTACAAATATCAAATAAGGCAAATATAGTAAGTTTCTTCTTCAAATTTCCACTCGATAGCTGTTGGCAAGAAGGAAACAATGCAACTAGGGTTCACCTTAAAATGGGGGTTGTGTTGCTCCTTTGCAATGCCAAGTTTGGACTAATCAATAGTTACTCATCCCCTGGTTCAGTGTAATCGACATCCTATAAGTTGGAAAGTAACACAATGACACTTCTACAAGTCATCCAATGTGCTTTGTCTATTTCAATTATGATGTTGGAATGTATCAGATCACTAACAAAACTAGTGAATGAAGAGCAAGTAGAGGGAAGGGAAAGGAGCAGTGCAGTCAACCCCCACAACTCCACAATTGGTGGTGATAGATAGAGTTGTGTTGAATGTAGAAGCTAATACCAATGTGAGTTGAGGTGATATGGAGTAAGCGAGTACTTCATGATGCAAAAAAGGACAAGAAGGAAGTTTGTTAAAATCCCCCTATTTTAACTTGGATGAGGAGCACAAGAGCAAGCAGTTTCATACCATATATCAAAGAGGGAGAAAATGGATATGGCAAGCGAAAAAATAAAGGATATTGATGGAGAAAAATAAAGGGATTATTACTCCAGAGAACAATTCAAGGCCAAAATCTGTTAAGAGAAAAGTTACTCGGGAAGAGGTAAGCCTGTTAAAAAAATAATTGCACAAAGAGGAGGGAGACGTATTAAAATTTGGTGAAGGGGAAGGTGGATCGCTAGCTCAGGAAAGCAACTCAAACAAAGGTAGTCAAGAGAACATGTAGGATAAAGGATTCAGACTACAAAAATTAAATGATACCTTAATAGGTATTGTTGGGGTTTTCTATTATAAATACAACGTCAGCACTAAAGTCTAGCCCAATGATCTAACACGTTAGCCCTTTCACGCAAGACTGAGGTCCTGTGTACTCACCTGAAATGCACAGCTTAAGACTGGTTCCCATAGGTTTTTGTTGCATAGTAATACTTAGTTATATTCTTTATGTAAAACATGTATTCAATTCAATATTCCATAAATACAAAGATAGACTATTACGATCCTTGGAGTTCTAAGTTCTACTACCATAATTACATAGATTAGCAACATTGTAGTTTCAGAATTACTTCTTATAAAAGAAGAGATGTACCAAAATTCATGCTAAGTAACTCACACGACATCATTCATCATGAACACACGAAGTTTGATAAAAGCCATAACTTTATATATTAAGCTTAAGCCTCAAAATTAACAATACATCCATCCATCATCCTCTCTGCAGTCATTTACAATAGGGGTATTTATGCTTGTTTATCCCTGATTGAGTGTTTACAATCATTAATGACTCGAGTAATTATCCGATGAACTCCCAACAGACTGGGAGTTGTGGCGTTCAACAAACTCTCTACTAAGGATTCGGGCCTTTGTGCCCCCTATATCCACATTCTATGTTAGATCCTTGTTGTCATATGTTCCTTTCCTTGTGGGCCTATACAAAACTTCCTATGAATAAGGTCTAGGTGTCCTATATGAATCATTCCTTTAATTTATCCCACTTCCCATGTGCTCCCCTAGTCTTTTGCTTCAGTTTCAAGTCCTAAGTCCTCAGGTTCCTTGTGGCTAATTCTTTTTTGATTGGGTCCTCTCACACTAATCCTTCCATGTCATTATCCTCTTATGCCATGTAGGTTCCACACCATGGTGCTTCTGAGCCTAGCAAGTTTCATGCTATAGTCTTTTCGTACTATGGTCCTTCCACATCGTGTCGATCCCGTACCAAAAATGGATAATACTTAACCAAAATTTGGGGCCAACATTCACCCACACTAAGCTCTTAGTTTGTCCTAGACTAAGTCATGCTAGTGGCATCTATCAAAAATTTGGGTCCCATCTGCTCGATTTCCTTCTTAACATTGTCCTAATACAACAATGCCTCAAGCACCTTAGTAGTTATTTCTTCTACGGCCCCTTTCAATTTCTTCATCTCCTCAGGTTGGCTAGAGTTTTTGTTGGCTTTCTTTGCCAGTTCATCTAGGGACACAGTAGCATCCTTCTAGACGTCTTCAAGTGTGGAGACCTCTTTGTCAACCTGTCCTCAGAGGGCTACAAAACTTGCATTTAGTTGTTGACGATGTGTGTTGATTGTGTCCTCCATCGTCTCCACATCCTTAAATGCCTTGGTGTGCTCAATGTGGTCCTTTATTAAGAGTGCAACATCAACCATCTGCTACCTCTGGGCTTCTTTAGCTTGGAGCCAAGCCTCTAATATTTTATTTGGGCACTAACCGTGTAAAAATTCCATCCAAATTGGCGATAACTTCCCCAACCCTTTCTAGGGCATGCTTGTAGACTTTTATTGCCATGGTGAATTGCTCTCCTAGCTCTAATCTTTCATCTTTGGTGCGGGCTGCTCCTTGTATTGCTTTAGCAAGAGGTTCACCAGGGTTTCTAATTTTCCTATGGCATCCCCATCAAGTAGTACACCACTTGCCAACACCGGTTCCTATCCCAAAATTATTTTAAAGAGGTTCATTATTTTCACTTTTGCCTCTATGGCCTCTTGGACCTGTTGCTTCAGAGTGGCCACTTCCTCGATGAGCATTTTTTTGGAGGCAACCTTTTTATTGTACATACCCACAATTTGGGCATGTTTCCTTTTGATAGTGCACACATCATAATCTGATAAAGTGTTCTAGCATGTGATCTCCATGGTCAACTTCAAAAATGCAACGCTTGATAGAAGGGGGGAGATCTTTTGAGGATCAACCCATAGTGGCCTGGGTAGTGCAAGAGCATCAGGTCCCAAGGAGAGGCTATCTTGAGGGAGCTCAAATTCTTGCTCCTCATTATACATGTCTAGAACAAAAAAGTTGTGATTCCTAGTCTCCAAGGTTGCATCTTTTGAAATGAAGTGTGGCCAGAGATATAACATCCTATCAAGGATGAAAAATTAATAACATTCTTGTGGATTGGTAGTTGCATCATCGCTAGGTTGTTCCAAAAACTCAGCTGGTTCCTTCCCTTTAGTAACCATAGAAGTGATACCAACAACCATTTCACTCCTTTATTCCTCAACATCCCCCTCTTCACCATAAAATTACCCCTCATCAAATAGTGAGTCATTAGAGGTGGACGAGAAGGTGGAGGTGGAGGGATTTGAGGTGGTGGAGATTTGGGTGGAGCAGGTCGAGGAGGAGAAGGGCATGGTGGAGAAGGACAAGGTGACAAGGGCACGGGGATAACACATCTACTAACATAGTTGGGAAAGGTTATTTGAGCTTGGACAATGGGAAGACCAAAATAGAAAATGTGTTATATGTAGATGTATTGAAACATAATTTGTTGAGTGTGAGTCAAATGTGCACCCAAGGACATACTCTAACATTTCATGAAAAAGGATGTGAGATAAAGATAGCTAAATCAAGAAGATTGATTGTCAAAGCCAAGAGAATTGAAAATAATCTCTATTTACTAAATGAGATCACAAAAGAGAAATGCTTCATGAGCAAGGTAGATGAGAGTTGGTTGTGGCATAGGAGGTTAGGTCATATGAACTTTGACAATCTAGTCAAGATCAACTCTAAGGGATCTGTGAATAATATGTCCAAAATCTCTAAACATGTAGATGTTATTTGCAAGGCATGTCAACATGGTAAGCAAACTAGAATAAGATTCATGTCTATAGAATATTCCACTACTAGACCTTTATAACTAATCCATATTGATCTGTGTGGACCTACAAGGATTCAAAGTATTCAAGGAGACATCTACTTCATGTTGCTTATAGATGATTTCAAAAGAATGACTTGGGTAGCATTCTTAGAGGAACATTCAAAAGCTCTAGGCAAGTTTTAAAACTTCAAAGCTTTGGTTGAAAATGAAATGAATGTGAAGATCAAGAGTCTTAGGTCTGATAAAGGAGAAGAGTTTTGGTCAAATGAATTTGATGAATTTTGTGAGGTCAATGGAATAAGAAGACATTTCTCAATTGCTAAAATACATCAACATAATGGAATGGTTGAGAGAAAGAACAGTACAATCCAAGAAATGACAAAGACCATGTTGAATGAGTCAAAGCTATCTGATGGTTGTTGGGGATAAGTTGTGAGTATTGTAGTTTACACTTTGAATAGAGGTCAGATTAGAGCCAATGGTGATAAGACTCCATATGAATTATGGAATGACAGACCTGTAAGTGTTGAACATTTCAAGGTACTTGGGAGTAAATGTTATATTAAGAGAGATGATGAGGACCTAGGCAAATTTGATTCAAGATTTAATGGAGGTTTATTCTTAGGATATTCATCAGTAAGTGTTGCCTATAGATTATATAACAAAAGGTTGCAAAATATAGTAGAAAGCACAAATGTGAAGGTTGATGAGACAAAGAATCCATATTCTCAATCAAAAAATGGTGGAGAAATAGAGATAGATGAGGATGAAGAAGAGAGTGAGGAAAGAAAGGACTCAAAAGGTCCTTCTAGGCAAATTCAAAAGGATCATCCTGAATCTCAAATCATTGGAAACAAAAGTACAGGTATACAAACAAGGAGAAGAATGGTGAGTGATGCTACCTTTCAAAATTTGAACATAAAAACTATATAGAAACAAGTGAAGATAAGTTTTGGTTAGAGGCAATGAGTGAGGAGCTAAATCAAATTGAGAAGAATGAAACTTGGGAGTTAGTACCTAGACCTAGAGATAAAAACATCATTGGTACAAAATGGATTTTCAGGAACAAATTGAATGAGATTGGAGAGGTCACTAGAAACAAAGCCAGACTTGTGTGCAAAAGATATGCTTAGGTAGAAGGAGTGGAATTTGAATAAACCTTTTCTCTTGTAGCAAGGTCAAAAGCCATTAAGATGTTTATTGCCTATGTAGGTTTCAAAATATTCAAGATATACTAGATGGATGTTAAGTGAGCCTTCCTAAATGGGAACTTAGAAGAAGATGTATACATTGAACAACTTGAGGGTTTACTATTGAATGATAACAAGGATTATGTCTGTGGGTTGAAGAAGGCCCTTTATGGTTTAAAACAAGCCCCTAGAGCTTTGTATGATAGACTTGATAAGTACCTTTTGGACCAAGGGTTCAAGAGAGGAGTTGCAGATAGTAACTTGTATGTCAAAACTGAAAATGATCATCAGTTGATTGTTGTAGTCTATGTGGATGATATTATATTTGGTGGAACTAATGAAAAAAAGATCAAGGCTTTTTCAAAGGTGATGAAGTCATAATTTTAGATGTATATCCTTGGAGAACTATCCTTCTTTCTTGGACTTCAAATTAGTCAAACTAAAAAAGGTATGTTTATTTCATAGGTCAAGTATATAAAAGAGATATTAAAGAAATTTGAAATGGAAGATTGTAAGGTTGTAAGTACACCTATGGCTACATGATGCAAGCTAAGTAAGGAGGATGAATCTTCAAGGGTTAATCAGACAAAATATAGATCCATGATTGGGAGTTTGTTGTAGACTACTGCATCTAGACCAGATATCATGCAAGCAGTAGGTCTTGTGGGAAGATTCCAAGCAAATCCTAAGGAAATTCACCTACAAGCGGTCAAGAGGATACTTAGATATCTCAAAGGAACTTTGAAATATGGTTTATGGTACCCAAGGAGTAAAAAGTTTGATCTAGTAGCCTATATAGGTGTAGATTGGGTTGGGAGTATAGATGACAAAAAGAGCACTAGTGAAGGAGCCTTATTCTTAGGTAAGTGTTTAGTCTCATGGTTAAGAAAGAAACAACCTTTAGTAGCTTTATCTACGTGTGAAGCTGAGTGCATTGCATCATCCTCATGTTGTACTCAAGTGTTGTGGATGAGACAAATCTTGAGAGACTACAAGGTGGAGTTTGATGGCCCTATTTCTATTCTTTGTGATAATACTTGTGCCATAAGTGATTCAAATAATCCTATCTTGCATTCAAGGACCAAACATATTCCTATCAAGTATCATTTCTTAAGAGAACAGGTGAGTGAACAAAACATTAAGCTTGAGTTTGTGTTTACCAAGGATCAAATTGCAGACATCTTGATCAGTCCCTTACAAAGGCTACTTTTGAACATTTGAGATAGGTATTAGGTGTGATTACTATTCCTAGCAACCACTAAGCAAGACAAAGTGATTAGGGGGAGCTAATGAGGAGGCATTTTAGCTCCAAGAATAGAAAAGAAGTGCATAATATTTGAAGTCAAAGGGGGAGTCATATCAATTTGTCAAGGAAAAGCTATCTGAGATATGCAGTGTGAAAGGGGGAATTTTCTGACATGATCTTTTATTTTTGTATATTGAAGTGTTATTGCAGGTAATTGCTTTGTCATTAATGGCAAAGGGAGAGATTGATCTACATTAAGAAGATGCTTCCCAGTAAGAGAAGTCTCTTTGAGTAGGTTCCATCAATGAGTTGTTGCCATAAATGACAAAGGAGGAGATTGTTGGGAATGTGTTACAAGGTATGATTGAAATTGTCATTGGTGTCATGTAAGTGTTGTTGATGTCATTTTGTGTTGTCATTGTTGATCTTGATGTTGAGCTCATAAAGCCTTATTTGAAGAACCTAGTGAAATGGCATAGGCCTGGTAGCATGATGAGTTGAGCCATACAAAACCTGTATAAGCAAGGTTGGAAGTATATAGACCTGGTATGAGGCCATATGACATGAGGGTGGAGTGTTGAAGACAATTCAAGAGGTTTCAAGGCATGATCATAGTCTAAGTATGATTTGTAGTATAAGGCCTAGTGTACAAAGTGACCTATAGTGGCCTAATGAGGGGTCAAGACCATTTCCAAGGATGCCAAAGCTCTTGAAAGCATTGACAGAGGAGTGAGAGGTCATGTTAAGTGTGTGGACAAATTTTGAAGCCAATACCTGAAGGAGAAAGCATGGAAACCTATGATAAGGTTCCCTGTGTGTGCAAAATGGAGTGTTGCAGACTTAAGAAGAAAAGTCTTGTGCTTGTTAGCACATGAAACCTTTGCATGAGATCTTGAGCACTTCATGGTAGTTGGGGAAGGTCCTTAGCTTGATTTTCCTAGCATTGATTTTGAAGATGAGGGGAAATCCTTTATGAATGATTGCTAAGAAGTGAAACCAATCAAAACCCTCTCAAACCCCTCATAATGACCTGATAGGAAAGATCTAATCAGTTATGGATCATAATGGTCCAATTGACCTAGTTTGATGTTTGGAACATGTAAAGGACTCTTCAAGGTTCCTTCAAGGTGGTTTTGGTTTGTCTTGATAGTGAGTAGAAGCTACATGAAAACCCTTGTTTTTAGGGATTTTAGTGTAGCAAGTAGGGTTGACTAGGTCAAAGCTTGCACATGGATGGAGGATGATGTGTAAGACTTATAGTTTATGCCCATGAATTTTTTTGAGTAGGTTGCAGACCAAAAATCTTCTAGATTGGACATGGAAGTTAGCCTATCACTAAACATGCCTAATGAGCAGAACAGTGAGAAAACTAAGCGAGAATGAGAATGAGATTAGGGATTCATTGCAGACGACTAGGGATGGATCCTAATGTTTGGGGCCATTATTCAATACATATCCCTCCTATACCCTTGGTGTAGAAGTGTTGATGATGACTATACTCAAGTAAAAAAGTGTCATCAAACTGGTCTGTCTAACACAATAAAGTCTCTGTAGAGTGAAATAGTGAGATTGGTTTGTGAGACCAATATTGATATATGACCATGCAATATATCTTTTTAAAGATGATCTAAGGATGATAAAGGTTCACAAAAACCTATTGGAAGATCACAAAAGTGTTCCCATAGGTGTTCTATGATTTGATTTCTTAAATATGGTTTTGGTGCTACAAGCAACTTTCTGTGTGTATGAGAAAATGATGTTCCTGAGTCATTTTGCACTAAGTTAGAGGATCCAATGCTATTGAAGGTGTTCTAGATGTCTTATAGGATCATGTTAATGTATTTTTCTGCATTGGAATTCCATGATCAAGATTGGAGAGTCAAATGATCTTGACTATTTACTCCTTTTGCAGAAGTGTTCTTGAGGCCTTTTGCCCTGTGTGGTGAAGACCAAAGCATTTTGGGAAGTATTGTAAGTTATAAAGAGCCTATATATATGATTTAATGTGTGGGTTATGTGGCAAAGTTGTGTATATGGTTAATATTTGCAAGACAAACTTTCTGGTAGTGAGAAGTCCTATTGGTGAGTAGACCTAATTGGATGGTTCAAGGAGTGAAAAGATCCAAATGGTGTTGGGGACATAAGGAGAACTTAGGAGGGGTCTATTCAAGTGACATATGAAGTGTTTCACCCGTTGGTGAAGGCTTAAAGTGTTCAAAGGAGGTCTAAGTGAAACATGTGCTTAAGGAAGGCCTAATTGCATTAGATCTCTATTAGGCTTAATAGTGGTTTTAACCCTTAAGGGTAATGACCGACCTATGTAATGTTTGTTTCACTTGTGAAATGTGTGTAGTGATATATTTCAAACATAATCCAAGGATGGTGAGGTATTTGGCAGACCAAGATGGGTATGATAAAGAATCAAGTATAAAGTCAAGGCCTAATAGGCCTATTTTGACTAGTTAGTGAATTGAGCTATTGAGTGAAGGATATAGAGTTTTTGGAGAACAAGTTAAGGGCTTGAAGATCATCAGAGAGCTAAGATGAATATGTCATGAGTATCTAATTGTGTTTCTATAGGTGTTGAGCAATGTCTTTGACCTAATTCTACCAATGAGAGGGCTAATTCAGCAAGAAGGTCGAATAGGTTGTTTGAGAGAGAAATAAGTGTGAGAAGAGCAAACAAATGAGCTCATATTCAGTTGAGTGAGCAATATGTGTCCAAGGGTGATCAGAGATTCAAGATCACTGAGTTGGTGCTTGGTTGCCTAGGGGGTTGGAGCCTCCTTGCAGGTTGAAGCTTGCTAAATGCACTAGTTGAGTTGATGCTTGACTAAGTGAGGGGTTGGTGCTCCTTGTGGGGTTGGTGCCTCACTAAAAGGTTAATTCATTGCTTATAGGATAATAGTCCAAGTTGTGCATCAGTGATTTTTCTTTCCCTAGAAGGTTTCCCACATAAATCTTGTGCTCATGTGTTGTGCTTTCACTTCTTGCTCATATGACTAATTGTTTATGTATTGTTATATCTTTAGATCTGTTTGATTGATAAGTGAATGACATATGGAAATGAAATAGGAGTTTACACACTGATTCACCCCCCCTCTTAGTGAATATGTCTCCAACATCAACCTACCTTGATTATTGATGCTTATGCTGTCAATGGTTTCAAATCTGAGCATATTGGCCTCCAAGGCTCTATCCACCAAGGTTTCCCCTTGCCCCAACTTTGTATGTCCTCTCTATGGAAACTATTGGTTATCTCTTGGCTTATAAGTTTGAGTAGGGTCTCGTCATGGGTATTATTCTTCCCGACCAATCCTCTTAGCTCATTAATGACCATTTTGTTGATGACACTTTAATTACTCTTGAGGAACAAGAAAAACCTTTCAAATAAGCTATGCAATGTTTTGACACTTGTTACCTTGCTTGTAGTTATAACTTATAATGGAGAAAAACTCAATGTTTTAAGAAGACTATAATGCCCATCCCAGATTGGCTACTCCATTATAGATATAAATGGATTCACAAAGGAGAGTAATTCAAATTTATAGGTATCCCCTTTGCTTTTGATAACTCCCTTGTAGAACTCTGGCAATATGTCATTAACAGAGTGAAAAATAAAGTTGAGTATTGGGTTTTAAAACCCCTCTCTCTGGGAAGGAGATTCCAAGTGTGCACTAAAATTATGGCCACCACCCATGTCTATTATGCTTTATGTTGGGCTCCCTCCAAAACCACCTATGATAATCTTGCTAAAATTCTAAGAGACTTGATGTGGTCTAATGCCAAGCAATCGAGGGGATTTCATAGAGTTGCCTGGAACATTTTTTGCCTACCTTGTGAAAAATGAGGTGTGGGAATTATTGACATGTATAGATAGAGTATTGCCTTGTGTGCTAAGTGGGTGGTCAAAGCCATTGAAGGTAATGAATCTTGGAAATTCCTTCTACGTCATTATATCTCTTATGGATCTCTCTATGGAAAATCCCGTTGGAAGAATATTGACTTTCATACTCTTCTTATTACTTTAGCTCCTATTAAAATTGAAGGCTCTTTTGTGGTCAAGAGTATTTGGAAATCTTATGAGGTTGTTAAGCCCCATTTGAAATGGATTGGTATCTCTTTCAATGACCACAACATTTGGTGGTCCCCCATTATGATTAATACCAACCTGATGTTGGTTAAATTTCCTTGTATAAAATCTTTGAAGCTTTTCAAAAAGAGGATACATGACACAAAGGATTTAGTCTCTGCTCATGACTGGGCTCCTTGGCCTATGCTAAAGAACAAATTCAAGTTAAATAATTCAGACTTCTCTACCATACTCTGTGTTCAAGAGTTAATAGTAGATGTTATGCTACACAAGTTGGGTCTCCAACTGCCATGCCTATGGAGGAAAGACTGGAGATGGAATTATGATACTCACTACAAGAATTATTCTCTAGGTTTCTTATATCAAGTCATGAGCCCTTTTTCTTTAGCCCTTGGCAAGCTTAATAGTTGATGGAGCTTTAATTTCTATCCCAAAACCTCGGTTACCCAACTCTATCAGATTTGGAAGGCTAAGCTGGAACCCAAGCTTGCATATTTTCTTTGGCGTTTAGTTTATCAAGGCCTTTTGCTTAGGGAGCATCTCTCCCACATTGGAATTACTCATCCCAAGTGCTTAGCCTGTAATCATCTTGAGTCTTTTAAACACACCTTTTGGCCTTGTTTAAAAGCCCAATCAGCGTAGAAGTGGATACATAGCCTTTTTTAGCCCTACCATCCTGAACCCTTCTCATGGCGCCTTGCCTTCCTTGGGGATTCTGCAAATTACCCAATTTCTATAAATTTTATATGGAAATTTTCAGAGTTGTTCTTTTCCAATTATGGAAAGCCATAAATTGCTGCTATATTTAACATTGAAGCTTCTTCTTGTCTTTGTTCTTTTCCAATTATGGAAAGCCATAAATGCTGCTATATTTAACATTGAAGCTTCTTCTTGTCTTTTTTCTATTAATGACAAGGTTATTGTAATATCTTTGACTTGCATGCAAATTCAAGTCTAAACTAAAAAGGTCGCCTTGTCATCTTCAAGAGTTGCTTGAGCACTGGGGGAGTGTTTTGCGTGTAATGAGTCACATCCTCCTGAATGGTCCACCTAAAGGTTTGCGACATCTGCCCCATAGATGACATCAAAGTCATTCTCATAGCCACAACCGCTTCTCCCCTCACACTCAGTGGGGGGTTGGAGATCGTCGCCCCCGCATAGAAAAATGGATGTTGGACCTTCACGAAGGGGTTCGCTAGGGACAATGTAATGCAACCTACTAATGGATGGGATATGCCTACTACTATGACTCCAGACCCCACAGATGGTTGGGTGGCTCCAGACCGAACTTCAGTAAAGTCTTGCAGTTGGATTCTTCTACCACCTAAGAATGATCATATGCCTCCTACTTCAGGGGCAACACCCTGTGCTTAAATGACTATGATTTTTGTGTTTCTATTCTATTTACGTGTTTTGATCGACGTTTCCTATTTCTAATATTTTTATTGTCGTAATTTAAACCGATATCTTCCTTTGACGTAAATTGTGAGCCGTAGATTCTTACCCACTTTTTTACAATAAATTTTTTTATACTTTATTATTGTAATTAATAATAAATCTACTAAAACATTTCAAGAGTAAATTTTAAACATGGAAATCATTTGGCGTTTAAAATATATTTTCAATTATCAACCATGACGATCATATTTAAAAAGCGACCATGTTTTTAAGGTTTAAAATGATTACAACCGTGCAGAATCCAGCAAGCACTAAACCGAAAAGAAAAGTGCGGTAAGTAGCCACTCCATCGGGACGCCCGCCTAACGAAACCGCAGTTGGTTTTGTGTTGCCCGTTAACCCGATGAGACACTCGTCGCCGCTCTCTCCCCGACCATAATAAACGACCGTTGCAGGAGCAATTTCTCTTACAATATAATGAATTCGTGACCGTTTTTAGTCGCTTTTGCTGTTACCACTAGCTCAAGACTTCAAATCCAATAAATGTCAGACAATAATATTTCTGTGAGCTTTGGACAAGGGAGAGAAGCAAAAACTTTGGGACGGATTTCACAATGCCTGCAGTTTACCAGCTTCCACCACAAACTTCTATTACACGCAATGCTTATAAAAACGACAGCCCTGTGAAAAACTCTACGAGCAAAACAGCTAATGAGGCAATTACTTCTCACGGAGATGAACGCCCACTTGTTACAATTGCAGCCAAGGCGAAGGCACAGAGCAGTGGCTCTCAGAAAAATTCCAAAGATATGCAAGCGTCAAGAGACGGAGAAAGCAGGAATGGAGTTAGATCCGGGCAGGTGGAATTTCATCTCTTGAAACAGAGAATTACTAGATATACTCGAAAGCATGACTCTGCCAAGCCCAGCAAAGTTGCCCCTGAAGGCATGCCAATTCCAGTGCTACCCCAAGTGAAATCACGTTGCGGATGGATCACTTCTCAATCGAGTAAGAGTGTACAATGCTACCCATCTGTGTGTTTTTTATTGGTAAATTCTTTGATGGATTTGATTATTTTGTTTCTGGACAGGTTCTGATTGCATTGCTTATCATGATGAGGAGTGGGGAGTTCCAGTTCATGATGATAGGTTTGTAAGTTTGTAGGACGGTTGTTTGGATATTTTCATTTTGAGCTATAAGATAATGATATGTTGTGATTGGGCTGATGGCCGCTATTATACAGGAAACTGTTTGAGCTGTTGGTTCTTGTTGGCGCCCAGGCAGAGTTCACTTGGCCTACAATTTTGAGCAAGCGTGATGCTTTCAGGTGAGCAAATTTGGAGCAGCTTCATGTGGGAAATTTTCTTGGATATTTCGGATTTTGATAAACCCTCGCACCAGGAAACCAGCCTTTTTGTAATATGGAAACTTTTGAAGTTAGGCCAGAGTGCAGAAGACTAAAGGAACCTGAACATTTTAATACAAATAGGCATTTATCATTATCATTAAGATCAGAAAATATAGTTACAGAAATGCTATTTACGTTTCAGTTAGGGTGCCAGTGATTCAAGAAAGAATGGAACACTAATGAGTCTGGGGCTTTTGTTCAAACTTCAAATCAACCAGAAAACATAAAAACAGAGCCATAGGAATCCGACTTCTCATCTTCTTTTAAGGACTGGCTAGCTCAGGCATCCTATTAAGTTTAGCATTTGAGTCTTATCAGTTTAAAATAATAAAATCAATTATCGTTTGTTCTGTGGCCGTAAACTATGTTAAGTGTATTAGGTTTATGTCAGAGAGAATGCAACAGTATGAGAGTTGAACTGTGTACGCCAAAACAGCTTGGAATCCTCGGAGAAAACTGACTTTATTGCAGAAACCATGATATGCTAAACTCTCTAGGTAATTCAGGTCCTGTTTAAAGTTTTCCCTATCCTGGTTACAATCCAGTATTGACTTATTGACTTCTGTTCATTAGCGCTACTCAAAATAAGTTATTAAGGCAAGCTCTATATGAGTCGTTGCCATTACAATTTTCTATCCATGCTCAAGTGTGCTTTCAGTCCACAATTTTTAAGATTTTGAGCTGATGAGGCTCGGGGCTCAGCCACTACCCCCCACAATTAGGGTGTCCAAGTTTAAAGCTCAGCCGAGGTAAATTATCCCCGCAGAGGGTAATCCCCTGTTGCTCACCATTTGACTACATTAGGGCTGCAGATAAGCTGAACTTGAGTGGGCTAGTACCAGATTGGCCATGTGATCTTGTTTGACTCCTTACATATCTCAACATCTTGCAGGATTACATTTGCAGATTTTGATGTAGCCACAGTAAGTGCATTTGATAAGGAAAAAGTAAGGGCTGCAGATAGGCTAATGCTTGATAGGCCATGTCTGACTCCTCGTATGTCTCAATATCTTGCAGGATTGCATTTGCAGACTTCGATGTAGCCACTGTGGCTGTATTTGATGAGGAAAAAGTAATGCGTCTTGCATCTAGCAGTAACCTTATGCAGCATGAAGGGAAGATTCGTGGAGCTGTTGCCAATGCAAAGTGCATCATTGAGGTATCTTTCAAATCCATCTGTCAGAATATTTTCAGTTCATAGGGTAAATAACAAAGCATATTTTTTAGTTCAGCTTTAAATAACTAGCAGTGCAAATAAACTGGATGGCTAACATATCAATCCACTATTGGCAACCAGATTGCGAAGCAATTTGGCTCATTTGACAAGTTTATTTGGCGCTTTGTAAATTACAAACCAATTGTCGGCAATTATCACTACCCTAGACAGATTCCTGTGAAGACTCCCAAATCTGAATACATCAGTAAGGACTTGATGAAAAGGGGCTTTCGTTTCGTTGGGCCAACCATAATGTATTCCTTCATGCAGGCTGCTGGTATGACCAACAATCATCTTGCTCATTGTTTTAGGCACAGAGAATGTGCTTAAATAGAAGACAAGCACCATTTAAGATAGAGCATACCGATTCAAAATCTTAAATGTAAGCAGACTTGCCAAACTCCAGAAGTTGAGTATAAAGAGGGCTAGTTAATTTATTGGCTTAGGAAAGAAGGGTCCTTCCATGTATGCTGCAAATTCAGCTTTTGTTTTCTTACAGAGAAGTCAATTGATTTGGTTAATTTAATTGAAGAGGCAGGAATAAACAAGCTCACCATCCCAACAGGCATTGAGCAAACAAAACCACTATAGTATGTTTGAGTCATCATGGTTGTGTGCTTCACTTTTATCTTACAGCCTTGTAATTAGTTCTCTGCATCTGCTTATTTGCATATTTTCCAAAGATCTTAGTTTGGTATTTTGGTTATAAGTGTACCTAACAATAGATGATTGAGAGAAGAATGCATACGAGTGTCAGTTCAACTTCAGTATACCACTTCCTTAAGACTCATCAGGGATCTCTTAAATGTTTTTTGTTTGGTTAGAATCCACGCCACTATTTTATGAATTTAGCTGGTCTGGACCTTTTTTTCTTGATCATAGGGTAACTAGCTAAAAAATCCCAGTTGGGTACCTTTTCTGAACATCTCAAAATTGAGATTTTAATCATTCTTTCATGAGTACCGCGCATCTCACTTCGTAGGAATATTCATATAACTGGAGTTTACAATGTAAGATATTTAATAATGCAAGGAAGTGCAGGGGAAGTACAAAGCCTCTTGAAAGTTATCATAGTGAAGGCTTCAATTGCATTTAAAGAAATTTATGGTGGCTATTGAATCCATTTGAATCAATACTGTATTTTCAGCAAATTACACCTTTTATTTCAGCTAATGTGATAATATATTCTAACAAGGTCCCAAATTTTCTGAGTTCAAGTCTAAAGATCTATACAAGAGTTATAACACACCATAATCCTCCAGCAATATAGCATATAAAACTAAACTGCGCACTGAAACTTGATTGAAAGAGACAACTCACTTATAACTGTAAATCCACTCCAAAAGATCAAAACAGTTTCCAACTTTTTGATTTATTATAGCCGCTCAAAGGTTTAATGCTTTATTAAGGTAAAACAAAATGAACCATTAAAAGAAGAATTTAGAGCAATACACTTTGGAGTCACCCAGAAGTCAACAAATTGGAGTCAAGAGATGGCCGTCATAGAACACCCTGAATTCTGCTACACAATGCCAAGATTCCAACAAATTTAGCCATGGACTCCAATTTTGTGTTAAAGTCAATTTTCTAGAATATAGAATAAGACAAGATCGACAAGCGCTATGAACAAAATACCTTTTAAGAACCTGACCGTGGAAACTCGTGACTAAATTCAATCCAATAACATTATTTTCTGCTACGGAGGTTCTTATAGAGAAATTTCCGAAGGAAGCATCGGCCCTTGTTCCTTCATCGTTTCCTTCTGAGGCGGTTGAGACTACGTCCTCTTTTCCTGGGCCTATTTTTTCTAACAAACATGTTAAGGGTGTAGATATGAGGGGAGTTGTTGAGAGCGAAGTAATTAATTTCAATGGATGTTCTTTTTAGGAGAAGGATAAGATTGGCTTCAGCCTATGATTAATTTTTTATATTTTCAAGAATTTTTTGGTGACAGTTCTATTCCTTAGTTGCCCTTCTTTTCTTTCATGTGTTGTGTTTTTGTGGTTTATGTGTCGTTTTTATTGTATTCCCTTTTTTTTGTTAGTTTGATTTTTATTGTTTCGTTATTTTTTGTTGTTGGTTCGCTATTTTGTGGTTACATAGTTATTATTTCGTGGTTTTGTTAGTTCTTGTGTGTAGACTTCAATGTTTCATATCGTTGTGTAGTTTCAAAAAACTCCAATAAAAAATGGATTGAAACATTAGATTACACTTTATTGAAATTAAAAACTAAAAAAATATGATTACATTATTTAAAAGGATCTATTGTTAAATGTTCATGCATTTCAAATAAGTATTAAATTAACTTAGTTGTGATATCACATTATTAAAAAAGGAAGCGGGTCCAAGAAAACTCCAATAAAAAATGTACTCAAAAGAAAGAAAGAGATTCTCCAATAAAAAGACATTATATTAATTAACAAAGTAACATACAATGTGTGTGTGCACCCAACAATGATCGCCCCAGAGGAGGACTCTCTAAAAGACTACATCTCCACCAACTTAGTAGATGACTCTAAGCTCCATTCTAACTTTCCACAAAGACACAAAAGGTCCTTATATAGGAAAAACAAGAGATGAGTGAGATATCATTATTGGTGGAGTGAAATATGAGATCATTCTTCAAGTTAAACCAAACAATTCTCACACATGTGAGGATAACTGCGAACACTGAATATGCATTAAAAGTTGTGCACATACTAAGTCACACCTTGGTAACAATACCACCTAAGGTGGACTTCACATCAAGTGTGAATATGACACACACCAACACTTCCCTTGAAAATCAATGTAGGTGATATGTGAAAAGAAAAAGGCTCAAGCTCATAATATGAGACAACTAGACCTAATAAAGTACCCATATACAATGATAGAGCAAAGAGATCAATGAATCATATTGTTGTCGATAATTGTTGAATTTGATGAAACCTCCAAAGGAATGAATCAAAATTAGCTTTTATAAATCTGGGTGTGTAAACAAAAGTATGTGTTAGATCTAACCGGAATGCATGGGTAAAATACACCAAAGAGGGTTGGCTTAAAAACTATTATGAATTTTAATACCAACAAAGATGGTTTAGAGACAATGTTCTGAATTTTAATACCATCAAAGATGGCTCAGAGACAATGTTCTAAGTTTCGATACCAGCAGTGATGGCTCAAAAATGATATTTTTTATTTTGATACTAGTGTTTGTATCTGTATAGTACATATAAGAACAAATACAAGGTGCATAGCATACTCAAACAACCAAGAAGTATTATCAGTTAACAACACCCATTCCTTGCCCCTACCTTTGTAATGCTAACTTGGGAGTGAAAACAAATCAACTCAATCTCTCTAAAAGTGTCAGTGTGCAAGGTGTACAAAAAAGCAAAACATAAATCCTCCAGTGAGAATTCCCAAAAATGCCACATGAAGTACTTAGCAACTAATATGAAAAGGGAGTGCAACAAAGCACATACACACATGTGAATATAGACAAGGGAATGCAACAAAACACATACACAAAAGGCTAAAATAACATACCCACCCATGACACTTTATAAATCAATGCGAGTACAATTTACATCTAAAAAATAGGCAAGAGAAAAAAACACCTTCCAAATAGACCCAAATCTAATCTGTAGCCAAATATAAAAGCTAACAACTCATCACGAGTTACTTAAAATTATAAAATATGGTCTTGAAAACATGTCAGATGAGTTTAAAAGGCTATTTTCTTTCCCGTTGAATCATTCTTACTCCTATGAATTCCCCATATCTATGTGGAACGTGGTTTACATGGCTTGGAAAATGAGCTCATGGTGTCGAAACCAAGGGAAACAAAAGTTGAAACTGACTTTCTCTAGCATGTTGAATACAATGAGCATATTTAATATGCACCAAAAACACTCACAATGAAATATGCTAGAAATATTTTCAATGGAACTCCTCTATATGTAGATCTGCAAACAATGGGAATCTAACTGAAGAAAGAACCATTTGAAACAATGTGAGAGAGAGATTACGGATCCAACTCTAATACCAAGTTGAATTAACATAGTTGTGATGATATATTATAAAAACAGGGGGAGGGCTGAGTAAAAATTTGCAATGCAATCATCTACACACATGTACTCAAAATAAAGAAAGAGATCTATCAATAAAAAGACATTATATTAATTAACAAATTAATATACAATGAGTTTGTGTAGCCAACAATGATTGCACCAGAACATGACTCTCTATCCACTAGTTCAGTCGATGACTCTAATTTTTTACAAGGACACATCATGTCCTTATATAGGAAAAAAAGAGGTGAGAGAGATTGTTATTGGTGGAGTGAAGTATGGGATCATTCTCCAAATCACACCTAATCCTTTTCACACATGTCAGGATAACTACCAACATTGAATATGCATTAAATAAAGTTTTGCACATTAAATCATACCTTAATAACAACTCTACCTAAGGTGGACTTTGCATCAAGTATGAATATAACACACACCAACATTCCTCTTGAAGATCAGTTTAGGTGATATGGTTAAAGAGAATTTTTTTTAAGCTCAAAAGTATGGGTCCTGACAACTAGACTTAATGAGATACCCATATACAATGATAGAGAAAAAATAATAATGAATCATATTACTGTAGATGACCGTTGAATCTTATGAAGCCTCCAAAAGAATGAATCAAAATTAACATCCACAAATTTCATTGTGTAACAAAAGTACATGTTAGATCTAAATGGAATGTATGGATCACATACACCAAAGAGTTTGGCTCAGAAACTATTCTGAATTGTGATACTAGCAAAGATGGCTCAAAGACAATGTTTTAAATTTTAATACTAGTAAAGATGGATTAAAGATGATGTTTTAAATTTTGATAAAACCAAAGATGGCTCAGAAATAATACTTTGTATTTTGATACCAATGTCTGCATTTGTATAGTTATATGAATAAACATAAGGTGCATAACATACTCAAACAACCAAGAAGCATTATTAGTATACAACACCTACAACTCATCCCCCACCCTCATAATGCTAAGGGAGTGAAGACAAACCAACTCAATCTCTCAAAAAGTGTCAATCTGTTAGGTGTACAAAAAAGCACAACATAATCCTCTAGTGAGAATTCCTAAAAAATCCACATGAATTACTTAGCACCTGATATAAAAAAGGCATGTGACAAAGCACACACACATGTGAAGATAGACAATGAGGGCAACAAAGCACACACAAAACACTAAAATAGTAAACCCACCCATGACACTTTATAAATTAGTGAAGTACAATTTACATATGAAAAAATAGGTAAGAGAAAAAACACCCTCCAAATGGATTGAGATCCAATTTGTAGCCAAATATAAAAAGGCTAATAGCTCATTGTGTGTTACTTAAAAAATATAAAATTTAGTCTTGAAAACATGTCAAATGAGTTAAAAATCCCGTTTTACTTCCCACTGAATCATTCTCACCCCTATGGATTCTCTAGATCTACATGGAACGCGATTTACATGACTTAGAAAATAAGCTCACGATGTCTGATCCAGGGGAAACAAAAGTCAAAACTAATTTTCTCAGGCATGTTGAATACAATGGGAATATCTAATATGCACAAAAAATACTCACAAATAAAATATGGTAGAGATATTTTCAATGGAACTCTTATATATGTACATTTGAAAACAACATGAATCTAACCAAAAAGACCTAGATCTAAAACAATTTGAGATGGATATTATAGACCAGGCTCTGAATTAAGTTGAATTAACATAGCTGTGATGCCATATTATAAACATAGGAGGAGGCCCTAGGAAAAATTTGTAATGCAATCATCCACACATGTACTCAAAATAGAGAAATAGATTCATTAATTAAAAGACATTATATTAATTAACAAAGTAAAATATAATATATTGTTCAATGAACAACAATTGCACCAAAACATGACTCTTTGAAAGACTATATCTCCACCATCTCAAGAATTGACTCTAAGATCCATTCTAACTTTCCACAAGTGCGCAAAGGGTCATTTTATAAGAAAACAAAAAGTGAGTGAAAATTTGTTATTGGTGGAGTGAAGTTTAAGATCGTTCCCCAAGTTACACCTGACCATTCTCATACATGTGAGGATAGTTACCAACATTAAAGGTGTATTAAACAAAGTTGTACATATATTAAATCAAGAATTGATAACAATATTGTCTAAGGTGGACTTCACATCAAGTGTGAATATGACACACAAATAATAAATAGCTCCATAGATTACATCATTCAAAAGATTTCATTCTCAATATTTCTATTTGTTAAATATGATTTGATCTACACTACAAGATTTCATAAAAAAGAAGCTACTTATTATACTGAAAAATCTACTTGGACAACCCCCTTACAACAGTTGAGAAGGGTCAACAACTGTGAACACTATAAGAGTGTTAATACATTAACTTGGTTGGACTTAAGGAAAACCTACCCATTTTTACCAATAGAGCTATAACTCAACATCCACATCTATGATGCCCAAAAAAGGCCAACAAAAAATCACAACCACAAAGAAAAAAAGGCGATGTGGGACCTAAAAGCATGAAAGCTAAAATCCTTTAGATAATGAAACACAAAATCTAAAAACATCATGAGAAAAATAGAGGTATATCAAAGGTATGAAAATCACAAATTCAAACAAAAGGCATTGTCATCATCAAAGTCCACGCACCACCTCAAAACCAAGCACAATACCTATGCACCACCTCACATCCAAACATCACCATAACAAGGCATGTTTTCTCATCTCCAAGTTGGAATTCCACCGCCTCCAATTCTTTCCCAACCTTATCATCTACCACAAAATTTGGCCTAATTTATATTAAAATGCCAAACTAGGGATCAAATCCCACTTATAAATTACTTAGGGCCTTACTCACAAAAGTGTTTAATCATTCATCGATGTCAAGGGTGAACAATGCGTAGGGATGCACATTTATTCCGCCAGCACATCCAAAGCATATATGTTATGGAAATAATACAACCATAAAATTCAAAAATAATATATAACCTTTTTTTAATTATAAATCAAACATCACATCAATATTGAGTGCAAAAATTATAGATCTAATTTGGCATATCTTGAGCTTTTTATAATTGTAAATCCTTTTAGTGTCTGTTCATTGATAATTCTTCTTCTTTCACTTAGTGTTGAAGACTAAGTGGTTCACCTAGGATTAACTTACAAGGGTCAGGTAGATCGTTGCACTCGAAAAAAATATTCTTGGTGGGCCTTTTGTGATCCAAACAACTTCACCAATAGATTGAAGACCATTTGAATATATGTCTAGAGATTAAGAAATCATTTATAGGAAAGGGTAAGTGCACAAAGTTAGGGGACAAAAAAGGGCCTACTTGTGGACATGATGTTCCTAAAATTTTAGAAATCTAAACTTCTATAGATAATTTGAGATGGTTACACTCAAAATTTGAAGATGGTATAATAATATTAATTGTAACATTTCGAGTCTTGTTTTCAAAATACTAAGTTTTTTGAAAAATAGTTAAGTATAACTAGGTAAAACATCTAAAATTTGAATAAAAACTCCTATTTTTTAAGAAAACATAATAGATAGACATCTGTGTGGCCCACCATTTTTTGAGCACCATTTAATATTGCTTGAAACCATTTAGAGAATATTTAGATAAGATCTTCTAATCTGTAACCTATATTTTTTCAATGAATATATTTTTTTATTAATTTTAAAAGTAAACAGATCTTAAAAACTAAAAAAAATGGATAGCCGGTCATGCGACCCCTCCAAGTACCTAAAAAAAATGATTTTTTTTTTGAATGTATGTAGAATTAGGCATAGTTTGTGACCATATAATTTGTTTTTCACTTGGATCAATAAAAAAAATTACATAAACATGAATACGCATGTATATTTACGACATGTAGTGGCCTAAAAAAAGTATGGTTGGAAATCAACATAGTTTGAACCCTTATAGTCCAAAAATTATAAAAATCATATATTTGGAAAGAGGAGAGCGTGATCATTGTCATGGTAATATTTTTTTGAATTTTGTTGTTGAAATTCATAGTATATTTGGTGATGGAAGTTTAGATTTGTTGTTTTCTATCAAAATTCTTGGACTCGATTATAGATTGACGTGTCCAAGCCTTTGGCTTGGGAATCCAAGCTGTTTTTGAGCCAAAAGGCTCAATTTTTTGAATTCAAATTTAATTAATGCATATGTGTTATAGCACTTACACATTATTTGTTCATAACATAAAAAAACTAATTTTCTATATGGGTACGCATATTTTTGATCTTGAGCTCCCTAATAGTGGTGTGTTGTGATAATTTCATTTGTAAAGTGAAGTGTATCATGATAGGGGAAAGGTCCCTAAATTTGGATATCTAATTAAGGTGTTTTGGTATCATATTAGACTAATACATACACACTAATATTTATGCACACTAATACATGTTCCAATAATGGAACACACCTTAACAAAAAGCTTATTCAACTATAGGTAGGTGCAAGTCACTATTAATACCTTTTCCCTATATACACGACCACAAAAAAGATGAAATTATATTTTGATAGGCTTTATGGCCTAAGTTAATAGGTTATGTGAATATATGATGAAAATGTCTAAATGTGATAATGTAATGAGAATATTTAATGTGCAACATAAGCCAAGTATGAGACATCAGGAATTAGTTCAAGTCTAACATGTCAACCCCAATGTCATAAAAAAATAGTCAAACATGGTTGAATCTGAAGGAAATTAGGGATATTTTGAGCCACTTCAACCTAATTACATGAATATAAAATGTGATTTGGGGATTGATCACCTTCAATTTCATCAGAAATTAAAGCAAAAAAAATGTTAAATGCAAGTTTACATGTATATGATGTGGTTTTGAACTCTATAAACTTGAATAGACCATCATATAATGAATGCAAATGTCAATTGGTTCAATTGTGGAGAAAATTAGGGTCAACATGAGCCACACGAATCTATTTTAAATTGTATACATGATGTGATTTGGAGTGAAATTAACCCTAGAATGTCATCATATATAATGAATTAAAGAGTGGATTCATTTAATTAAGGAGGCATTTGAGGCCAATTTGAACCCCTTCAATGTAACTACAAGATCATGTGATATGATGTGGGGATAAATTAAGTTCAATTATATCATGAATTGAGCCAATTAGTCAATTGGTGTAATTAGGGACGTGATTTGGTCAAAATTGAGCCCCTACACCAAATTCATGGGCCAATCAATTATATATTCTATGCAACATATGGCTTAACTGACCCTAATTTTATCATAAATGCAAACATGAAGGCAATTGTGGCCAATTTTAACCTAATTGAACCTAAATGAGAGTATGTGATGTGATTAAAGGGTCTAAATTAGTTCTTGTTTCATGACATGTTGACCCTCAACCATAATTTTATCACAAATACAGTTCCCCTAAATCCTAATTTCATCACAATATACAAACCCGTTACACTAAATCCTAAACACGGTAAACCCTAATTTTATGACTTGAATACAACCCCTAAGTTCCCTAATTTCATCATAATTGCATTTTCATGAAGGTAATTGGGTCCAATGTGAACATGTTAAGCCAATTAGTCAATTTTTACAATGATAAACCCCAAACCCTAATATTATCACAAATACAAGTTTATGAAGGAAATTGAGGCCAATCTGAACTCATTGAATATGGACATAGAACTTATAGAATGTGATTGGAGTGAGATTAACCCTAATGTCATCATATATAATGAAGTAAAGAGTTGATTCATTCAATCAAGGAGGAATTTGAGGCCAATTTGAACACCTTCAACCTAACTACAAGAACATGATATGGTTTGAGGCAAAATTAAGTTTGATTATGTCATGAATTTATCCAATTAGTCAATTGGTGCAATTAGGGATGTGATTTGGGCAAAATTGAGCCCCTAAACCAAATTTATGGCTCAATAGATTGTATAATTTAGCAACACATGGCTTAAACTGACCATATATCACATATATTCTACCTTTGTTTTATATATAACCCACTCGAAGGAATATAGGCCACTTATAGGTCTTAAATAATATATATTATATAGGTATTGAAAGACCAATGAACTTATTTTGATATCTATCTCTTGTGTTTGATCAATCAATTATAGACTAATGTCTTGTTCAGGTCCTAAAATACCCTTTTACAAGCTCAAGAGAACAATACCTTGGCTTTAACTCACTTTATATGATCCCATCCATAAATGTTTTCTTTCACCATGGATCCTCTGGATTCCACAAATTGATGCCAAGAAGAATCTACTTTATTCAATCTTCAAATGGTTCTACCTGGAAGCCTATAATTTATGGTAGGGTAGATTGTTACTTGCATCAAGTTCAAAACACCTCTCAAAATTATTATTTAATCATTCTCCTTTCTAACTCTAGATGAAAGACTTAAAAAAATGATACAGAGCCTTTATAAGTTTTGCACATGTTTAAATTATCAATTAGGTTACCAAATGACCAAGAATCTTGACTCAACCCCAAAAACTGCTACAAGGATGTAGATATGTCCTTTTAGATCTTAAAAAGGTGTCATTCACTTAAGTTCACCTCAATGGTTTCATAAATGCTTCTTGTAATTGTCATGGATCATCTATAATGATGAGAAACCACTCTTATTATTGGTTTCTAAAAATAGAATAAATTCAATTATAACCCCTGCTCCTTAGGTCTATAAGGCCTATTTTGATTTCCTCAAAGAATCTTGCCTCAAATTAAACACCAATGACTTGGATAGGTAATTTTACCATAAATTCAAAAAATAAGGCAATTATGGCGAATTTGAACCTATTGAACCTAAATGTGAGTCTATGATGTGATTAAAGGGGATAAATTAGACTACGTTTCGTGACATGTGTTGGCCTTAAACCCTAATTTTATCACAAATTGAATTAATTTGGACTAATTGAATATAATTTGGACTAATTGAATCTATTTTTAGCTAATTGATATCAACCAAGGGGCAAATTGAAACTAATTTGGAGTGATTGAATATAATTTTGGCCTAATTGAACCTAATGTGGGCATGAATCAAATCAAGGGGATAATTAAATGGGAATATGCATTGTATGATAATATTATTTCATAATTATATAGGATGAAACTATAGAATAACTAACACATACATGTTATAATGTGTATGTTATTTACTCTATAGACAAAACTTAGTTTTCAACAACTTTTTTTAACCCAAATTGAGAATTATGTCCCCACAGACATTCTTTGTGTGTTTTTCAATTACTTTTTTAACCCCACCTTTGAAAAGCTATCGAGTCAAATGGGTGATCAATCGAGTTTGAGGAAGAGGAATAACTTGAAGAAAAAACCACTAGAGCAATTAAAAGAGTTGAGAGAAAATACAAGGTACAAATGCAAGTACTTCATTCTAGATAAAGTACAAACACTAATCCCGATGAATTGAATAATGATGAAATTGACAATAATAAGTTGAATAATGATGAAATTGACAATAATGAATTAGATAATGTTGTAAGTTCACATTCAAAGTATAGAGTTTTTGATTTTGTTTATGATGAGTATATGCATAATGTTTTACCCCCAACAATAAAGAAAATTTCATGAAAACAAATAATGATAAAATTAACAATGAAGAAAATTTCATGGAAACAAATAATGAAGAAAATGTCATCCCACCACTAAACAATAAAAATAATAACTATTTTGAAACACCTTCTCAACAAATTACACCATTAACAATACCTCCAAGAATTGTGTGTAGAAAAAAAGCACTTAATTAAAGTCAATGAAAATATTTTGAAACCAATGCATAGCAAAATGTCTGACCACCATTCAAGAAGACCGGCTCAAGAAATTTGGGATAGTTTATTTCATATATTAGATTATGATAGTAAAAAATGTCAATTATTATTTTCATTGATAAAACTGATTAAGATGAGACCTACAATGTACACATTGGGACTAAGAACATCTAACATGAATGATGAAAATAATGAAATTGTTGAAAATATATATGATGTATATCATATTGTAGGCATAAAATCATGTAATAGATATTGTAATGTTGTTCGGAATATAATTATAAATTGTGTAATTCGTAGTTAAATAGGGGAAAATGATTGATTTCAAAAATAAGCTGAGTACTTGATATAAATAGAAAAACATTAATGAAAGCAATTGAAAGACATGAAAGAATTAATTAACCCAATGCCAATGAGCTTTGGTCTCTGGTAGACTTACACTAAAGGACAAGGCTATATTCAATGCTCTTAAAGAGTTAATTGAATTTTTTTGGAAAGACAATACAGGAGTTTTGCTCAATGCAAGAGATGTAGTGAAAAAAAGAGTTGGTTCTCATAATTATGAATTGCATCTGAAACATTTCTTGGATATGAATCAAACACAATTGTACTCTAAGTTTTTGAAAAAATATCCACAGATTTATATTAGTCAAATATTTTTTGATATGGCCAAACCTTTCTATACAAAAATAAATCACACACACACCACTTGTTGTTATAGGTAACATGTTGAATTTTCAATGCACTATGATATTTTTTGCCATATTAATTATACTTTGCATACAAAAAATATTTTACAAGAGTGTGGAATATAAGTTCTACCAAAATCATCTAGAGAATTTATTCCAATTTTTTTTAATGAAAGATTAGATGGACAACTCTTTTATAAGAAAGCATATTTGGATGGAAATCATAATATTTGTGATGGATTGACAAAATTAAATAATTATATCCATGAGGAATGTACAAGTGCAATTGTATATAAATTAGTTGGTTTGAGAAAATACAAATTTGTGACTTATCAAATAAAAGATAGTAAAGAATAAAAAAGGTGTGAGCTTGTTACAAAACAAATATAAGCTTCAAAATTTATGGACAAATGCAAAGATAATTTTTTTTATGAGTATGCAAAAAAAAAACATAGGGATAAATAGTTGGATGAACATTTCAAGCTAAACAAGGACACATTCCCACTTGATTCAATTATTTCAGTAGTTGACTTTGTTGAAAATTACACATTCAAACCATAAATGGAATTTTAATCATAGTATTACAATTCATCATAAGTTTCCATATTCGTGCATATAAAATTCATGCATACACATGATAGTATATATCAAGATCAAAAAATATCAAGGGAGTATCATTTATATGTTAGTGATGACTGATCACATTGTACATAGTACATGCAATGTTGTTTTGAGAAGTTCTATGGATAGTTGACTTAGAAGAACATTACTTTCAATCAACATTACATTTGGTCAGATAATTGCAAATCATAATTCAAGAATGCATGTTTTATTGGTTGAGCATGATGCACATTGCCATTGGAAGAGAACATATTTAGAATTTTATTGAGGCTGACAACAAAAATGGAAACATGATGGTGTTGGAGTATGTGTAAAAAGAGTCATTACAAGGGAGGAGTTAAAATTTGAAGAGGTTACTAATTTGACTAATGTAAAAATCATGGTTCAATGGTGTAATGAGAACATGTGTCATGGTACTCAAGTAAATTCTACTATTCATAGACTTTAGTTAATGGAGGAATAACATTTAATAGACTAAGAGGATTGTATGAATCTAATGGGTTCAAGTGAGCTCCATTCATTTCGTAGCTCAAATACAGGTTCTTGGACTATTCATACGAGACACTTGACATATTTATTTTTTGTATGCATGGAATTTATTTGGAATGAGTGTGACTCACAAGAATGGGTGGATGACTGGAGTTATAGACCTCTAATTCCAATCAACACATATCAAGTTCTACTAGTATTGAAACTTACATAAATGACCTTGTCACATGACTTTGACCATGTATTTGATCTAGTGTAGCTATGTAGAAGATTAATCTTCATGTACTATTTATTCTCATCATCTATCTTGATATTGTCATTAAAAATTGTTTTTTATGATACAAGGTATGCTTTTACAGTTGTTGCAGATGAGGAAAATTAAGAGGGAATATATTACTACTTATGTCTATGGGTATATGTAATTAAAAAATTGACTTCTCCGGTCATAGATGAAGAAAATATTGATTATCCTACTGGTTCTATGGTAGTCACTAGAACTTGGCTTTTATGATATCCTATCCAAAATTTAGATATATGGTTGTTTAAAGATTTTGAAATGCACAAGAAAATACTTCACTTTTCAAATTTGGTTCTTGTAATGAATATTAAATTAAAAAATATCATGGGAGGAAATTAAATAAGAATCTATGGAAATTTTGTGAGTCAGACCATGAAGCTATTCTTAATACTATCAAGATTAGAGCAAATCTTTGTGGTTCATTGGATTGAAATGCACATATATGTTGACATGTAAAATGTAGATTTAATGAATTCTACCAATTTTGTTTTTGTTTTTTAAGGTATTACATACATAAATTTCATTTTTTATTATTTAATAAATTTTTTTTGTAGGTTATTGGTGCCAAATAAGCTTCCACCTTCACACGATTGGCACTGTTAGTAAATAATTTCATATTTTTGAAGCTAAAAGAAGCTTACTGATATAAATTGCCTACTTGCATGACATATTTGCACAAACTCAAAATATCTAATGCCTATTTCAATGTTTTTGTGTCCACCTTGACACTCCCAACCTATTACACAATGTTTCAACCTTCACTTAAGACTTGATTTAAACTTGTACTCTCAAAACCTTGATCTTCTAGCCTTATTATTCAGGTCTACAAATCTGAAATACAACTTTGTATATTTCTCTACTCAACCTCAACTCATGACACCACTTATATCAGCTCCATATGACCCTTAATACAATAATTAATTAGATGGTTTCAACAATTTATGTCCTTTATTATGGTTAATTCTCACAAAACTCAAAAATCTGCTTGTTAACACCTATGTTATAGGCCTATTTTGGGTCATTTATAATTATATCTACATCCCAAGAATATTTAATCACCCTAGGCACATTATATACAACTAACCCAAGCTACCTATAAATTTATAGGATCCATATCTCAATCGTTTGGGTGATATGATAATTTTAGTCTCCTAAATCTCTATTTTGCTTATTTAGACATAAGTCTGATTACATACAATCACTTATAAGATTCTTTAGATAGTCTTCCAAATAATCAAATCATATATATCTTCTTAAGATGATAATTTAATAGGTGTGGACAAGGTTTCAATTCATGTTTTTAGTAAGACTTTAGGAGATATACAAGTTTATTTATTCTAAATTCCTCGCTTTCTTGACTTTTATAGACCTGAATGATATAATCATCTATTTAGAGCCTTTGAAAGGTATTCAAAGGATGAGACCAAATAGAATAAATAGAGGGGGTTATGATAGAGTTATCTACCAAATTTAAATCCATTTGGATGGTCATTTTCAATTTAGACCACTTTTAGTGACTAAAATATCATGTCTTAAGGTTATGAGTAAGAACTATGCCAGAATGGGTGGTGGGTTTGTCGACTGGGTGTGATGGGAGACCAAAAACTTGGTCCTAGTTATTATACTCCCCTATATAAATGTTGGTAGTGCCAGTTTTTAGCCACTAATCACTGAAAAATAGAGTTTTGCAACTACAACTTAAACTTTGACAACATTTTTTGTTAGTGTTTATACACTCTCAAACAATAGTGAAAATGTGCTTAAAGGTGGAATTGAACATGAAGGTTGTTGGAACACATGTAATTTTTCAATCCAGACATGTTTAGAGTTATGGATTTTCACTTGGGGGTCCTGAAGGTAGAAATGCCAGTTAAAACTCAAGAAGTTGTCTCTTTACTGCCAACAAGTTACAGTTAAGCACCTTTTATTGCAGCTTGTATCACACATTAATATTTAATTTTATAATCACTTGATTTAGGGTGAAATTATAGTTATTTCATGTGCATAGGAGGGATCTTATGGTTTGTCCATATGACTTATTGTTTTCATTTTCTGCATGTCTGAAGTTAGTCTAAAAATTGACATTTTTCTTGGGTTGGGAAGGGCATTCTTGAGCCCAAAATGGTTGGTAGATTTATAAAATGATCATGATGGGATGGAAAAACATATTTATAGATGTTATTCACCCCTAAAAATGTGTTTGTAGTGCCATTTTTTAGTCAAGACGCACCAAAAATGGAGTTTTCTAATTGTAGCTTCTACTTTGACAATATTTGTTGTTAGTGTTTTTGCACTCCTAAATAGTAGTGAAAATATGATTACAGGTGGACTTGGGACATCATGGTCATTGAAACATATGTAATTTTACCATATGGACATGTTTAGAGTGATGGATTTGCACCTGGGGGTCCCAGAGACATAAATGTTAGTTGTAGCTCAAGAAGTTATCTCTTCACTGCCAAACAATTGCATTTCAGGACCCGTTACTACAACTTGTACCATGCATTGATATCTAAGTTTATATTCAATTGATATAATAAAAAATTAAAAATAATTCACATGCATAGGAGGGATCTTATAGTTCTTCCATATGAATTAATATTTTCATTTTATGCATGTTTGAAGTTAGGCTAAAAATTAACATTTTCCTTGTGTTGGGAAGGGTGTTCTTGAGTCAAAAATGGGTGGTGGGTTTGTTGATCGAGTATGATGGGAAGAAAATAACCTAGTAATAAATTTTATCCACCCTTATGGACTTATTTTTAGTGTCATTTTTCATCCAATAAGCACCGAAAATGGAGTTATCCAACTGCAACTTTAACTTTGACAACATTTGTTGTCAATGTTTCTGCACTCCTAAACATTAGTGAAAATGTGATTACGAGTGGACTTGGAAATCATGGTCATTTTATAACATGTAATTTTACCATATATATGTGATTTAAGTGATGAATTTTCACTTGGGGGTCCCAAAGGCAAAAATGCCAGTTAGAGCTTAAGAAGTTCTCTTCACTTCCAAAAATTTGCATTTCAGGACCCATTATTGCAACTTGTGCCACACATTGCTCTCTAAGTTTATACTAGCTTGATCCAAGGTGAAATTATAAGTATTTAAAATGCATATTAATGATCTTATGGTTCATCCATATGACTTACTATTTTCATTTTACACATGTCTGAAGTTAGGCTTAAAATTGACATTTTTCTTGTGTTAAGAAGGGCATTCTTGAGCCTGGAATGGGTGGTGGCTTTGTTGATCGGGCATGATGGAAGGCCAATAAATTTTTTTAAGATATTATACACCTATTTATACATGTTTTAAATACCAATTTTTATTCAATAAACACCGAAAATGGAGTTCTCCAATTGTAGCTACAATTTTGACAACATTTATTGTTAGTATTTCCATGCTCCTAAATAATAGTGAAAATATGCTTACGGGTGGATTTGGAAATCATGGTAATTGGAGAGAATGTAATTTTCACATATATATGTGATAAAAATTATGTATTTTCACTTTGGGTTCTTAGAGGTAGAAATGATAGTTGGAGCTCAAGAAGTTGTCTCTTCACTACCAAAAAGTTGCATTTTAGGATCCGTTATTGTAACTTATAACATGCATTGCTCTCTAAGTTTTTAATCATTAAATTTGGGGTTAAATTAGAGGTATTTAAAATGAACAAGAGGGATATTATGGTTTATCAATATTACTTACTATTTTTATTTTACACATGTCTAAAGTTAGGCTAAAAATCAACATTTTTCTTGTGTTGGGAAGGGCATTCTTGAGCCCAAGATGGATGGTGGGTTTATCGACCAGGTGTGATATGAGGGAAAAAACCTGGTATTATATGTTATAATCCCATTTTAATGTGTTTTTAGTGTTAGTTTTCAACTTAAAATCATTGAAAATGGATTTCTCTAACTGCAACTTCAATTTTGACAATATTTGTTGTCAGTGTTTTCGCGCTCTTGAATAGTAGTTATCCACCTCTAAGGTATTTTGGATATTTTAAATGTATTCATAAAAATTTAAAGGATAATTTTAGGCTTCTCAATCATGGGTTGAGCTTCAATCATGAATGTTATGGGTTTGTGTAAGATCTCATGATTCATTACACTTATTTGTAGGTCTGTACTTGATCTTCAAGAGTCTATTAGAATGATGTAGAAGGATGATTACTTGAGATATATATATATATATATATATATATATATATATATAGAGAGAGAGAGAGAGAGAGAGAGAGAGAGAGAGTTCTCATGAGTCCTTAAGAGAGATATTGTCTTTTCATGATTGGGATACATCTTAAAGAGGCTATTAAAATCTAAAGAATGATGTAGAGGGCTGCAAGAAGGATGAAGGAGGGTCATTAATGAACTTATAACTATTATTTTGAGGAAAAAATTCATATTTAATGACCATTATCAACATGATAGTATAATCAACAAGTGTATCTATCTCTTTCACACAACTCTCTTCGTAGTATTTGTTCCCAAATAGACATTAGGATATAATTACATTGGATAAAATACTAAGGAATGTTTACAACATGATAGTATAATTTTGAGGTCATGAATAAAAGGTTCATGTCATTATGAAGATATATTACCTTATGAAGGTTAATTCCCTTATGAAGATCCATGCCCTTATGAATGTTCATGCCCTTATAACCAAAATGATGCCTATATAACCAACCTTATGACTGTCACACCTATTGATGCAGGTGCATCTTGATAAATAGGATAAAATAGTATTGTTCATGTCATTAGGATTCTTAGGGAGGTGGTTAATTAATAATAAGCCTATATGAGGCATTGGAAGCGTGTTTAAAGGTCATTTAGAAGCTTAGGGAGGTTTCCCTCCAAAATACTAAATTTAAATTTTCAAATGTTTATTAAGCAATGTATGGATATTTGTTATTATACAAAGATTGTAATAAGTTATCAAGGGTGTTTTAGTAGTATAGGATATTAATTATATGTATTATAGGGATTCCATAAGTCATATTCATCTTCATGGGACAAAATAAAGTAAAATGTATTATAATACTATTTTAAAAGGTTATTTGATAACTTAAGTTGGATAAGTTGATGAAGAATATCAACTTAATATAAACACTCCAAGATTTGAAAATTCCCTAACAACATGATCATCATATATCCTATAACTTTGGAGCTATACAAAACTCTTCACAGGATAAAAAGGCCAAATTACACCATTGGAGAGATTAATGATAGTTTACAATCTACTAAACACAGTTATGTAAGTGTGTTTTGGAAAATTTACTATTAATAAAGGATAATATTTGTTTAAAACCTATGTATTCACATATATTATGAATAAATTAATGTTATTCATTCAATTCTAGAACGTGTTTGAGCTTAGATTGAAGTTTGTCTCCTTGGAACTCACAATACCCCTATTTTCTATATGAGGATAGTCTTCTTAGCCACTTATATCATAGGAAAACTCATGCATGTATTGAAAATGAATCTTGGATTAGTTTACTGAGTCTTATAATATTATTTTTCATGTGTTGGGTTGATTGGATAAGTCTTAGATTATATAAACAATTAATAAGAAGCTATCAGCTTTTAAAACTCAGAAAAACACTTAAACAGGGTTTAGTGACATTAAAAGACTCATATCTTTGTTTTCAACAAGTGAAATTCAACAAAAAATTGTATGAATGTTAAGGATCATGTATATAAACTATTTCAGGATTTATTTTGATGAATGAGACCCTGTGAAAGAAGAAAACATGGTCTGTGATAATGTTTCCTATAGGTGTTGATTTGTCAAGACAGGGAAGAATAGTTTTGGATGAGAATTCTTGTAGATGAAGTCAATAATATTTTTTTGAGACTCGAGATTTTTTTTTTATCATTGAAAAATATTGAAGAAGTTTTTTTTAGGTGTATAGATAACCTAATAAGCGATTTGGCCTACTAAGAGCCAATTAGGCCTAGAGTCCTAAAAGATGAAATTGGTCTAGAATTGATCTTTTTAAGAAACCAATGAATGGAGATTGGTTTATTCACAATATAATTAATATATATATATTGACAGGACTTTAAAAATACTATATAAGGAGTATATGAGTCAAAAACATCATTCTTAAGGCCTAATTGTTCTAAACTGTCCTATAGAAATCTAGAGATAATGTTTAGGTTTTGGATTATCAAGTGTCTTAGTAGATGTTTAAACCCATACAAAGGAATTATCTGAGTAAAGTTATAGTATTCTAAGCCTTTCATTAGTATACTAGAGGTATTGATTCAAAAACATTGATTTCCAAGTTGTGAAGAGTTTATATCAAGACTCAAATTGATTGTTTCCAAAGTTGTAGGTTTCCCTTAAGAGAGTTAAGAAGGAAAGATCCATCAAGTAACATCACCTATCTAAGGGCCTCAAAAGACCATAAATCATTTAAACATAACCATACATGCTATATTGAATCATAACAATGCTTCTTATTGACTACAATATGACCACTTAACTCCTTTTAACTAATATGTACAAACTTGGATCTTTTAGTTGATGTTCCTGCATCACTTACATAGCTTGAATAAATGGGTATAAGTACTTTGAAACTAGATAAATTAATATTATGTATCACTGGTCAAACATTTCACTTCATGGTAATATAAGTATAAATAATGTTCCATTCTCAAATGTGGATCAATGGTCAAATATTACACTTCATTGTAGATAATAATAAAAACCATAAAGATATACAAAACAATAATAAAAACCATATCAATACAATAATAATAAAAACCATAAAGGCATAAAAAATAAGAACATAATAGAATGTTAAGTGAATGTCATATAGACATACAATGTAAATAATACATACATTGACATATAGGTATACAAAATATTACATCATCTAACAACATAATATCTAATGCCGGGTGAATGTCATATACGCATACAATGCTAAAAGTGTGTAAATTGACATATAGGCATACAAAAATATATATCATATAAGACATCATAGTCATCAAATAGCCTCCCTCTCTTTGCCTTCCTCAAAGAAGACTCTCCCTGGGATGCCCTACTTGTAGATGGAGATCTCTCAAATGTCTTAGATTACTCCAAGTTCTGATTGTGGGTCCTATGCTGGTAACTTGCTTGCAACTAAACTTATTCAAATAAAAATATTATTAAAAAATTAACATAATATACATGAAACCGATTTAATAAATTAATTTTAAAATATAATAAAAAAATCATTTAAACATACACTTATTGCAAGCTCATGGTCCTGTTCAATCTACTTCTAATGCTCAATTGGGTCAGTGACAGGTTTAACTACACACAAGAATGTGAAATGATGAAGAAAAATGAGGAGGTGTTGTAGTAATCATCTGAATTGGACTGTTAGATGTCATTTGAGAACCTTGCATACACAATACATTCACATAGGTTATATTTTACCAAGTACATGCAAAATTAATAAAATAAATCTATATTTACAATTTAATATGTACTTCTGTGAGTACCTATGCAGATGACATTGCAGTAGCAATACATTTGTTTGTCTCAGCTCGTAGTGATGGAGGAGTGTCTACTCCAGTCATCAACTAAACAAACAATGTTATTTAGTTTTATATAAACTATTGAAGATATATGGTAATTTTTTCCCCTTTATTAAACCAAGAGTGTATTTAATAGCAGTGTACTTAAATTTTGAGATCCTTGATAGATAAATTTAACTTAAGTATTAGCCTAAATATACATAGAAAAAATGCACATAGATTAAATTAACTCAAAATTTTACCTCTGTATACATAAATGGTGTCATACTAACATAGATGAATGTAGTAGTGGATGACTCACTAGTTGGCTCCATAAATGAAAACATAGGCTGAGTAAGATAAAATAATACACCTATGGACCATGACAATGAAGGCACCTCCTGTAACATACCAATTACATATATATTATTAAACTGATGTGTAAACTAATTTTTATCTTTCAAATTTGTATGTATAACTTAAATTTAACATGAAATTTATATAAAAGATATCTAGATGCATGTAGCATCCAATGTGTGCACACCAAACGTGCATGCCAAAAAATCATCACTCAAGAGTATATCATCCAAGCCCTTTGAAGAATCATCATCATCATCATAAAAAGGTCCAATGCATATTACACCAAAATATATGTAGGGGTAGGGTTAGGTATGAACATTAGGTGGAGTATTTCCAACATCGGTCTCTAAAAGCCTACTCATATGCTGAACGAGTGTATCGATAAGTCTACTAAGTGCATGCAGAGTGTCAATTTCCATGACCTCCTTCATCATAGAGGGAATATCACAATGAAGTGGTTTTTGGGTAGGGATCCTTGTAGGATGATTAGCTGCATGATGTGCACCTAGTCAATCTTATGAAGAGCCTTTCCCTTAGCCCTAAAACTCACCATAGTCAAAATAGTTTGGAATCTCATTGAGGACAAACTCATAGTAGAGTTTTCTCAAAAAATACAATGGGACCTGATGGTTGTTACATGGTGGATAATCAAACACCATCCACCATTGGTCCCATAAATTATCTTTAATCAAGTTATGTTGGCATCAGTGGATAGGGAAACATTTAGTGGTAAGTGGAAATGGTGCATTTGTGGCTGGGTTGATGAATAAGGCACACATTTTATATTTTATTATATATTTATTCTTCACCTTTATATGCTGATAATTTATCAACATAGTAAGCCCTACATGTATCCTTATATGATTCCCATCTGTCAATTTGACTTGTTACTAAGTCAACTTGACCTAATATCGACTCTAGGGTATTGGTTGGATAGGTAAGGTGGATGTTGGTGGAAGTGGGGTCCCTTATTCTCTTAATTATTTGTTCAATTTCAATTTTGTTTTCATTATATGTGTATCTAGATCCTCCTGGCTACCCAGGGGATATTGTGGAACTGTAGGAGGGATAAGAGGTTTAGGCAGAGGGTTAGGAGGAAGGTTAGTAGAGTGGCCACTTACACCAAAGTGGGCTATTTAAAAAACATAATTTACTAATAAAAAAATGCAAAGAATAAAAAAATACAAAAAATTATGGTTATTAGGTTTATCTTTTTATCAATTACCTCCTCTTTATGGTGGCATCATTGATGTGGTGAGCGTTTTATATTTCCAATGAAGATCGTGTGGTAGCATAATAAGTAGAGAAAAACAAGATCCCATGATGGCACAAAACAACAAATAAAAAATGTGAATGAGATGTATAGGGGGATCGGGTGCATTTTTAAAAAAGTTTTAAGCATTAAAAATACATGTGTTATGGCTCGGTATCCTGAGACTAAAATTTAAATAATACATACATGTTATATTCATAACGTGTATGTGTTATGGGAAATGTCCACACAATTATCCCCCAACTCCATGCACATACCTGAAATATATATATTTTTTGTAGTCCATAAAGGTTGCAATTAGATTTTTTATGAATAATAAATACTTTACATATTAAAATATATAAATCAACTAAAATTTGGAAAAAATAAATAGTTTATTAATGAAACTAAATAATAATAAATATTAATTGTCAATTATTTGATATGAGATGGAAAATGAGATCTTCTAGGCCTTTTTAAGAAAATAATATTTCTCCTAAAGATTTTTCTTCTTTGTTTTATGTCTCTAAGAAGAGGGAAGATTTGACAACCTTTCAAATGATCAATGGAATGGGGGGAGGGATTGACTAAATAATATCACAAATCTAAATAAAGGCCATTTTTAAACACCATATTAAAATAATAATGACATTTCAATAAATAAATACCCCACATTAAGAATAATATGATAATTAATCAAATTATAATATAGGAAATCCCTTTAAAGGACTTTAAGTCCCAACCCTTAGATCAAGTATATCTCAACTATTGATCCATTTGCCTTAGGAAAACCCTAAAATTATTTTTATAAAACCATGTCTAATCTTTGAAAAAAATTGTTGGCTACATCCATCATTTACCATGCTTCCACCCTCCAACAACCAACACAGGCTTCTTCCCTTATAGAAGTCATTGTACAGTCATTTTATTAGTTTGATTTTATTTTTAGTGGTTTTTAGAGGCTTGTATACTACCTCTGTCTAGATCCCATATTGAAAATTTGATTTAATATTTAGGTCAAAGGGTTATAATATTATTATTTTTACTCCTCTATGCATTATTTATTTTTCTTCAAAAAAAGAAAATTGCTTTTAGCAGAGTCAAAATAATTTTACTTGGTAAATTAGAGATGCAATGTGTGTGTGTGTGTGTGTGTGTGTGTGTGTATTAATTGTAGAAGAAATGAATTTATTTGTATTCAGAACATGGCCCACTGTTAGTATTAGGTTGAATAATGACACCCATGGCACTGGGCATGTGGGCCTTGACTCCTTGATCTCATGGCGTGCCACAAAGGTGTGGGTGGTCGTGCTTCATCTCCACCCATGGGTGGGCTAATGAGATGTTTCCCCCATCCTAATATCCTCCTCTTTTTTCCTAAATTTTATTTATTATAATATAAAACTTTTATCTTAAGGTATATTTAAATATAGCTTTCTTGGAAGTTCCCCTCCCTATATTTTTTTTTGTATCAATTGATACTTTACATATACATGTTCTCATAGGGTTTTATACTATTTTATTTTTGTAATAAGTGGGTCAGAGGCTATGCTTATTGATATTTTATTTTTAGAGGCTATTCCTTTTTCTTCTATGCAAAAGTCCCTATAAAAGAAAATGTTTCAAATCTATTTTGCAAACTATTTTACTATATTTTTTAAGGGAAAAACTTTTGTAATTAGCAAAATCTTCCTGGGATATTTCCAAAGCTTTATGTTCTATTTCCAAAAAACCATGTGCAAGTTTTTTAGGTGTTTAAATTCTGAAAACCCATGTATATTGTAATTTATCTTGGATTTACCTTTTTAATTCATATATTTAGTAGTTTCCATGGATAAGTTTTCTTGAATGTCTATCTTCTTATAACCCATGTATATTAAGATTTCTAATAGATTTACCTATTTAATCCATACATTTAGTAGTTTCCATTGATAATTATCATAGAGCTCCCTAAAGCTTTTGTCTTGGTTACATAGAGTATTTGTAATGAAATTACTTCAATAATAAAGTAGGATAGCAAAAATAGATCCAAATATGACTGAAATATATCAGAATATATGATAATAGACAAGCCACTTTGAGGGGGAAACCTCCACAAATTTCAATAAGAGCAAAATTCACAATTTGATGATAAATAATTATCCACTACCTCCTATATATATTCTATTTAGGTCATGGTTACTCCATAGGCCGACCTAATAACCAAATGAATGCATAGAGAAATGAGATATAGCATCAAAGAGGGATAAGTAAGCCACAATTAAACTATTCCTATCCTAATACATGCGATAGGTTAGGGGCGTGGCATGCCATTCACCTTCAAACCAATGTTGTCCTCAATGTTGAACAACTCTAGATGTTGTTTCATAAAATCTTTACCTTCCCAAATTGCATCTTCACTGCTCAGGTTCTTCCACTTGATTAGATATTCCCTAATCTCTCTAGTTCTCAACCTCTTAGTACATTTTTGGAGGATCTTCTCTGGTTCCAAAATGACTCGTCCTTCTTCATCTAGTTCTGGGAGCTCTATCTAGGCTGAAACTTTCTATCCAATGACCTTCTTTAAATAGGAAACATGAAATACTGGGTGTATGCGAGATGAATGAGGTAACTCGAGCTTGTAAGCTACACTTCTAATTTTTTATAGAACCTGATAAGGGCCATAATACTTAGGAACAAGTTTGTTGTCCTTTTTATGTTACTTCAAGGACATCTTTTTGTAAGGATGCAAACGTACAAATACCCAGTCACCCACCTCAAAATTTCACTCACTACGGTGTTGATCTGCTTGTTGCTTCATCCTATTTTGTGCCAAGGCTAAATTCTCTATCAAACTAGCCAAAACCTCTTGCTGATGATGAATGTGCTCCTCCACATCTCAAACCTTGGTTTGCACCTTTAATGAAGAAGTGATGGAAGGTGGATGGTAACCATATAGTGCTAAAAATGGAGACATTTTAGAAGAGGTATGGAAAGATGTGTTATACCACCATTCTATAAGTGGTAACCATTTAACCCAATGTTCCTGTTTATCTGATACAAAACAATAGAGATACCCTCTAAAAATTTGTTAACCACTTCTATTTGTCCATCAGATTGGGGGTGGTAAGATGAGTTATGAGCTAACTGAGTAGCCAAATAGGAAAATAGTTTAGTCCATAAATTACTAGTGAAAATAAGATCATGATCACTTATAATTATTTTTGGGGTTCCATGTAATTTTAGAACTGCCTCCAGAAAAATAACTGCTACTGTACTTGCTGAAAATGGGTGTGAGAGAGCACAAAATTGGGCATATTTTGTAAGCCTATCCACAATGACCAAGATAACATTATTACCTTCAAAACAAGGCAACCCTGTGATGAAATCAATGAAAACCTCCTCCCACCTTTAACGGTTGTAACAGACCCGGGGTCTTAACTGTGTCACCTTTATTCTATTGGCATATCAAGCATTCTGCCACAAACTTTTGTACATATCCCTTGAGTCCTTCCCAAAATACTTGTTTCTTAATTTTGTGATAAGTTTTCAAGAACCATGAGTGTACCCCAATTGGAGATGCATGAAACTTTTCAAGAATCTTATGCTTAAGCTCTGAATCTTTGCACAAGTATAACCTACTCTTATACCATAGGACATTACCTTTCCATTCAAATTTATCAGAGGCTAAAGTACCTTGCTAGAGATTCTAAATTAGAACCTATGTATCCTTGTGTTACTCCCATTCTAACTTGGCTTCATCCACCCAATCTGCTTTCAACATGGATATTGCACAAAGTAATGCTTCTGTGGATGTATCCTATCTGGATAGTGCATCTGTTACTACATTATCTTTAACCTTCTTGTAGATGATTTCAAAATCATAACCAAACATTTTGGTTACCCACTTTTGTTGTTCCTCAGATGATAATATTTGCTCCAAAAAGTATTTGAGACTATCATGACCCATTTTCACCTTAAAGTGTCTACCCATCAGATAGGGCCTCCATTGTTTAACAACATGAATAATATCCATCATTTCTTTCTCGTAGATAGGTTTCTATAGATTATTACCTTTGAATTGATGACTCTCAAATACAATGGGTCTTCCTTCCTGCATTAGTATTATTCCCAACCCAGATCTAGAAGCATCACATTCAATAGTGAATGTCTTTGAGAAGTCTAGAGTAGCCAAAATTGGGGTGGTGCACATAGATAATTTCAATTTCTCAAATGCCTTAGTGGTAGCATCATTCCAATGGAAGGAATCCTCATTTAGTAATGTAGTGAGTGGAGCCACTATGCTACCATAACCTTTAACAAATCTTTAGTAATAACCTGTCCTAGGAACCCTAAAAGGTTTTTGAGAGTTTTTGGCATGGGCCATTCCATCATAACTTTGATCTTCTGGGGATCAAATTTGACACCTTCATGGGAAACAATGTGACCTAGGTACTCTACCTCCTGTACTCTAAAAGCACATTTGGATGGATTCACATAAAGCCAATGCTTCTCCAAAACTATCAACACCTGTTTCACATGTTGCAGATGTGCTTCCCATGTCTGACTATAAATCAATATGTCATCAAAGAAAACCAACACAAACTTCCTTAAAAAAGGCCTAAAAACAATGTTCATCAAGATCTAAAAAGTATATGGTGGATTTGTAATACCAAAGGGCATTACCAAAAATTCATAATGGCTCTCATGCATTCTAAAAGTAGTTTTATGAACATCTTCATCCTTGATTCTAATTTGATGGTACCCCGAGTGAAGATCCAATTTTGTGAAATAACTAACACCATGCAACTCATCAAGTAAATCATCAATTAATGGAATATGAAACTTATCTTTGATGGTGTACTTGTTGAGTTCCCTATAATTTGGGCACATCCTCCATGTGTCATTCTTCTTCCACACTATGACCACTGGTGATGAATATACACTTTTGCTATGCTTGATGATCCCTGCTTCCAGCATCTCATGGACCATATTTTTGATTTCACTCTTCTATGTATATGGATATCTATATGGTCTGATATTTAGTGGTTGACTCCCTAGAAGTAGTTGAATGGCATGATCATGTTCTCTTTTTGGTGGTAGTCCTTTTGGCATGGCCCCAAAAATAGATGGGTGGTCATCAAGAATCATCTGTAGATCATGATGTGTAGATGCCTGTGTGGGTTGAAATTTTATGAAACATAATCGTGCAATAATTCCCTCTGCCCCTTTTTTTAGCATCTTGGTAATCTGATGTGAACTAATCAATTATAGAGATTTTGCCTATAATCCATGTAGTTTAATTTTCCTTCCTTCAAAATGAAAGTGCATGAATGGAAGTTCGTCTCAATAATACCCAAAGTTGTGAGCCATTAGACTCCCAAAACAATGTGTGTGTTACCCATGGGAATAGAAAACATAAGAGAATCAAGATTGTACTCACCCATAACAAGCTTAATACTATGGTATTTGTCTGAACAATTAATTATGCCACCATCTACAATCATGACCTAAAATTTTGGTGCTAGGTAGATGAAATAGTTCAATCAAGTGGCCAACTTATGGTTGATGAAGTTATGTGTGCTCCTCGAATCAATCAACACTGTCACCTTCTATTTCTTGAGGAAACCCGCCACCTTAAGAGTTTGTGGAGTGCTAATATCTGTAAGTGCATGACAAGAGATTGTAGGTTGGGAATATTTAGGTACCTCCTCTATCTCTTCCTCATCATCATTGGAGGCATCATCTTCTTCTTCATCTTCATTAGATCCATCAATGTAGAATAACTTCTTCTCAACATATCTATGTCCTTTGCTCCTCTTGCTGTCACAACTGAAACATAATCCTTTTGCATTCTTCTCTTCAATTTACTGAGGGGTCAATCTGGTAGGTAGAGGAAATGTTGGTGTCAATATGCTATGATCTTTGAAGTGAGTGAATGGCTACTTCTTGTTTGCTATGATTTTTTTCTTAGCTCTACATGCCATGATAATAGAACCAGAAATATTAAGTGGATTAAACATTCATACCTCATGTTAAATGTGGTCCTTGAGTCCACCCAAAAATAGGTCATTCAAGTTCTCCTCAAAAATTATCTCCACATGTAAGGAAAGGTTTTGAAAATGATGAATATATTGCTTGACGGATCCAATCTATCACAATTTTTCCAGTTGGCTGAAGTAATTCTCTATCACACTATTGCCATAGTGTAATTGTAGCTTCTCTATGAAAACTGACTAGGTGACACTGAGAGTCATCTTTTTCTTTTGAGCACACAACCATCGATACCAAATGAATTGATCAGGTTCAAAATACAAGGATGCCATGGTAACCTTCTGTCCACCTAGGATCTAATGCAGAACAAAAAAATTCTCTATTTGATTGATCCAATTGAGTGTATCTTTTCCTTCAAATTTGTGTATATCCACCTTTGGTAACATGTTCCTTTGTGGCAATGTAGTTGGATTTGAAGTAGACTAGTTGGGAGAACCACCCTGATGGGGTTGTGTAATAGTGATAACTGGATGATTTGACTGATTCTTTTTCAAAGCCATCATGATATCTACCAAACTATCTTATATGGATTTCATATTAGATTGTATGCCTTGCATCTTACTTTGAATGCGTTGCAAACTATAGTCAACCTGACTCACTTTGTGATCTATGTCAGAGAACCCTGGTAAAAAAGATATTGTACATCCCCCTTATGACTCCATATCTTCCTTTTTAGGAGTTTTACCTAGATTTTTAGAACCCTTTCATCGGCCCTGATTTTGTGGACCTGCCATAAAAGGGCTTTACGATGTCGACCCTGATTGGCACTTTTGACCTGACTTTGACCAAGCAATTTTAGACTTATGTAAGCTTGAAATCATAACATATAAAGAACATACCCTAGCCAAATTTTTCTAATCTTTCGAAAAATGTAAATAACTCAAAAAAATTCTTTGAATTGTGCACTATAAAGTAATTTTATGAAAATACATAAAATGGAGATAAATTTTGTAAAACAGATCCAAATGAGCTAAAATTTTAATGGAAGATTAATTTAATGATTTTCCACCTCCATTAAAAAAATTTTAGAGAAATTCAAAACCATTTTTTATATATATCCCAATTTTAGAAAATTAGGGTTTCACCCACAAGATTGCCCAAATCACAACTATGATACCACTTGTAATGAAATTAATTCAAAAATAAAGTAAAATAGTAGAAATATATCCAAATATGATTGAAATATATTAGAATATATGATAATAGACAAGCCACTTTGAGGGGACAACCTCCACAAGTTTTAATAAGAGGAAAATTCACAATCTGATGATAAATAATTGCCCACTACCTCCTATATATAGTCTATCTAGGCCATAATTACTCCATAGACCGACATGCTAACCAAATGAATGCATAGATAAATGTGATATAACATCAAAGAGGGATAAGTAAGCTATTCCTATGCTAATACATGTGATAGGTTAGGGGCGTAGCATTATTTCCTCATAAATCTAAAACTTCACTGAAGCATCACAGATATTACTATTATTATATTTATCTTTTATATTAAAAATATGTTGAGCATGGTAATTGATGTTAGGTTTTCATTGATGTTAAAGAGAGCATGAGATCATAGTGCATTAATGACAAGGTGATCAGATTGATGGCTTGTAGAGTGTTTGCCTAGTTAAGTAATTGATGGCACGAAGACATGTTGCAGAGACCCTATGGGGTATTATGAGTACTTAGATTGATTATGGAAGTGAAAAAAATTCATTATAATAGTCATATAAGGGTCTAAGCTCAAGTAGTCATCTTGATAGATAAAGATGAGTGAGCAGATTGATGATGTCATATTTCACATGTGTGAAGGTTTCAGGAGTAGATTGATATATGGATGGATTTCCCTATGTGAGGACATCATATGGTTCAAGTTTTAGGTTTGGACATGGAATGTATAAAAATTTATTTAGGTGCAAATTTGGCTTCTCAGACAGAGTTCAATAAGTTCCCATAGCAAATTTTATGATATCGAAGATCTACTGTGAGCATTTAATCGAATCACAGATCTAACAACGAGCATTTAATCTAATCAGATAATGTTATAATGGAGCACAATATATTTTCAAAATAAGATCAATGGTGTATATTTATTTAATATGTCAAAGGATACTCAGAAGGCATGTGGGGCTGCCAAGTGGTATAAGTTCATTGGAGTCAAATAGTCAATGTGCTCAGAAGGCACACAAGGTTGCCAAGTGTCTTAATCACGGAAGCATAGATCTAAGATCAAAAATGAGTGATGCAAGGTAAAGATTAGGATACTTAAAATGAGATTGAAATATCACATTTTCTCAAAGTTTCCATGGAGCATGAGATGATGACAAAGTGTCCGATGTTTAACCAATGACCGTTGGCATTTGAATTAGCAAAGGGAAAAACTAGTCTACAATATTTTGTTAATATCTTTTGATCTAGGACAAATTTGAAAGTGATGTAAAAGGAAAAGTTGTATAGGAATCCAAGGTGCATATAGAGACTCTAGTTATAATGTTTTAATGTTTATATAGTCAAAATTATTAAGATACAAAGTTGACTGTGTGTTTGACCATGGTCTGTAAGCGATCTAATAAGGATATTTGAGTTAGTATTAATAGTATTTTGATGTTTCAAGATGAACTATAAATTTGAGAGTGTTATATACTCCATGAGGACCATTTTTGTGGATTTTTAAAGTTTGACCAATGCATATTCAATGTGAACAAATGCTTATAAGTTGACTATGTTTGTTGAATACACTAGCAATTTGAGTGACCATCTTACAGAGGTAAGTCAAAGGTGTTCTAAGCATGATTGAAGAAAAAAATAAGTATGGATATGTTATATAAGTATCTAAGGATTATTATAAGTCATTTTTTTTCATATTTTCCCCCTGATTAGATATGGAGAGTTAAAATAGCTTAACTATATATGACCAGTCTGAGTGGTCATTCTGAGGAAGTTGAATTGAGTGGTTAGAGCCTATGTTAAAGTATATAATACACATGGAGGTGTTGAAAAGGTCATGAAGGTTTCAAAAATGTGATATAATGATATGGCTATGTAAAATATTTAATTATTTGCTTGAGAAGTTTGAGACTGTGTTTTTTGTATATAAAGACCTAAGAGCAAGAAGACCTAATTGGTAGGTTCAAGTGTTGAGTTGGTATTCTAGGTGGCATGGACCCATATGAGAGTGAAAAAGGGGATATTAGAGATAGGTTTTATGTTTTTGAAGCATTGGTAATGGATGAAGGTGGTCCAAGCAGTCTCACATGTAATGTGTGAGTATGAAGGCCTAATTTTTTTAGGTCTCACCAAGACCTAATGGTGGTATGAGGTTAACGAGGTAATACTCAACCGATGAAGAGTGTGGTTCTCATATGTAACATGTATATGGACCTATTTTAAGTGTGTTTCAAATATGTAAATCATCTTGGCTGACCAAGATGGGTTAAAGGAAGAGAGTGGTATAAGTACAAGGTCTAATTAGACTAATTGTGCTAGTTATGTGGTGCAGATTCAAGCAAAAAAGAGAACCTTTGAAAAAGAAGGTATAGGTCATTTAGGACCATCATAATGTGAGAAATATCATACATGTTTATCTGATCAATTTGATGTAGGAAGACACATAGGTCATTGGACCTAATGAGCCTAGAAGAGGCAGTTTGAGGAAGTTAGCCCTAGAGGCAGCTTGAGAGAGATTAGAGGTGAAGAGTGTAGATAGAGGTGATCATCATCAGTTGAAGAGTAACAACATGTGTTAAAAGTGATTTGTTTAGGTAGTTGAATGGGTGATTTATTTCTTAGGGGGTTGGTTTTTATTTTCAAGGTAAATCTTGCTAAAGGTCTAGTTGTTATGGGTGCTCAGATAGACAGGGACAATTACTTCTTATGGGATTGGTGTCTCACTAAACTAAGGGATGGGTGTTCCTTGATCAGTGAGTGCTAGTCTAAATGTTGGATCTTATTTTATAGGACTGTAGTCCATCTTTCAAGGTTCAATGGGTTTTATACCCTAAGAGGGTTTCCCACATATATGATGTGTTCATGTAATGTATGATCTTATGTATGATTTAAATGTATGTGCTTTCATGTTTATGTTGCTTGATCAAGTTGATGTATGATAAATATTTAAGAGTTAGGAATTGAATTTGATTATATTGCATCACTGATTCACCCCCCTCTTAGTGATTGTACCTCTAAAAATTGGTATTAGAGTAGGACCTTCTTTGCAAGTTTAACCACTTGAAGGTGATCCAAGGTACAAAGATGGCTAAGTAGTTGACGAAGAAAATATTGAGTTGAGATCAATGGTCAAAAGTATTAAAGAATAGATTAGTCATTTTAAGACTAGGAAGAGTAATTATAATTCCAAGGATGATGAGCATGATATGAGTCATGAAGAGATTAACAAACATATCATGAAACATAGTGAAAAGATAAGTTATCTTCAAACTAAGTTTGAGAGATTAAGTGAAATAGTCAAAGAAGACAAGATGACCATGCAGGATCTTGAGGATCAATTAAGGATTACAAAGACTAATCTAAGTTCAAAAGATAAAATTTGTAGACATCTCAAAACTTAGTTAGAAGATATAAATGCAAAGTTGAGTTCAAATCAAGGTGAGCATAATGAGTTGAAGTCCAATCTTGATTCTATATAGATTATTGAAGAGCAAACATGTAGATTGAAATATCACATGGATAAAGAAACTAAAGAGGATGAGAAAATTCAATTGAAGACCAAGCTAGATTCATTGAAGGATGAGCATACAAAATTTGTTGTCAAGGTAAATAAAGATTGAGAAAGAGCAAGAGAGGTCAACTCAAGACACGAAGGATGCAAGAATCAAGATCAAAAAGAAAAGATCCATCAGGAAACCAAGTGACATGATGTATAAAAGATATTTTAATGATCATTGCTATGCTTATCATAAGTTTGTTCATAAGGCAAGAAACTATAGAAGGAAGAGTAACTGGTCAGCTAGAGGTATGGATAATGTAGTCTACTATATTTGTCATGAAATGGGAGATATTGATAGATTCTACCCCAAAATACATAGGAAAAGACTAACCTAGGTATGGAGACCTAAGATAGTTAAGCTTGAGCATAATGAACCTAAGACACAAGATGATATGTTTGTTGAGATTCATAATATTCATCAAGCAAAAGGTATGAATGATGTTATTTGTTTCAGTTATCATCAAGTTGGTCATATTGCAAGATATTGTAAAAGCAAGATCTGTTAGGATTGTGGAGCTAAAAGCTTCACTGATGCAAACAGGAGAGGAGGTTGCTGAAGGTTGCTGAGTTGCAGAAGAAGTTGGGGTCGGTCTGATCAGCCGACGTCGGCGGGATAGCACAGTGAAGCAACCGACGTCGGTCATATATCAGCCGACGTCGGTCACCTCCAGGCGGACAGGGACCGGCGTCGGTCGCCTGTGTGGTTCGACTGCGAGCTATTTACGGGCAGTTAGCTAACGAACCAAGAGTTTGCATGATGAGTGCTAATTTTAGACTCATAGCTGCGGATCTAATTATTGCAATTAGATGTCTAATCATTGTTTGGATGAGATCTATATAATAGACTCATGGTTGTATTGTAAAAGTGTGCTAGGGAGTAAGAGAGCATAATTATAAGCGCCTTCTGTGTGTGAGGTAGAGCTATGGTGCGTTCCTCCTAGTGCCATAGTACCAGGTGTGTTGGTGCTGGATTGGAGAGCCAGCTGGGTTCTTCAATAAGTAAGATCGTTGATCTGCAGGTGTATGTGTGTGCAAGGTCGAGGTTCACAGGTGATTAGAACCATTGCTTGATTTGCAGGTGTGCAAGGTCATACAGACAGCAACACTACAGGGAGCAGTATCAGGCAGGATCTACTTGGAGTACAGGTGTGTACTCGGATAGAGCAAGAGGAAGGCAAGGCAGTTCCTTCCATAAGTATGGTCTGTTGAATTGCAGGTTGTTGCAGATTCATGGGAGATCTACTTGAAGTACCTTGAGTACTTGTGGAGCACGTGGAGTGCTTGTGGAGTGCGTGGAGCACTTGTGGTGTGCGTGGAGCACGGGAGGTGAACACCAACTCTGTATTTGAGTTGGGTGTTGGGACCTGTGAGAGGGAGAGCTTTGGGGAGAAGAATTACTGTTCACTTGAGGCGTGGGAAACCTCTGTAAGGTGGTGGAGAAGAAGTGGCATCTTCTTTATTGTATTCTTTTCTGTATAAAGTGTTAATACAATTTGGTATTGTCTCTCATATGCTGTGTTATTCTGAATTCTAGTTACTTGGTGATCTGGTTAATTTCCGCATATTAAGTTGCTTGGTATTAGTAATCAAATTGTGTGCTTCCGGTGTACACCCTCTCCCAACAAGTGGTATCAGAGCCTTGGTTGTAGGTTCTTGAGCTTGATACCAACAGGTGGTATCTGAGCTGAGGTTGGAGGAAGCAGGTTTTGTGTTTGGTTACAGGTCACTCTCAGGGGTTTCTGATCGAGTGGGAGTAGAGCAACAGCAGATCAAAGTAAGCTAAGAATGGAGGAGTTGAAAAGCACAGATGGTCACTCACGGTCCTATGGAAAGAAAGAGCAGGTAAAAGATTATTGTTGGTTGGTAACAGATCAGCATGAAGAAACTGAAGATACAGATGTCGCAGGTGTTGTTGCACAGGATGTGTTTGCAGGTTTCTTGGATAAAGTTGAATCTTGGATAAAAGATTCGGTTGCCTCTTTCCATGCAGTTCCAGGTAGAGGAGCTGGTAAGCCTTGCCAAAGAATTGGCAAAGGGGAAGTGAAGCTGAAATTGCAGGCGGCCAACACACAGGTGTTGATGAAGGTCATGCAGGTCCCAGGTTTGGAGATATGGCTAATTTCTTCAGAAAGATTGGGTGATGAGAGATGCACAAGAACTCTCACAGCGGATGCACTTGAATTAGCTGGTGGTAAGAAAACAGGTATCCTTTATCTACTTGTTTATATTACTGATTCTTCTTTTGTTGCGAAGACGTGGCTTCGTAGGCTTGGTCACATGAGCAGGAAGGAGATGCATGTTCTTAAGCGGAAGACAGATATATTTGACAGGCTTAAGAACTGGAAAGCCTTGGTGTTTATGGAGGAGATGGCGGACAGAACCCAGTGGATGTGGCTGGATACTTCTGAGCAGGGCAGTTTGGACATGGATTTTGATTCAAAGAAGCTCGCGGGTAAAAAGTCATCACTCACAGGCGAACACAGGTACCGATGTCGGTCAGGAGGAACTGGCGTCGAACAGACAGGTGCCGAGGTCGGTCATGTGCAGACCGACGCCGGTGATGTCGGGCAGGGTAAGACCGATGTCGGTCATGGGACCGACGTCGGCAGAATGTAAGACCGATGTCGGTTAGAAGAACCGACGTCGGCAGCAGGGACACCAGCGCAGGCAGGTTGGTAGTCAGGTACAGACGCATGAAACCGACGTCGGTCGGATGCAGACTGTGGAGTGACCGAGGTCGGTCACTGTAACGGATTTTGGGTGGACAGCAAGCTGTCAAGGAGTCTCAAACACCCATACGGAGGACTGAAGGCGTAAGTAGGCCCTCAAATTCGTTGTTCCTCTTCTTCATACATGTTGCTGATTGTAGAGCAGGAAGGATCCAGGATACAGGTGTGAGCTCGGCATGGATGAGGATGTGATTCCTTGGAGGAGAACCAGACAGGTGTGTCTTGGTAGAGATGCCAGCAGGTATAAAAGCACAGAGATGAATGGATTCCTTAGTAGAAGAATGGAGAGAACGGATACATGAGATGGGAGACCAGGTATATGGTCTTGTGGAGCTGCAGGATAGTGGTACAGGTTTTGACAGGTGGAGGACGAAGCATGGCTTCAGTCAATGTCAGGGTAACTACTGTGATTTGACTTACCAGGGGGATGGTGATTACAACATCATTCTGTTGCTGTATGTGGATAGTATGCTAGCTAGCAGGGGTGTACATACAGGGTTTTGCTGAGCTAAGGGTAAGATTAGTTCAGTGGCATGTCATGAGGAGTTTGGAGCAGCGGAATTCTTTGACATGGGAGGCATGGAGATCACAGGTTGATTTTGTCTCGAGTGGGAGCCGATGTGAATCAGGTGTTGGTGAGGTTCAGGATGCAGAGCCGGAGCACACTAAGGGCTGGACAGGTACAGTGTCCGAAATCACATGAGGTCTGGTATAGACCTGAGTATTCCCATGCAGTGGGAGCTGTCAGAGAGTTAGGAGCCAATTCGTGGAAGTGGATTCTCAGGTTTTCTGAGAGGGACCGACAGCAGGTGTTGCTATGCAGGGTCAGGACTTCACTACATGTATTTGTAGGTTCGGATGTGGCAGGTTACTCGGATGACAGGTGGTACATCACAGGTTGTGTGGTGGGTTGTCTTCAGGTGGGAGCTTGAAGAGGGATACAAACCAGGAAACAGATTAGACGGAGTACGGGTACAGGTACAGTGCAGCTGTTTATCTCCAAGTGGGAGATTGTTAGGATTGTGGAGCTAAAAGCTTCACTGATGCAAACAGGAGAGGAGGTTGCTGAAGGTTGCTGAGTTGCAGAAGAAGTTGGGGTCGGTCTGATCAGCCGACGTCGGCGGGATAGCACAGTGAAGCAACCAACGTCGGTCATATATCGGCCGACGTCGGTCACCTCCAGGCAGACAGGGACCGGCGTCGGTCGCCTGTGTGGTTCGACTGCGAGCTATTTACGGGCAGTTAGCTAACGAACCAAGAGTTTGCATGATGAGTGCTAATTTTAGACTCATAGCTGCGGATCTAATTATTGCAATTAGATGTCTAATCATTGTTTGGATGAGATCTATATAATAGACTCATGGTTGTATTGTAAAAGTGTGCTAGGGAGTAAGAGAGCATAATTATAAGCGCCTTCTGTGTGTGAGGTAGAGCTATGGTGCGTTCCTCCTAGTGCCACAGTACCAGGTGTGTTGGTGCTGGATTGGAGAGCCAGCTGGGTTCTTCAATAAGTAAGATCGTTGATCTGCAGGTGTATGTGTGTGCAAGGTCGAGGTTCACAGGTGATTGGAACCATTGCTTGATTTACAGGTGTGCAAGGTCATACAGACAGCAACACTACAGGGAGCAGTATCAGGCAGGATCTACTTGGAGTACAGGTGTGTACTCGGATAGAGCAAGAGGAAGGCAAGGCAGTTCCTTCCATAAGTATGGTCTGTTGAATTGCAGGTTGTTGCAGATTCATGGGAGATCTACTTGAAGTACCTTGAGTACTTGTGGAGCACGTGGAGTGCTTGTGGAGTGCGTGGAGCACTTGTGGTGTGCGTGGAGCACGGGAGGTGAACACCAACTCTGTATTTGAGTTGGGTGTTGGGACCTGTGAGAGGGAGAGCTTTGGGGAGAAGAATTACTGTTCACTTGAGGCGTGGGAAACCTCTGTAAGGTGGTGGAGAAGAAGTGGCATCTTCTTTATTGTATTCTTTTCTGTATAAAGTGTTAATACAATTTGGTATTGTCTCTCATATGCTGTGTTATTCTGAATTCTAGTTACTTGGTGATCTGGTTAATTTCCGCATATTAAGTTGCTTGGTATTAGTAATCAAATTGTGTGCTTCCGGTGTACACCCTCTCCCAACAAGATCTCGAGTCATAAGAAGGTGCATGGACATCCTAATATGCTTAATAAAGGTCAATCCTTGGTATGGAATCCTAAGGAAGTGAAGAGCAAGAAAACTAATTCAGTTGAGATGAAAGATCAAGGTGGACTCCCTGTTAAAGCAAAAGAGAAATCAAATATGAAGAAGGCTTAGGAATGCCAAGAGAATGTGTCTTCTATCTAGATAGAAAAGGAGAATAAAAATTTAGTTAAAGTCAAGCTCAAATAAAAGACCAAAATGCTAATTGAGGCTAATTTTGAGGTATGTATGGATCCAAGAGAACATCCTACTATTGTTGATCAAGTTTCCTATAAATAAAATTAGTTGTCAGTGCTTAGTGATGAGGTTCTCTATTTAGATGAAAAGGTATGTCATGAATATTTATTGTCTTAATGTATTGTCAATTCATTCTTAAAATAAAAGGAAAATATTGTAGTAGATGAACATGTTAATTATCTTAAGCCTAAGAATAAGAACTATCAATATCAAATGACCAAAGAGGAGAAGGAATATGAAGATTTTTGGGCAACTCCTGATTTCACATTATTTTAGGACATTATGGGTTAAGGTGCCTCTATCTAGGCTTCAAGGAGACACTTGTCTGCAAGAGGAAGCATGGTGGATGCCAGTTTAGATTTGGTTGATTTTGAAGGATAAAAAAGGTCATGAAAAGATGTGTTGGTTTAATGTGGAAGGACATGATAGGATATCTTCAGAAACAGTGATCCTAAAGTCAAAGTTTTGATCAAATCTGAAGGATGGTCTAGTTGGTCAAATGGTGAAGAATGAAGATGTTGGTTCTAAAGGTCTATAGGTAGAGAATGGAGGTTTCTAAGTGTCTGATCAAGGATGGTGTGATATGACTATATTCTATTGCATAGAAAGGTATGTTGATCTTGTTCAAATGTGTTTAAGGTATGTTCAGGGTTTTTATTTTAAAGGTAAAATCTTGTCAATTGCTTAAATTGATTGATTAAATAATGAAGATTGAAGACAAGTTTGGTATGGATTATGAGGAGAATATGCTATCATATCTTTGATATCATGAAGAAGGTATCAGAGTTATATAGATTAAAAGTTGTGTATGCCATGGAGTAAGGGAGAGATAACTAAGTTAGCTTGAGTGGATTGAAGAAGATGTGCATGATGTGAGAGGGAGCATATGTGAGATGTTCTAGTGATGGTTAAGATATGAATAAGTTTGCTACAGTTGTGAATTTAATAAGATTGATATGATGACTTGATCCAACCAAGTCATATGTGTTAATAAGGTATTGAATCTTCATACATGAGTAAAGGGAGCTTGTGAGTTCTGTAGGTAGACAGGTCCAAGGATCAGAGAATCTCAAGTTTATATTGATATATGTCAAATAAAAAATGACATGAGATGGATCTTGGTGTTAGGGTAAACTTTCTAAGCTCTGTGAGTAGTTTATCAGGTTCAAGGTTCAGAGAAGTCCAAGTTTAGATTGGTGCATATCAAAGGGGGAGTAATTGATTCATATGGTTGAAAGTATGTAATTATGTTGAGCATCTTAAATAGTATTTTAATGCATACATAATGTTAAGGATTGATTGTTAGCATGTTGAGGAAGATACCCTTTATCATTAATGTCAAAGGGGGAGAAAGATCAAATGAAGGAGTTCAAATGAAGTCATTCTAAGGGTGTTTTAACATCAATGACAAAGGGGGAGATTATTGAGCATGGTCATTGATGTTAGGTTGTCATTTAAGTCAAAGAGAGCATGAGATCATAGTGCATTAATGACAAATTGATTAGATTGATGGTTTGGAGAGTGTTTGCCTAGTTAAGTAATTAGTGGATGATATTGATGGAATGGACATGTTGCAAAGTCCCTATGGGGTGTTATGAGTGCTTAGAGTGCTTATGTAAGTGAATGGAATTCATCAATCATATGAAGGTCTAAGCTCAAATAGTCATCTTGACAGATAAAGCTGAGTGAGTAGATTGATGATGTCATATTTCACACATGTGAAGGTTTCAAGAGCATTTTGATACATGGATGGATTCCACTATATAAGGAGATCATATGGTTCAAGTTTTAGGTTTGGACATGGAGCGTAGAAAAAATTATTTAGGTGCAAAGTTGGATTCTCAGATAGATTTCAACAAAGTTCAATAATTTCCCATACTTACCCAATTTTGTGATATCGAATATCTATGGTGAGAATTTAATCAAATCACAGATCTAATGGTGAACATTTAATCTAACTAGATAATTATCTAATGGAATATGTGATCTTGTCAGTTGAAGATCAATGACACGTATTTAGTAAATATGTCAAAGGATGCTCAGAAATCATGTCGGGATGTCAAGTGGTGGATGTTCATTGGAGTCAAATAGTTAATGTGTTTAGAAGGTACGTGAGGGTGCCAAGTGTCTTAATTGTAGAACTGTGGATCTAAGATCAAAAGTGAGAAATGAAAAGTAAAGACTAGGATACTTTAAATGAAATCGAAGGATCAAATTTATTCATAGTTGATAGGGGGAATGAGATGATGACAAAGTGTCTAATATTTAACTAGTGAGTGTTGGCATTTAAATTAGCAAAGGGAAAAACCAGTCTATAGTGTTTTGTTAATATATTTTGATATAAGACAAACTTAAAGGTGATATAAAAGGAAAAGTTGTAAAGGATTCCAAGACACATCTAGATACTCTAGTTATAAGTTTTGAATGTTCATACAATCAAAGTTATTAAGATCTAAAGTTGATTGTGTGTTTGACCATGGTATGTAAGTGATATGAGAAGGATATTTGAGTTCTTTTTGATAGTATTTTGATGTTTCAAGATGAAATATCTAGTGGAGAGTGTTATAGACTCCATGAGGATCATATACGTGTATTTTGGAGGTTTAACCAATCCATATTCAATGTGAACAACTAATTAGAATTTGACTATGTTTATTGAATGCACTAACAATTTGAGTGACCATCTTGTAGAGGTAAGTTGAAGGTGTTTTGAGTAGAATTGAAGAAGAAAATAAGTATGGATATGTTATATAAGTCTCTAAGGCTTATGATAAGGCATTGGTTGTCATATTTTTCCCTTGATTAGATATGGAGAGTCAAAATAGCTTGACTATATTTTGAGCATATATGATCAGTCTAAGTGGTCATTTTGAGAGAGTTGAATTAAGTGCTTAGACCCTATGTTGAAGTATATAATAAACATGGAGGTGTTTTATAGGTCCTAAAGGTTTCACCCATGTGATCTAATCATATGTCTATGTGAAATATTTGAGAGTTTGCTTCAAAAGTTGAGATTGTGTTTTCTATATATGAAGACCTAAGAGCAAGGAGATCTAATTGGTAGGTTCAAGTGCTGAGTTGGCATTATAGGTGGAATGGACCCATATGAGAGTGATAAAGTTGATATTAGAGATAGGTTTGATGTTTTAAAATCATTTGTAAATTATTAATGTGGTCCAAGTAGTCTCACATGTAACGTGTGAGTATGAAGGCTTAATTGTTTTAGGTCTCACCAAGACCTAATGGTGGTTTGGGGCTATAAGGTAATGACCAACCTATGAAGAGTGTGGTTCTCACATGTAACATGTATATGGACCTATGTTAAGTGTGGTTCAAATATGTAAAGCATCTTGGCTGACCAAGATGGGTTAAAGGAAGAGAGTGGTATAAGTACAAGGTCTAATTGGATTAATTGTGATGTTGTGTGGTGTGGATTCAAGCAAAGAAGAGAACCTTTGAAAGAGAAGGTACAAGTTAGTTAAGACCATCAAAGTGTGAAAAAAATTATACATGTTTATCTAATCAAGTTGATGTAGGAGGATACATAGGTCATTAGACCTAATGAGCTTATAAGAGGTAGTTTGAGCAAGTTAGCCCTAGAGGCAGCTTGAGATAAATTAGAGGTGAAGAGTGTAGATAGAGGTGATAATCATCAGTTGAAGAGTAGCAATAGGTGTTCAAGGTAATCTATTCAAGTAGCTAAGTGGGTTCTTGGTTGCCTAGGGGTTGGTTCCTCCTTACAAGGTAAATTTTGATAAAGGTCTAATTATTGTGGGTGCTCAACTAGATAGGGGCGGTTGTTCCTTGTGGGATTGGTGTCTCACTAAACTAAGGGATGGGTGTGTCTTGATCAGTGGGTACTAGTATAAATGTTGGATCTTATTTTATAAGACTGTAGTCTATCTTGTAGGGTTTAATGGGTTTTATCCCCATGAGGGTTTCTCAAATATATGATATGTGCATGTGATGTATGCTCTAATGTATGATTTGGATGTATGTGCTTTCATGTTTGTGTTGCTTGATCAGGTTGATGTATGCTGAATGTTTTAGAGTTAGGAATTGAATTGGATTATCTTGCATCACTAATTCACCCTACCTTTTAGTGATTGTAGCTCTAACAAAATCACCCTTTCCATCTTAAAGGTTATAAGATTCCTTTGTTATCTTGTTCTAATGGGTTTGCTTTGGTTTGCAATTTCTTATGATTGAAAGGAACAAGGAAGCTAGGCATCTCATATTTCATTTAATAGGTCTATCCTCCTCTATGGAGTGATTGGCCATATTTTTTGGTATAATTTAATTTATATAATAACCAAGCATTCTATTTACTTTTTTTCCTATATTAATTGGACTTTGTAAATATGTGAAATTTCCTAGTTTCTAATTATAATCTATTTCTTTATCTATTGTAAACCTTTTTTATTTTATTTTACCTAATTAAAATCTACTTATTCATCAATTGTAAGCATTTTTTATTTTACTTTACCATACAAAACCTCTATACTCATAGAAATAATACAAGGGATTCTACTCTTATAGAAGTACCTTATTAATAGAAGTTTAATATTATATTTTTTATCATAATAAAATGTAGCATCTTCTATACAAAAAGTACTTGGAAAATAAGCTTTCGTTCCTTTCCATATAGAATTTAAATCTTAAGAATATACACAAATATTTAAACAACTCAGTTTTGTTTCAAGAAGCATCAATCATTATTGCTAATGTAGATAATTCTTTAGGAATAATAAGACAACATAATTTCATTCTATTTCTATAATCATCTTAAAATATCACTTGAGTGATAAGAATGCTACTTGAGACCACCCATTATTAGCTTAGCCCTAGACCTATCTTAGGGCTTATTTAGACACTTATCCAGCCTTTGTGTAGGACACACATGCCCCTAAACATCTCTAAAGCATCTTAGACCTTCACTTCAACATTTTGGCACCTAGTGCCTCAGGTTCTTCCACCTGGATAATAGATACATAATCGGGACATTAGTGCGAAGGGTGCTAGTATCCCAGTTTGGATGCTATTATTCTTTTCCTACCTTTTATTACTAATGGATATCTCTTCAAAAAAAAAATCACTTAAGGTCAAACTAGACCTATTTTAAGACCACACAACACTAGAATAATATATATGCATGACTTTTATCCCTTTATCCACTAGATGGAAATCAGATGCAAATTACATAAACAAACTCAGAACAAGTTATGCATAAGAAAGGTTAGCATTCTTAAGCTCAAATTACTCAGATTTACAATCTCAAGCACACTCAAATCACTCAAACCAGCATTCATACTAGCTTCACTTACACTTTCACCAACATTTAAGTGGTGGAAAATACATCAAGCTTGATCCCTCCTCAAAGCATTGGTATGCATGCAATTCTCATCACAATAGGGTGTTAAGGATGTCCAACCTACCCCACTAACAATCATCTTTGCTACTTGTGCTAACTAGATGCCCTAGAAACATGGAGTTTTAAGGTTTGCATACAAAATCAATCAAAATAGGTCACCTATAAGGAACCAAAATTCATGTGCATAGGAAAAGGTTTGGCAGACTCAGACACAAGTGCACCCAAAAACTTAGAATAGTTTTGCACAGAGGACACTAATGCTAAAATAAGGACAATAGTGCCATTGGTGCTACTATCCATTTATGTCACTACTATAATCAAATGGTTTTGACACCTAAATCTTGTTTTTGACACTCAACTCAACCCCTATCCTAGTTTGTAGCCTCCAAATCTCTAGTCTCAGTCAATTTCCACCTAAGTATTTATTTATATTTTTAGAAAGGTCAAACTAAGTCAATTATGTTATAAATAATTGGTTGTATTTATTTAATATTTTTACTTTAATTTACTATACTCATAACCTTTAACAACTTAGGGTTTAAAATCCTTTAACCCTAAAAAGTTAAATCATTTAGTGAATTTGACTTACTTTGAATACTATCCAAACCCTAGACCTAGATGCTATTAGGGTTTATATCCTTTTGTTTTATATTTTTAGTCATTGTGTTAAGGTTTTCATACCTAATATATTCTACCCTAGCAACCCTCTTCTAAGTTGCATTACCAAATTTCATGGATAAAGAAGATTCTTTTCCTCCTCATCTCTAAGAGGGTGATAGCTACTTTCCGTCTAACCAGGTCTATGCTATCATTCCTTCACAAGGTGAGATAGCCTATACTAATATTTCAAATGTCTATACTCAACCTATCCATACTTCAAACCCTTCCCTTCCCATATCTTCTTGACATGGTGTTGGCCTACATGTTCAATCAGAAGCAGCTAGGGTTTGCACTTGTGAGACTCTATATGATCAGATTATCAGTATGAGTAAGGTCATTGCACAGTTAAATTAGAATAAAATATTATATGAAAATATTAAAAAAAATTAAAATTAGTTTACAAGACAAAAGCCTTTAGGGCACACTATTTTCAATCATGTATATGCATCTTCACCTAGTCAATTTATGGTAAACAATGTTACATATCAAAACAATAAATTACAACAAAGTGCATATATATAACTAATGATTAAAAAGTATTCAAAGATCAAATAGAATTTCAAGTGAGATTTTAAGGTAAATGATTAAATATAAGTTGATCAACGTACCTCCTTTACATCCAATGAGGAGATTCAGATATTATTGTGCATACCATAGAATGCATGGTCATCACATTAATTCATGTTTGGTATTGAAAAAAATATACTACACATCATTGCAAATGAAGAACCTATAAAATATAAATTAGTTAATCAATCCATATTGATATAGGTTCATATTAAAAAAATGACAAATTTAGAAATAGTAAAAAAGTGGTTACCAAACCCTAACTCAGAAAAACAAAAGGTTCACAAAGCACAATCAGAGTAAGAAACAATACAACAAGCACAATTAAAATAAGTAAAAGATACAAATACACCTATCCAAAATGAGGTATCACTTTCAAAGCAATATGGATTTGGTTAAAAATATATATAATAGTTTGATTATCAAGGTCAAAGGTTGGATAAACATACCCAAGGCATCATTAGTTATATTATATAATTGATAATATTGGTCAACAAGGCTTGGGATTTATTGAATATCCTAATGTAAGTAATTCACAAATATATTTTATCATGTCAAAATATCTAGATACATAGAAAATGTTTCAAAAAGAGCAAGAAATTAAGTTACAAAGTCAAAATCATGTTAAGCCAACAAGCATTCTCAAAAGTAGTTTTCTATCAAAAGAGCCTCCAAAGCACCATATGACTATAATAAACACAATTTTAAAGGGCACAGTCACAATTGATATTGTAAATCATAATTAAGGAAGGTCAACTCCATTGTAGGAGGCAATTCCCTATGCTCATCCAATACAATATAAGTCAACACTATCACTCCAAGTTATTATGATTACTATGATGCCGACAATGAATAATACTCAAATTCATAGTGAAACTCAATTCAACTACAACATATCAATTACACTGCATGAGAGGTTACCATTCTTATTTTTGACATAGGCCACATTGTTAGTGAGGCTTCCATGAGACTCATTGGTTAGTATGTTCCTCCCTTCTTGTACACATTTTATTTATTTCTTGCTTCTTGTATATAATTTTATTTTCATGTTACTTATACATATCTTATATCCGTAGAATAAAAAAATAATATAATATGTAAAAACATAAAAAAATTCAAATATTTACTCAAAAAATACAAAATTATAGATTGTAGGCTCTACCATGTTTACACTTATTATATTTTTCAAACACTATATATGCTAATCTATCTTAGTATAGTCAATTTTTATCATACATATATGCTTCACTTGTTCTTGTCGAGTGTTCACAGGTAATTATAGGAACCAGGTCCACTATAAAAATCCAAATTTGATAATATATACCCATTGGAGGCATATACATAGATACATGGGTTCCTCATTTGATACATTCACCCATTTGGGGACATCCTACACATAGTTTGATTTCTAGGTTACATCTATATAAACTCTACATCACAGATTTAACATTGTTATATCTTGATATTGATCATCCTACACCTACTCAATTTTTTTGACAACTACTACTACTTTAGAATTAGCTTATATACATATTTTATCTTATATATATTTGTACCACATGTTCATGCATATTTTAATTTCTAACTTTCCTATTTTATACTTGATTGTGTCTTTATGCTTCTTCTATTTGAGGGCATTGGAATATGTCATTGCTCTATGGCTATACACCACTTATTTTCATTATATGATTGCTTTGGATATGTTTCCATGTATTTTTGTGTGATTTATTGATTGTGTATGTAAAAATTTAAACATGTCCTTCCATGTGGATCTAAGCCAACTTGCTTGTTATTTGTGTATGTGTACATTTGAACATGTCTTTATATGTCTTTTTTTCTCATATTTAGTGACATGTGCCCATGTACCTTATTTGTGGCACATTGGCCTACTTTGTGTGCCTCATGTGTTTTGTATGTATGTTTTATTATATGCATCATGGTCATGACACTTGTCTCTTACTTGTTCTAGATGTCATGAGGGACCTCATGCATCTCCCCTTCCTACTTGGGTGCTGTGATAGACATCATGCCCCATCCCCCTAGGTAGTTACTCAGTTATTACTCAAATTTTATATTCATATACATTTATATATATATATATATATCTTGACATCCTTATGAATGCTATATATAATATACATCGTACACTATAAACTTATGCTCATATTATCTTGCATTCTGATATTATGTATGCACATTATATTAGTTTATTATAGAGATATCATATATGTTATGGTTAACACACACTTTTCAAAGATTTTTATTTTGGGGACAATTGTTGCATAGGTTAAAAAACTCCCCTCAAAAGAGGAGGCATTCATAGAGGTTTGTCACAGAGATCAGGCTATCTGAATGCAATTAGAGTACAATTTTCAGCACACAGATACAATACAAAATTTAGTTTAAGGAAAACATAGTGAGAAATAGTGACATAGAGATTAGTTTCAATTGCACATAAATTAGAATAGTTGGAAATTAGTTCCCAAATTGGGACACTAATGCAAATAAAACTATTGTCCAAGATATGGCACTCCTGTCCAGTAGCCTCAGTTTTAATAAATTATAGATTGGCCAAAAAAATATAATAGGTATAGTCTAGGTTTGCACAGGTTCAATTACATTTTAGAAATTTTGGCCTCAATTTAGCTTTGATTCATACCAATTTACTTATATTGGGGGTATCATGTATGACATGAGAATTATTATTTTAGTTTAGATCATTGGATGCAAATTATCACAACTCAATCCATAATCTATATACTTAGATATTAGATTTGGGGACATGTGCACAACACATTATTTTTGTATGCATACTTATGTACTAGTTGATAAGATGGAATGATAAACTCCATGCCATTATCTATATTATACACACCAGACACCATGTTCCAAGTTACACACTATATTTTTTCCTTAGTCCATATATAGTGGTTGGCATTCCTGAGTGGTTTAGAGTTGCCTAATATTCCCAAGTGGCCTAGAGCCATTTTACATTCTAGAGTTTCCAATGGCCAAATAGCTAATATATATATATATAATTCTAATTATTTTTATACATCTTTAGTTACATCACACAATTTTAATTTTAGACGTATCTACTACACATGGGTAGGTAATGATGGAGTCATAGTATACTTGAGTTATTGAGCCACTTACATGAGAGGGTTGGATACAACATCAGTCCAATCCAAGCTATTCATAGGTTATGATCCACCAAATAGGGGTAAAAAATGATGGAGTCAAAATTGGATGTAGTTCTTGATCCACCCACACATGGAGATTGAGCAAGCCATTAGCTTAGTTTTAATTATTCATTGATTGATCACTATCTATATGCACACACACAGGTTGTCACCAAGTTTATTCATTGGTTCACTACTTAATAAGGTGTCTTAAATAATCACCTCTCACTTATCTATTTACTCAATTTTTCCTTTTTCTTTTGATATCTCTTAAGTAAGGATTGATCTATGCATGTTTCAATTTTAGGATGCATAATGGAGCATGATTCACATACTTAGATCTAAATTCATAAGATTTGTCTCTTAGGTGAGTCTAGGTCTACTTATTTTTCCTTTATCCTATTCATTTCACTTTTTTGCATTTATAGAATAAAGGGGGCAAATATAATCATCTAAAAATGACACTTTAGTGCTAAGAGTGCTACTTGAGATCACCCATCCCTAGCTTAGTCCTAAACCTATGTTAGGGCCTATTTAGACACTTATCTAACCTTCATATGGGCCATATTTATCTTTAAACATCCCTAAAGTAGTCCTAGACCTTCACTTCAATATCTTAGTCCCTAATACTTCAGGGTTTACCACCTAGACACTAGTGCCATAATTAGGACAGTAGCGCTAATGGCGCTAGTGTCCCAGTTTATGCATTATTACCCTTTTCTTGCCTTTTATTACCCGTATATAAATTTTAAAAATAAAAATCAATTAGGGTCATCCTAGACCTCTTTTCATACCCATAAAAGCAATAGAATAATATATATACATGAATTTTATCTCTTTATCCACTAGATACAAATCAAATGCAAATTACACAAACAAACTCATAATAAGTTGTGCACAATCAAGCTTATCAATCCTTATTCTACCATACTTATGCATATAACCATCTATATCATTCCTAAGCTTAGATTACTTAGATTTTCAGTCTCAAGCACATACAAATCACTCAAATTGACATTTATACTAGCTTCAATTGCACTTACACCAACACTTAGGTGGAGAGAACTATATCGGGATTGATCCCTCCTTAGAGTATTGGTATGTAGGCAACTCTCATCATAATAGGGTGTTGAGGATGTCCAAACTACCCTAATAACAACATATTTTGATACTTGTGCCAACTGGATGCCATAACAACATGGAAGTTTAGGGTTTGCATACAAAATTAGTCAAAATAGGTTGCCTATAAGGAACTAGAACTCATGCACATAGGAACAAGTTTGGTAGACTCAGACATAGGTGCATATAGAAGCTCAAAACTATTTTTCATAGAGAATACTAACACCAAAATAAGGACACTAACATTATTATCTCTACTATCCAATTAGGGTGCTATTGTCGAGGAAGGGTTTTTGACACTTGGATCCTGTTCATGATACTTAGATTAACACTGTCCTAATTTGTAGCCTCTAGATCTTCCATCTTAGTCAATTTATAGATAAGTATTTGTTTACATCATTTATTTATATTTTTAGAAAATTCAAACTAGGTCAATTATATTAAAAATTAGTGGTTATATTTATTATATATTTCTACCCTAATTTACCATACTCAAACCCTTTAACAACCTAAGAATTAAACTCTATAAACCCTAAAAATTTAAATAAATTAACATTTTTATAAAACTTGAACTTCCATACACCATCATAAGCTATAAAAGTATATAAATGCATTTTTAAATTTTTTTTTGAGATACACATTATTTTCATAAAGCTTCATAAAACACCTTATTTTTATAAGCTTTCATAAGTAAATATTAACAAAACTTAGGTGAATTCATAAAAATCATTTTTACACTTCTATTTTAGAAAGGAACATGGCTCTAATACCAAAATGTAATGTTCAACATGTTAACATAAAAACATAAGGCCAAGTATTGTATCTCTATCTAAAATAAGATATATATGGGCCACATATGCCTTAGTGTGTCTCTTTGAGGCATGCCTATGATCTTTGTTAATAATAAGGATGGCTCACTCTATATTTGTGTCAATTATTGGCAACTAAATAAAGTGACTATAAAAAATTGGTATCCTTTGCCTTGGATTAATGACTTGTTTGATCAATTCAATGGAGTCAAGGTGTTCTCTAAATTTTATCTCATTTCAAGCTACCACTAGTTGAGGATAAGAAATGCAGATATCCATAAGACTACCTTTAGGATATAATATGGCCACTATGAGTTTATGGTGGTATAATTTAGGTGAAATAATGCCCTGATAGTATTTACAAGTCTCATGAATGATGTGTTTTACTATTATCTAGACCAATTCATTCTAATATTTTTGGATGATATTATGATTTACTCTCTTATAACAAAGGAACATGAAGAACACATGTAAAGGGTTACTTTAGTGTCTTCGAGAGCATCAAATACATGGTATTTTATCTTAATGCACCTTATTTCATATAGGGATATAATATTTGGTCCTATGTTTTTGTGTTGATGTGTTAAACATTACATTTTTCCAAGTTATAGGGAGTACATCCATGATAATTTCCAAGGAGGCGGAAGCAACAATGGTGATAATTAGAATACATAAAGGGATAAAAAATGCAATTAAAACCCCATGCATGCAATCCATGATTGAGGATTATATCATCCAATCAGATTCAAATGATATTAGGAAGATTGTTTCCAAATTTTTTGGGAAGAGATTGATCTATTGATTTTTTTGGGTAGAATTGACAAGGGAGGAGATCCAATCTTGGGCATCCAAAAACTAAAAAGTATGGAGAGATGGAAATATTAACTTTCAAAAAAGGATAATTTATAGTTATTTTTCTAATGATCTAGATCATGACATAATATTTAGGGTAGGTCCATACTTATTTAGAATTACAAGCCTGTTCATGAAATATTAGTATATAAGCTTTAAACCCACAAAATAAACACCATCTATGACAAAGGTTTGGATCAAATTGTATGATATTCATAAAGAAATTAATTATAAATATATCTTAGATATAATACCTAATACAATGGGAAAAGCAATTTAAGTATGAAAATAATTCCATAATTGTTTTAACAAACTATGATAGGAACTACATGGAGTTAAATCTCTCCAAACCCCTTCCAAAAAAAGTGACAATGTAGATGGATGAATTTAACTAGATTAAACCTTTGGATTACGAAAGCTGCCCATTTCAATTCAAATGATGGAATGAGTACAATAATCTAGTTAGATAATTCCCCTCAAACAAAAAATTTCCTTAGAGCCCCAAACTAGTGTAGGAAATTAAATAGGTAGATGACATGTTCATAAAATCCATGAGAAAACAAGTGATTAAAAAATAAGGGGAAAAAGGATGTGAAATGGAGAAAATGGAGGAATATATGAGATAAAAGAGAGATATAACCAAAGAATTTGAAAAATAAAGGGTTCCTGAGACCGAATAAATTGACAAAAGAATGGATGAATAAAATGAGACCATAGTGGTAGAATATGGATTCAAACATGACATGAAAAGCTCTTTGAAGACTCAGAACCAATGAATGTCTTAACAAAGAGGAAGGGTAAATGGAAATAGAGGAAAATATGCTCATAGATGATGATAAATACATAGAGGAAGATGACACTAGTAGCCAAGGAAGGGACGATGAGGTAACAAAATTGCCTAAGGAATTGAGTTTCATTTTCAACTAAAAAAATGACAAGACAAAGAAAAATAATGTTGGAAACAATAAGAGGGGAAGGATAAAAACAAAAAACATGCTTCAAAATGTTGGAAAAAACATGAGGTAAATAGACATGATTAAATGATAGATAGGGTTTAAAGAGAGACATGACAAAAAATGTTAATAGGAAACCAATCACAACTAGTAGACATCTTGGTGTACACCAAGAAGGCCAAACCAATTTAATATGTTAACAATCTATTGGAACATTAGGGGGCTCAATGCCTAGTATAAAAAGAATATTTTATAAATATTGATTGTGAAGCATAGGCTTTGGTTGATTATTTTTTAAGAAACCAAGCTTAATGAAGATTCTACCAAGAATCAGAAGCTAACTAGGATATTTAATAAGGAGCACATCGGTCTGGAAGCTATAGAAATGGTCTGATGTCTCATAATACTTTGGAAATATGTCCAAGTAGAGGTTAGGGTATGGTATCATCTCAAAAATATATGGAATTTTGAGTCCTTCACAAGTAAACAAAAGGTCATTATTCCCTTATTAATTTCCATGGTCCCTAGGATCAGGGGAAAAGGAAGCATTTTACCTATCAAATCTTTATAACTGGGATGGTGGAGATTCCAATCCCAGAGTGGAAAACAAAGAGAAGAAAGGAGTGAGATCTAACTAAGTGATAGTATATTCAATATAAAACAAAAACTTAAGGGACGTTAATTCCAAAAATTATAATTTTCTTGGAATAATATGAGGAAAGGTAATGAATTTATCATGGAAAAATTAGATAGATTCCTCACCTTAACCAACTAGTGGAATAAAACCAGGGTCTTGGAAATAAAATTACTCTTGGAAAATGGTTTAGACCACTTTTCCTTCACGCTTGGGTTGAGTGAGAACCCCAAACATCTAAATATTTATTTTAAATATGAGAAATGTGGTTTGAACATCCTAGTTTTGATGAGATGGTAAAAGGGCAATGGAATAAGGCCAACATGTATAATCCCAAGATGTATGTTTTCTCCCAAAATATTCAAGATCCAAAAAGGAAGCTTAAAGTTTGGAACAAGGATTTTTTTTTCAAAATATTTTCATACAAAAGGAACAACTATAAAGTACCATGAAATAGAAGTGTAAGTGTAGGGAATTGGTAGGCCAAAAGGGGGTCTTAAAAAGACATATTTTTTTCTTGAAAATGAGAAACCTCAACTTCTATAGATTATTTGAGATGGTTAAACTCAAAATTTGAAGATGATATACAAACATGAATTGTATAATTTTGAGTCTAATTTATAAAATAATATTTTTTTCTATAATTGGTCAAACATCTAAAATTGAAAAAATAACTCCTATTTTTTAAGAAAAATATAGTAATTATCGAGTCACGTGCCCCATCATTTTTTAGTGTCGTTTAATATTTTTTGAAACCCTGTGATGTAAAATTAGATAAGATCATATAGTTTGTAATTTATATTTATTTTTTAATAATTTTACAAGTAAATAGACCTTGAAAGATGATATAAAAAAATGGATCGCTGAATGAGTGGTCCCACCTAACTACCTTAGAAAAATGAAAATTAATGAAAAATTCATTTTTGTTTAATGTGTATAGAATTAGGCCAAGTTTGCAACCGTATAATTTTTTTGCATTTGGATGAATAGAATAAAACATACATAAATAAATATAGACATGTATAGTTGTGGTAGTGGTATAAAATACATACTTATAAGTCAATATAGATGGAAATCTTAAAATAGTCATAAAATTAAAAATATGTATATATTTGGAAAGAGGAGAGTGCTTGATGTCGTACTAATAGTTTTATAAAATGTCTAGATGAAATTCATAATGTTTATCATGGTAGAAGTTGGAATTTGTTATTTTCATTCAAAAACATGGATTTGACTATGTGAAAGTCCAAGCCTTAGGGTCGGGAATCCAATCCATTTTCAAGTCTCTAGGAATGTTTTCAAAAAAGTACAAAGCAAAAGTAGGTATGTGAAAAAACACATACATGCTTCTATTTGTTTTGATTTCATGTCATTCGTGATCACTAAAAACATACAATGTATTAATTTCATGTGATTTATGATCATTAAAAACATACATAAAGATACATTCAATTTTTTCATTGTCTGTATAGGTAACTAACTATTGTCCCTAAAGCTGAACACTACATCATGAGAAACATAAACATGAAGTACCTATAATTTTTTCATAATGTTTATATTTTTTGTTATAAAAGTGGTGTGTGTCAATATATACACTACCATACGGAGGACATAGTCAATATAGTGATGTTATTGGGCCAAATTGAACTTGTGAACATAATTTTGACTATATAACATGTGATTTGGGGTTCAACCAATCCTAATTTCATCACATAATGAACCGAAGAGTCAATTATTTCAATATTGGAGGCAATTAGTGCCAATTTAAATGCCTTGAACCTAATTATGACTATAGGATACGATTTAAGGCTAAATTAGCTCTGATTTCATTACATATTGAGCCGCTTAGTTAAATGGTGAAATTAATGATATAATTTGGGCCAAATTGAGCTCCATGAACCTAATTTTGACTATATATGATGTAATTTGGGGCGCAATCAACCCCAATGTCATCATAGAATAAACCAAATAGTTGATGGGCTCAATTATGAAGGTAACTAGGGCCAATTTAAGTCCCTTAAACTTAATTATGACTATAGAATGTGATTTAGGGATCAATTAGCCCCAATTTCATTAGATAATGAAATAAAGAATTGATTGGTTTAATGACAAATGTAATTTTGATTGTATAAGATGTGATTTGGGCCTCAACCAACTCTAATTTCATCACATAATGAATGAAATAGTTGATTAGTTCAATCATAGAGGTAACTAGGGCCAAATTTGAGCTCTTTGAACCTAACTACAACTATATGATGTGATTTGAGGATAAATAGCTTTAATTTCATCATAGATTAAGCCAATTAGTGTATTTTAATTGGAATAAATTGAGCCATGTGAACCAATTTCAATTGTATATGATGTGATTTGGGGCTTAATAGACCCTAATGTCACTACAAAATGAATCAAATAGTCAATTCATTCATTCACGGAGGTGATTGGGGCCAATTTGATCCCTTTCAATATAATTATGACTATAAGATGTCATAGGGGGCTCAATTAGCCCTAATTTTATCATAAATTGAGCCAACTAATTAATTGGTGAAATCAAGGATGCAATATGGGCCAAATTAATCCCTTTTCAAACCTAATTCTGATTGTATAGGATGTAATTTGGGGTTCAATCAATCCCATTTTCATCACAAAATGAACCAAAGAATTGATTGGTTAAATCACGGATATATTTGGGGCTAATTTGAGCCCCTTGATTCAAATTGTAATAATAGGATGTAATTTGGGGTTAAATTAGATATAATTCCATCATGAATTGGGGCAATTAGTCAATTGGTGCAATTAGTGATGCAATTTAGACCAAATTGAGCCCTATGAACCTAATTTTGATTATATAGGATTCTATTTGGGCATCAATCAACCCTAATGTCATCATATAATGAACTAAATAACCAATTGGTTTAATCATAGAGGTAATTATGACTAATTTGAGCCCCTTCAACCTAATTATGACTATAGGATTATATTAGGGGCTCAATTAGACCTAATTTATTGTAGATTGAGACAATTAGTCAATTGGTGCAATCAATAACATGATTTGGGCCAAATTGAGCCCCTTTAAAACCTAATTATGATTGTATAGGATGTGATATGGGGCTCAATCAACACCAATATATCACTACATAAACTATATAATTGATTCATTCAATCATGATTGCAATTAAGGCCAATTTAAGCCCCTTGAACCTAACTACAAGAGTAAGACATGATTTGGGGATAAATTAGCTATGATTCCATCATGAATTGATCTAATTAGTCAATGGATGAAATCAAAGACATCATTTGGGCCAAATTAAGCCTTATAAACTTAATTTATGGCTTAATAAATTGTATAATATGAAATGTGTGGCTTAATGAACCCTAATTTTATCACAAATACAATAACAGAGGCAATTGGGGTTAATATGAGCACCTTGAACCTAACTACGACTATAGGATGTGATTTGAGGCTAAATTAGCGATGTGAACCTAATTTTGACTATATAACATGTGATTTAGGTATCAATCAACCCCAATGTCATTACATAATAAACCAAATAGTTGATTGGTTCAATTATGTATGAAATTAAGGCCAATTTAAGCCCATTTAACATAATTATGAATATAAGATGTGATTGGAGGATTAGTTATCCCTAATTTTATCATAAATTGAGTCATTTAGTCAATTGGTGTAATTAGTGATGTGAATTAAGCCAAATTAATCCCATTTAAAACCTAATTCTTAATATATAGGATATGATTTTGGATTTCATCAGTCCCAATTTCATCACAAAATAAACCAAAAAATTGATTAGTTCAATCATGGATGCAATTGGGGCCAATTTGATCCCCTTGAACCTGATTGTGATCATAAGATGTGATTTAAATATAAATTAATTATGTTTTCATCATAAATTGAGATAATTAGCCAATTGGTTCAATTAATGATGCAATTAGGGACAAATTGATCCATAACCTAATTTTATATAGGATGTGATTTGGGCATCAATCAACCCCAATGTCATCACATAATGAACCAAATAGTCAATTGGTTTAATCATAGAGGTAATTAAGGCCAATTTAATCCACTTCAACCTAATTATGAGTATAATATTTGATTGGATAGATTAATTATCCATAATTTGATCACAAATTGAGAAAATTAGTCAATTAGTGCAATTAATAACATAATTTGGGCCAAATTGAGCATTGTTCAAACCTAATTATGACTATGTAAGATGTGATATGGGGCTCAATCGACACCAATTTTATCATTAAATGAATTAAATAATCAATTGAATTAATCACAAATGTAATTAGGGATAATTTGAGCCCCTTTAACCTAATTGTGAGAGTAAGATGTGACTTAGGGATAAATTAACTCTGATTCCATCATGAATTGATCTAACTAGTCAATTGGTGCAATTAAAGACATGATTTGGGCCAGATTAAGCCCTATAAACCTAATTTATGGCTTAATCGATTGTATAGGATGTAATTTATGTCTTAATTGATCCTAATTTATCACAAATTGAATCAATTATTTAATTTATGTAATCAATGATGATATTTATGAAATAATGAGCCTTGTATAGGGTAGAATGTGTGAATAAAAATATATATTAAGAAACATGTATGTATTTTAGTGCGTATATGTTATTTTAATTAATAATATAATGCTTTCCCCAACATTATTATTTTTCCATATCAATATTTATGTCCCCAAAGTTTTGTTATGCATTGTTTTTCACTCTGCACAATGTTACAAGTTATATTTAAATAGTTGTCCCCACCCTCAAAAGCTATCAACTTTATCTAATTATGGGTGATAGATTTAATTATAAATCTAGGAAAAAGTTAAAGCATAAAACATTGGCTCAATTGCAAGTGTTGAGAGAAAACAAAGGGAATGAATGCAAATATTTCATGCAAGACATGGTGTATAAACTATGCCCAACGAACCAAATGTCATAGATAATGATGGAATGAATAATGATGATGAATGTTTACCTAAAATTCCAAATCATTTTATAAGTCTGCATTTAAATTATAAAGTTTTTAGTTTCAATGATGATGATAATATGCATGATGATTTACCCCATAAAAATGAATAAAATTACATGGAAACACAAAAGAATAAAATTAATAATGAAGAAAATTCCATGAAAACACTGAATAGTGAAAGTAACAATGATATACATTCCATGGAAATAATGAATAGTGAAATTAATAATGAAGTAAACTATATGGGAACACAAAATAAAGATAAAAATATGGAAACACCAAATCAAAAAAATGTACCAGTAACACCCTCTAAGTATTTTGAGTAGAAAACCCATGTATTTAATTGAAGTTTATGAAATCATTTTGAAACCAATACCTAATAAAATATTTGATCACCATTCAAGAAGAAATATTTAATTAATTTGGGATAATTACTTTAAAATTTAAAATGATTTTTAAATATATCAATTCTTTGTTTCTATAGATTCTAAAACTAGATTTTACATGATAAACTAGTTTTGTATAATTGGTAAATATCACTGATGGCTCAGCTCTTCAATTCATGACCTTCTCATAGCCAAAAGACTTTCATTCACCATCTCACTATGCCTAAATAATTATCTTATAGTATGACCCTAATATTATAATTACCCAAATCACATGTAGCCTACAATATGCTTAAAACATTATAAACATCTTACATTGACAATTACATATCTTTTGAAATTCTTCATCCTTCATAACACTATTATCCATAATAGGACACTAGCATTTTCACTAGTGTCATATGTTAAACACAAGTGTTTGTACATTAAAGACACTCAAATTTGAAAACATTTTAATATGTACAAGTTGGCCTATTTGTATTCATTAATCCTCTTGTGAGATATTTTCAAAAGATGTGGTATAAACAAAAAACAAATCCCACTCATTTAGACATCTAGTAACTACCAAGGAAACACTATCAAGCTCACTAAATCATTCACACAACTAAATTAGTTTTCCTTATTCTTCTCTATTTACATATCAGTCATAGGAAAAATACTCTTATAGGTCTAAAGCGTTCAAATATCATCCCATGAGCAATATTTTTCAAGATGCAAGCTGGATCACTACATGCACTCACATATAACATATTACACTATTTTTCACACACAAGCCCACATAAGGGTGAGAACTACATCAGTCTAAGGCCTTCTTCATGGTATATGTATATATAGGTAGAACTCATTGATAGAGGGGTCTTTCATATCATTGAATTCGCTTGAGTTGACTAACCCTTGTTTTTTAAGATCATATGCCCTAATCAAAGGACTTCAGGTTTTCAACTACACACTGATATTTAGAACCTTTATGCAAGATCCAGATAGAGAATCTATAAAGTGATAGTAAGACCTAACATGCACAAGTGAAATTTATATAAAAGGACATGTACACCATTATGGATAGAAGTGTCTACGCTAGTGTCCAAATTCCAACTATAGTGTCTGGGATAATAGAGAGCTGATATCTAGAATTTGAAGAATAAATACCTGAACATCATCCTGACTATTTCTACACCTACATTTTCTACATCTACCTATGTATCAATTAAAAAGGTAATTATTATCTATTCTTTGTATTTAAGAAATTAAATTATTGTTTGCATTGTAATTTCTATATGTAGCATGTTTACATAATTTAACACTCTAAATGAATATTATGAATCTAAATTATTTAATTAGCTTAATTATAGAATAGTCTATTCCTTATTTTATCAAGATATTCTCCTTACCCTTATTTTTAAAAAGGGTTAAATATTTGATGAACCCAACCTCTAAGTCTTTTTATATAAATGCTAGCTTTCCCTAGGATTTTCAACCTTCTAGGGTTTCAAATTGCTACAATTATTTATATCTAGATTTTTTCAATTATTATTAGCATGTTTATTTTCATTTAAAATGGAAAATGTAACAAAATATCATTTTGACAAGAAAGATAAGGAGGCATTAATCAATCATTTGTATGTAAATTAAGAATTAATTGATGCATTTTTGTATGTCACAAGAGATGAAATCAGTAAACATGCTAAGGCTAATGCATCCAGATCTAGTAATGATGAATCCTTAATTTGTACCACTACCAATTTGATCCAATAATCCCTCCCCTTGATCACACAATTGATTATTATATCTAGTGGGGGCATGGGATATGTTTTCAAGCCTTTATTTCACTAAGATCAAACAAACATTGTTACATCCTCCATGGAAACAACTAATGTTTCAACACAAGTAGTGTTTTCATCCACTTTCGTGACTTCCCAGACATCAAATATTAATCCCAGTACTTTTATTGTGTAAAGTATTCTCCATGTTTTTCAAGCTTTAGAATCTAAGGCTAACAATATTGAGCAAAAAACTTTAAAATCAACTCATGTTATTAATTCACAAGATGTATTTCATAATCCTCTTACACCCAAGATATATTTACATCATTTTATAATTCATTTTTTAGCACCTAAGTTCACACTTTATGATGGCAAGGGTGACCTTGAGAAACATCTTTGCTCTTTCTATGCAATATGACTTGATTGTGCTTCCAATGATAAAATTTTGACCAAACTATTTCCAACAAGCCTCAAGGACTATGCTTTGAGATGGTTCTATGATATACCGATATAATTAGTAAATGCATTCAATCCTCTAGTAGATAAATTTATATCCCATATCTCTATCAACATTATTGAATATATGTCATATGCATAAATTAAAAATATCAAACAAGAAACTAATGAGCCTATCAACAAATGTTTTTTTACGTACAAGATAATGTTGGCCAAAATGACAAATCCAATGGTAGCTATTGATGGTTAAAATTGTTCTTGTTTCTAACACCAAAAATGGAAAGTTTCAAGAATGTGGGACTTGCGACTTGAAATGACCTCCAGATTTTTAAGAAGCTAGTCTCTTCTTTATCTCAAGTGTTGGGAGGAAAGGGATAGGAATTTAAATAGAAACACAAATGCAAAGAAAGAAAATATAACTATGGCGATGTGCTTGAATCTAATTCGACCCTTAATTCTAAGCATAGTGATACTATATGTAAGATTCAATTACATTAAAGAGCAAACAAGGCATGATCAATGTAAAAGATAGAAACAATAGAAACATAGGCTCACAGCTTAGACTACTTTTGCAATGACATAGAAAATATCAACAAAGGCATAAAACTCAGTATTCTTATTAATTTTCCAGTCACATAAGAGGCACAAAAACATGCACAGTTACATAAACTTTCCAACTCAAGAAAATAGAACAAAGGCAAATGATATTCCTGATCACAACTCTAAAAGTCTAAAACTCTTAACAATAGTCTCTTGTAGAAAATTCTCTCTAATCTTCTGATCCTCCTTTCTGGTGATCTCTACACCTCTTTTTATAGCATTGGATTCCCTCCAGATTGTTTACACATTCCCAATCTAACGGCCCAATTGAACTCTAATTGAACTGGAAGTGTCTAACAGAAGATATTTCTTAGAATCTGAAACATTCTGTCTTCCCACAGTTCATTGGCTAAAATAGATACATAGGACACTCCCTTCTATCAAATGGAAGAGGACACTTGGCTGATTCTCCTATTTTACTTGAAAACCTTCTTATTATTTAGGAGGCACCAGAAAATGACACTTGTTGGCTTTTGCAGCACTTACTGAAGACACATGGCATGTTTTGCGTAACCTATACTCTTACGGTGTCTTCACTTAGAAGTGTTCGGTCCTTGAAATCTATCACCATCTACTTTTCCAAAACTTAAACAACTTCTATAGAAAATGGGACCCAAAGGAGTTCTTGCTTGAGCAACTTCAAAAAGGGAATAGGGACATGTGCACTTTCTGGTTATTCTTGACAAAGGACACGTGGTGATCTCCACTGCCTTTAGCTACCTTTTGAGAAACCTATGGAAGGTGACACGTGTTAGTCTCCACATTGCCCTATCTATACTATAGAAACAATTAGGCCTCATTTCATACTTACAAAGATGGTGACACTTGGTGGCTTTTGCTTACCTCAGAACAAAAAACTAAGACCCACCACAGTCTTTACTTGTCAATGAAGCAAAATGAAGATAATTCAGAGGTTGACACGTGGTGGCCTCCACTCTCTTCAGCTAGGGATATGTGGCATCTTCCATTGATTTTAGAAAATCACATTGAAACCTTCCACTATTGCCACCTGGCACCTTCTACTTGATCTTGATACTTAGTTTGTTGAAACCTTCTGGTCAAAAGAGATTTGAAACATAGATGCTGACATGAAACATGGATGCTGACACTTGTCACGTTCTGCTAAGATACTATGAGACACGTGGCACATCCCAAACAACTTCTATAAATTATGAAAGGTGCCTTGGCTGATGACACTTGGAAGCTTCCGCTTGATTTCAACACTTAGATAAAAATGAGGCAAAAATAAATTTGAGCCCGCCCTCTGAGTCAAAACTTTGTCGTTTCAAACCAAAGTGTGCGGGGACAAAATTTTGTAGTGCACAATTGAAAATCAAAAAAAAAATGTAGAGTATTTTTTACTCTACAATTATTGGTGACCCTAAGGACTTTTGAGCCTACTAAAAAAGAAACTACAACTCCCACTTGATCAAAATGACAAAAAATCACAGCTTCAGCAATGCTGTTTGATAGGCAGACCACTCATCGTCAGATAACCCCTGCTTATTTTGTAATTCATTGAAGGCTAAATCAAGGTTGATAATATCCTTGTGTGAAAAATTCTACAAAATTTGAACCGTAGCCTTCAATTTAAATTCAAGCTGGGACATAAGAATCAAAATAGCTTCTACGTCAGGTACTAATGAATCATCCCTTAAATCTTGAAAAACTACTTAATTTCATCAATCATCAACATAGTGTTGTCATCAGGAAAAGGAGAAGGAAGACCTAAATGTACTAAGTCTTCAATGTGCTATTTAATTTCACTGATTCCTTCTTTCATCACATCTAGAAGCTCTCTACAATTGATTGCGGCATAATTGCAATTGAGAACCTCATTCACTCACTTAGCAGCGACCCTTCTGTCATCAATTCCTACTGCTAACAACGTTCCATCCATTGCATCATAAAGCTTTTGTAGTAGTGTTTCGGAGTCCAAAAATCTCCCAAAAATAGTAGTCAGAGTGTCTTTAATGGAATTCTCCACCTTTTCACACAATTTATGTGCATTTAGAAGGAAGGTGAGAGAAGGCCTGAGCTGAATAATCTTTGAAGAGATTCTTTTCCACATTGATTCATAAAGCTTCTTCACTAGATTTAACACTCCTACATTCTTTAGCCTATTGGCCAGCTCTAGTGTCAATTACTCTACTCTTTGTTGCTCGACTTGAAGTTGGGCTTGTATAGCTGTGGTATTATTCTTTTCATTTAGCAGCTTCTGTTGCAATTGAGTAACCTATAGCAGGCTTTCCTCACATTTTTCTTGTAATACTACTTTTTCTCACCTTAAGGTCATCACTGCATCTTTTACCTACATTAGCCCTACTTTTAAAGAATCATTTTGGGCCTGGATCACCTAGTGAGTTTGAAGAGAAACAATATCTTACAACTATTTATTTAGACTCTCTATTTCATTATCTTTTGTATTGATTTCTGTGGTCAAGTTGCTACAATTTGCCTTCTCTTTGGCTAGATCAACCTCCATCTTCTGTAGCTTCCTCAATATTTTCAAGTAATCTTAAACAACTATAGAAGTGGATTCAGTTAGTAGCTCAATTTTGTCTTATGGTCTGAACAGGGACATATCTATGGCCACTGCATTCATTGTGTAGTCTTTTGGCTACATCTGCTCACTTGGCTTGATTATATTTGGTGACAAATGAGTCACCATCAATTGCTACTAAATTGGGTCAAATTGTGACCTCAGATGTGGTGTAGCCAAGGCCTTATTATCCTTAATCCTCTTTTTCTCTCTTTGGGCTTCCCTCACCTTCCTAGCATCATCTACTTGAGTTTGGAAGGTAGAAGGAGAGGCAATGTGCCCACCCAAAAAAGGATGACCTTGTGGCAAACCATATAGAATAGCCAATTGTTGGCTATGTGAAATCTGAGGAGATAGTTTCTTGGGAATAGAGGGAGAAAAGTGAGGCAATGATAAAGCTTGAGTAGGGAAAGATGGGGCAAAGTGAGAATTGGGCACAATAGAGGTGGCAAGAGATGTCATTTGGCCAGAAGGAATCATCATTCTTATTGGAGAAGAGAGAGATTGAGAAGAAGGAGAAACAATACCTACCTGAGGAGTCACCTTGGTACTTTGTAGTTGGTGTTGTGAGGGTTCTACCCTCTCCTTTGACTCAAGTTGAAACCTCAGCCTTTTGTGTTTCCTTGGTGTTTCTTATTCTGGCTGTGCTTCTTTTTCTTCAACATCCACCACTGCTATTAGTGGTGCTTGTGAAAAATTGGGAACCTCAAGGATTGATGCTGATGGAGAAGATTTTGGTGGTGAAGATGCCATACTCTTTTTCTTTTCCATGATATTAAGAGATTGGGGCCAAATAGTCACAGTGATTAGAGCTGTAGTTTGCCCTAGGGCTTGTGATTCCTAGCTGGATCCTACTCTGGCTTCTGGCTCTACACCCCGTGTCGGTAAATTGTTTGTGTCAGGGATAGATATAGGGGATAGATGACACTCATTCCAAAGTTCCTCCCATTTCTCATCTGAGCCCATGTTCCCAAAAGAGTGAGTTGTCTGACAAATTTTTTGCCTATATTTCCAATAGGCTTCTATTTTCTTAGCATCCCAATATTTATTCTTTAGTGCCCTTCATAAACCAGAAGTCATTATGATTTTGGGGTCAAAATCCCTTTGCGTAACATAGACGGTTTCCCATGGTCTATTTTTTTGAAGAGGCAAATCCGTCAATTCAACATAAAACTCAAGAATATCCTCCCTAAGATTTTTCCTATTTTCCCAAAAAGGGTGGCCCTCATGTGTAATTCTGGCAGCAACCCTATTAGTTCTGATCCATGAAGCTATGAAACCATTTGGGTCATATACCCATTTATCTTTGATTAGTAGGAAACCCATGAAGGCTAGCTTTCTAAGCAACACAATTTTAGCATCTCTGGCCTCTAGTGTCATGCTGTTTGTCATCCATGGAAGGTCATACATTTTCCTCTTCCTCTTCCCAAAGCCATATTCATTATCTACTATAGACACCTACCTGGTGACCTCTAAGAATGCTAATCTAAGAGTCAAAATCTTAGGTAGCAACACTAGTTCCCCACAAAAACCATGGACTCTAATAATTGTATGGTGGGATCCAAAAAAGAAATCAAAAATAATTGGGCAAGTGGCCATAAGGTTTGAAACACTTGGAAATAGACTATTTATAACTGGTTCTAGGCTCAAGTGACACAATATAGGGGTAAGAAATAGTTCCCAAAATTCATATGGATCGCTAGTTTTTGACAAAATATGTGTCCATCCAAACACAAGAGTGGTCCTTTGTAGACTGAAAATTGGGTCATACATATTAAGATGCTATGTTGGAAAAATATTCCAGAGTTCTGATACATCATAAGGTGAAACAAATAAGAAGAGTACCTGAAAACCCTTTTTGATTTGAACTGGGCAAGTTGTTCCACCATGGAATATGCAATCTGCTCAGAGAAATCAAGCTGATACTCCTGAGTCTTGTTGACAATTTTCAACCTGAAGAGGATAGCCATTTATTCTCCATAGATGGTCATATCATCTTTCATTCAAAAAATGAAAGCCATCATAGATAGTGCATCTTGGCTAGCTTGTGCAAATTAGGCTCTTGCTGCAGACAGTGTCAGCACAGTAGTATCATCATCACCTAATTGCAATTTGGATCTTAAGAACCTCAATTGAGTATTGATGTTTACCCATATTTTTTGCATTTTAGCCATGGTGGGAAACATAGCTGTCTTATCATGATACAAGGCCAACATTTCTCTGATAGACTTTAGTGTAATCTGCACTGTGAATGGACCCTATCGTATGGTGTTTGAGGGCGCATGGAATAGGTTGGTGCATAGTTCAACCAAATCAGGGCATGGATGCACACCTGGGACAATGAATTATGCCAGTTGAGAAGTCCATATCCTCATTACAAATGTCTCATATTGTCCCACCTTAACCCTCTAAAGACACCTTTGATGTGCCCCTTCTTTGAGAGTTTTACTAGTATTTCTTTGAATAATTGGATCCATAACTCCATCTTCATAATCTTTTATCTTTGCTGGGTCACTTGCTTGACCAACTTCAGGGACTCTGGTCTATGGGTAGGCCTTTAATGGTTGCACGAGGGCTAAAGCATATGATTTGATCGTAAGAAAATTATCAAGGGATTCATAAATCCTAGCTCCTTGTTGTGAAGACTATGCTCCCTCCATATCTATATCTATTCTCTGATAACCGATATGAACTTTTATAAAACATAAAACACTTTTGCTTAAGTAGGTTTACTATGAGCTAAAATGCAAGTAGCAGGGGTTTTCTAGCAAATGTAGGAATGTTTGAGAAACTTTTAATCTTTAACTCTTGTTATGAATTATTTATTGACACATCAAGTCTCAAAATGGCATTAAACCTAGATAACTGTTAGCAAATCTTACTAAATCTTCATGGAACAACGAGTTAGACATGTCATGCAAGTGGGAGTGCAAGGTACCTTGGGGAATTTAAGATTTTGGAGATATTTAAAGTGTCAGGAGTTTTTTGAAAATTTTGAAATGGCTCTGAGCTACGGCAACGTGTTTAAAGAACACTTATTTAAAATGAAGAGTGGGAAAGAAAAAATGGGAAAACAAAGCAACTGAGAAAGGGAACTATCTAACTATAATACATTAGAGACCCAAGTTAACTAAAATGCTTCAAGTAGATCCCATTCACAGGAATCTCTTCAGGTTCTCCTTCCATCATTTCCAACTCAAATTAATTCTTCTATTTACACGCACAAATTTTATATGGGCCATTCCATAATGCTTCAAATTTAGTATGTTAACCCGGCTTGGCAGCTCTTGCATCCCATTTCAAAATAATTGAGCCTAATTCAAAATGAGGATTTGAATTCCTTTTATCAAAGAAATCCTTAGTTATTTTATGATGCTTAATTAATGAATCATGTGTCACATCCCTCTTTTCCTGAACTTCCAAAAGTTTGGCAAGTCTAACCGGCATAGGGCCATTTTCTTCAATTTCAATCTATTTGATCAGCTGGAGAGCAGGGATCTCCAAGCTTAGGGGTATTACAACAGATTTTCCATATACCAATTCATATGGGGAAATTTTGATCACCTATTTAGGCATGATTCTATTAGCCCATAGTCCTAAATTAAGTACTTTATGCCACTCTTTGTGATGGTCAGCCCCTATTCTTTTGATGAGTCTAATCAGATTTTTGTTAGTTGATTCTGCCAAACCATTACCTTGAGGGTAATAATTGGATGAAGTTTTTAGATATATTCCATGCTTTAATGCAAATTCAGATACTTTAGACCTTAAAAATGCTTTAGCATTATCTAAAATTTTGGTACAAGGAGCCCCAAAGTGAGTAGTGATACTCCTTAGAAAATCTAGGATCATATTTTCTATTACTTCTTTGAGTGGCACTACCTCGGTCCATTTGGTGAAATAATCTGTGGTAGTTAAGATCCATTTATGACCCATACTAGACACTATATTTATCATTCTAATGAAATCAAGACCCCATTGAGTAAAATGTTCATCCATAATTATAGGACTAAGGGGCATTGCTACATTCCTTCTCATCCCCACATAATATTGACAAGATTGAATTTTTTTAACCAACTGATAACAATCTATAAATAAAGTAGGCCAAAAATAACCTACCTCACTTATCTTTATAGATGTGTTCTTTGTAGAAAAATGTCCACCTGATACTCCATGATGCATTTCATTTAGTATTTTCTTAGCCTCAGTCTTTTCTACACATCTTAACACTTTGCCATCAGAATTTCTTCTGAAAATAACCTACTCAATTAAAACAAAATGAACTCCTTGCATCCTATAGTATCTTCTCTTATTTTCGGGAGTTCTCTTGGGTAAATCCCATATTTCATAAAATGAATCCTGCTTGTGACCCAAGATTCTTGATCAACCTCTTGTATCCTCAATATAGTTTTCTTTTTCATTTCTGAATCTGTTTCCACATGTATCATCTTTTCAAGCTCTTGAGTCATATATTGGCATAACGCCCTACCTCTGACTAACATAGTGGGTTTTACCTCTACATCATATTCAAGGATCTTTGTTATCTAGTTTGCCATTTTTTTAGTAATTTCACCTTCCATAATGTATTCTCTGACACTTGGGTGAGCCACAAGTATCATAATCTTACTTCCTGATACTATATGCCTGAATTTCTTAAGGGATTTTACCATAACATATGCTTTTTTCCCCACAAAATTGTATTTAGTTTCATATTCTCTAAGAGTCCTTGAGAAAAAATCTATTGGATGCTCTCCCTCCTGTCCATCATCCCTCTGTGTTAGGATAGCAGCAATACTGAGCTCTCCTCCATAAACATAAATTACAAAAGGCTTAGAAAAGTCTAGATTTCTATGTACCGAGGCTGTTGAGATAGCTTTCTTGACCTCTTCAAAGGCTTGCCTTCCTTTTGTAGTCCACTTAAAAATTAGGTCTTTTTTCAGCAAGAGTGTCACTGGTCTTACTAAGCCTACAAGTCAGATATGAACCGACTGATGAAGTTAATCTTTCCCAAGAAAGATTGAATTTATTTCTTATTTATTGGGAGAGGTAAATTCATTATAGATGCCACTCTATTTGGGTCTATGGAGACTCCTTCTTTAGATAATATATGTCCCAATAATTTACCTTGAGGGACAACAAAGATACATTTCTTAGGGTTTAAGGATATTCCAAATTCTTGACATTTCTTAAAAATAACTTCTAAATGATCAAAATGATCAACAACATTTTTTGAAAAAATAGTAAAATCATCAAGATAAATCAAGATGATTTTATTTATAAGTTCCCCAAATGCAACATCCATAGCTCTTTGAAAAGTGGCTCAAGCATTTGATAGGCCAAATGGCATCTTAGCATATGCAAATGTTCCTCATTTGGTAGTAAAAGCAGTCTTGAATTGGTCTTCATCGGCCAACCGAATTTGATTGTATCCAGAGAAACCATCTAGTAAGAAAAATCTCTCTGATCTAGCCACAGTCTATAAAATTTGTTCCATAAATGGCAAAGGATAGTGATCTTTCAGAGATGCTCTATTCAAATCTCTGAAATCTACACAGAGTCTTATGTCACCATTCTTTTTCCTGACTGGTACTAGATTTGATACCCAGGTTGAGTACTTGATTGGAAAATTATTTTGGAATCTAAAAGTTTTTGCAACTCATCTACCATTAGAGTTTCAATCCTTGAATTTACTGGCCTTTGCTTTTATCTGATTGGCTTTGATCCTTCAGTCAACTCTATTGTGTGCTGAATGATATCTCTATTATATCCATGAAGATCTTCATAGATCTAGGCTATGACTCTATCATATCTTTTGCACAAGTCAATTAGTCTTTATCTTGCCTCTTGTGTTATAGAATTTCTAATTTTTAATTTTTTCTCTCCACTCACCTCTATTTCAGAATAATCTGCTTTGTTTACCTGTAACTTTTTCTTTTCTAGGCCTACATCTTTTGGATCAAATAAGTTTTCTAAGGTGATCAAGCCTTTGGGAAGCTTATTAGTCTTCAATTTTATAATTTGATACCCATATGTCTCTTCAATCTTTGGTTGCAATTGATCAACAAATTCTCCTGATTGTTGCAAGAATGAGAGTACCTGAGAATCATTCTCAAATACTTGCCAATTCTCATCATTGTCTGAGATATTTGGCCTTACAATAACTTTTACTGACTCATTATTAACTAATAGGCCAGTTGCTGGATCAAACTGTGAGCCAATCTATGCCATCTTATCAGCTTCAAAATTTTGGGTTCTTGGAACTACTTCAATATTGAAAGATTCAAAATCTTCTATTAAGTCCCAAATTTTGTGTCTATAGGATCTCATCCTTACATTCTTGGCTATTGCCTTTTCCCTAATTTACTTCACCACTAACTATGAATCTCCTTTTACTATTAAATTCTTAATTCCCTTTTTCTTGGCTAAAATGAGCCCATGAACTAAGGATTCATATTCAACATCATTATTGGTACAAGCAAATCGAAAATGAATAGCTCTCAAAATTTTCTCCCCATTTGGAGCAATAAGACAAATTCCTACTCCAACACCACTTTCACTTCTTGCCCCATCAAAATTTAAGGTCCATATTTTTGAATATTTTTTAGATTCTTGAATAGTTGGTGTCTCTTCTCTTAAAACATTTGGGATTACATGATCTTCATAAAAAATGACATAAGTGCCCAAACCAGTAGAGTCATAATTTTCATATGGATCACTATGCATCATAGCTAACAAATGGTTATTTTCCTCTTCTTGGTCATGTTCTGTTCATTCACTCAACTCTTCAACAAAAACCCTTTCTTATTTATTCAACATAGCATGATTTGCCTCTAATTTTGATGTTGGTTCATTAGTGATGTGATCTTTTGATAGTAGTTCAGATAGAATTTTCATCTTTGAACCATATTTGGTTCTCAAGATGAGGTGAGACCAATAAAGGGACATATATCCTCCTATTTTTGCTGTAAAGTCTCTGGATAAACATAAACCAAAAATAAGAGGTATATCTATGACTACTACATCTTGATTGACAATTATATTGGGAAAAGTATATAATTGCAATGGGAGTTGTTTAATTCTCCCTATTGTTTGTACTATTTTGCCATCTAGCTACATAACTCCTTTAGAAAGTGGTTCATATTTTATTTTTAGAGCATCAGTTATTTACTTAGGCATGACTATAGTACTAGCCCTTGAATCTATCAATGCATTATGCAAGATTTTTTTTGCAACTATCAGAGTCAAATAGAAAGGCTCTAATTTGGATTTACTTACCTCTGCTGCATTGTTCACAAAGGCTGTTGTCTTTAGAGGAACTGTGTCCTTGAGTTTTTCTTTATCATCAAGTCCTTCTTTGGTGCCATTATGTTTAGGCATTGCTTGGCCTTGGAAAGCTTCTTGTGACAATGTCTTTTGTTCAGGAATAGCTAGTATGTCCCATATTGATACTTGTGCTGGAGTCCTCTTCAACTGTTCCACCACATTCATTGGTCCCAACGCTTGAGTTCTTTGAAAATAAGGATATCTTATTTTTTCTTAAACTTGTGTAGGAATTACTTGGTTCTGCATTGGCTACGGGACTTCTTGTCTGACAGCTATGTTTCTTTGACCTTGAAATGGAGGATTCTCCATAACTAGACTATTTGCAACTTCATACTGTTCCATCATTCTTCTCTTTGATCTAGTAAAGTAGTCTGATTGCACTACTAGTTTCTTGGAAGTATAAGCTTCATTCAAGAATACTAATTCTTCATCTTTAACCCATGAAAATAGAGCATTTCAAGGGCTATTTCTTCTTCTTCTTGTAGAGACATCCCTTGCATCTGAGCCATTAGGACTGAATTTTGCATACCAGAAGACTGATAAGTTTGTGCATCTGAAGTATTGGAAAATTGTCCATCTATTCTTCTTTGCTCTGCTACCTTTTATTGTAGATTACCCATGGGACAATCTCTAGGTTTATGAGCATTATTACAATGAAAACACTAGGCATTGGTGTTGTTTGCATAATTATTTTTCCCTTGAACAATTTCTCTATTTGAATTGGGGGGAACAATCTGTGAGGGTGTAGGGATTACAACTAATTAGTTTGCTAGCTGAGAGCTATTTTGCCTTTGATGACCCTGATATTGGTTTGGCTGTGACATAAATTTATTTCCTTGATAGCCTTGATATTGAGGTCTGGGGTAAGGCTTTTATTGTCTCTTTATGTTAATCAACTCATTAGAAAATGTCCTTAAGATATTCTTGATATCATCTATCTCAGATGATTGAGCAGGGACAAGTTCTTTAGTAGGTGGTTGATGATATTGATACATAGACATAGGTGGGGCTATGGATTTAAGGGCTTCTTGAGGTAATGGCAAGGTAATTTCTAGAAACATGGGCATGGGAGGCCTTGGGGGCAACTTTCCAGCATCTATCAAATTATTTTTAGCTCTGAATGCATAGTCATAAGCCTCTAGCAAAGTCTGACCTCCAAGTGACTGAATCATAACAGATATATCTGAATTTAAAGCCTTAAAATAAAACACTATAGCCATGCTTGGTAATGGTCTAGCTGTAGAAGGAATCTTTTCCCAAGTCTTTTGAAATATAGAATTAAAGTCAGTCATTGCTTCTTGTGGTGCTCTTTGAATAGTAATCAATTATTGCAACAGAGAATATTTATCACCCTTTTCTTCAAATCTTTCAAAGAAAAGATCTCCAAGCTGATCCCATGTAGATATTGTATTTGGAGTCAAAGATCAGTACCATTCCAGAGCCTTCCCTGTAAAAGAAGTTGCTAATAACCTTATAGCCACATTCTTCTGTGTGACAACATGTATAACACAGACATCTGATATATATTGAAGGTGTTCTTTAGGTGTTTTAAAATCTTGCCCACTAAATCTGGGTAGAGCTTTCAAGGCATTTACTGGGATAGGATCCCAAGTGGCTGGTGGTATTGGGAGAATCAAAGGACTACTAGTGTTCCAACTTGCATAATTTCTTGGGGGTATAGGAGCTCCCATATTTACTCTTGGTATTGGTATAAATTGATTGAATCTTTGTGTAGGACTAGTTACCAATGGTGAAAAAAGAATACCTGGATTTATAATAGATTGAGATGTTGTCACTAGTCCATAGCTTTGACTCCTTATAGCTCTCTGGTTCATACGATCTTGAAAGAAACTTCAAGATGGTGTCCCACTGAGCGTGCCAAAAACTATTGATGGTTAAAATTGCACTTGTTTCTAACACCAACAATGGGAAGTTTCAGGAATGTGGGACTTGTGACTTGAAATGACCTCCAAATTTTTAAGAAGTTGGTCTCTTCTTTATCTCAAGTGTTGGGAGGAAAGGGATATGAATTTAAATAGAAACACAAATGCAAAAAAAGAAAATCTAACTATGACGATGCGCCTAAATGTAATTCGACCCTTAATTCTAAGCATAGTGAAACTATATGTAAGATTCAATTACATTAAAGAGTAAACAAGGCATGATCAATGTAAAAGATAGAAACAATATAAACAAAGGCTCACAACTTAGACTATTTTTACAATGACATAGAAAATATCAACAAAGACACAAAAGTCAGTCTTCTTATTAATTTTATAGTCACATAAGAGGCACAAAAAAATGCACAGTTACATAAAATTTCCAACTCAAGAGAATAGAATAAAGGAAAATGATATTCTTGATCACAACTCTAAAAGTCTAAAACTCTTGACAATAGTCTCTCACAGAAAATTCTCTCCAATCTTCTAATCCTCCTTTTTGGTGATCTCTACACCTCTTTTTATAGCATTGAATTCCCTCCAGATTGTCTACATGTTCCCAATCTAATGGCCCAACTGAACTCTAACTAAATTGGAAGTGTCTAACAGAAGATATTTCTTAGATTTTGAAACATTCTGTCTTCCTACAGTTCATTGGATGAAATAGATACACAGGGCACTCCCTTCTATCAAACGGAAGAGGACACTTGGCCGATTCTCCTATTTTACTTGAAAACCTTATTATTATTTAGGAGGCACTAGAAAATGACACTTGTCAGCTTTCACAACATTTACTGAAGACACATGGCACGTTTCACGTAACCTATACTCTTACAGTGTCTTTGCTTAGAAGTGTTCGGTCCTTGACATCTATCACCATCTGCTTTTCTAAAACTTAAACAACTTCTATAGAAAATGGGACCCAAAGCAATTCTCACTCAAGAAACTTCAAAAAGGGAACAGGGACATGTGGCACTTTCCACTTATTCTTGACAAAGGACACGTGGTGATCTCCATTGCCTTTAGCTACCTTTTGAGAAACTTGTGGAAGGTGACACGTGTCTGTCTCTGCATTGCCCTATCTATACTATAAAAATAATTGGGCCTCATTTCATACTTACACAGATGGTGACACTTGGTGGCTTCCACTTGCCTCAGAATAAAAACCTGGGACCCACCACAGTCTTTACTTGTCAATGAAACAAAATGAAGACAATTTAGAGGTTGACACGTGGTGGCTTCCACTCTCTTCAGCTAGGGATACATGGCATCTTCCATTGCTTTTAGAAAAGCACATTGAAACCTTTTGTTGTGTCCACTTGGTGCCTTCTACTTTATCTTGATACTTAGCTTATTGAAACCTTTCGCTCAAAAGAGACTTAAAACGTGGATGTCGACATGAAATGCGGATGTTGACACTTGTCACATTCTACTGAGTTACTATGAGACATGTGGCACGTCCCGACCAACTTCTAAAAATTATGAAAGGTGCCTTAACTGATGACACTTGGTGGCTTCTGCTTGATTTCAACACTTAGATAAAAATGAGGCAAAAATAAATTCAAGCCCGTGCTTTGAGTCAAAACTTCACCGTTTCGAACCAAAGTGTGCGGGGACAAAATTTTGTAGTGTGCAACTAAAAATCAAAAATAAAATGTAGAGTATTTTTTACTCTACAGTAGGTAAAGATCTTCACAATATATTCAAGAAATTTTTTATTTCCCCATTGCATGATTCTATTATCTTCAATATGTTTTAATATTTTGATGACTTATGCCATATTGTTGAAGATCAAGAAATGAAACTTATTGCATTAAACAAGATTAAATATGCAACTAACACACTGAATACATCAAATACAAAGTTTTATATCAAACCAAGATATAAGGTAAAACCTCCAAAGGATAAAAAGGAAACAAAAAAAATGGTAAATACTATGTCAAAGCAACTTAATCATCTCATATTATCAAATGCACCTAAGAGATAATTTATACAATTACCTAGTTTCTAGCTTTTCTCCTTAAGAAGCTAGTGGAGTGTCATCTCATATCTCTCCCTCCTCCTTTATAGGTTGATACAAGTCAACCTATACCAAAAGTATATGATACCAATTCTTATTATGACTATGACCAATGTACTAGCCATTCTATGATTAAATGTTACAAATTGAAGCAAAAGATACAAGATCACATTGATAGTGAACAAATCACATTTGATGATGTTCAAAAATATTTAGGATCACAACATGGTGACCATGAAAATCTAAATATATTCAACAACCCATTATAGGATCGTTCTAAAAAACATAGGAGTTTTAAATGTCACATCCTTCTCCACCACACTATGGGAACCCATTAGATAGGATTATTGGCACACTTACATGCGAGATACCTCTTATATTTTAGAGGCCTTATATTACATTTGATGATAAAAAAATTATGAATGATGATTATGATCTTCACTCATTGTTTATTAGAGCAAATATTGATCATCAACCTATACATAGTGTTATGGTTAATAATTTTCTAGTGAGAATGTATATGCTATGACATTACTCACATATTTGAGATATAAACATGATGATTTATACCATTTGACCAAGAAGGTTAGAACATTCGATAGGAAATCACAAGAAATATTTAGTGAGATTGATTTACCTTTATAGGTTGGTCCAAAACATGTGACCACAAAATTTTTAGTTATACCACATACAAGAGTATTTGATATGTTACAGGGATGATCTTGGATTCATAATCTCTACATAGTACCCTCCATAAGGCATAAATATCTAGAGTATATTCATGCCAACTAGGTGATCATATTTTTAGGGATTCAATATGAACATCCATTACAACAAGATAATTTTAATCCAAAATAGTTAATCATACAACATACTAAGGTTAATCATGTGTGAAAGGGTATGAAAAAGGTAATCCCCTTTCATAGGTGACCAATACTAGAGAGGCCATTGCATCTGAGATACATAGTAGACTCTATGGAGTCCCCATCTACACCCACATGATCAATCCAATTGTTGAGAGCAAATCATCATGTCTTCAAGAGGTTATAAATACCAAAAATTATAGTTGAACTAAAGAAGTCACATAGCAATAAATAATGGGTTTCAAAAACCAATACAACTTATATTATTACTTCATGACCACAAATTACTATGAGGTATAGTATTACAGATGCCATAGATTTAGATTTGACACATATACATGATCCTTAGCAATATGACCTGTTTGTTGTATTTCATCATGAGCCTAGAGTATTATATGAGCATCCCTTATATGAAATCATCAAATAGTCTTATAATTAAAAAATTAAATAAAAGATTAAAATTAAAATAAAGTTAAAAAAAATAAAAAAATATTCAAATAAAGAAAAAATACAAAAGTATTCAAATAAATAAAAAATATAAAAATATTTAACATTCACATGTTTACTAGCTTTTGCATATGTTGTTTATTTCATGTTAGTAGATAACATATTACTTATTTATACACATATGTTTCATTGGTACTTGAGTATGATATAGGCATACATTATCTCCATGATACATGCACATACAAATGTTGGACCTTTTTTCTAACCACATGACACACTACAATGGGGGCATTTACTTCTATTGATCATGATTGATACTATTTTTTCTTAGGATCACTTTGCATTATCATGTTGAGCTTATATACTAATGATTATGAATGCATATATTCATGATTACATATTATACAGTGTGATAGATATGCTATGTTACATGATATTTTGCTAACACATATATGCAAGAGCTAGTATGATATGCTTATGCTAGTTACTTACATTTATTCATCTTATCACTTACCTTACTTGAGTGTACTTCTTATTTTCTATGTTTTTTTGAGTTTGAAATATTTGAACATATTATTTGCTTATTGGCCATATTTCCCTAAGTGTTCTTTCTTTTATATGTGGATATTGGAACATGTAGTCTCTTTTGAGTGTGTAACTTGGACATGCCCCTTTTTTGTGGTTTCCTTAGACCCCTTTTGCGTGACATTGAGTGATATTGTGTGTGTGATTGATTGATTTTTTATCTTGTACTTGTTACTTATAGAAGTTTACATGATTCATATATTGAATCTTAGGGCTTGTTATGTTCAAATACTATGAGTTTCATTGATACACCTACTTAGACATGATTCCACTATATGCTTTGTTTCTACATGATTGATACATATATAATATGGTATTATTATTCTTTTGAGATAAGGTGACTATCAGATATAATTCCCCTCACCTCAAAATGGAGGGAATATTAGTGAAATATTGTTATAGAGACATGAGCCCACATACACAGATGGAAAAATTGGCAAAATTTGATATAGTTTACATGATTTAAATATACATTTGGGACATAATATTATACATTCAGAACTAATTTTTCACATATTTGGGACAAGTTTTTTCATATTTGTGATAGATATTATAATCATTTAAAGAGAAAAATTTAAATTTTTATAGATACTTTAAGTTGAGAAACATTGGATGTGCATATGCCATGTAAATGTGCCAAACTATAGATACACATTCAAATCATGTATGCCAACCTTACCAAGATGCATCATTTGAAAAATTATCTATCTACAACAGTTGGCTCATTTTTGTCGTGTGATCAAAATTTATCACCCTTAATGGCCTTGGCACTACATATTTTTGTAGCTTGATATGGTTATATCATTTTACTTGGGTGAGATTGGCTAAATTATGTATACACTTGGGTTGTGTTTTTGATATTCAATATTATTGATGACCTTAGCACAATTCACCTTTGCAATGGATTAGGGGCATGATCACCCTATAAATATCCTTTTAACTTCTCTAAGGTTTAGTTTTGAACTTCTCTCTCTAATGTTTTAGCTAGGAAGCATAATTACAAAAGTAAAGTATCAAGGAGAAACATGGTTTCATCAACACACATTTGTAATCCTTGCTATATTTCCTTTCAAGCATTTCAAATATTCTAATTTTTATATTATATACACTAATTACACTATAGATTATTCTTGGTTTCAGTTAATATGTATATAAAATTCAAAGAAGGTTCAAATCAAGGCAAGGTGTGTCTTACACACCATGTTACAAATTTATTTCCTTTAACCTAGTAATTTCATCCTTATGTATTACTAGATAGAAAGGGCAAATGTAGACATTAAATCTGTAATTTACATGATAAAATAGTCTTGTACACTTGGTAAATATAAGTCATGGATCAATGCTTCATTTCATTACCTTCTCACATCCAAAAGGCTTGCATTAACCATCTCACTATGCCTAAATTTTTATTTTATAGTCAAACCTTGATATTTTAATTACCTAGATCACCTATAGCCCATAATATACTTAAAACCTAATATACATAATACATTTTCAATTACAAATATTCATCAATACTCTATCCTTCAGGTCACTATCATCCAAAATAGGTGCTAGTGTCAATGCTAGCATCTTGAGTCTAATGCTAGTGTTTGTACCTTACAAACACTCAACTTTAAAAATATTTTGATATGTACAGTTTGGAATATTTTTCTTAATTAACCCTCACATGAGATATTTTTAGAAAGTGCAGCATAGATACCAAACAAATCCCACTCATTTAGACATCTAGTAACTACTAAGGAAATACCTATCAAGTTCACTAAATCATTCACATAATTGATCTATGTTTCCCTATTCTTCTATATTTATTTATCAGTCACAAGATCAATATTATTAAAGGTATGAAGCATTCAAAGAGAAAACCATGAGCATTGTTTTCCAAGTTAAAATCTAAATCAATGTAAGCACTTGCATATAACATACTACACAAATGTTCACACACAAGTCCACATAAGATGGAGAATCATATCAGTTTGAGACTCTCTTTGAAGTCTATGACTATGTAGGTAGTGCCCATTGACATAGGGTTATTTGATGTTATATTAACTACAATTGAGCTCACTAACCATTATTTTTAATATCACATTCCCTAATCATAGGACCTATGGTTTTGAGCTACACATTGATATTTATAACATGTCTGACCAATAGAGATGGAGAATATGCAAGCTGAAAATAAGACCTAACAAGTACAAGTGAAATTTATGGAAAAAGACTTGTAATTAACTGTGGATAGAAATGTCAAAACAAGGATAGAAGTGTCAAAACTAGTGTGTAGATTCTAATGGTAGTGTTCAGACTGATAGAGAGATTGATGAAGATCAAATGCATTAATTCTATCAAACTCTACCTTTATCCTTGATTCAAGCTCCTTTTACCTTCATTACCTCATTCCCCATAATTCTTTAGGTAATCATGAAAAATGACTATAATTTTATTTCATAATGATTCATGGAATCACGCTACAATAATTCAAAGGTTCTTTTCACTATCAAAAAACCATTTAATAACATTCAATACACTAAAACATTCTTTGTTCATATACTCTCTTGAATCTTTAAGACATTCTCACAAGTCAACATTATCTACGTGACATTTGCATGGGATTTCAAAAAAAATTGTTTATTTACAACACATCAAGACCTTCCTCTTCCTTAAAACACTTATTAACACTTCTTTACTAATCCTATTATGCAACTAAATCAACCCCTTTGCTCACTTTCTTTAAACATACTCCTTTCTAGCCCTATTTTTTGAGTAAACCTCCTTGGTTTAGTTTGTTTCCAGACTTAAACAATTAAATGAGATCATTTATTATATTAATTTCATGTATTCTAACTTCACCATTTCCCATTTGGTCATTCTCCACTGACATAACTTGTTTCTTCACTATCACATACCTTAATTAGGCCTATTTAGCCTCATAACAGTCATACAGTCTCAAAACATATGAAATAAAGAAGGTACAAATGTAAAACCACAAAAATATTTTAGATGTTGATAAAACAGTCATAATGACCAAGTTTGGGAATCTTTAGCTAGTGGATACTCTTGCAAACACTAAAACCCTAACCTAGGGTTCTTAGGTCTCTATACAGACACGAGGGTGTATAAAATTTCATAACTTCACCCAAAAACCATTTCAAAGCAAACTAAGGGTTGGAATACATATGTATATCCTTCTCACAAATTTTCCATTCAATAATCAAAGTCTCACAACCTCTATATCACTCATAAACTTGAAATCTCAATCCTTTAAACTGTGTTCTATTTGATAGGAACATGGGTATTGTAGGGTTTCATTATTATTGGAACATTAAAGGACTCTATAACATTAAATGAGGATCTCACATCCTATTAAGATCACTTTAAACCCTTCTTTGTCACTTTGTATCCAAAACAAGATACCATACAACATAACTTAGTCAACTGATTTCTAAATTTATGGATTATATACTTACAAGGGGTAACAACAAGGATCAAGATGAAACTCACTTTCTTTGGTTCACTATATAATTAAAATAGATTTATATACAATCTTAATACACATTCCATTTATAATCCCACATAGTACTCAATGAGAAAATAATTAGACACTCAGCTCACAACTTTAACTAAGATGGTAGAATGCACTCCCTATTTATAAACCTGTCTCTACATAAGGGACTACTTACGAATCAAGCTTGGATTTCAAAAAATTAAGAACACAATCAGCCTTCCTTTTAAAAAAGGTTTATTTTAATCTCCCTTTATCTATAATCCTCAAATGGGATGAGAGGTTACCACCTCAAAAACCTACTCTACATACCTCTATAACTCCTATATATATCAAAGACTCTTACAATAAGATTTATAACTGATTCTTGATCAAGATTTTACAATAAACTCCTAATCTAATGTAGGGAGGTGGAATTACACCTCACACTTATATGAAATATAAACAAAAAACCAACTGAGGACCTTTATGAGACCATAAAAGGTCTATTATAACTTTGGTCATCCATTACATATCCTGATTTCTCACCTAGACCACAAATACATCATGAAAATTTGAAATTCCCTTTTGGCAGGAAAACCAATCCAAATTCAAATTAAAATTTGTACCCATTTAAGACACCTTCTATAATATTTTTTAGCATTCCAATATGACCATGTATCATACTCCCAAGTGGAGAAAAGTATTGACACCCATGTTCTTCTTCCTTCAAACAATCATATAGGTGCGTGTGCTCTTGATTACCACACTTGTACTTTGTATTGTATTTTTCCATCTTCCTCCATGATATACCTAAAAAATACAACAACTCATTAAATAAAACATACTCTTCTTCATGACCTTGAGGCATTATCCAACTCTCCTCTTTGCTTGATTATTGTTCTTGCTTTCAAGTAACTTCATGTGCTTTGTATGCTTCACTCTCCTTTACATCAGTCATCAATGTATTTTGCTTCTCTCCTTGCATGAATTCTCCTTCATATTCCACATATACTCAACCTCAATAGCTATAAATTCATCTTGTGGAGTACCTTCATATTCTTGACTCCTCCTTGCCTTTATTAATGCTCTTATCTTGGATACTACTGCTTCATTCCATAAGTTTATGATTTCCTTGGTAACCTCCTTAACCATTTTTATATACATTTGATGAGGATAAAATCCATATTATTTCTTCAAATAATCATACAAATTTGAATATGCCTCATACATTTCCTTATGTTGATATCCCATTGCTCTTTTGGCTTCACTTGCATCCTCTTGAGTGAGGATCTCTTCATTCTTTATGCTATCTTGCTTCCACAATGGCTGACATATTTGTTATTTTTCAATAAAAATGACTCTTCTTTGAGTCTCTTATTCATCTTGAGTTCCTTTGATTACCACTTGGTTATATTCCTCTTCCTCTTGTTCCTTGAGCTTATGAATGGGCTCGACTATCTCTTCTTTCTCTTCATCTCTCAAACTTGCCTTCACACATATAATACTATTTTCACTTGGATTTTCACCCTTTTAGGAGATGCATCAGCTATCCTCATTTAAGTGGCACAATTGAAACACCTCTAGGCTATAGGTAGCCTAATAATGAGGTTAGTCTCTAGATACGGCTATCTCCCTTGATTGTACCACTTGTAGATCACTACTACACCTATGCTTGTGAGGGAAAAGGAAGAGAAAATAGAAAGTAAACTATCATAAAGGAGGTGATACACCAAATTATTTTATGACTTCCAATAAGATGCATGTTACACATGACAGAAAGAAACTAATCAAACATACACTTTTACAATCTACATCTTTTCACATCAATATTTCATTATGAGGTTGTGTTGAATGTTTAAGTTAGGAGGACTAGACAAGAGGCTTAAAATAGCACTATTTTAATATAATAACTTACTCAACCTTTTCACATCATAGAACACTTCACATGACTTGTAAGAAGAAGCTTTGTAACTACAAATAGGTAAGAGAATGAGACACTAATGCTAAGGAAACAATAGTCATAACATAAACAAGATCAATTATTCAAGTTAACACACTATGAAAAATCATGGAAGAGGTAAAAAATTAGTAGTATTTATTGATCCATGGTATTAAAATGAAAAAGGCTTCAACATACTCAAGTGGAGCATAATTTACAAAGGCCAAAATGGCTAGTTCTTATAGAAATTGAGAAAAAGAGGAGAAGAGAGAAGTCCAAAGGTCACAAGGATACTTTTCAAGATATGAAAATGAGTTAATTTTGCATGAGAATGGAATTTTAAATTGATCAATCAAATTCAATAAGCAAAAGTGTCACCCTAAGTCATGAAACTCTAGAAATGTGGCATAGGATTTCTCTTCGTTGGCTTAGAAAACTACCTTCATGATTTAGCCCTATTTAAACATCCTAAAAATAAATAGGGATAGGTCTAATGATTGGTATGAGAGGTAAGGGTTTTATACATGTCTCTCCATGCATTGGTTGCAATTTTAGTCATTTGAAATCTTTTGGAAGTGATCCATCACTATTTATAGTCAAAGAAACTCCTCTTTTACACACTTTGCACACTTGGATTAAAATTTGGATTTATTTTCCCATTAAAATACATAAAAATGGGTTAAATACATGTGTAAAGACCATTAATGGCCTTAGAGGCATCAAACACACATTAACATTAGTTTACTTGAAGCTTTCCACCCTTCTCACTACCATGTTCACTATGCCAGTTTTGACTGGCTGAGAGGAAGCTATTTGTTGAGGAAATTAGGTGTTTTTATGAAGAAATAAATTGTCATGGAGAGTTATCTTAAGTCTCAATATTCCCCTCCACTTGATTTACATCTTCAGAATCCTTCTAAAACCTACAAAACACACAAAAAGGTTAAGAAAACCCTATTTTGTACTCCATCCATATAATTTCATATAATTCAAAAGGATGGGGAGTATAATTTAATATTTTAATATAACATCCAATCATCATTATAGGCAAAATATGCAATTTGGGTGTACTAAATGATCCATCTCCTCAAACTGGTCACTAGCAAGTGTTTTGGCAAGTTTATGCCTATTTTACCCTCTTAGGCTTTGTTCATAAAAAATTGACATTAAAATATAAAATAAACTCCAAAAAATTATTGTTTATGACCCTATATAACTCTTCCTATCCCTTTGAGTCTCCATGAAAAGAATCCAAGAAGATATGGGCTTCCAACTTTGTCCACTCAAACTCTTTTCTCTATTTCCATAGGCCTAATGTTGTCTCTGATCTCAAAAATGGATTATTTTTTATTCCTATACAATTTGAAAGATTGAAAAAATATAGGAAGACCCTAAAAAAATTTCACAATCCATTGAAATTCTCATCTCATGTTACAATTAGAAGTGACTCTCCATTTGGCTTCTAGGCCTAAACCCTGCCTATTAGGCCTGACTGCAACTCTTGTAGCTTTGGAAAACTTGTTGAGTTTAACCATTTGTTTCTTGGTATATTATATCTTAAAAAATTTAATTCAACTTAAAAACCTCCCTGCAAGGTCCAAATATCTCTTGGTTTATTCCTTCATTACTCTTTCTCAAACCTACTAGTTTATTTATAAGGGGAAGTACCCTCTATCTGAGACAAAACAAAGGGTACTTACCCTTTTTACTTAGATAATTTTAATGTTATATAAGCTTCCAAAATTCATAAATAGGTTATTCACAAATTTTTAACTCTTGGTATTATCAATAGACCTCCTAACTCCTTATATCTCCAAGATAGACTCCTAAAAGAGGAAGACTGTGCAGGGTTCCTTCAAATTGTGTATTGCTTAGTTTGAGTTATTTCTTATGCATGATTTTCATTTGTGAGAGAAATTTCAAGGTATAAACATCATGGTAGAGATGTTATAAATTTTTTTATCATTCTAACTTACTATATACCCTTGATACTCCTTGCTCAGTCAAAGCCGAGTTTCAACTCTTGACTGTATTTCCTATTTTCCTCCCTCAAGGATGACCCCTGTAGATGTTCATGCACATTTGAAGCCTAGGTATAGTGTTTTAAGGTCTTATAAATATCTTCCTAATCACACCAAGATGTTTTTATAATAATCTAAGTCATATTTATACCTTCTAACCATTTGATCAAGCTCACTATCACTACCCAATCAACTATAGGTAAACATTTTATGTGATAGGACACCTGTAGGTGTAAATTAGGACCTCAAATAGTCTATATCAACATTTATTAATGTTTATTAAGATCATGAATGATATTTTCATCATTTGGAACTATTTAACCTTGATGACATGGTCTAGGCTACCAACTTGGAACACAAAGGTCATTCAAAGCTTCCAATCCTATAGATAATAGTGAAGTAATTCAATGTCTAAATAGGCAACTTTGAGCCTTCAAACTTATGTATTATATTAGTCATCTTCCTTTCATAATTTAAAATTTTATTCTCCAATGTGAATAATATAAGGTTTGATCCCCAAGATGCATCAAAGCCTTTGATAACCCTGCTACATGGTCTTGACAAAAAGGTCCATAACTCTATTTTGTACTTTTAGGGAAAAGAGTCATAAATACTATCATTAGATCTTTGGAAGGTGGTTATCAATTTTACCTAGTAGTCTAGCCTTCCAAATATGTATGTTAGAATCCCTTTTAACATGTTATAACCTCAAAAATGGGTTCATTACTTATTTTGACACCTCTATATAACATCTCAGATCCTTGTTAAGCCACTTGTAGGTGGTTATTACATAGTGCAGTTAGTAGACATGAGTTTAGGTATTAGACCTTGGTGAAAACCTTTAATTGATCCTTGGGACTTGTCAAACCTTTAAAACATGACTCCTCCATCATGAGAGCCCTGAATAAAGGTCTAAAACTCTTATTTTAACATTCCTCTTCTATATGTGCTAATGGAGTTGTAGACAGGGCAATGGGCAGAAGTGTAAAATATACACATGGTGTATGAACCTTCAATAAACATTATTTCTCATTCTAATGTTAAAATGGACCCCCTTCAACCTGTGAATCCTTAGATCAAGTCAAGGTAGATTCATTTAAATGTGATAATCTCTCTCCATGGTACCTATAGATGAGTATGTTCATGGTAGACTGTGCGAAAGTGTTTTATATGAATATTATAGTATTATCTCAACCATTTAAATTCTCAACTTACTACTCCATGTTGATAAAAGACATACCAAGGCTTTGGAACTTTCATCACACCTTTGTGAACATGTTGTACAGGCCCCATACATGTACTTCACCATGACTACAAGTAGAAGTGGGTAAAGAGCTGACTGAGTATGACAATAGATTGAAATTTTGATCCAAACATGGAATTATGTGGCCAAACATGGAAATGAGGTAGTCCCTATGGAATTGAAATATGGAAAACACCATATACTCTTCATATGAAGCTATTGAAAATGATATAACCCTCTACAAGTAGTGAAAATGACTGCCATTCCACTTTAGACGTCAACCTACAAACTAAACTAAATAGCTCATGAGATCTTTACCAAACATGAAACTAAGAATTGAAATCATGAGAGGAGGGAGTCAACATCAAATAGAACCAATATCATTAGTTTTACTAAATGGACTTCTCCAAACTAAATCAAAACTTATAGGGTACACATATTAGGAAGCAAATTAGACAATCTAGCTTATTAGGAATTTTTCATAAATCACAAGTCACCATTCCTCTACAAACAAAAATCAAATGAAATTTGATTGACTTTAGAACACACTCCCAAGAGCATTTTTCCTGAAACCTTTTCTGTTGACCGTACCAAGTACAAACTTGAAGACCATTTTTTATTTCCAAGCCTAGTGGAAGGGGAGAGAAGTGGTTTTATTCATTTATTTAAGCTTATAATAAAAATGATTATTGGAGTAAGTGTATAGAATACCAAGGGACACACTTGAAATGTCTTCAACTACGGGAGTCCATACAATTTTGTACACCTCATTAAATGCTCATTTTTTCAAGAAAACTACCCCTTTTATGAAGAGCCTACCACTTTTTAGTTATTAATAGTTAATAAAGACTTTTTAGGACACATGGTACATAAAATAATCTTTTGAAACCTTCACATTTCCCTAATATGCTGTACAAATCATTTAATGCTACATTTTGACCCCCAAAATGACTCAAAAAGACATAAATATTGAAAATTACCAAGACCAATGTTAATATAACATGAAATTACATTAAATTTGATATGATATACTTCATGAAAAAATATTAGACCCTTTATAAACCTCTAGAGATCAAATTTTTTCCTATATGGGTCCCAATTTGACCTATAGGGTCAAATTTGGTCAACAAATTGGTGACTCATAGGGATAGTATGCCTGCTATGCTAAAGATTAGTAGCCTTATCAGTCTATTGGGCTTAAGGAGTCATATAAAATGTCAAAATAACAAGATTAATTTGACTATTGACAATAATATTTGATAAAGACAAGACCACTTGACAACCTCAACAACAAAAAACAAATGACACACACAAAATAAAGCAAATAAACTAGCAAGACACACACACATGTGCTCAAAGCACTTAGGGGAAAATAGAAAAAACAAACCACTATGTATAACTAACCATTAAGCATACCTCCCTTTCTAGGATCAAAAGGAAATTTCCTTGCATTTCTTTCTTCATGAGATGAATCATAGTGCCAAGCATGTTACTATTTAAATTGGACATTTGATAGATCAAACCTATTTCTTGGCACTTTACTTGCTATGATTTCAAGTAGACCATCTTAAAATAGGTATCCAATGTAAATGTATTCCTCTTTTCCTTGTACACATACCTCATATTGCTTCCCACTCTTCATCTCATGATAAACTTGCATCTTCTTTTTACGCATGGCTTCAAGAGGAGTAGTTTCTCACTCCTTGGAAGGTTGGGGCCAATAGAATCTTGTTTTGACCTCCAAAGGATGATGTGTAATTTTATATGGATCATTCATGACACTTTGAAAAATGTCATATTACTTATCATCACTTACAATCAACTCTAAGAAAGTTGTAGACCCCTTGAGAGCCTCAAACTCATTGCAAATGTTTTCCAACTACTGCCACAAGTCCTCATCTTCTCTTTGATCAGAATCATGAAAGGGAACAACAAGATAATCTCCTTCATCCTCTTATTTATAATCTGAAAGGACTTCATACAAGATTTATTCTTTGACATAAGGAATGGATTCCTCATTATCAACACAACAAGAATACTCAACATTAAGACTCACCTCTTCTTCAGCATTTAGGACCTCTTGAGGGATCTCAAGTTGTATCTCAAATATAATAATCTGCTTTTGGTTCTCAAAGGCTGCAAGATCTTCAATCTCCTTCTTGGTGATTCCAAGACTAGGCATCTTGAAATTAGGTGACCTAGCCTAATGAAGCTGTGAAGGAGTTGTACTTTATTCAAGCAAGAGTTCTAAATTTTTCTCAACCAAATGATCCTCTTTAGGTTCCCATACAATAGGTCCATCAAGGAAAAGGGTGATGGGGTGAGGACAAGATGAATCATTTGGTGGAAGTAGAGCATATGATTCAAAAGTAGATTGAGAATGAATTGTAGGGGATCTTTTTAGGAGCTCTTGAGGAAAGGAAGATAGACCTTGGACTAAAACAACTTTTTTTTATTCCTTCCATTTGATAATCACTTAATTTACATATGATTTAACTTGAACACTCTCTTGAGAAAGGTTAGATGGGGTGTGTTTAGGCATATGATCTTCTTTTGGCTCTAAACCTTCCATCACACCTTGACTCAACAATCTCATTCTCAACTCTAACTTTTCAATCTAATTGGATAGGTTCTCTTGGAAAATTTTATATTGAATTTTATAGGCATCTTCATGAGGATAAGGATTATAAGAGGGCTGACATGGAACACAAGAGGTCTCTTGAGAAAGGGTGGGAGGGACTTGCATAGGATTAAGATCTTTCTCAAATTCACATTCCTTATCAAGGCTTTTATCCTCTTTATTTCCCCATGATTCCAATATCCTATTATAACTTAGAATTTTAAGATTATGAGTCTCTTCTTGAGATGGTGATGTAATTTGAGGAGTGGATGAAGTGTTCAAGAATCTTGGGATCTCTTTAGGCTTGGATTCTCCACCTTGTCTCCAACTTGGGATTTCATATCTAGGAGTCTCTTCTTGAGGTGGGGATGTAATGGGAGAGGGAAATGAGAGCTTATATTTCACTTTATTTGTTAATTAGATAGACTTATTCATCTAATTATTGTCTAACTCAATATATCTATCAATAATTACTTCATAAAATAAGGTTTCTCTTTCCAACTCTCTTTTCTAGTTGATTAAGAAAAGGATGACTTTGACAAGCTTGATTGGGATCATATGTAGGAATAATGTATGACTGATATCAATCTTGGGGAAGTGGATATGAAGGCTAATAGGTTTGGTTAGACTATTTATCATGGAATTTTAGCCTATTTTCTAAGGTTGAAACTAGGCCACTCACATCTAGCATCTCACTTGTGAGCCTTTGCCAATTGGCTGTCTCAATAGGTGCCCACTCTTTTTTGACCAAATCTAATGCATCTCTTAACTTATGAATGAAATTAATAGGAATATCTTGACCATGTACCCTTAGTGTGTCAATATCTAACATTTACTTTTCATATCCCAAGAGTGTTTGCTTGGAAGTTGTAATGGACTGATTAGAGGAGTGACTAGGTTGACTGGGAGGAGAAAAATATTGAGGAGGCTGGTTATAGGACTAATAAAACTCATGAAAATTTTGAAAATTGCAATATTATAGCTAGTAAGAATCATATTAGAAATGGTAAGGATCATGACAAGGCTGATAGGGAATGTCATAAGCTTGATAAACCTCACCAACTTATGTAAAACAATACTCAACACTAAAGTCAGCCATGGAAGTTCATTAGGAAACAAGAACACAAGTAATGATTATAAAAAATATTAAAAAGGAATACCTAGGATATTTCACCAGATACTGTAATCTCAGAGTCACCATTGATTTTTATAATATGCCTTTAAAGGCTAATGTGTTGAAAGACAACACCAAAAATCTTTCAACTTTTTGGATAATGAGTCCCATTGGGCATGCCAAAAACTATTGCCACTTGGATTTTCACCCTTTGAGGAGATGTATTAGCTCTTCTCATCTAAGTGGAATAATTGAAACACCTCTAGGCTATGGGTATCCTAAAAATGAGGTGAATCTCTAGATAGGGCTAGCTACCTTGATGTACCACTTGTAGATCTCTACTACACCTATGCTTGTGAGAGAAAAGGGAGATAAAAATGAAAGTAAACTATCCTAAAGGAGTTGATACACCAAATTATTTGATGACTTCCAAACAATTTCATGTTACACATGAGAACAAGGGACTAATCAAACATACACTTTTCCAATCTACATCTTCTCACATCAATATTTTATTATGAGGTTATGATGAATGTTTAGGTTAGGAGGACTATATAAGATACCTATAATTTCACTATTTGAATAGACTAACTCACTTAAATTTGACACATCAAAGAACACTTCACATGACCTGCAAGAAGAAGCTTTTTGACTGGAAATAGGTAAGAGAATGAGAGAACAATGCTAAGGAAACAACAGTCACAACATAAGCAAGATCAATCATTCAAGTGAACACACTATGAACAATCATAAAAGAGGTAAAAAATTAGTACTATTTATTGATGTATGGTGTGAAAATGAGAAGGGCTTCACCATACTCAGGTGAAACATAATCTATGAAGGCTAAAATGGCTAGTTCTTATAGAACTTGAGAAAGAGAGGAGAAGAGAGAGGTCCAAAGGTCATAAGGAAATGTGTCAAGATAAGAAAATGAGTTACTTTTGCATGATAAGGGAATGTGAAAATTATCATGCAAATTCAGGAAGCACAAGTGTCACCCCAAGCCATGAAACTCTTGAAATGTGGCATATGAGTTCCCATTACTAGCTTAGAAAACTACCTTCATGATTTAACCCTATTTGAACATCCAAAAACTGAATAGGGATAGATATAATGATTAGAGTGAGAGGTAAGGTTTTCAAACATGTATCTCCATATATTATTCATAGTCTTGCTCATCTGGAATCTTCTAAAAGTGAGTCATCACTGCTTGCAGTCAAAGAAACTCCTCTATTACACACCTTGCACACTTGGATTCAAACTTGGCCTTAGTTTCCCATAAAAATATATATAATGGGGTGAAATACATGTGTTAAGACCCTTAATATCCTTAGAGGCATCAAACACACATTAAAATTAATTTAATTGAAGCTTTTCACCCTTCTCACTACCATGTTCACTATGCCAATTTTGACTCGCTAAGAGGAAGCTATTTGTTGAGGCACATAAGATTTTTTATAAATCATGAAATTTTCATGGGGAGTTAAATTAAGTCTCAATATTCCACTCCATGTGATTGGCATCTTTAGACTCCTTCTAGAACCTAGAAAACACATAAAAAGGTTAAAAAAACCCTATTTTATACTCCATTCATATAATTTCATACAATTAAAATGGATTGGGAATAGACGTGAAGAGTTATATGTAATATATAATCATCATTCTTGGAAAACTATGCCGTTTGGATGCACTAACTACTCCATCTCCTCAAACTGGTCACTAGCAAGGGTTTTGGCAAGTTTGGGCCTGTTTTACACTCTTAGGCTTTGTTCATAAAAAATTGATGTTAAAATATCAACTAAATTCCACAAAATTATTTTTTATGACATTTTATAACTCATATTATACCCTTGAGTGTCAATGTAAGGCATCCAAGAATATATGAGCTTCCAACTTTGTCTACTTGAACTTTTTTCTCCATTTCCATAGGACTAATGTTGTCTTTGAGCTCAAAAATGGATTATTTGTGATTCATCTATAATGTGAAAGATTTAAAAATTATAGGAAGACAATAAAAACATGTCACAATCCATTTTAATTCTCATCTCATGTTATAATTGGAAGTGACTCCATTTGGCTTCTAGGCCTAAACCCTGCCTACTAGGCCTGATTGCAACTCTTGTGGGTTTGGACCACTTATTGAGTTTCACCCTTTCATAATTGGTCTCTTATGTTTGTCTAGGTGTAATTAAAATTTAAAAACCTCCTTGAAAATTCCAAAAAACACCTGGTTTATTCCTTTGTCACTCTTTCTCAAATCTGTCAGTTTATGCATAAGGGGAAGTACCCTCTATCTAAGACAAAATAGAGGGTACTTTCCCTATTTAATCAAAGAATTTGAAGGTTGTAAAAGATTTTAAAATTATTAAATAGGTTTTTTTTTATATCAATTTTCAACTCTTTGTATTATCAATAGACCTCCTAACTCTTTATATCTCCAAGATAGTCTCCTAGAAGAGGAAGACTGTGCAAGGTTCCTTGAAACTGTGTATTGCTTGGTTTGAGTTATTTTTTATGCATGATATTCATTGGTGAGAGAAATTTAAAGGTATAAAAATCATGGTGGATATGTTATAAACTTGTCTATCCTTTCAACTTACTACATACCCTTGATACTCCTTGCTCAGTCAAAGCTGAATTTCAACTCTTGACTATATTTTTGTTTTCCTCCCTTAAGAATGACCCCTATAGATGTTCATACACATTTGAAGCATAGGTATAGTGTTTTAAGGTCTTATAAATATGTTATTTATAATACTAAGATATTTATATACTAATCTAGGCCATATTTATACCTTCCAACCATTTGATCAGGCTCACTATCACTACTCAGTCAACTATAGGTGAACATTTTGTCTGATGGGACACATGTAGGTGTAGATTAGGACCCCAAATAGTCTATATCAAATTTTATTAATGGATATTTAGATAATAAATTATATTTTCATCATTTATAACCATTTAACCTTGATCTCATCATCTAGGATACCAATTTGGAACACAAAGGTCATTCAAAGCTTCCAATCCTGTAGATAATAGTGAAGCAATTCAGTGTCTAAATAGGCAATTTTGAGCCTTCAAAATTCTATCTTCCATTGGTCATCTAAATTTCATACTTTTTAAAGTTATTCTATAATGTGAATACTAAAAGGTTTGATCCCCAAGATGCATCAAAGCCTTTGATAACCCTGTTACATTGTCTTGACAAAAATGCCTAGACCTCTATTTTGCACTTTAATGGAAAAAAGTCATGAATACTATCATTGGATCTTTGGAAGGTGGTTCTAAACTTTTCCTAGTAGTCTATCCTTACAAATATGTATGTTAGGATCCCTTTAATGTGTTATAACCTTAAAAATGGGTTCATTACTTATTTTGACACCTCTATATAACATCTTAGATCCCTGTTAAGCCACCTATAGCTGGTTATTCCACAATGCAGGTAGTAGACATGATTTTAGGTAGTAGAACTTGGAGTAGAACTTTCATCAATCCTTGGACCTTTTCAAACCTTTAAAACACAAATCCTCCATCATGAAACTCTTATTTTATTATTCCTTTCTTGTATGTGCTAATGTAGTTGTAGACAGGGTAGTGGGTAGAAGCATAAATCATACACATGGTGTATGAACCTTCAATAAACATTATTTCTCCTTAAAATTTTAAAATTAATACCCTCCAACTTGTGAAGCCTTAGAGAAAGTCAAGGTAGCTTCATTTCAATTTGATACTCTCTCTCTCTCTCTCCATGGCACCTGTAGATGAGTATGTTCATGGTAGGCTATGTGAAAGTGTTTTATATGACTATTACAATATTCTCTCAACCATTTAAATGCTCAACGTACTACTCCATGTTGATAAAAGACATACTAAGGCTTTGGAACTTTCATCACACCTTTGTGAACATGTTGTATAGGCCCCATACACGTATTTCACCATGATTACAAGTAGAAGTAGGTAAAGAGCTGACTGAGTATGATAATGGATTGAAAGTTTGATCCAAACATAGAATTATAATGCCAAACATTGAAAGTAGGTAGTCCCTATGTAATTTAAACATGTAAAACACCATATACTCTTCACATGAAGCTATTAAAAATAATACAACCTTCTGCAAGTAGTGAAAATGACTACCATTCCACTTAGGACATCAACCTGTAAACTGAACTAAATAACTCATGAGATCTTTGCCAAACATGAAAATAAGTATGAAAATCATGAGAGGAGGGAGTAAAAATCATCTATAACTAATCTCATTAGTTGGATTGTATGGAATTCTCCAAACCAAATCCAAACCTATAGGGTACATAGATTAGTAAGCAAATTAGACAATCTAACTTTTTAGGAAAGGTTCATAAAGCATAAGTAACCATTCCTTTACAATAAAACATAAAATTAAAGCTAACTAAGTGTATAAGACACACCCCTAGAATAATTTTACTTGAAATTTTTTTTTTGATCGTATCAAGTACAAACTTGAAGACCATTTTTTATTGCCAAGCCTAGTGGATGGGGAGAGAAGTGATTTTATTCATTTATTGAAGCTTATAATGAAAATGATCACTAGATTAAGTTTATGGAAGACAAAATCCTAAAATATATTAAACTATAGGAGTCCATATAATTTTTTATACCTCATTAAATGCTCATTTTTAAAGAAAACTACCCTTTTTTATGAAGAACCTACCACTTTTTAGTTATTAATAGTTAATAAATACTTTTTAAGACACATGGCATATGAAATCATCTTTTGAAACCTTCAAATTTCCCTAAGAGGTCGTATAACTCATTTAATGCTCCATTTTGACCCCCAAAATGACTCAAAAGGACATAAATATTGAAAATGACCAAGACCAAGGCTAATATAACATGAAATTACACTAAATTATCTATGCCATATCTCATGACAAAATATTAGACCCCTTATAAACCTATACAGATTAAATTTTTTACTATAGGTGTCTCAATTTGAACTACAAAATTAAATTTGGTCAACAAATTAGTGACTCATAGGGGTAGTATGCCCATTATGCTAAAGATTAGTAGCCATATTAGTCCATTGGGATTATGGAGTCATCTAAAGTTTGAACATAATAAGATAAATTTGACTATGGACAACAAGATTTGATCAAGATAAGACCACTTGACAACCTCAACCACATAAAACAAAAGACACACACAAAATAAAGCAAACAAACTAGCAAGACACACACACACATGTGCTCAAAGCACTTAGGGAAAAAAAAAACCACTATGTACAACTACAAATTAAGCATACCTCCCTTTCCAAGATCAAAAGGAAAGTTCCTTGCATCTCCTTCTTCATGAGATGAATCATAGTGCCAAGCATGTTTCTCTTTAAATTGGAGACTTGATGAATCAAACCTATTTCTTAGCACTTCGCTTGCTATACTTTCAAGTAAACTATATTAAAATATGTCTCCAATGTAAATATATTCTTCTTGGCCTTGTACACATACCTCATATTTCTGCCCACTCTTCATCTCATGATCAACTTGTGTCTTCTTTGTAGGCATGGCTTCAAGATGAGTAGTTTCTTGTTTCTTGGAAGGTTGGGGCTAATAGAAGCTTGTTTTGACCTCAAAAGGATGATGTGTACCTTGATCTAACTCATTCATGACACTTTGACAAATGTCATCTTGCCTACCGTCACTTCCAATCAACTTTAAGGAAGTTGTAGACCCCTTGAGAGACTCAAACTCATTGCAAATGTTTTCAAACTACTACCACAAGTCCTCATCTTATTTTTTATTAGCATAATGAAAGTGAACAATAAGAGAATCTCCTTCATCCTCTTATTTATAATCAAAAGGACTTCATCTAAGATTTATTCTTTGACATAAGGAAGACATTCCTAATTATCAACACAACAAGAAGACTCAACACAAGGACTCACCTCTTCTTCAACATTTAGAGCCTCTTGAGGGATCTCAAGTTGTATCTAAACTATCATAACTTGATTTTGGTTATTAAGCACTACAAGATATTCAATCTCCTTCTCCTTCTTGGTGATGACAACACTGGGCATCTTGAAATCAGGGGACTTAGCCCAATGAGGCTGCCAAGGAGTTGTACTTTCTTCAAGCAAGAGTTCTAAATTTTTCTCAACCAAATGCTCCTTTTTAGGTTCCCATACAATAGGTCCATTAAGGAAAAGGGTGATGGGGTGAGGGCAAGATGAACTAGTTGCTAGAAGTATAACATAGGATTCAAAATCATATTGAGAATGAATTGTAGGGGATCCTTTTGGGAGCTCTTGAGAAAAGGGAGATAGACCTTGGGCTAAAATATCTTGGTTTTTTTCCTTTCATTTGACAATCACTTCATTTACATCTGATTTAACTTAAAAATACTCTTGAGAAAGGTTAGATGGGGTGTGTTTAGGTATATGATCTTCTTTTGGCTCAAAACCTTCCATCACACCTTGACTTAACAATTTCATTCTCAACTCTAACTTTTCAATCTATTTGGATAGGTTCTCTTGTAAAAATCTCTCTTGAATTTGAAAGGCATCTTCATGAGAATAAGGAGTACAAGTGGGCTAACATGGAACACAAGAGGTCTCTTGAGGAAGGGTGGGAGGGACTTGTAGAGGATCAATCTCTTTCTCAACTTCACACTTCTTATCAAGGATTCTATCCTCTTTATTTTACCATGATTCCACTATCTTATTACAGCTTAGGATGTTAGGATTAGGATTCTCTTCTTTAGATACTGATGCAATTTGAGTGGATGAAGTGTTCAAAAAACTTTCAATCTCTTTAGGCTTGGATTCTCTACCTTGTCTCCAACTTGGGATTTTATATTTAGGATTCTATTCTTGAGGTGGGTATGTAATGGGAGAGGGAAATGAGAGCTTATATTTCACTTCCTTTATGAATTGGATGGACTAATTCATCTACTTATTTGTCAACTCAATCTATCTATCAAGATTTGCTTAAAAATAAGGTTTCTCTTTTCAACTCTCTTTTCTAGCTGATTGGGAAAAGGATGACTTTGACAAGCTTGATTGGGCTCATAAGTAGGAATAATGTAGGACTGATAACAATCTTGGGGAAGTGGATATGAAGGATGACAAGTTTGGTGAGATTGTTTCTCATAGAGTTTTATCCTATCTTCTAAGGATGAAACTAGGCCACTCACATCTAGCATCTCACTTGTGAGCCTTTACCAATTAGCTCTCTCAATAGGTGCCCACTTTCTTTTGACTAGCTCTAATAGATCTCTCACCTTATGAATGAAATGACTAGGAATATCTTGACCATGTCCCCTTAGAGTGTCAAGATCTAACATGTACTTTCATATCCCAAGAGTGTTTGCTTGAAAGTTGTAATGAAATAATTTGAGGAATGACTAGGTTGACTAGGAGGAGAAAGATATTGAGGAGGCTAGTTATAAGACTGATACAACTCATGAAAATGTTGACAATGGTCATATTGGAGCTGGTAAGAATCATATTGGATATGGTAAGGATCATGACAAGGCTGATAGGGAATGCCATAATCTTGATAAACCTCACCAACTTGTGTAAAACAATACTCAACACCAAAGTTAACCATATAGATTCATTAGGAAACAAGAACACAAGGAATGATTATCAAAAATGTTTAAAAGGAATGCTTGGGCTTCTTGACCAATTGATGTAATCTCAAAGTCACCATTGATGTTTAGATAAATGCCTCCAAAAGCTAATGTGTTGAAAGATAATACCAAAAATATTTCAACATCTTAGATAATGAGTTCCACTGGGCATGTCAAAAATTGTCACCACTTGGATTTGCACCCTTTGAGGAGATGTATCATCTCTCCTCATACAAGTGTCACAATTAAAACACCTCTAGGCTATGGGTAGCCTAAGAATGAGGTGAATCTCTAAATATGGCTAGCTCCCTTGATGTACCACTTGTAGATCACTACTACACCTATGCTTATGAGGGAAAAGGGAGAGAAAAATGAAAGTAAACTATCTTAAAGAAGGTGATACATTAAATTAGTTGATGACTTCCAACTAGGTGCATGTTACACATGAGAATAAGGGAATAATCAAACACACACTTTTCCAATCTGCATATTCTCACATTAATTTTTCATTATGAGGTTATGATGAATGTTTAGGCTAGGAGGACTAGATAAGATATCTATAATGGCACTATTTTAATAGACTAACTCACTTAACCTTGAAAAATCATAGAACACTTCACATGACCTTCAAGAAGAAGCTTTCAAACTGTAAATAGGTAAGAGAATGAGAGAACAATGCTAAGAAAACAACAGTCATAACATAAACAATATCAATCATTCAATTGAAAACACTATGAATAGTCATAGAAGAGGTAAAAAATCAATAGTCTTTATTGATCCATGGTATGCAAATGGTCAGGGTTTCATCATACTTAGGTGGAACATAATTTACAAAGGCCAAAATGGCTAGTTCTTATAGAACTTGAGAAAGAGAGGAGAAGAGAGAAGTTCAAAGGTCACAAGGACATTTTTTAATCTAATAAAATGAGTTACTTGTACATGATAAGGGAATATTAAACTGATCATGTAAATTTAGGAAACACAAGTGTCACCCCAAGTCATGAAACTCTTGAAATATGGCGTAAGAGTTTCCTTTTCTGGCTCAAAAAATTACCTTCATGATTTATCCCTATTTAAAAGTCAAAAAGCTAAATAGGGATAGATCTAATGATTGGAGTTAGAGGGAAGGGTTTCATACATGTATCTCCATGCATTTGTTATAGTCTTGGTCATGTAGAATCTTCTAGAAGTGAGTCATCACTACCTGTAGTAAAAGAAACTCCTCTTTTACACACCTTGCACACTTGGCTTTTAATTTGGATTTATTTTCCCATAAAAATATATATAATGGGGTTAAAGACATGTTTTAAGACCCTTCATGGCCTTAGAGTCATCAAGCACACATTAGAATTAGTTTACTTGAAGTTTTCTAACCTTCTCACTACCATGTTCACTTTGTCAATTTTGACTAGTTGAGAGGAAGCTATTTATTGAGGCACCTAGGAGTTTGTATGAAGTAATAAATTGTCATGGAGAGTTATATTAAGTCTAAATATTACCCTCCATGTGATTAACATCTTTAGACTTCTTCTAGAACCTATAAAACACACAAATTGGTCAAGAAAACCCTATTTTGTACTCTATCCATACAATTTCGTATAGTCTAAAAGGATGGGGAATATCCTTGAATAGTTATATACAACATATAATCATATTTCTAAGAAAAATATGCCATTTGGGTGCACTAACTACTCCATCTCCTCAAACTGGTCACTAGCAAGGGTTTTGGCAAGTTTAGGCCTATTTTACCCTCTTAGGCTTTGTTAAAAAAAACTTGACATTAAAATATCAACTAAATTCCAAAAAATTATTGTTTATGACATTTTATAACTCATCCTAGACCATTTAGTCTCCATGCAAAGTATCCAAGAAGATATGGGCTTCCAACTTTGTCCACTCAAACTCTTTTCTCCATTTCCATAAGCCTAATGTTATCTCTGAGCTAAAAAATGGATTATTTTTTATTCCTCTATAATTTGAGATCTTTAAAACATCTGGGATGACCCTAAAAACATTTCATAAGTGATTGTAATTCTCGTCTCATGTTACAATTGGAAGTGATTCTCCATTTGGCTTCTAGGCCTAAACCCTGCCTACTAGGCTTGATTGTAACTCTTGTGGGTTCAGATCACTTGTTAAGTTTCACCCTTTCATAATTAGTCTATTATGTTTTTATATGTGTAATTAAACTTTATAAACCTCTTTAAAAGGTCCAAACATCTCTTATTTTATTCCTTTTTCACTCTTTCTCAAACCTGTCAGTTTATGCATAAGGGAAAGTACCCTCTATCTGAGATTAAAAAAGGGTACTTTCCTTATTTAATTAGAAAATTTTAAGGTTATATGAGATTAATAAAGTCATAAATAGGTTTTTTTTTACCAATTTTAAACTCTTGGTCTTATCAATAGACCTCATAAATCCTTATATCTCCAAGACAGACTCCTAGAAGAGGTAGACTGTGCAGGGTTCCTTCAAACTATGTATTACTTGGTTTGAGTTCTTTCTTGTACATGATATTAATTTTTGATAGAATTTTCAAGGTATAAAAATAATGGTGGATATTTTATAAACTTTTTTATCATTCCAACTTACTACATACCCTTGATACTCCTTGCTTAGTCAAAGGTAAGTTTCAACTCTTGATTGTATTTCCTATATTCCTCCCTGAAGGATGACCCCTATAGATGTTCATGCACATTTTAATCCTATTTATAGTGTTTTAAGGTATTATAAATATTTTCATAATCACACTAAAACTATGTATATACTAATGTGATCCAAATTTATACCTTCCACCCATTTGATCAAGCTCACTGTCCCTACTCAGTCAGCTGAAGGTGAACATTTTGTGTGATGGGACACCTGTAGGTGTAGATTAGGACCCAAAATAGTATATATCAAATTTTTTTAATGGTTATTTATACCATGAATGATATTTTATTCATTTATAATAATTTAACCTTGATGGCACGGTCTAGGCTACCAACTTGGAACACGAAGGTCATTCAAAGCTTCCAACCTTGTAGATAACAATGAAGCAATTCAGTGTCTAAATAAGAAACTTTAAGCCTTAAAAATTATGTATTCCATTGGTAATATGCCTTTCATAATTTTCAAATTTATTCTCCAATGTGAAGACTGAAAGGTTTGATCCCTAAGATGCATCAAATCCTTTGATAACCCTGTTACATGGTCTAGACAAAAAGAGTCATGAATACTATCATTGGATCTTTGGAAGGTGGTTCTCAACTTTACCTAGTAGTTTAGCCTTCTAAATATGTATTTTATGATCCATTTAATGTGTTATAACCTCAAAAATGGGTTCATTACTTGTTTTGACACCTCTATATAACATCTCAGATCCCTGTTAAGCCTTTTGTAGGTGGTTATTTCATAGTACAGGTAGTAGACATGAGTTTAGGCAATAGACCTTGGTGAAGACCTTTAATTGATCCTTAGAACTTTTCAAACCTTAAAAAAACAACTCCTACATAATTAAATACTTGAATCAAGGTCTAAAACTCTTATTTTATCATTCCTTTCCAATATGTGCTAATGGAGTTGTAGACAGGGCAGTGGGCAAAAGCATAAATCATACACATGGTGTATGAACTTTCAATAAGCATTGTTTCTACTTCCAATGTTAAAAAAGATCCCATCCAACCTATGAATCCTTAGATCAAGTCAAGGTATCTTCATTTCAACATGATACTCTCTCTTCATGGCACCTATAGATGAGTATGTTCATGGTAGACTATGTGAAAGTGTTTTATATGACTATTACAGTATTCTCTCAACCATTTAAATTCTCAAATTACTAATCCATGTTAATAAAATACACACCAAGGATTTTTAACTTTCATCACACCTTTGTGAACATGTTGTATAGGCCCCATACACGTACTTCACCATGAATGCAAGTAGAAGTGGGTAAAGAGCTGACTGAGTAAGACAATGGATTGAAAGTTTGATCCAAACATGGAATTATAAGTCTAAACATGTAAAGGAGGTATTCCCTATGGAATTTAAACATGAAAACACCATATTATCTTTACATGAAGATATTTCAAAGAATACAACCCTCTGCAAGTAGTGAAAATGACTACCATTCTAGTTGGGACATCAACTTTCAAATTGAACTAAATAGCTCATGAGATCTTTGTCAAACATGAAACTAAGCATAGAAATCATGAGAGGAAGGAGTCAACATCATCTGGAACCAATCTTATTATTTGGATTATATGGACTTCTCCAAACCAAATCAAAACGTATAGGGTACATAGATTAACAAGCAAATTAGATAGTCTAACTTCTTAGGAATGGTTCAAACCAAGTACAAACATGAAGACCAATTTTATTGCCAAGCCTAGTGGAAGGGGAGAGAAGTGGTTTTATTCATTTATTGAAGCTTTTAATCAAAATTATCACTAGAATAAGTTTATGGAAGACCAAGGGACACTCCTAAAATTTCCTCAACTATAAGAGTCCATACAATTTTATACACCCCATTAAATGCTCATTTTTTCAAGAAAACTACCCTTTTTTATGAATAACCTACCAATTTTCAGTTAGTAATAGTTACTAAAGACTTTTTAGGACACATGGTACATTACATCATCTTTTGAAACCTTCACATTTACCTAGGAGGCTGTACAAGTCATTTAATACTCCATTTTGACCCCCAAAATGACTTAAAAGGACATAAATATTGAAAATGAACAAGACCAAGGCTAATATAACATGAAATCACACTAAATGAGCTATGACATACCTCATGAAAAAATATTAGATCCCATATAAACCTCTAAAGATCAATTTTTTTATGGGGGTCCCAATTTAACCTACAGGGTCAAATTTGGTCAACAAATACATCATTAAATTTCAAAACATGAGGCTTGATTACCTCCTTGTCCTTCATATTTTGTCTTCTTCTCTTTTACACTAATTGATTGATTGGACATTTGATTGGCTTCCTTACCATGACCCATCCAAGATGTGGGTTCATAATCTCCTTCATTTGCTCCATCTTGATCGACATCTCATCCATTTACTACCTCATCTCTACCATCTCTTTCTCCATCTCAATCTTATTCTTGGTGTTTTCATGCACCATCTTTTCTTTATGGATTTCATTCTTAACCTTATCTTTCACTTTCCTTTATACCTTTTTTTACATCTTCATCTTGAGTGCCACACTTAGGCACATTCTTCTCCTTGTTTTGGTTTAACTTGGACCATTTCCTTTGGTTCACACTTAGAACCTTCTATTTCAGACCTCACTTGGGCATTTCAACTTCTTGTCCTTCACACTTGGACTATTTCACTTCCTTGAGCTCTATTTATGAGCTTGTTAATAGCTCTTCTTAATTCAAGGCTACCAACACAACACTTACTATTTACTATCACATATTATCAGTAATATATTCAAACCAAATAATCAATCAAAAAATACATCATACCTTCTCAATCTGCCTTCTCAATTATGTCTCTCAATCTATCTTCTTGCTTATTTACCTACAACTTATTGGTTAATCATAAAACATGCAATATAATCACCATGCTCATACCTAGATATACCTACCTAGAGCATTAAGATGGATATGATACCAAATGATGTAGGGCAGATGCATTAATTGTATCAAACTATGCCTTTATCCTTGATTGAAGCTCCTTTTACATTAATTACCTCATTCCCCACAGTTATTTGGGTAATCATGCAAAATGAATATAATGTTATTTCACAATGATTCATGGATTCATGCTACACTAATTCAAAGGTTCTTTCCACTATCAATAAACCATTCAATAATATTCAATACACTGAAACATTCTTTGTTCATATACTCTCTTCAATCTTTAAGACATTCTCACAAGTCAACATTATCTAAGTGACCTTTGCATGGCATTTCAAAATAAAATGTTTATTTACAACACATCAAAACCTTCTTCTTCCTTAAAATACTTCTTTACTAACCCTATTATGCAACTAAATCAATCCCTCTGCTCACTTTCTTCAAACATACTCCTTTCTAGCCCTATTTTTTGAGTAAACCTCCTTGGTTTGGTTTGTTTACAAACTTATAAAACTAATTGAGATAATTTATTATATTCCTTTCATGTAATCTAACTTCACCATTTCCCATCTGGTCATTCTCCACTCACATAACTTGTTTCTTCACTATCACAGACCTTAATTAGGCTTATTTAGCCTTATAACAATCATACAATCTCAAAATGTATGCAATGAAAAAGGTAGAAATTTAAAACCACACAAATCTTTTAGATGTTGATAAAATAGTCCTACTGACCAAGTTTGGGCCTTTTTGGCTGGTGGATACTCTTGCAAACACTAAAACACTAACCTAGGGTTTTTAGGTCTTTGTAAAGACTCGAGGGTGTATAAAATTGAATAACTTGATCCAAAAACCATTTTAAAGAAAAATAAGGGCTAGAACACATCTATATAACCTTCTCACAACTTTTCCATTCAATCATCAGTGTCTTAAAACCTCTAGATCGCTCATAAACTTAAAATATCAATCCTTTAAATTGTGTTATGTCTAATAGGAGCAGGGGTACTATAGGGTTTCATTATTCTTGAAACATTATATGGATCTATAACCTAAAATGAGGTTCTCACCTCCTATTAAGATCAATTTAAACCCTTATTTATCACTTTGGATCCAAAACAAGATACCATATAACATAACTCAATCAATTGAATTGTAAATTTATGGACTGTATAGTTACAAGGGGTAATAACAAGGATCCATGTGAAACTCACTATCTTTGGTTCACTGTATAATTCTAATAGATTACTCTACAATATTCATACACATTAATTTATAATCCCACATAGTATTCAATGAGAAAATAATAAAACACTCAACTCACAACTTTGAATAAGATGGTAGAATACATTTCCTATTTACAAACCTAACTATTTCCACATAAGGGACTACTTCCAAATCAAGCTTGGATTTCAAAAAATTGAGAACATAGTCATCCTTAATTTTTAAAAAGGTTTATTTTCATCTCCCTTTCTCTATCATCCTTGAATGGGATGAGATATTACCACCCCAAAAACTTACTCTACATACCTCTATAGCTTCTATATATATCAAAGACTCTTACAACAAGATTTATAACTGATTTTTGATCAAGATTTTACATGCAACTCCTAATCCATCATAGGGTCGTGGGATGACACCTCACACTTATATGACATATACACTCAAAACTAACTTATGACCTTTATGAGACTATAAAAGGTCTATTACAACTTTGGTCATCCGTTACATATCCTCATTTCTCACCTAGACCACAAATACATCATGAAAATTTGAAATTCCCTTTTGGTTAGAAAACCAATTCAAATTCAAATTCAAATTTTTACCCATTTAAGACACATTATAGACCATTTGTGATTATTCCAAGATGACCCTGCATCAGAGTTGGTTTCTAGAATCTAAAAAATCATACTTAAGCATCATCTTCACTATTTTTGCTCCTGTATTTTTCAAATCTACATGTGTATCAATAAACAAGATAAGTATTATCTCTTATTCATTTTTAAGTAATAAAATTACTATTTGGCATTATACTTTCTATATTTTGAATATATACAAAATTCAACATTGTAATTGAATATTATGAATTTAAATTATTTATTTTCCTACTTATAGAATACTCCATTCCTTAATTGATTAGGCTATTCTCATTACCCTTATGTCTAAAAAGGGTTAAATAATTTTACTAATGAAATTAATTAAGATGAGACATAAAATGAACACCCATGTCTAAGAACATCTAATAGTGATGGATAAAACAAGGCAATTATTGAAAATCTATATAATGCATACCATATTATAGTTGTGCAAAAATGTACAAAATATAGTAACACAAACTGACTCATAATTATAGTTTATATAGTAAGTGTTCAAATAGGGATAATTTTTTTGATTAAATGAACAAACATATGATTAAATACATAACACAAATCACTAATAAAATTAATTGGCAGACGTAAAATATTTGATGACAATAATAACAATAACTTCTAAGCATTATCTGGAAACCTCCCATGAAAAGACAAATATTTCTTCATTAATATCAAATATTTGCTTGTATAATTATGGAATTATAACATAAGGGTTTCACCCAATATAAGAGATTTAGTGAAAATAAGATTTGGTTACTGTGACCATGAACCAAATTTAAAGCATTTGTTAGATATAACCCCAACACAATTGTACTCTAATTTTTTATAAAAATATCCACAAATTTATCTTAGTTAAAGATATTTTGAGGTGTCCAGACCCTTCTATGTCAAAATAAATCACATGCACCACTTGTTGTTTTAGGCAACATGTTGAATATTCAATCCATCATGATTTTTTTCATCATGTATGTTGTAATTTACATATTGAAAACATTTTTCAGGAGTGTGGCATGGAAGTTCCATGGAAATTATAAAGAGAATTTATTCAAACCATTTTTTGTGAAATACTAGATAGATAATGTTTATATAACAAAGCATGTGTGAATTAAACTTGTAACATTTGTGGTGGATTACCAAAATTGAAAAATTATATCCATGAGGAGAGTATAAGTGGAATTAGAAAATAATTAATTGGTTTTAACAAATACAAATCTGTGACATATCAATTAAAAGATGGTGAGGAAACTAAAAGGTGTGAGCTTGTTACAAAATAAATACCTATTTCATAATTTATGGTCAGATTCAGGGTTGAAATTGTTTTTAGAATGCAAGGCACATATAAAGAGCTTTATGGTTTGATGAATAATTCAAGTTAAGCAAGGAAACATTCTCACTTCATTCTATTATTTTTTTAGCCAAATTTTATAAGAATTACACATTCCAACCACAAATGGAGGTTCATTCATAGTACTATAACTCAATATTTTTAATCATTTTCATGCATATAACATTCATGCAAGCACTTGATTTTACAGATTAAGATAAATAATTATTAAGGGAGTACCATTTCTATGTCAGTGATGATTGATCACATCATATAGAGTACATTCAAGGATATTTTGAGATGTTATATGGAAATTTTATTGAGAGTGGAACATTACTTTCAATCAACAATATATTTAGTCAGAAAATTATACATCATAATTTAAGAATACAAAGATGTTTTACTAGTTGAGCAGGATGCATGTTACCAATATCATACAACATATTTGCATTTTTAGTGAGGCTAGCCATAGAAAATGTGATCATGATGGTGATATAACATCTGTGAAAGTATCCCTTATAAGAGAGAAGTTGAAGTTCAAATATGACACTGATTCAATGGATGCATCATCATTATCTATTAACATCATTATTAAAAAAAATGTTTTAATTTATGATGTAGGGCATGTTTTTTTAATTATTATGGATGACGATAAAAAATAAGGATCAAACTAATAATTTCAATGTGTAGAGGAAAAAAATAATTGACTTCTTTAGTCATAAATGGGAAAACATTGACTATCCCACTGGGTCTATGGTAGTTACTGAAAATCGACTTCAATGATATCCTATCAAAAATTTAGATGTATAGTTTTTTGAAGACTATGAAATATATAGGAATATAATGCGTTATTAAATTTTATTTCTTGCAAAAAATATTCAACTGCTCAAATATCAAGGTAGGCCATTGAGCAAGAATCTATGAAAGGTTTGTGAAATTGACCATGAAGAAATTATTGCTACTATTAAGAGTAGAGAGAATCCTAGTTGTTATTTAGATTGAAATTCCAAGGTATTTTGAGTTATCAAATGTAGATATATTTAATTTTACCAAATTTTATTGATTTTTTAGATAGTACATAAAAAAATCAATTTTATTACTTATTAAAATATTTCTTGCAAGTTAGTGGTGCCAAATAAGCTTCCACCTTCACATGGTTAGAACCTTTATCATATAATTCAATAATCTTGAAGTGAATAAAAACTTAATAAAATCTTAAGAGAACATTATTACATAATTTCATATTCTCTTAAGGCTAGAATGAGTACTTCATCTCCTAACTGATGGATTTGGAGGCCATGGTGTTGGGAAAACATGTGATTTTATTATCTTAACATGTTGAAAGTAATGGATTTGTAAGGGGAGGTCCCAAAAATGTAAAAGTTAGTTAGAGAACAAGAACTTATCTCTTGACTGCATATAAATAACATTTCAATGCTGATCAATATATAGTTTGCAATAGATTCATCTCTTATGTTTGATCATCATGATATCAAGTGAAAGTAGAGGGATTAGAAATGAATGTGAAGGATATTTTGATTCATATAAATGACTTATATTTTTTTATTTTATGCACATTTGAATTTCACCTAAAAAAATACAATCTTTTATATTTGGAAGGACAATCTTAAGGCTAGAATAGGTACTTTGTCTCCTAATTGAATGTCATCAGAGGCCACTAACATGGTCATAAATATAATTTCCCACCTTTGATGTGGTGGTGATGCTAGTTTTTAGTCATGAAACACCATAGGTGGATATATCCAATGGAGGCTTGAACTTTGATAATATTTATTATCAATATTTTTATGTACTAGAGTAATTGCAAAAACATGTATCCAAGTAGATAATGAGGTTGTGGTTTCAATAAAATATGTTATTTTCCTATATTGATGTATTTAAAGTGATGTATTTGAAAGGTGAGATCTTGGATTCAAAAATGTTAGTTGGAGGACAAGAATTTGTCGCTTGACTACATAAAAATAGTATTTTAGCACTAAATAATGTACGATTTAATGTGGATTCATATTTTATGTTTGATCATTATGTTATGAATTTAAATTATAGGCATTTGAAATGCAAGTGAAGGCTCTTTTGGTTCATGTAAAATACATTTGATTTTTGTTTTACATGCATTTGAAGTTCACCTAAAGAATTGTAGTTTTTTTTTATTGGAACTGTTGTTTTGAAGGCCCAAACAAGTACTCAAACTCTTGAAAAATCATGGTCAAAGGAAAATAACATGGTCACAAAATTTATTTTCCAACCCCAATGTATTAGTGAGACTAGTATTCATTCACAAAGCACCAGAGGTAAATATCTCCAATTGAGGCTTGAACTTTGACAACATTCATTGTCTCTATTTTTATGTGCCATAGAAGTTGCAAAAATGTGTATTTGGGTGAATTAAAAGGTTGTGGTGCTAGTAATACTTGTGATTTTACTAACCTAATGTGTTTGGAGTCATTTATTTTCAAGGGGAGTTTCCAAAAACATAAATGTCAGTTGGAGAATAAGAACTTCTCTCATTACTCCATAAAATTAAAATTTTAGCACTATTTAAAATATGGTCTATTGCAGATTTATCTCCTATGTTCGATCACCATGATTTAGGGTGTAAGTAGAAATATTTGACATGTATGTGAGAGTTCTTTCATTTTATGTAAAATACTTACAACTTTATTTTTATGCATGTTTTAAGTTCAACTAAATAATTACAATTTTTTCGTATTGGGAAGGACATTCTTGAGGGAGGAACAAGGGTTCCATAACTTGATTGGGCAAGATTAGAGGCAAATAAAAATAACATGGTCCTAGATGTTATTTTACATCACGACGTGGTGGTGATTCTAGTTTTCAACCATGAAACACCAAAGATGGATATTTCCAACCAAGGCTTGAATTTTGACAACATTTATTATTAGTGTTTTAGCATGATAGAGTAATTAAAAAGTGTATCTATGTGGAATTGTAGGTCATGGTGGTAGGAAAACACGTGATTTTTCTATCTTAACATGTTTGAAGTGATTTATTTTCAAGGGGAGGTTCCAAAAGTAGAAATGTTAGTTGGAGGACAAGAACTTAACTCTTGACTACATAAAAATAACATTTTAACACTGATCAATATATAACCTATCACAAATTTATATATTATATTTAATATTTATGATGTAATTTGAAAGTAGAGGGGTTTGATATGCATATATATGTTTATTTGGTTCATGTAAATGACTTATGCTATTCATTTTATGCGTGCTTAAAGTTCGCTTAAAAAATACAATTTTTTTTTAATTGAGAAAGATGTTCTTAAGGCTGGAATGGGTACTCCATCTCCTGATCAAGCATGATCAGAGGACAATAATCTGGTCTTAAATTTTATTCACCACCCCTGATGTGGTGGCAATACTAGTTTTTAACTATGAAGCATTAGAGGTGGAGATATCCAATTGCATCTTGAACTTTGACAACATTTATTATCAATATTTTTATGTATCAAAGTAGTTGTAAAAAACATATCCAAGTGACTTAAAATTTCATGGTCTTGGGAACACATTATTTTCATATCTCTATGTGTTGGAAGTGATTTATTTTTCAAGGGGAGGTCATGGAATAAGAATTACTAATTGAAAGATAAGAATTTATCTCTTGACAACATAAAAATAACATTTCAACACTAATTAGTATACACTCTACCACAAATTAATATCTTATGTTTGATTGACATTCTTCAAGGTCAAATTATAGGGACTCAACATGCACATGAAGGTTCTTTCAATTCATGTAAATGAATTATGGTTTTCATTTTATGTGTATCCAAAGTTCGCCTTAAAACTATATTTTTTTCATATTAAGATGTTATTGAGGCTAACATGGCTACTCCATTTCCTAATCAGGTGTGATCATAGGTTAATAATGTGATATTAGACATTATTCATTACCCTCAACATGGTATTGATGTTGGTTTTTAGTCATGAATCACTAGAGGTGGATATCTCTAAGCAAGGCTTGAACTTTAACAACATTTATTGTTAGTTTTTTTGGGTATTAGAGTAGTTAAAAAATTAAGTATATAAGTTGCTTCAAAGGTTATGATGCTAGTAAAACACGTGATTTGTCTATCCCAATGTGATATAAGTGATGGATTTACAAGGGAAGGTCTCATAAGTAGAAATACTAGTTAGAGAATAAGAACTATCTCTTGACTGCATAAAAATAATATTTCAACACTAATTAGTATGTGGTCTACCACATATTCATATCTTATGTTAGATCATCATGCTTTAAGTTATAAGTAAATGGATTCAAAACATATGTGAAGGTACTTTTGATTTATGTAAATGACTTATGATTTTCATTTTATACGTGTCTAAATTTCAACCAAAAAGTTACATTTTTTTGTATTGGGAAAGACGTTCTTGAGGTTAAAATGGGTACTTCATCTCCTGATCAAGCATTATCAAAAGGGAATAATGTGGTCCTAGACATTTTTTGCCACCCCTGACATGTTGGTAATTCTATTTTTCAGCCATAAATCACTAAATATGGAGATCTCCAACTAAGGCTTGAACACATAGATGAGAATTTGTCCATTTCTACAGGTGCAGATCATAAGTATCTTATTCTTAACAATATAAATAAAATTATGAAATTTATAGGTCATGAAAAAAGTGTTAAACAACTTGTCATTATAATATATAAATGTTAAAAATGATCAATTTAGACAAAAGCCTTCTGTAGACATTCTTTTTTTATCATTTCTATGTTAAAATTGTAAAATGGGATGATTCCAACTAATTACATACAAATTAGTCTGAGTTCATCTGTTCATCTAATGTATGCATTCAAATTCACCTTGGGGAATCTCTAGGTGGGATAATTTATCATATTATAACTGTTCAATTATTATTCTGATCAATTAATTTATTTTAGTCAATTCACTAATTCCCCTTCAATGATCAATTAATGCAATTAATTGCACTTCTCTAAATCATTATCCTAATCAAATTCCCCACTTTGTATTAATTAAATTAATCTTTGATTAATTAAATTAATCATTATTATAATTATAATTCTATGCAAATGGAATTATAATTTCTTTTCAATTATTAATTCCTTCTTTTCCTTCTAAAAGACGTCTTCATTCAAGAAAGAATCTTGAGATCTTATATAATATTTGTGAGCCAAGCTAATTACTAAATGAATTAATATACAAGATTATTCTCTACCCTTTATTTTGGAGACAATATGAAGGGCCCATAATGTATCTTTTAAGATACTTTATGTAGTATTCTTAACCCTTCATCTTAGAAACAAGATGAAAGGTCCACATTGGTTATCCATGTGTTTTCTTAGGAATGATTTTCTACCCTTCATCTTGAAACAAGATGAAGGGACCACGATGAATCTCAAAAATATAATATGAATAAAATCCTCCACTCTTCATTTTAAAAATAATATGAAGGTCTTAGATTAATCTTTTGATATTTTCAAATACTATCTTCCACCCTTCATCTTGAGCAAGATGAAGGGCTCACATTAGTGATTCATGTGTTGGTCCATGTGCACTATTGAGGAATTTTTTTTAATCATTCATTTTGATTCCAATATGAAGTGTCCTCATTTATATTAAATATTTATAAATATATCTCATTACATTATAATTCATCATGCTCAAGATATACAATGAAGTGTTGACAATTTCTTGAATCCACTTGTGCATCCTATTTTTGAATTCATCATCAAATTCAACTAGTCTATAGATTCAATAGAGATGTCTCAACACAAATTGGCATTGAAAAAATCATTTTATGCTATATTTGAGCTAAATCCTATACAAAGACATTTATAATCAAGGTTTGCATGCTTTTGATTTAAATCTTATGTATTATTGGCTAATCTTTATATGCTCACAAGGTCTTAGGCTCAAGCATTTTTTATTTGTTTGGTATTTTATATACTTAACTAATATTTGTGAAAAAATATATCATAAATATTCCTAATGATACATATAGCACACCCGGTGGGACCCAACTCACACCCCACAAATTCTTCTAGTCTCTTTATTAGTTTTAAAAAAATTAATTTTTCGAAGAAATGACTGGTAAAATATTCATAATTTTTTATTTTTTTATCTATTTTAATTTAAATATTTTTAAGGGTGAATGTATTTATATTATAAAAAATTTCTCAAAAATTTGTTGAAAATTGATGTATATTGTATGAGTTATGGTCAAATTACTATCACATTTTATTTCTAATTTAATTTTTTGACTAAAATCAGCTTGTAAAATATTTATAAATTTTTATATGTTATCTATTTGAATATAAATTTTTTATGGGTGTGATGATTTATCCTATAAAAACCTTTCCAAAATATAGTTTAAAATAGATGTATATTTTATGATTTATGGTCAAATTACTAACAATCATCTTTTATTTCTTTTTTTTTTTGGTTAGAAATAGTTGGTAACCTATTCATAACTTTTAATCTGTTATTTTTTATAATTTGAATTATTTTAGGGGCGTTCATATTTTTACTATATAAAACCTTTCAATATTTAGTTGAAAACTGATTTATATTTTATGATTTATGGTCAAATTATTAATTGCCATATTTTATTTTTGGCTAAGAAAGGACTAATAAAAATTCATAACTTTTGATATATTATTTATTTTAATCTAAATTTTTATAAGGGTGTGAGTATGTATCATATCAAAAACATTTAAATTTTTCATGAAAAATAATTTATATTTTATAAATTATCATTAAAATACCGACTGTTATTTTTAACATTTTGTTTACAAATTTACACATGTCAAAGACCCACAAGCAAAACTACTTACCTTGTTTGCTTGTAGATTCCAAAAATAGTGTGGTGATTTATTTAAATGAATATAATATCTACTCACATTGATTTTGGTGTCTTAAAATCAATTCACATTTCATTTTGGGTTATAAGAAAACTTAATCTTGTTTCAAGTTTCAAGTTTTGTACAAGTTTTCTTGTTGCTTCTTGTTACTTGAGTGTTTTTTGAGGATATTTTTCATGTATTCTCTTCCCTTTTAGGTGACTCAAAAATATAAATTTTTTATTTTTAATTCTAGAATATTTTTCTATTATGTTCTTTACTCACCCTTAGTGAGAATTATGTAAATCAGAATGATAGTACATTCCTTTTTATTTTGGCTACATGGTTGGGGTGTCATTGCATTCTTACAAGTCCTTAGGACACAATGATTGAGATGTCATTACCAAATATTCATACTAAACTCTAATTATTTTATGGGACATATATATTGAAAAACATTTTCATATTGATGACCTAGCTTTATTCTTGCATAAATTCAGGTGAGGATTGAACTCCATAGAGTTATTTCCAATATCCTAGGTCAATGTGTGGTATCCTCTAAAGGAACAATATTGAAAATGAAAATGAATTTATTCATTTATGGATTTTATGGCAAAGTACCATGAGGTATATAGGGACCATATAGATAGCCTAAGTAAAATAGTAAGCAAACCTCAAATTGGTAGCACTTCACTGCAACCTCTAAGACTGAAGTAGTTGTGAAGGGACAAGACCCTCTTATGAATGGCAGATATTAGATTATTTATTAGATAACCTTTTTTTATCACAGATCATTCATTGATGTAGGGGTGCAAAGTTTAACAACCCCCTTAAACATTTCCTTGCTCGTATAGACATTTTGAGAGAAGAGTGGGATTAAAACACCATCAATAATTATAATATTTTATTAAATGAATCTTATTTTTTTAATCATCTCTTAAGGAGAGTATATTTAAGGTTCAATGAATGTGAAGTACACCCATGTCAGTTATTAAATTTACTTGTAATTCTTATTTGTTGATGCTTGATTATCATGTCAAAACCTTGTTTGTATTAAAAAACAAATCTCATCAAACCAAGTCAAGACCAAAGTCCACAATATTGTCATACCATATGTACACCAAGAGGTGTTACTCTACATAATTTTTAGATCAAAATTTCATATCCCCCAAAGGTGTTATGATGTCAAAATTGGTCCACACTACTTCAAGGCATTATGTTGTCCAAATAAAAACCCCATCTTTTTACAAACTATGTCGTTGTGCTACTTGTTTTGAGTCAGAATCAATTTTAATTGAATTCCAATTTCTAATTTCAAACTAAAATTCTAAATCAAATTCAAATTAGGTTATACATTCATGTCTAATTTGTTCAATTATTCACAATCAAAATATTTTGAAGTCAACTCTATTTGAATTAAAAATTCATTTCTTGTTTCCTGATCTATTTTAAATCAAGTCCAAACCTGATTCAAACTGACCTAAACAAAGTTACACTCAAATCAAATTAACTTTGATCAAGGTCCATCAATTATAACTTAAATCATTTACATCATATCCTTATCTTTCCATTCAATCTATCATTCTTATCGGTTGAGAACGATAAATTTATGACATCCTTTCTTCATCTCATTCAAATCCAATCTAACATCAAAGTATAATATGAGCCTAAATCACAATTGATAAAGTTTGACCTACTTGGGGATAATCTAAATCAAATTTCTTAGAATTGATTATACCCTACATGGAGCCAATTCCATTTAAATCAAGTCAATTCCTCCCTATTTGGATCCAAATCCAATTCACTCATTCCCCTTTACATGTATCCTTGCTTGGGTACATCCTTCAATCAATCTTCTATTACTTTTTCAATTCATTCAATGGCATCCATGTTAGAGTATGATAGATATTATGAATGGTATGGTCATGGTAGCAAAATGGAACCCATTTTGATACCTTTTATCCCACACCCATTTGAATTATAAATTATAAAATTCATGTGAAATATCAAATTCATTTAATGAATCCTTAAAAGACATATTTTACCAATTGGTCACAACAAACATGATTATGTATCCATATACTAAGCCTTTTGGTAAACATGATCCCAAACCTAAGTGGCACTAAAAAGAATATTATTGTGAGTATCATAAATATTAAGGCCATTCACTTAACTAATGTAGTAGGTTCAATATTTGTGTTTAAATATTTATTGACCATGGAGATATCATGATTGAACCACAACAACCAAATCAATCTCCAAGTCCAGGGCCATTTCTAAACCAAGATATGATACTCCTTGAATTTAGACAAAGTGTGTTGAATCTCACCTTCACTTTTGACACCTGCTCCACTTCTCTAGTACTTGTTCAAGTCTTGGAACCACAATACGTCCAAAAATCCAATCATGTATTATCATTACCTCTCCAAGATCCATCATCTACTAAGGATCCAAGTACACCCTACTATGAGAATCACTCACTAGGGATATGCCAAGATCACTTTCTTAATCACATTCGTAATCATTAACTTTCAAGTCAAGATTGAGACAAATCACCTATTTCTGATGTTCTTGTTAAATCACCCATATTTGATAACTCACCCTTTACCTATCCTCTTATCTTTGATGAGCCCTCCTTTGACAGATTTCTCTATGACTATTCACCTATCTTTGATGAACCCTTATTAGATGAGTTAATATTTGAGTAACACATTATTGATGAACATTCCCCATTTTATAAAATTATTTTGATCTAAAGCCTTCATTTCCAAGTGAAAGGTGAACAAAGTACTTGTGGACAATGCAATTCAATGGATCATTTTTGTAGACACATCAAAAACATATTCCCCTTTGGAGCCAATATTGTTATCAACATAAACCTTAGAATTAGGTTCTATTTTAGAACTAATGGCAGAATTGGGTTCCATTCTAAAACCACTATTAGATTTAACATCAGAAGCATAATCAATGTCAGTCTCAACATTGACTTCAAATATTTTTGAGTCAAAATCAAATTCATAATTAAAATATAATAGTGGATATTATAACATTGGATATACACTTATATTAGATCCACTTGAGTCTAAATCAACTTCAAAATCAACATAACTTAATATATATTACAACACCAACTACACACTTCTTGCATATCAAATTGAATATAATTTTTATCCTTCCATGATTTTCAAGGATGCTTCTTTTGACATCGACACAAGTTTTCATAGTAGCCTCTCTAAGGATTGTTTTACCTTTTCCACTTCCATTGACATTACACATGCCTTTAACATTAACCATTCAAGCCATTATATTGATATTTCATCACCCACAAACATCAATTAGGACTGAAAAAATCACACATTATTGAACTTATTTTATGGAAAAAATTTAGTGGTAGAATCTTTGGGGATACAAGACAACATTCATGTAAAAGAACAATCTCCTAGTGAAACCTTATTTGAGGTGCTAGGGGATAATCAAATTCTAAACACAATATATTTTAGTGAAACATTGTTTGAGGCACTAGATGATAAATTTAATAAAAAATTAGAATCCTTTTATGAAACCTTTCTTAAGGCAGTAAGGCACAATCAAAATGATTTATCAACATCCCTTAGTGAAACCTTATTCAAGGAATTATTAGACAATTCAAATCAAAACAATTAAGAAGACTTTTTTAGTCAAAAATTCTTCAACGTGCAAATAATTGAGCCAATTAGTTCTTCATTACTTGATGAAGACATTATTAAAGTTAGAATCAGCCTTGACACAACCAAAACCAAGTCAAATCTAAAATCAACAATACTTTGTGACTGAAATTCCCAATTTTTATTTTTACTTCAACCATTATACAATCTATTGTGATATCATTATTCATTCAAGACCTATATTCCATTAACCAATCAGATCATTTATCCAATGCTTATCATACTTTACCCTCCATAGCAATACTCTCTTTCATAGAGGCTACGAAGATACCTTATTTAGAGGTTTGGAGAAAACTAAATCAACAATCAATGAAGATCACAAAAATGTCAGTATAGCCTACATCAGTAACAAAATTTTAGTAGAGAAGCTATTTAATATCAGTATGGGTTAGAAATCAAACATTTAGAATTATTAATCTCATCATCCTCATTTGAGTTGAGATGTAAAAAATAAAAAAATCAAAAAAATAAAAGTTAAATCAAAAGAGAAATATAAATAATTTGTTCAAATAGTGAAAACCATGTTTATAGCACCTTGGGTAAGTACCATGATGAAAACTAAGTTTTTAGCATCATATTTAAATAATTTATTATCTAAAAGTACCTTGACACTTGGAGGCATATTTTTTTTCATTGAAATACATTCCATTCCCATCATATTATCTTGTCCTAAACCATCTTTCTATTCATCCTAATCTAGTCCAATTTTCCTTCCCATCTTGGTTTTAATAAGAAAGTGGAAGTTGTTTTGAGCCCTTTTGAAAAAACTCTTAGCATATTTTCTTAGTGACACTTTGATGACTATATATTTGGTTTTCACCTAACTTGGTACTTGGATATTCCTTATCCACTTATCATCTTTTATTATCAAATTTGATCATCCCAATCCTACCATTTGCTATTACATCTCATCTTGGTGCTAGAACAGGTTTTCCCTTTGCTAGTGATACCTTGTAAATATAATGATATAATCAATCCTAAATGCTCCCATTACATTCTCTCACCATTTTGTAAATTAATCCCTTGATCTCATCATTTTATGAGTTAATTCTACACTCTCACTATATTACGAGTTAATTATTCGCTCTCACCATTTTATGAGTCAAATCATTCTTCATCTCATAATTATCCATTGATTTAAGATTCCAAAAACTCAAAAAAAATCTAAAATTTGTAAAAAATAAAAACCATTCAAAAAATTCTAAAATCTCAAAAATTCATTATATTAAAACATCCTTAAAATCAAAAAAAGCCAAACTATCCAAAAAAGATATACAACCAAAAAATCTAAAAACATTTGTCTTGTCTTAGGTCTAGTTAAATATCCATGATAAATCTTATTCTAATTGAATTATCTACCATTAGGATATGTCATTCCCAAATCTACCCTATTTTGGGGCAAAGTCAAATCAAATCACTCTAATTCAAACTCTTCACTTCCACCATGTGTAGGGTAAGTTTAAGCATGTAACATATTTTGGGATGTTAAATTCTCATTTCTTCCCCTTGCATATATCCTTGATTGTGGGAATCCATTCCAATCATCACTATTTATGAGTCTTCACATGTGGATTTTGATTTGATCAAAGACAATATTGATTTTTATTGCTTTTTGTTTTCCTGTTTGTGTGTTTACTTATTTGTTTGTTTGTTTATTTTTTGTTATTTACTTGACTCAGTCCATTATTCCAAAAAGGTCATCATCATGGTGTCTCTTATCATGCACTTGTACTTAAGTCCATCCATTGGAATACATCAACATTTTCACTAGGGTTTTTATCATTGGTAAATTGTTGTCAATTATTTATTGGATCAGGGGTCAGTCCTTATGCACATTGTGGCTAGGTGATCATGGTGTTTTATATCATGATATATATTGTCATGTGTAAAATTAAAAAATTAAGTCTCAAAAATGTCTATCCATGTCAATTCTATAATCACACATTTCTATTTATATGATCCAATCATATGACTAACAAACATCATGATTACTCTATCAATTCATCAAATCAATTCTACTCTATTTGGAGAAAATTATCATTCCATGCTCAAAACTTTCATCCTATTTGGGGTAATTCAAAGTGTGTAGCTTATGTTCAGAATCTATCCTTCCCAATTTTATCTTCTTGGGGAAAATCAATTCATCATCATTTGAAATCAAGGTGTGCAAGTGTTAGCTTAAGTGACATACTCTTATCTACGAGTTAATCTTCTCTTCAATTATAGCTTATTAATCTCTTTTTCGAGATCCCATCCACATCATTTAACCTTTCATGCCCTTTTGAGGGGTAATCATACCTAAATAATTTCATTCCAATCATATCCTTATCTTTTCATTCAGTCTCCTACACATGTCAGTTGGGATTGATGAAATTACAACATCCATTATTTTATTGTCTAACTTTTAATCCACTTTTTTTAGATTTTGATTATTTAAGATGTTACTTCATCTACATATTGAAATACCTTCACAAATAAGGTAAAATGTAAACACTCTTTTTTTATCACTTCCATGTCAAAATTACAAATGGGATGATTCCAAGAAATTACCCACAAACTAGTCTAAGTTCATCTATTCATCTAATGTACATGTTCAAATCACCTTAAAGCATCTCTAGGTGTGATAATTCACTGTATCAGATATATTAAATTATCATTTTGATCAATCATTCTATTCTAGTCAGTTCACTAATCCCCTTCACTGATCAATTAATATAATTAATTTTAATTCTCTAAATCATTCTTCTAATCAAATTTACCACATTGTATTAATTTAATTGATTTTTAATTAATTGAATTAATCATTATTATAATTATAATTCTATGCAAATGGAATTATAATTTTATTTCAATTATTAATTCCTCATTTTGCTTCCAAAAGGCATCTTCATCCATGAAAGAATCTTGAAATCCTATGGAATGTTCTTATGTGAGCCAAGTTAATTACTAAATGAATTAATATGCAAGATTATTCTCCACCCTTCATCTTGGAGACAATATGAAGGGGCAATAATGAATCTTGTGAGATATTTTAAGGAGTATTCTCAACCCTTCATCTTGGAAATAAGATGAAGGGCATACATTGATTACTGACGTATTTTTTTGGGAATGATTCTCTACCCTTCATCTTAGAAACAAGATGAACGGACCACAATGAATCTCACAAAGATATTATGGGGATAATCCTCAACCCTTCATCTTGAAAATAAGATGAAGGGCTTATATTAATCTTCCTTTGGTATTTTCAAGTAAAATTGTTTAATTGATAGGTCATGCTAACAATGTCAAGGAACTTGTCATTACAACACATAAATGTTTAAAATGATAAATTTGGATAAAAGCATTCTATCAAGTTAAAATATATAATACGATTCCAACTAAGAATGCCCATGTTTCAATGTCAAATAAGGTTGAAAAAAAAATTAATTCAAAAAAGGAATTAAAATTTAAAGCATATAGCTATAGATAGAGTTTCAACAAATTAATGAAATTAAAATAATGATAATATGTAAAAAAATCATTACAATAAGGTCAATTATATATATATATATATATATATATATATATATATATATATATATATATATATACACACAATAAAGGCATATAAAATGTAGACATAATAGAATGGTGGGTCAATGCCATATAAGTATACAATTCCAAAAAGATGTACATTGCTATATATATATATATATATATATATATATAAAAGGCATACAAAATGTAGACATAATAGAATGGTGGGTCAATGCCATATAAGTATACAATTCCAAAAAGATGTACATTGCTATATAGGCATACAACAAAGTATCATGTAAGACATATCTTAATCATCAAAAAATCTCCATATCTTTTTCTTACTTGTAGAAGGCTCTCCCTTGGATGCCTTACTCATAGACGAAAATATCTCAAATACCTTAGATTCCTAAAAGATCCGACTATTAGTCCTTTTATGTTCATAGCTCACCTATAGCTGAAAATTCTCATAAATAAATATTGTTAGAAACTTTTCATACTAGACATGCAACCAAGTTCACAAGTTAATTTTAAAATGATACAAAAACTATTTACATGTGCACTTATCATAATCTTATGGTCAAACTCATTTTTCTTAATGCTTAGCAGGGTCAATGGCAAGTTGAGTCTCATGCACAGGAGTGTTAAAGTGAGAAACATGAAGAGTCAGTGCCTTGCTCATGATAATGGAAGGGGTTGAACCCTACACATGTATATACAAAATTTTAAACAAACTAACTAAATAATTTAAGGATAATATATAAATTTAAAAATTAAATTGTTTTATACCATGCCACCCTTCATAATAAATTCAACAAGATTATCAGACACCCTTGCATATATAATACATGTTGGAGTGATTGTGTCCACACTATCTAGTGGTTTTGGTTATTTGGTAACTAGCTATGTTTGAGACCTATTCACACTCACATGAGAGGTAATCTTAATTTGGGAGTTCATTTATTTATTATTGAGAGATAAATTAATTATGCACGTACAAGTTGTAGAGTGAAAAAATATAGTAGATACTCATATATTCAAGGTTTATCATAACAACCAAGTGGTTATTATGAAAAAAAGCATGGACCTTTTTAATAGGCAATCCCTTTCTAATGTCTGAGAGGATATAATAGATTGTAAATATGAGCCTACAATAATATGGAGATGGGGTTGGCATATGCTCTCTATATGTGTGTCTAATTTTTTATGGAAATGACATGTTAGAGTATTCTAGACATATGAGAAGATTTTGCTTCTCTGATATAGTATCAAAGAAGATCCAAACAACCATTACTTAGCTTGGTTCATCCATTAATCAGATTAGAGTTTTATTAAGCAATATTGAGGTATTTAGGTTTTGATATTGTTTGTGTTGCCTCTTGTTTATATTATACAAGTGTGTGATATTTCTAAACCATACTTGACATGTGTCCTTCCACTCACAATAACTATTTTCACTTTTACATTAGCCTTATTCACATTTTTGTTAATATTCAACATCTAGTTCATTAGGATTTAGTTTGAAGATTTTCATGAATACTAGTCTAATCACTTTCACATTTTCCATGGGAATTGAACGTCATGAGGTTTTTTATGGTTTAGATCTATAAAATAAATGATTTACCCTCTCATCAGGCCCCATGTAATGAATTTATGTGAGAATAAACAATGGTTTTAAGAAGTAAAGTTTGGGAATTAAATCCATTAGTAATTCTCTTATTGATGACCCCAATTTTTCATGTCCTACATAATATTAATTTTTTTTAGTATTGGAAATGACATTGGTAGTTTTAAGTGTGCATTTTTATTCACATTAACTAACCAACCTACCCATATCTTTATTAAAACTACCAAAAATTTATTTTAAATGACTTTTTCAAGGTTTTAAAAGTAGTGTTTTCTTCCAAGACCTCCAGTTGACCTCATTACAGTCAACAATTATCAGGCAAGGCGGCCAACTAGTAGTCTATGTTATTATCATAGATGTAGAAGTTGGTAAGTGTGACATCATAAATGTCAAGTGAATTTTCCTATCTCTAATAATCTTCCTGATTATCATCGATTGACACCACCATCTTACCAAATATGTTACACACTGAACATCGTCAACCTTATAGTTTGTATCCAAATCATTTATACAATATTTGAATACCAAAAAAATGTCCCCAAGAAATTAATAATCTTGTTCCATCACCATCCCTGCACTACTAAGCCTTCGACCAAGCTTCCAATCTCCTAACTCTTTGAGACTACATGGTAGTGGACAAACATGGTGGTCTAAACCCTCAATCAGGTAAGGATTATTATTTTTAAATAAAAAATTCAAAGTTTTAAACTTTAAATAGCATTTCCCTCATATCAATATCAAATGGGTATATCCCCCAAGTAACTATTGAGATTTTGGGAAAAAATTCAAGTGGGGGGGGGGGGGAGTGATATATAGGGTTTATCTCCCCCTAACACCACTTAAATATTATTTTTTGTTAAAATTTATTCTGAAGAAATTTTGAAGAGGAAATTTGTTCAAAATGGGTTTATAATTGTGGTTGTTTTAAATTTAAAAGACGGGGTAAACTTTTATAAAAGAGGGAAATGCATTGATGAGTTATTAGAGTTAATTTTGTAATAAGGGAGGGATTCATTATTTTTTTAAGGGAGGAGGCATATTTAAATTTGGTAGCCATTTTTATATTTTATGGTCATTGATATTATTTTGGCTAGTTTTTTACACATTGTCAATGAGAAGTTTGGGACAAGATTAGTGCATCAGACGTGCAAAACATTTGCATTGACTATAGAATAGGAAGATGTACAAATAAATAGGCATTTGGATCTCCTTGAAATAAGGAATCCTATGCTATGTTAAATCCTATAACAGTGAGTCTTTTATAATCATGTAACAACAATATGTAAATACCTTTTCATTCCCTCTCCAAGTGTGAAAATACATCAAAGATTCACATTAATGAACTATATCATGTAGTCACGGGACTTTCACATGGCAATGATAGATATAGAGACTATGGGAACTACATATGACATGAATAGGGGCCCATCAACCTATTCACATGAATACATGTTTTATAAATTGGGACCCATCAACCAATTCATACAAACACTTTAAAAATTCAGTCACACCTTGTACATGCTTGTTACATCAAACATGATTCTTCACACTATTATCACAATGGAGAGATACAATGTTTTATTATTTTTACACCACACATATGAACATGAATTATCTTCTATTCTTATTCAAACACACACAAACACTTAGAAGATATAGTCTTCATCACTATGTTGAGAGGAATCTTCACCACTAGTGTAAGGAAGATATTCATCCCAATCAGTTTCTTTAGGAATAAAATAGTTTTGTTCTATTTTATCATCTATGAGATATTGATCTCATTTATTTCAGTACATAATAAGATGTCGTGGATGCTTACAATAATGACAAAGAATATTTTTTCTTGAATTATTGTACTTATTACCTGATGAGATGGCCTTATTTTTTGCTATTATTGCACTTTTCTCTTCATTTTCTTCACTTGTTATCTTTTTTTTAGCTAAAAGAGCTGAAATCATGTCTTTTAAGGTTTGAGATGGCATCTATCCAAGAGTAAAAATTACAACGTTGTATTTAGAAGGCAAACTATTTAATAGGATTATCTTTAGCATCTTCATCTTCTATTGTAGCTTTTGCTTGTGTTAGTTGTCTAATGAGAGACCTTAGATTATTTATATGACTTGACATAGAATATACATCACCTATTTTGAACCTAAATAATTAGAGTTTTATTGAAAACTTTGTATTTACTACTTTTGCTCCAAAAAAATTATTTAGATTATCCCAAATTTCTATGGATGTCTTTTCCAAGTCTACATAATGTAGCTCAATGTCTGAGAGGGAAAGACCAATAATGACCTTTACTTTATCATCTCTATTTTTCCATTCCAATAGATTATTATGATCTATAGGTGGTTTTTATTTTTCACTTACAATTCCCCATAAATTCTTATTCATCAGTTGCATCTGGATTTTCACCTTCTAGGTGTGAAAATTGAGACCATAATATTTTTCCAATGGAACATCCATTTTTTAAAGAATTGACCAAAATAATGATACAAGATGTCAGGTACCCCGATAATGTGTCCATATAATAAAAATAATTTTGATTTTAACAAATTTTTGACATAAATGATATTAATCATTTAATTGTTATGACAATACCTAGTTCACCTAAATGAATTTTGACAAACTCATCTTAGACTTTAGACTCTTTTTGATTCATAAAACCCACTCTTATATATATATATATATATTTGACATAATTTTTTTGAACAATTATGAATTTTACTCAACGTTTTTAAACCTAAACAACTCATTCACAAAAATAATAGTGACACAATAAAAACTATATAAAAACTCATTAAATCTAGTATAAAGTTGTTGAGACATGACTCTACAGCTTACCAAAGAACCACACATCGAAACACTATGGTAGCTAAATATATTCTCTCCTCCTTAGGTCATTGTAAACATAGAACTTGACTTCATCCAAACAATAGATCGTGCAAGCACAACTGTACTCCTTACATGGTAATCTAGACTATAGTTGAATATGTGGTAGATTAACATCGATGGAATTTGATAGACTTCTCTCAGATCCTAGTCTTATGTGGATTGCAAGTGAACATTGATGCCTTTACTCATCTCTAAACTGTGAAGTATGCTTTTAATATGCGTATATCTCCTGATTTGGTATATAATATGTGAGATCAACAGATGTCAGTGGTGCTTTAAAATTGGATATCCAAAGTGAGCGATTTGAGGAGTGGTGAACTCAATGAATGAGGAATTTGATTATTGCTATAATAAATAACTAAATTTTTACATCATGACTTAAAACAAAGCCAATTTCTTACTTGTATATTATAAAACACACTATGGTTGATGTGACCCAGATAGTTACTTAGATATTTTATGTCATTTGTTTTGTTTTTGTGATTGAGCAGTAGATCTAGACCACTAGTGTAAAATGAGTTCATTAAGTGACATTATATCTACTAAACATCTAAGCATTTTATTTGAACTTTGAATTTGTTAGTTAATTTCTCTCTCCACTTTTGATGTTGTTTTACTCGTACCTTTTGGTGACTCATTTCATCCTTTGTAACTCTTTTTTCCTAATTATTTGTACATGGGTACCTTATCAGGCTTAGTTTTCAAGACCCATATTTAAAGATTTATTAAGAGAATGTGTTGGAGTGATCATGTTCACACTAGCTAGTGGTTTTAGTTATTTTTTAACTATCTATATTTGGGACCTATTCACACTCACATGAGAGATAAGATTGATTTGGGAGTTCATTAATTTATTATTAATAGAAAAATTAATTATGTATGTCCAATTTGTGGAGTGCACAAACATAGTGTATTATCTTATATTTGAGGTTTATTGTTGTTGTGAAACAAAATCACATGCCTATTTAATTGGCACTCCATTTGTAATGTCTAAGAGAGGATATAGTAAATTATAAATATGAGCGTAAAATAATATGGATATGGTTCTATCATATGTTATGTGTTGTGGATTTATTTTAATGTGGTAATGGCATGCTAGAAAGATCCTAAACATATGAGAAGATCTCACTTCTTTGATAATACATTGACATTGTAGACACCTCATTTTGGCCACAACTAGATTCCAACCATAATTTAAATTGATTTATACCAAACAATGAAAATTAAGCCTAGGAATCACTGAATGTCTCAATTTCATCTACACATCAGACATTAGTACATCGAATCATGTTGAGGTATCCATATTTAGGGTATTATCCTGTAAGCAATAGTAAACTCTCACAGATTCATCTCTAGTAAACTTATAACCTATCAATTGACCATATGGCCTTTAGACCCACGAAGCAGGGCATTTGAATAATTCTTAAAGTGAAAAAATGATAAACATAATGAATTAACTAATCAAATCAAATTAAATTCTTAAGTGAAATTTCCATGTGCAATTAGTGAAATTGAATTTTGTAAAACAAAAATTAATAAAAATGGGGTCATGATGATGTCATCATTCTCAAAGTCAAGGAATTGAAAATATCTTACCTAAAGTCATAAAGTTAGAAATGGAGAACCATGCTTAATAAATGGGATCTCTATCATAAATATTAATTACATGTCCCCTCCTTAACTCAATTAGGGTTAGTTTAAACTCAACTACAATTAATTTTAACCTAATAAAACTTAGGTTAGAGTTAGTTTGGAAGGATATAAATATAATTCTTCACCCATTGTTAGTAAGATCTTTTGACATAAAGTTATCATGCAAAAATACCTTAAAAAAACCCATTGATATAGTGTTATCATGTCCATTTACTAAGCCAAGCCAAAGTCAAGCCAAACATTACCAATGTGATAAAGAGAAGTGGTGTAAGGAGCTCCATTTCCAAAGAATTATTGATCACACAACCAATCACATCAATTCATTACCAGCATACAAATCTTGCTCTTTTGGAAGGTAAAATGTCTTATTTTGTCTTAATTTGGTAGTTACTTGTATTGTTCACTAGCTCTTTAAATGTCTAGGCTAGAGGTGTAAGTTTTTATTAGTGTTTTTATTTTATTTTATTCATACTAACACCATACTAATATAACCTCTTGGATTCTTATTGATCACATAATGGCACACCCGGTGGGAGTCTCACCCCACAAAGCTCTTCATATGGCCTCTTAGAACCTTTTGCTAACATTTTTCATGCTAAATTTTTGATTTTATGATAGAAAAAGTGAATAAATGAAGATCTCAGCCAAGACATAGAGACGTGTGGTTTTTCACCTATGAGATATGATATTGCACCTAAGAAATGTAGTTTTGTACCTAGAACATGCAATTGTTTAGCCAAATGTGGTTTTAAACTGATAAATGTAGTTTTACATTGGTAAAGTATAGTTTTAAGCTAGTAAATGTGGTTTTTGAGTTAGTAAAGTAGGTTTTCCATATAGAAATTTAGACTTGAAAAAGTTAGTTTTGCATGTTATAGTTGGTATTGCACCCATGATAGTTGGTATTGTGCTTGCTCATAAAAGTTGGTTTTGCATGTCATAGTCGGTATTGCACTTGTAGATGCAATTTTTCACTAATAGATGTGGTTTTATAGGGTATAGTTAGTTTTGCATTGGTAAAGGTGATATTGTAATGTCAAGAGTCAATTCTACACTTGTATATGTGGTTTTGCAAAGAGTCAATTTTGCACCTGTAGATGTGGTTTTATAGAGAGTTAGTATTGCACTATAATAGGCGGTATTACACTATGTAAAATAAAATAAAACTTGACATATCAAAATGGAATATTGTTTTCATATTATCTCTTTAGTATAGAAATAAGAAAACCTCCTAACACTTTTTACAGGACCCAAGGCCAATAAAGGAGGTTTTAAGAACTTCAAGATTTCATTTACACTTACATTTGGTGCATAAAAATCATCTTACAACTTTGATTTTATCTTTCAAAGTTTTAAAATACCAACAACAAATCCAAGGGGGAAAATTTCATTTCACATTTCACTTAATGCTTTAAAAAGAACAAAAATTTTAGACTAAGTGTTCCTAAAAGTTTTGTTTTTGTTTATTATTTATTTGTATTATCTTATTTGTTCTTGCAAATCAGACTTTGAGCATATGCTCTCCCCCATCCCTTTAGAGATCTTGGGTGACCAAAAGCATTTCGTTCATTGCTTTGTTACTTAGTCCAAGCTTAGAAGGAATGCCATATATGCTCTCCCTAAGTTTGAATAATTTGGGTGATCCAAAAAATGACCTTTAAAAACCTAGTTTTATTTATTTATTTCATTGCACTTGGTTTGTCAAAGAGATTTAATAACCTTACCATAAGTTATTTAGGGAAGCATTGATATGAGATTTCATCTATCAGCATCATTTCAAACCCACTCCAAAATGGTTGATATAAATCAGGCCACAAGATACTGCAATTACTAGGGGGTTGAATGGCTAGCCTCTCTGATCATAACAAAAACTTGAGTTAGGTTTATATAAACATCAAATTCTACTAAAAATTACATAGATGGAGTTGATATGTAGAGGAATAGAACCTTTCATAGTAAGGCAATTGGTATGAACTTAATTGACATGATTGCATCTCTAGTGTTAGCCAAACTTGGGCCCTATTGACCATTTTGACCACAAGTCAAAATGGGTCAACCCCTTATAGTAAAAACTTATATAGGGGTCTAATATTTTTTTTATAGGGTGTTTTATAGTCTATTTTATGTAATTTAATGTCATTTTAGCCTTGATCATGATCTAATTAGTCTATATGTCATTTTAAGTCACTTAATAGCTATTTAGTGGTTATATATTCAAGTGGCATAGTTTTCAATGTGTCCAAGTGTCTTAGTTTTTATTCAAATATATAAGAGGTTAGATCCCCTATTAGGAATGTCAGTATCACATAAAAATTTTAGGTTATCTAATTAAAAATCAAGAAACTAACTAAAAAAGGAGGAGTTTGGCACTTGTACGACCCATAAGGGAATGTGACACATGGGAGAACGCCATGTAATCAATCTTCATCTTCTTCAAACTCATATTAGTGCTTGACATGCTTTGGAAGTGCTAAAAAATGTCTAAAACTATTTTTTTCCTTAGTCACCATTCTAGACACATAAAATCAGTCAACAAGTGTGTGCTTAGTACAACTAGCTGAAGAACTTTCAGGTCAAAAACATTTGAGAGGTCAAAGTAAACTCAAATATTGATTTTAATAACAAGCTTTTAAAGATTGGTCAATTTTTTTTTATGAATCATCTCTAATAAGTTGACTATGTTTTTCTGCTCACTGTTTCTTGCACCCTATAGGTTTTGATCTAATTTGGATAAGTTAGTACAATAAAGTTGGTGATATTGATTAAAAATAATGTTGGATCTCTCCCTTAATGCTCCCTATGCTTGGTTTCATGTTTCAAGGTGTTTAAATAAGACAAGTATCTCAAATTTGTAAGAGAAGACACCATTCTATGTTGCAGTTAGATTTCCATCATTTTCAAAATATTCATGCTTTAGTAATGACTTCAGTGGGTTTTGATAGGTTAATTATCATGTTTATAATGTCCTCTTGGTCCCCTCAGATTTCAATCTCATTCTCCAAAGCAATATTTTATAGATTTACATTCGCAAGTGAGATGCAGTCAGTTTGATCCATGACTGTCATGTGCAATCAACTGAGTGAGCTAGTTTAAGGTCTTTAACACATACATGAGGATATAATTATGGTATTTAGAGGTTGAATATATTCTCATAGAAAAATAAATCAAGTTAATCCCTTTCATTGACATAATGAAGACTATAATGACTAATCACTCAACCACCATTTTTTAGTTTGCATCATGGAACTACACCTATAGGTGCCTATAGGAAAGTAAGACATTGAAATGAGGAGTGTGATCTTGTTTCAAGATCTAAAACATCATAATGGTTCATGTGAATACTTTAAATAAATATCAATTGGTTATCAAGGCCTACATGTACCCACTGCCTCCATACATGAAAATGTTTATTTACAGGTGGTACCATAGAGAGCTAGGGTGTCATATGGAAGTATTGAAATAAGTGGTAAAACTATCCTTGGAATCCCAATATGTTTAAGATATTATGGTGGAAGCATTTGAAATTATAGATTTCTAGGAAAGGTGGAAGATCACTCCTAAAGGCAATGACTGTATTTAGGGATAAAGTCCCTAAAACATGCAAAATAAAGCACCTAGCCCTTTTGAACATGTTTTATGACAATGCCATGTTGAGTTTTGATCACTCATAGTGCATTCATCCTATAGAAATATCATAAAATCCCAAATTTAAAAGGTAAGAGAGTGGTTTAGTCATTTGTTTTTCCTGCTAGAGAAGCTCAATAAGCACCTTTGACCACTGAATTCTGATAGTGCCATCTACAGGAATTGAAACTCCAAGGTGAATCTAGCTCCCAAGGTTACAAGTAGAACATTTATTCAAGATTAAATGAACTTATCAGGTGGAAAGGCATATCAAAGATAATTTATGATCTAAGGATTATTTAAAAAGGTTAGACTACTGTATTTTGAGTCTCATATACACCTACAAGTGTCTCGCCTGAGATGTTGATATGTAGTGGACTGTGAAGTCTTACAGATGCATATTATGAGATTGGATATGGAACCCTATGAACATAGAGACACTTGTTAGCTCAAAATTATTCCTAATAAATCATATAGTTCCTATGGATTACATGACATAGGTTTCAAGGATAAAGGCCACCTACATGACCCCACACAATCAATTATAACTGACTGTGAAGGGTAGAGAGCAAAGGGATTGGGTTTCTTGATGTGGATATGGCTCAAGTATGAAATGAATAAGTCCAAATCATTTCCAAATGATCTTGGAAGGTCTCAAAAAGTCTGATTAAAATTTTCCAAAGTCTAATTAATGCAAGGTCACCTATAAGTGCCTCACCCAAATAGGAAATTCAGTCAAGTATCTTGCCCAGTCAAGTGAAAGACATGACTTGAGGGTTTTTATAAATAGTTGTAATTAAGAAGTCATTGGAATGGATTGAAAAATGGAATTGACATATAATGAGACCATCAGTCAAGGAATCATCACATAAAACCCTTTTCAAATGCATCACACAGTCTAGGGTAAAAAATCATGCACACAGTCTACCTTCTAGGGGCCTGTTTTAGATTTTAAAACAGTTAGAAGGTCAAATGATATTACCAAGGGCCAAAAAATTATAAAAAGAGTCTTTAAAACTTGGATAATATCCTCAAAAATTCACTTTATCTGAGGAAATAGGGGAAGTGCCCTCTATTTTGTGTTATACAAAGGGCAATCCCTTTGTGCACAAACCCTACAGTCTTGGAAAGAAGGGATAAAAGGTTGGACCAGGTTATGATTGGGAATTGAAAGGTGTGAAAATTTTAATCACACATAGGAAAACATGAGGAACCTTGAATAGAAGGAGGAATCCCAATAGGGAGGGATAGAGCCTCAATGTATGCAGATATGTCTATTAGGCATGATTTAAGCCAAAAGCCAAATGGGGGGTCCAACTTTAGTTCCATATATTAGTGAGATTTATAACCTATTAGATCATGTTTATAGGATGACAAAATATATTTATGAGTTATTGGGATGAAAGGGAAGCCGTGAAGAAGCTATTTTTGGGATTTAAGACAACTTAGACCTATGAAAAGTGGAAAAACAAGCCCAATAAGAGAAGTTTAGTTTCTCATATCTTCTTGGACACCTAAAATGGAGACTCAAGGAGCTAATAAAAGTTATATATGGTCTTAAAAAATAATTTTTTGGCACTTATTTTAGAGTTAAACATCAAATCTTTATTGACAATGGCTAAGAAGATAAAACAGACATAAACTCACCAAAACCCTTGCTAGTGACTAGTTTGAGAAGATGGAGTAGTTAGCACATCTAAATGACATAGTTTGCCTATAAAAATGATTGGATAATGTAGGGAACTCTCTTAGGCTACTCCCCATCATTTTGGACTATATAAAATTATAGAGATGGAGTACAAAATAGAGTTTTATTGACAATTTTTATGTTTTTGTAAGTTTTAAGAAGATTCTAAAGATGTCAATCACATGGTAAGAATGTTTGAGACTTAATATAACTTTCCATGTCCATTTCATGGTTCAAAAAAACTCATATGTACCTCAAAAAGAGCTCTCATCTCAGCCAGTCAGAACTGGCATAGTGAACATGATAGTGAGAGAGGTGAAAACTTCAAGTAAGTTGCTTTTAGGGTGTGCTTGATGCATCTAAGGCCATTGATGGCCTTGACACATATCATTTACATATTTTTATGTATTTTCATGAGAAACTAAAGCCATTTTGGAATCCAAGTGTGAAAGGTGTCTAAAAATGGAGTTTCTTTGACTGCATGCAGTGATGACTTATTTTTAGAGGAATCTAGGTGATTAGGAATGCAACCAATGCATGGAAAAGCATGTAGATAACCCATACATCTTAGTTCAATAATTAGATATATCCCTAGTTAGTTTTGGGACGTTCCAAAAAGGAGGAATGATGAAGATAATGTTCTTGTGTAGAATAAGGAGTTTCACAACATATTTCATGAGTTGCATAGTTTGGAGAGCCATTTGTCCTATTATACCTTGCATGGTCTATCTCTAAATTCATTACTATACATATGTAACTCCTCCTCTCAGCATGACAATTGTTTAAATGACCTTTGGACTCCTCTTTTCCCACTTCTCTCTCAAATGCTATAAGTAACTACCATTTTGGCCTTTGTTATATAATACCACACCATGTATGGTGAAGCCCTACTAGTTTTAACGTTGTACTTACCTTAGACAATAAATTCAATCTAGTTTGAGTTCATATATCAACTTGTCAAAGTGTGTTAAGAGATGTATAGTAAATGGTTAAGATATATTCATTTATCCTTACTTTTTCTCAATCCTTCCATGTTTGATGAAGTGATTCTAGCCTAGCAGGTCATATGAAGTATTGTTTAGTGTATGGATCTATTTTTAAGTATAAAAATAATCCTTAGTATTTACAACTAATCTATGGTTCACGTACCTTATATAGTCTTCATGCATGTCACCTTCATATTGAAATACTAATGGTAGTGTATTCTAGGACTCTTAGACTAGTGTTGTAATGCCTTGTCTCTTTGTGATAGAGTATGATATATTGTGGTAAGCATATTGGTACATCACCCTCTATAATAGGTTTAATTTCATGAAAAATCTAAACCTTTTCCCCCATAAACAATTAGTTAGTATAGGTGAAAGCATTTCAAGACACATTCAAGGAACTAATCCTTTTTAGAGATTCATCTCACCTATTGGTTACCCACATCTTGTGAGATGTTTCCATTATGCCACTTGGATGAGGAGAGTTGAGACATCTCCTAAATGGGTGAAAATCTAAGTGACAACAGTCTTTGGCACATCCAATGGGATAAATGTCCAAGAGAGTGAGAAGATTGTTGGTGTGTCTTTCTTCTATCAACTTTTAGAAGTAAGTTAGCACCAATGTTGAATCTAAATGAGAACTCATGGTTGTAATCAGCCCAAGTATATCTCATTGAATATTTTGATCAATTTTTGTCTCTTATCTAACATATGAGATTGATATGAATAGTTATGGCCAATACCCCTATCATGAACCTCCCTATCAGTCGTACTATGAATCACCTTGTACTCCTCAACAATCCTATCAATCCTATGAGCCATGACAACCCTATAGCCCTTCATTTCCCTCTCCATATGGACACCATGTTATTACACAACCCTATGAGGAAGGATATTAAGAAACCTATCAAGAAACACCTCTATATCAGTCCCAATATGATCCCTATCATTCATATCATGATGCCTACCAACCTCAAGAGTACTCCAATGAGTCTTGTCATGAGGAATCAGAGGATTCCATGGATTTTACACTGAGATATTATTAGCAAGATGTAACTCCTGATTATGTAGGAGTTTCTCCTTCTAATCAACTTAATAATTCACTTTCCTATGAGCTTACTAGTGTTTTTCTCTTTTCCAAATCCACTCATAAGCCTTCTCCTTCATCCCCCACTCCATCTCCAACTCATCAACCTTATAATACACCTCACATTTCAAATCCTTCATATGAGCCCATCCATCAACCTCCTACCTCACCCCTTATTGAGGAAGAGCCCATCTTGAGAGAAGTAAGTGAAGAAGAGAAAAATCAATTTATAGTTGATCAAGAAGATCTTATGAGTGATTATGAAGAGGAAATCACTATAGGGACTCCCTTTGGTAATCACAAGTGTAATTATGCCTTCTTAGATGAAAAGAAACATGTTGAAGACTCTTTTATAGCTATCTATCAGGAATGTGACAAAGAATTGAAGAAGGAAGTACTTGAAGAATAATCTACATCTGATCACAAAGTTATTGATGATCATCTCAAGCATGAAGATGAATGTGCTATCAAGGACGGAGAACAATTTTAAGTCATCCCTCAAGAGGTTACACTCCTAGAAGAATCTCTTGAGACTAAGAATTTGTTCTTGAAGATGACACAATACCTCTATCTAATTTTGAATCACCTTCAACTACATTGGAGGTTAAAGATCACCATTTTAATGACCTCATACATCAATGAGAGAAGATTGAAGAGGTAGTGGCTCTAGATGACAAGGAGGACAAAGATGATTAGCAGCTACAAATGAAGCTCTTTCAAGATCTTGAAGATCTTTTCCAAGTTGAGGGTCAAGCAAATGACAAGGTGGATAAAGAGTCTTCCATGAAGGACAATGAACGAGATTGGGTAGAATATGGAAAGCTCCCTATTAAACTAGAAGAACTTGCAACTGAGAAGAAACCTAGCCTTATTGAGAGCACTATGGAAATCAAGAAGGTATGCCTTGCCAAACCACTATTAAAGGTTGTAATTGAGGATCCATATGAGAAAGTTGAGGCTATTTATATGTAAGAAGAGTTCATTACCATAGCCAACCTGTATGGAACTACTAAGTTTTCATTAAACATCATGCCAATGAAGTTGGAAAACACCATGAAAAAGATGGAGGCATCAATGTCAAGGATCAAAAGACTATATTTCTCATTCATTCCTACATGTCATGAAATAAGAGAGTTTTCAAACTTACCCTTTGATCCTGGAGGAAGTTTTCATTTTAAATTAGTTTGTGCTTGAGTTAGTTTGTTTAGTTTCGTGTGTGTGTTCTATAAGTGTTCATGAAGCACAAGTGTGAGTTTGTTTGGTTTATTATCTTGTATGTCATTCCTTGTTAGTTTTCTTGTGTTTTATGTGTTTTCAATGGAAATTTGTGTGTCAAATCTCATGTACATAAGACTCCATATCCCAATGGATAGAATTAGGCAATTGGTCATGGCATAACACACATGCCACCCTTGGAAAATCACTAAAGATGTTCACCATTTTGACCAAAAGTCCAAATTGGTCAACCCCCTATAATAAAAACTTATATATGGATATAATATTTTGTAATAGGATGTGTTATAGTCTATTTGATGTAATTTAATGTCATTTTAGCCTTGGTCATGATCTAATTAGTCTATATGTCATTTTGAGTCACTTAGTAGCCATTTAGGGGTCATATATGCAAGTGACATTGTTTTCAAGGTGTCTAGGTGTCTTCGTTTTCCTTCAAACATCCAATATGTCATATTACTTGTCAAGAATGTCAGTCTCACTTGAAACTTGTAGGTTATCTAATTGAAAATAAGGAAACCAACTGAAAAAGGAGGAGCTTGGCACTTGTATGGCCATAAGGGAATGTGACACATGGGAGAAGGTCATGTAATGAATCTTCATCTTCCTAAGACTCATCTCAGCACTTGAGATTCTCTAGAAATTCTAAAAAAGGTCCAAAACCATTCTGCTCCTTTTTCACCCTTATAGACACACAAAACTAATCAACAAGTTTGTGCTTAGTATGACCAGCTGAAGAAATTCTAGGTCAAATGCCTTCGAGAGGTGAAATAAAACTCAGAGATATTAATTTTCATATTTTTTTAATGAATCATCTCTAATAAGTTGACTATGTTTTTCTACTCACTATTTCTTGCACCCTATAGGTTTTTCTCTAATTTAGATAAGTCCATACAATATAGTTGGTGATATTTATTTTAGATAATTTTGGATCTATTCTATAATTCTCCTTATGTTTGGTTTCATGTTTCAAGGTGTTTGGATAAGCCAAGTATCTTAAAGTTGTAAGAGAAGACACCATTCTATGTTGTAGGCAGATTTCCATCATTTTTAGAATATTCATGCTTTGGTAGTGAATTTAGTGGGTTTTGATAGGTTCATTATCATTTTTATAATGTCATATTTGTCCCCTTACCTTTCAATCTCATTCCCCAAAGCAATTTTACATATATTTTTAGTCACAAGTGAGATGCAGTTAGTTTTCTCCATGACTGTCATGCACAGTCAATTGGGTGAGCTGGGTTAAGGTTTTTAACACATCTATGAGGCTATAATTATGGTATTGAGAGGCTGAATACATTATCATATAAAAATAAATCAATTTTATCCCTTTAATTAACATAATAAAGATTGTAACAACTAATCACTCAACCACTATTGCTCGGTCTACACCATAGAACTCCACCTACAGGTGCCTATAGGAAAGTAAGACATTGAAATGAGGAGTGTGATCTTGTCTCAAGATATAAAACATCATAATGATTCATGTGAATAATTTAAATAAATATAAATTGGTTATCAAGGCATATTCCTTAATTACATTTCTCTAATTTTTCTCACTTCCTATATGCAACTCAAACTGCACCTACAAGAGTCTCTCAAGATGATGTCATGTTAAAGAGAGACCTTTGGTAGTTATTTAAAATCTTTTGGAGTCCTAAGAGTGTATTGGAAGACTTTTTGAGGGCATATAATTAATCATAATAATATATATCTTACATAATATTCATACTTGTACCCACTGCTTGCATACATGAAAATGTTCATCTACAGGTGGTACCATAGAGAGCCAAGGTGTCATATGGAAGTTTTGAAACAAGTGGTGAAATTCTCCTTGGAATATTACTATATTTAAGACATTATGGTGGACTCATTTTAAATTATATATTTCTCGGAAAGGTGAAAGGTCACTCCCAAAGGTAATTACTGTATTCAACGATCAAGTCCCTAAAACATGTAAAACAGAGCACTTAGCCCTTTTGGAGAGGTCTTATGACAATGCCATGCTGAGTTTTCATCACTCCTAGTGAATTCATCCTATATCCCTATCATAATATCCTAAATAGAAAAAGTAGTAGTTTGGTTTAGTCATTTGGTTTTCCTGCTAGATAAGCTCAATATGCACCTTTAACCACTGAATTCTAACAGTGCCATCTATAGGATTTAAAACTTCAAGGTGGCTCTAGCACCCAAGGTTGTAAGTGGAACACATATTCATGATTGGATGAAATTATTAGGTGAACAAGAATATCAAAGATTATTTATGATCTAAGGATCATTTAAAGAGGTTAGAATATTGTATTTTGAGTCGCATATGCACCTACAGGTGTCTCACCTGAGATGATATATAGTGGACTGTGAAGTCTTGTAGATGCATATGGTGAGCTTGGATATGGAAACCTATGAACATAGAGACACTTTTTAGCTAAAATTTCTTGATAAGACCTCATATGGTTCCTATGGATTATATGACATAGGTTTCAATGATAAAATCCACCTATAGGACCCCACACAGTCAATTGTAGCTCACTGTGAGGGGTAGAGAGCAAAGGGATTGGGTTTATTGATGTGGATATAGCCCAAGTATGAAATGAATAGGTCCAAATAATTTAAAAATTATATTTTAAGGTTTAAAAATGGATAATTAAATGTTTCCAAAGTCTAATCAATGCAACGTCACCTACAGGTGCCTCTCACCCAAATAGGAAATACAACCAAGTATCTTGACCAATCAAGTGAAGGAAATGACTTGAAGGGTTTTAAAAATGGTTGTAATGAAGAAGTGATTGGAATGGATTGAAAAATATAATTGAAATCTCATTAGACCATCAATCAAGGAATCATAACATAAAACCCTTTTCAAATGCATCACACAGTCTAGGGTTAAAAATCATGCACACAGTCTGCCTTCTAGGGGTCTATTTTATATTTTACAAGAGTTGGAAGGTCAAATGATATGAAAAAGTGACTAAAAATTGTAAATAGTCTCTTTAAAACTTTTATAAGCCCCTAAAACATTCACTTGGTCCAAGGAAATAGGGGAAGTTACCTCTATTTTGTCTTAGACAAAGGGCACTCCCTTTGTGCACAAACCTTGCAGTCTTGGAAAGAAGGAATAAAATGGTGGAACAGGAGCTGAATGGGCAATGAAAGAAGATGTATAAAGTTTAATCACATATATGAAAAAATGAAAAACCTTTCATAGAAGGAATAATCCCAATGAGGATGGCTAGACCCTCAAAGTATGCAGACAGGTCTATTAGGCATGATTTAAGCCTAAAGACAATTGAGGGGTCCAACTTCACTTAAAAATATTAGTGAGATTTCTAACATGTTAGATCATGTTTATAGGATGACATGAGATATTTCTAAGCTATTGGGATGCAAGGGAAGCTATGAAAAATCCATTTTTGGGCTTTAAGACAACTCAGACCTATGTAAAGTGGAGAAACAAGCCCGAGAAGAGAAGTTTGGTTGCTCATATATTCTTGGACACCTAGCATGGAGACTCAAGAAGATAGGAAAAGTTAGATAGGGTCCTAAAAAACCATTTTGTGGCATTGAGTTGAGATTTTAATGTCAAATCTTTATGAATAATGGCTAAGAGGGTAAAATATGCCTAAACTCACCAAAACCCTTGTTAGTGACCAGTGCATTTAAATGACATAGTTTGCCCAAAAAAGTGATTGGATGATGTAGGGGAATATCTTAGGCTACTCTCCATCCTTTTGGACTATACATAATTGTATGGATGGAGTAAAAAATAGATTTTTCTTGACAAGTTTTGTGTTTTTGTAGGTTCTAGGAAGATTATGAAGATGATAATCACATGGGAGGAAAGATTGAGACTTAATCTAACTCCCCATGTCCATTTCATGCTTCAAAACAAATCCTACGTTCCTCAACAAGAGATCTTATCTCAGCCAATTAGAACTGGCATAGTGAACATGATAGTGAAAGGGGTGAAAACTTCACGTAAGTTGGTTTTAGGGTGTGCTTGATGCATCTAAGTCCATGGATGGCCTTAAAATAATGTCATTTACCACCTTATATGGATTTTCATGAGAAATTGAACCCATTTTAGAAAACAAGCGTGTAATGTGTCTAAAAAGGGAGTTTCTTTGACTGCAAGCAGTGATAGCTCATTTTTAGAAGAATCCAAGTGATTAGGAATGCAACCAATGCATGGAAAAGCATGTCCATAACCTTTCTCTCTTAGTTCAATCATTAGATCTATCCTTATTTTTAGGATGTTCCAAAAAGGGGGAATGATGAAGATATTTTTATTATGTAGAATAAGGAGTTTCACGCCACATTTCATGAGTTGTGTAGTTTGGAGAGCCATTTGTCTTATCAAACCTTGCATGGTCTATATTTTACTTCATTATTATGCACTCGTAACTCCTCCTCTTAGCATGACAAGTGTTCAAGTGATCTTTGGACTCCTCTTTTCCCACTTCTCTCTCAAATGCTATAAATAGCTACCATTTTGGCCTTTGTAATCTAATACCACACCACGTATGGTGAAGCCTTGCTAGTTTTGAAATTATACTTGCCTTAGATAAATAAATTCAATTTAGTTTTTGTTTATATATTAGCTTGTCAAAGTGTGTGAATAAATGTAGAGTGAATGTTTAAAAGATATTCATCTATCTGTCAAACCTTCCATGTTCCATGCAAGTGATTCTAGCCTAGTAGGTCATATGAAGTATTGTTAAGTGTATGGATATATTCTTAAGTATACAAGGAAGCTTTAATATCTGCAACTAATCTATGGTTCATTTACCTTGGATAGTGTTCATGCATGTCACTTTCATATTGAAAAACTAATGTTAGTGTATTATAATACTCTTAGACTAGTGTTGTAATGCCTTATCTCTTTGTGATAGAGTATGATAGTCTTGTGGTAAACATCTTGGTACATCACCCTCTAGAATAGGTTTCATTTCATTCAAACTCTAACCCTTTTCCCCTATAAAAAATCAGTTAGTATAGGTGAAAGAATTTCAAGACACATTCAGGGAACTAGCCCTTTCTAGAGATTCATCTCACCTATTATTTACCCATAGCTTGTGAGATGTTTCCATTGTGCCACTTAGATGATGAGAGCTGAGACATCTCCCCAAGGGGTGAAAATCCAAGTGATAACAAGCCCCTTTATAATGCATGAAACTTATAGTTTTTAAAGAAATCCCACTTGTCATGAAAATATTGTTAATGCATGGCAAGTAGCCCAAAGTTCCATGTCACCTTACAAATTCTTGAGAGAAGAGATGGCATAAAAAGCCCTACTTTTCATGTGCATCTAAATTTATTAGACTAACAAATTATTTCCTTTCAAGAAGGAGTATATCAATAAAATTTGATAATACGAAGTAACCTTTCATTTTTTAAAGATAAGATAATACACTCAACTATTTTTTATGTCTATTTCTTTTATTTGCATTATTTTGAGTCTAAAACTATTTTTGTTTGTCAAAAACACATCAAAACATATCATTAACCAATCACATGTTTATAAACCCATTTAGCTTAAGAGGTGTTATTCCATCTATTTGATACTACACTTTGCCTTAGACATTTTCAAAACATTTGTGTGTGTGTGTCATTTGTTTGGAAGGGGCATTGTTATGCTGGCCATTTCATCCCAAGTTTTTGCCTTAGAGTTTTGAAACAAAAACCATTGTCATACCTTTTGAGTGAGATAACATCATTATACTACTTTTACTATTTAAAAACCATTACCTTATGCCAAACCAAGTTTAAAACCATGTATTCCTTTGGTATACAATTGGTATAATTATGCCATCTATTTGGGTTTAAAATGTTATCTATTTGAGATCCCAAGTCTTTTATAACAAGTTCAAAATTTGTCTTGTGAAGCTTAGATTCAAACATTGAATCGTTTATGCCTATGCCTACTTAATTTTGGCTTAGGTGTTTACCTCTTACTTTTGAATTATGCAACTTGGACTAATTCCCTACTTGATTTTAAGATCTTTTCGGGCACCTCTAGAGATCTTATCTATCTGGCCCCTACGTATAGTATAGTATATATAAAAATAGGTTGGGTTGGTCGAGCATCTCCTAATCCCATCTATATAGATGGGGTTGGTTAAGGGTCCAAAGTATATCTAGTCCCTATATTTAATAAGTGGTCTCTTTATTTTATGCCTTGCATCTATTTTATTTCTTAGAACTAAGGTCAAAACTCTCTTTTCAAGTACAACCTTAATCCTGATTAGTTTACATTTGAGTCTTACTTATCACTTGGGCTTGAATGATTTACTTATCATGCTTATTTTTTATTACTTGAGATTAAATTTACAAATTAGTTTTAGGCATGTGCCTAAGGTCTAATGTCTTTTACCAAAGGTCAACTTTGTGTTTGAATCTGTGTGCCTAGTTTGAGTCCAAGTGTTTAAAATTTTTAGATTACTTACCTTGCCATTTTTACCTTTTGTTTTTTGACCAGATTTTTTTTCAAGTCTAGATTTGTTCCTTGTTTTCAAAGACCTAGAATTTACCATAGTTTTTAGAGTTCATTTGTATCTTTTGAGCCTAGCTTTGTACCTTGTTCCAAAGGACCTAACAAAATTTTCTATTTTTAGACCTAGATTGGAGTTTTTTGAAACAATTTGCCAAAAGTCAGGTTCCAATTTACCTTTCATTTGAGAATTTATGTGCAATAAATTATCAATTAAAACTTGGTGACATTTTAGACCAAGTTTGTCATTGAAAATTTTTGGAGAATAACTCCATTCGTAGGCCAAATTTAGACCAAGTTTTTAGACGTACCAATTTTAAACCATTTGAAATTTAGACCACATTTTAAGATTTTATAGAACTTTAGACCTTTTATTCACAAGACGTTAGTCATGTATTTGGATATTTATTATGACACACCTAGTGGAACCATGTACAATCTAGATTATGATAACATGGAGATGAATGATACCTTTGTTCAAGACCCATATGGTGATGATGTAATTTATGAGATGGATCCCTATCCTCCTTACACTGTTCAATATGTATAATAAAGCCAAGATTGGTTAGCTCACTACCTAGTTAGTACACATCCTTATCCATGTTGAGATCAAGAACAAATAGTGTAATACCTTACTCTAGTGTGTCATATGTCATTTAACAAGTTCAAAAGTAACCATACTATGTTCTCATGACATCGACTTATGACCCATACTTGTTTGATCATCACTTGATTGAAAACAAGGATGAGGTTTTAGTCAAATCCATAGATGTAGGTGCCAATTTTTTGGAAGATATTCCCCATTAAAAATTACTTATTCTAGTTAGAGTGCCTAGAAACATATCTTACACCCAAACTATCAAACAAGCTTCTACTAGTTACCATCAAGCACTTGTACCTATGTTACACCAAGATTAGAATATGTTTAAAAAAATAAAGGTCTTTATGGATGAAAAATTTGTGCAAATACAATAAGCATATCAGACTTACCTTAATCTAAATCATAATTTCAATGCCATGGCCATATCAAATGCTATACTTATAGATCTATCTCCTTCAACATGAGTTCCAGTTGATTTGATAGGCCAAGCTAATCTAGTTATGGACCTATTTGACCAAAATACTTTAGTACATGACATGTTCAATGTCCCATTAATTGGAGAAGTGACTATGGCTTCCACTCACAATAATGTGCCAAATACAGTGGATAACATGTAAGTGTCTTCCAATTCAGGCCAAGGTGAGATAAATGCACCAAAAAATAATCCATAATAACAAGTGTCTCTAGTCAATACCATGAGTGGTTCAAAATAGTAGGGGGAAAGGATGCCTACTTCCCAACCATAATAAGTTACTCCCACTCCTCAACCATCTGCTTATTTAAGCATGCAATAACAAGGGACAAGTAATCATATGCCAACCAATGTTTTGCCTCAACAAGTGATGAATGTTATCCCACTTCAAAAGGTGATAGATAATATTCCTTGAAAACATACATGTTAGAAGCACAACCATTGAGGGGGGGTGCTGAATTAGTGCCCTTAAATAATCATTCAATTTCACTTATCATTCATGAAGCATTCATTTAAACACATACATCAAACAATGCATAAAAAAACATCCATATAAGCATACAACATATGAATATAATAGATATGTAATAAACCCTCATGGGGGATGAAAGCCACTAAAACACAACTTGGAATATAATCCTATAAGTAATGAATCAATATTTAGTGAGACACCAACTCCATAAAGAGAACCAACCCCTCACTAATCAAGCACTAACTTAACTAGGCATTTAACAAACACCAACTTGTAAGGAGGGACCAAACCCCTAGGTGACTCAACACCACCTAATCCACCTCGAACATATGATCACATTTGGACACCTGTTTATTACTCAATTTATTATGATCACCTTCTTTTGCTCTTCATACTCTTTTATCTCTCTCAAATAACCTATTAGGCCTCTTATCTCAACTTGCCTCTTACTAGGATTATTAGGTCAACTAACCTTGTCATCCACATGCATCAACCCTATTATATATACATTATATTCTCTATCCCTTATTATGATGGTCTTCAAGACATATTGCTTCTTCACAATCTATCTTTTTATTCGCTCATTGGTCTCTTCTGTACTGCACACCCAATTAGGTGTATTATACCTTGTATAAATATAAGTCACTAGATCACATACTCTCTTCTTTTACCAAACAAATTTAACAATATATATTAGTCCTAAAAAGATAAATAAGATCACATTACACACATGAAAAATCTAATACAATGGTTGGTCACCACTCATAAGGACCAAAACCACCATTAGGCCTAAAGGAGACCTAATTCAATTAGGCATTCTCAAGCAACACATTACCCTTGATAATATCCATTTAGGTCCATATCACCTTTTATTCTAATTCACTACTTGGACCACATCATTAGTACTACTCATAACTAGGCCTTCATACACCCAGAAAGTTTGTCTTGAATAACAAAAGCATATAACCAATTTTGTCATATAACCATGAAAAAAATCATATATTCATAAATTTAATAACCTTAGTGTCATCAAAAACTTAATTAGACACTTCAAAATAGAGATTAAATCCTCTAAATCACTCTTGCAACATCACCACTCAGAATTGCCAACAAGCTTCAAAACTCAATCATGATCATTTGACCACCAACATATTTATAGGAACTTTAAAACACTTCATATACATGTATAAGATCCAATGGAATATATATAACATCACCACATGATTTTTATATCTATTCTTAGGATATAATGGTTCAAGAACATTTATTCACTCAACTTACTCAAGTCTATCAAAACACCTTAGAAGCTAGTCATGCATACTTGGGCCTCTAACACTTGATATGGAACTTACCATGAATACTAAAGCATAAAAATGATAAAATGATATTATTATAACACCATAATATTCTTGAAACACTTTAAAATTGGGTATAATGACTCAGGAACATTAATCTTGCTAACACATTAAAAAATGCCTAAATGTTCCAAAACATAGTCTTGATGAATGTTGTCTTCAGCTTTTGTAAGGACACTTCCAAGACATATCATGCACATGAATAGTTCCTATCTGACCTATATAACATCCTAAAATAGTTATATCAAAAGTTTTAGTGTCAACTATTGGTCTTGCAGACCAATCTCATAAACCTATTTAATCTTTGTCCTATCTGCACAATAGAGGTCAACTTATGAGCAACTTTCTCAACATATCCATTGATCATCAAAACATATATTAAACATGAATGTGTAATATAGGTATTTAAAAATAACCCCATGTAATTGGATCCATTTCTAATCCATGACAACTCATCCCTAATCTCATTCTCACTCCTACCTAGTTTTTTCACTACCTTCCTCACTAGGCCTTTTTAGAGATAGGTCAATTTACATGATCAGTTTAGCATATTTAAAGTATATAACATGATTAGAAACCATAATTAACATGAATTAAAATTATCAAACTTTATCCTCCAATTATTTGTATTCATTGACTTGGTCAACTCTATCTACTATACCAAATTTTTGAGAAATAAGTACTTTTATGTGGGGTTCACTCACTCACCTGACAAATTAATGCCACCTAGATGTACCTAGAAGAGTTAAATTCATGATCCAAACATCAATATAGGTCATCCAATCAATTTTGATCCATATCCCTCAAAATCTTCTATATTGGGTCATTATGAGGGTTTAAGACTAGTTTCCATTCTTAACGTTTGTTCATTAATCTCTACCCATGAAACTAACTCCTAATGCTTGAAAATAATTTTTATGACCATTTTCCATCTCTCCCTAAGATATCAACCTCCCATGTAATAATCACACATGCCAACAAGCATCAAAAAGTGTCTCTCGAGCTTGGAAATCTTTACATACTATAGAGACCTCAAATCCACTTTTTATGCTTTCTTCTTCAATTAAAGACATGAAAATTCATGATAACTCTTGAAAAAACCTCTCAAACCTCTAGAAAATTTCAAATGAGCTATAGCACCTTGAAAACTGACTTTGACCCCTCATTAGGCCACACTAGGTCTCTTTGCACACTAAACCTATACCTGTAAGCCATACTTAGACCTTGAACACACCTTGAAACCTCTTACACTACTCTCAAAACCTCATAATAATGTCATAAAACCTCATACCATGATACAATAATATCAAAATCCTCCAAACTTGATCATGATACCTCATCATGCCACCTAGGGTCTTAATACAAGGTCTATGGGAAGACCACTAATGAAATACTTACCCCTTTGGCTCACTCTAAGAGTCATGTGACTGACTCTACATATTTTTCTCATGCTCTAACACTATATTTCACAACTTCAAGTCCATACACATCCATATCATCATCATCATCATGCCTCTACAACCCATATCCATGCTCAAGAACTAATCCATCAAATAGACCTACCAGGCACCATACCACTTTAAGATCTTCAAGACACCTTTTGTAGCTTATTACTCACATTCAAACATCTAAGAAAAAATCCACACCATCTCCTATCATTCTCCTTTGACCAAGACTTCTCAAACCATATAGGTTTCTTGCCAAGACTAAACTAGCCATGCCTTCTCCAAGACAAGACTAGGCTTCACAATACACCTTGCCCACAAAGACTTGCTTCTTATGAATTTGGTCAATAATGACCTTGTCACAACAAGTACTTCAGCACAATAAATACTCTCTTTTTTATTATCTCTCATAGCCATATAAAGCAACATTGCTCATAAACTTGTCATATCATAAAATTGTGCCAAGACCTTATGTAGAACTCAAGGACCTACTAGACCATGCTTCTTTATAATAACACCTCTAGGAAATCAATGACAACATCAATGTATTAACACAAAAATAGGAACATACCTCAATAATACACAATCCAATTTACCACCATAATAGAGGCAAAATACTATGACACCTCAATAGGGGAACAAATGTTCCACCTCAACAGGTAGTGATAAATGTACCTCAATAATCACACACTTTTTCTAATCAATAACATATTTATATTGGTCAAAGACACCCAACAAGCATCTATTCACAATAGGTTTTTGATCAACAAAGAGGTGTCGATGTCCAATAAGTACCTATTAAGCAATCATTGCCTTTTACTTAGTAAGTGCCATAGATTTGAAGATAAGGCCTTGGTCAATAGCAAGTTCCCTTTATTTAGCTAGGTTTGGCTAATCAATAGTAAGTCCCTACTCAACCTAAGTAGGCATATTATATTCCTCAAAGCCATATCCTTCCATCACAATCATAATTCCCTCAGACCCAAGTCTATGTACTAAATTTGAAGTAGAATATTTACTAACAAAGCATGCAATATCAATAGCTGCATTCTAATCTATCGATTCATATTCTTGGTCAATTTACCCATCAAACCAACATTCCATAGTAATCCATACCTCTATTGTATCCCAATCAAGGTAATCCACCTTTTATCACCCAGCCACAACTACAACCAAGTATACCATCAAGTTTCTTGGCTCAAGAACTGCAACAAGTTAAGGATGTGATTTCTACCATTCAAAAAGAAAAGAAGACCAAAAAATATAAATTTGATGATGTGTGTTCATACCCATTTAACATGGAGTATCTTCAAATACCATTTTCTCTAAGTTATGAACCACTAAAATTTGACAAGTACAAGGGTAAAGGAGACTCTAAGGGGTATCTGATAGAGTTTTTATCACTTTCCATCAAGTGGCATATAGTGACATCTACCTACTCCTCTTTCCTCAGAGTATAGTTAGACAGGCTTTGGAATAGTTCTCAAGTTATTAAAAAATTTAGTATCTAACTTTGATGATCTCTCAGGTAAGTTTGTGAAACATTTTTATTACAATCTCGAGCATGAGATTTTAGTATTAAATTTGAGTATGGCTAGTAAAAAATTTGGTGAGATGTTCATAAGCTACTTATAGATATGGAGAGTGCTTTCTAGTTGATTTACCCACAACTTACCAGATAAATAATTGACAACTATGTTTACCAAAAATTTACATAGCAAAATATCTTACCTCTTGGAGCTTCAGTGTACACACACATTCAAGGAAATCATTGAGAAAAGCATATAGATTGAAAATTCCCTTATCAAAAAAGACATTAACAAGTTGACTTCCTCAAACTTGAATCTAAGCCAAAACTAAAAAACAAGCTCAAGTTAGAACCCTATCCCAGTCCAAGTGCAAGCATTTGCACTAGATCAAGCTAACAACTATGAAAAATCCAAGTTGTATAACCACAATAACAATGTTGTAGGTAATTAATTACTAAATCACGTCATATTTAAATGGTGTAAACACCATCTATTCAAACTATGATGCAAATGTAGCTCATTCCACATCAACAACCTATCTAGGAAGTGTATCCTATGCCTTAGCCCAAATCAACTCCTTAAATGTTGTAACCACCATCTTTATAGACCCCTCCTCCAAGAAGAAGACTCACTCCTAGAGTCTTCAACGACCTTGGTGAACCCATTGAAGTAGTGTTTCACAAACTAGACATGGTCAATATGATTAGTTGGCTGATTCTAAAACACTATCATGAGGGTATACCATATCTAGATTGTTATAAAGAACATGAGTTATGTGAATACCATCATGTTCATAGACATTATATACATCGTTGTGTATAGTTAAAACACCTTATTGAAAATATATTAGAAAATGGGGAAATCTACTTGGATAATAGAGCATCTACTTCCAATCAAAACTTATGTTTCTACCCAAATATTTTTCCATAGCATAATAATGCCAATCAACAATAGAAACAATGAATACCACAACAATAATAGAAGCCAAAAAAACAATAACAATATCAACATTAGAAACAACAAGGTCAACTAAATCAGAGGAACTAAGGCCAAAATGACCCCAACAACCAACAAACTTACCACATAGTTGCATGTGAGTACAATAAAGTTGTAGGTCATATTATGGGTGGGCATGTTTTTACCATTACCATCAATTCTAGACCAAATGCCAATATACCATGACCATTAGCTAACACTCCCAATCAATCTACCTATGATGGCAATCCTTCCTTAACCTATGAATGCAACCAAGTGCAAAAACAACCAAGGATTACCATTTTAGGACCTTATGTCAATAACTCTTAATTTCCCCATGACCATAACTAAGTGTACCAATAATTGAGAATTATCCTCTCTATCCGATCTCCATCATTTTTTAGCTACGATGGTCTTGAGTTCAATTTGAATTGTGAAATCATAACTCAATAGTCCAAAATCACCATCGCAGGCCCATAACCTCCTACCATTGAGCTAATCCAACTCATTATGTCGGCTAGGAATAAGCTAATTACCATTGTTAAGGAAAAAACATATGAGATTTGTAATAACTCCAAAAAACACCTACACAAATCACTATTCTAGATTTGTTGTGAACATATACCATCCACAAGATTATCCTTACATAACTCCTAGGTCAGTCCCAAGTTCCAAATGACATAACACCTGATTAATTTTAATCTTTAGTTGGACACCTAGTCCCAAGATAATAGTTGAACTTTGACCAAAGTGATATGCCATCCCTTTGCCCTCTCCATAATAACTCATTATACATTGAAGTTATCATCACGTGACACAAAGTCAAATGCATCCTCATAGATAATTGATCAAGCCTAAATATTGTGTCTCTAAAGCTAATCCAACATCTAGGATATACAACAGTCGACCTTCATTTAGAGACTATTACTATCAAGTCCTACAACAATAAGAGAAGGAATCATAAGGAACCATAAGTTTGTCACTGATCATTTTGATTTTGACCCATGATATACTTTGCCATGTGTTAAATCTAGACCTATCATATAATTTGATTTTAGGTAGACTATGAATACATGAAATTAGTGCAATCCCTTCAACATTACACCAATGTATCAAATTTCTTCACTTAGGAATGTAGGTAACCATCCATGGATATTTACATCCATATGAACACTAAAAACATTTGAAGGTTGAATATGAAATTTATAATTACCATTTTGGCCTAAACCCGATACCTAAGAAGGACAAAGACAAAGAAGTACTTGTTGCATTACCAGAGGCTAATTACATAGACCTTAATAGCCTTGCCTCATTTTCACATAAGCCTCCTATTGAAATGTATAATCATTTTACCATTTTGGACAATGGTCCAAGAGATTATTTTACCCATGACACATTCTATATTTCCAAGCATCCACAAATTCCCAATACCTATGGAAGGCCCAAAGATAATCCACCTTGCATGGAATGGTGATGGAAGGGAAAAGAAAAGCTTCATAGCTACACACCTATTATTTTCACACCAGCCACTAGCCAAGAAGAGGACCCACTTGCCAATGATGATTCCTAGTTATACAATGATAAATGGGTTTATTGTTACTATAGTAAAAAGTATCCTATCCTTAACAAGATCATGGATAACTAAGCATCTAAAGGTGGAGGCTTGGGGGAAAACCAACAGGGTATTCTTGATCCCATTTCTATGACCAAATACAAATCAACTTCTTGTTTTAGATTTAAACCACCTGGGGTTGACCCCACATATCTTATTTATGTTACAACACCAATAATAATGATAATGATGCTAACAGTGAAGCAGAGTCTGATCATAGCATATATAAAGACCTTGCTAGTACCAACCTATTTGACCCATATACCATTACACCAATAATCTGACATTCCATGCTTCCCCTTTATCATCCTTAGCTAATAGACTACAACCAATAAGAATCCATAGTACCTTTAGAAAATTTTGAGAATGATGATGCCTTTAATTATTTTTTGGGCCTAAGAGACAATGTTCTATTGGGAGAACACAAACAAAGGTACTCTATCAAATTGGATTCTGTAGCCTATTTTAGAGAGCAAGTGAACACCCTTAGCCAAAAATAAAATAATAAAATGTTGAGGTCCAAAAGTGAAAACCTCTTTGAGGTGATTTGAGACCAAGGAAAAAGTAAAAAAGAAAGGCCATTATTTTGGTGAAAACTTGTTTTAGGTGCCACTAGACAAGGATGTTTACCTTTCTTCGAATGAAGCTCAGGAGACCACCAACAACAAACTTGATTTTGGGTATGAGTTCAGTAAAGAGGAAAAATATGTCTTTGATGAAATTATTTGAGAATGTCCTAAAAAATTTGTTACTTGGCCATTTCTACCATTAAGAGATTCAGATTCATCTTGTTTAGGAGAGCTTGAAGAACTAGTCTGACTATAGGACTTTGCCATTGTAGCCAATTCACATCCTTACCAATTATTCTATAAGATGTCTTGACTCTCTAGTAGTAGATACTATGGAAGTCAACATTGAGACTCCATATGACCAAAAGTGGATCAAATTAGGCATGTCCCTCACTAAGGAGGAATGTGAAGTTTTTATATTGCTTTTGAGGGAGTTTGTTGACATTTTTGCATGGGCTTATTCAAACATGCTAGGTTTGGACCCCACCTTAGTTGTACACTACCTCATTATACATATTGATGACAAGCCTATGAAATAGAAGATGCATCCTTGTATTGTTATGTTAGTTAAGAAGAGTTGGAAAAACTCTTAAAAGTAAGAAACATCTGACCAATTGACTATTCAGAGTGGATCTTAAACATTATGCCTATTAGTAAAAATCTAGAAGGGATCAAAATCTGCATTGATTTTAGAAACATCAATAAGGCCTATCCTAAGGATGAATTTCATTTACCAAATATCAACATGATAGTTGACTCCACAACTAAGTATGAAATTCTATCCCTCATGGATAGCTTTTCAAGATATAACCAGATCAGGATTATACCATAAGACCAACAAAAAATAATGTTCACCACTCTTTGGGGAATGTTTTGTTATCAAGTTATGCTATTTGGCCTCAATAATGTTGGGACCACATATTAGAGAGATATGATCATTATATTTCATGAAATGATGCATGAAATTTTTCAAGACTATGTTGACAACATATTGGGTAAATCTGAGACCAATGCAAATCATCCAACCATAATATGAAGGATATTTGAAAGGCTTCACGACTATAAGGTTTGACTTAATCATAAGAAGTATGTCTTTGGTGTCACATCAAGAAAATTATTAGGCTTCATTATCTCTCACTGAGGCATTAAAGTTGATCTTTCCAAGGTACAAACTATTACCAAGATGGCACAACCTTCCACTTTGAAGTAGCTCCATAGTTTGAAAGGCAAAATCTAGTTTAACAGATGCTTCATTTTGTAGTTGGCTAATAAATACAACCCCTTCACTCATTTATTGAAGAAAGGTGTTACATTTCTTTGGGATGAAGAATGTTAAAAAGCCTTCAAACATTTGAAGGAATATCTTACCAATCCACATGTTTTGTTACCACCAATGTTAGGAAGGCCATTTCTACTATACCTATCTACCACTAAGAAAGCCCTGGGGATGCTTTTAGCTCAACATGATGAAAATGGGAAAGAACATGTTGTGTACTATCTAAGTCATAGACTAGTAGTGTATTAATAACTATACACCAATATAAAAATATTATTTAGTTATGGTCTTTGTAGTGTAGAAGTTGCATCATTACATGTTTAACAACAAGGCCATAGTCATTATCAAACTAGATATGCTCAAGAATCTACTATCCAAAATAACTTTACAAGGTTACATGGATAAATGTATCACGTTGTTGAGTGAGTTTGAGATTGAGTATGTCAATTAAAAATCCATAAAGGGACAAGTACATGTAGATTAGCTTTTTGAAGCCCCCCTTCCAAATAATGAACAATTCACTTTTGAATTCCTAGATGAGTACATCATGACCCTCATAGAAACACCTCCTGAAGAGCAGAACTAGAAGCTATATTTTGATGGGTCATTCACATCTCATGGATCAGGGGCAGACCTATTATTTTTTACACCACAGGGGGATCTTATTCTTAAATCATTTTGTATCAACTTTTCTTATACTAATAACATGGTTGAGTATGAATAACTCATTATAGGGCTTCGTCAAGAAATACAATAGAATATTCAACATTTATGGTTCATGTTGATTCTTAGTTAATCATCAATCAGGTTACGGACCACTTTTAGACCAAATATGATAAGTTGATACCAAACAAGGCCACAGTGGACATTTAAAAAAAAAAGATTTACCACATATAGTTTGAACACATACCTAGGGCCAATAAGAGGACAATAGACACCATGGCTACCATTGGTTCTTTGATCTACAACATAGACACAGAAAAATACTATCAGTTCCTTGTTTAACATCTTCTAGCTCCTGCTTATGAACCTTGAACCATCACAATGATCTATGATATTTTTGGTCCCAATTCTATTTCATATTTAAAACTATTTAACTACCTTCATGATCACATCCTTTTACCAAACCTGTCTCATAAATAATAAAAATCCTTTACACACCAAGCCTCTATATATACCCTACTTGACCCAACCCTTTACCACATAAGCTTTGATGAAACTTTGGTTCATTGTTTAATTTTGCAAAAGCTACATTAGCCTTGAGGGAAGTTCATGGAGTGTGTGGAGCCCACACCAGAAGATCCATCCTTTCCAAAAAGATCTTACATACTAGTTACTATTGGCCAACCATGGAAGCATATGCATGTATTTATGTCAAAATATGTGACAAATTTTAGAGGCATGCCAATTTGATTCATGCTCTATAAATAACACTCAATCCAATGCTTACACCACTTCCATTTTCAACATGAGGACTTGATCTCATTGTGAAGATTAACCCTACCTAATTTGATGGCCATAACCACATCCTGACCACCACTAAGTATTTCACTAAGTGGGTTGAATCTATACCCTCACATGACTATAAAATAAATTTTTAAATTCATTTTCAACCATATAATATGACACTATAGTATCCCATCCGATATTATATCTGATAATGGTGGATCATTTAAGAACAAGGATGTCAAAGCACTCTATGTTAAGTTTATTATCACCCAACATTTTTCATTGCATATTACCCATAAGGTAATAGACAAGCAAAGGTATCTAATAAGACCATTGTTAATATTATTAAGAATATTTTTAATGATTCTAGCCACAATTAACATTTGTAGATCTTCCATGCCCTCTAGGTATATAATACCTCAATAGGATCCACACCATATTCCCTTGTTTATGGCATTGAGGCCATTCTTCCCATCAAGGTTGAGTTGCCTTCTCTGTATATCTCATTGAAACACATCCTAGATGATGAAGATTACAGAGTAACTTGCTTGTAAGAGCTAGATTTATTAGATGAAAAGTGCATGGCCACTATAAACAACCTTCAAGCATATCATAATCGACTACATGGTCAATATAACTAGTGTGTCAAGAATAAAGAGTTTGAGTTGGTGATATTGTCTTTAAATAAAACTAAAAGAACACAATAGATAATAAAAATAAGAAAGGCAAGTTCAAGCCTAATTGGATAGGCCCTTATGTCATTATTGTTAATTATGGCTCTGGAGCATACAAGATCACTACATCAGATGAACATGAACTTGATGAGCCCATGAACATAATACACCTCAAGCATTTTTTCACTTGAGAGACCTAAGTATTATCTATGAGGATTGTTTAAATCATACCATATTATCATATTCCTTGTATTATATTGTATACCATTCTTACCATACCTTCTCTATTGATTGAAGTTGTTTTACCCTCCCAACCCACCCTTTTTGACCTTGGTTCTGATCCATTAGTTCTTTTGACACCTTTAATAATTGGATTTATATGAAGTTTCAGTAGTTGATTTAGTATTTCACACACATGAAGTATATTGGAGCAGTATAATAGTAGTTTGACAATTGCATTCTTCATTATTGTCACATTCTACCTAATTTATGGTGCTACTAATTATAACCACCTTTGGAAAAATTATTATCATTGATCCATGTTGTTATTTCCTAATTATAATCACCTATGGGTAAATTAGGGGCAACACTTTCACATGCATTATAGAATCCCCTTGTCACTTATGTTCTATATAGTGCCATTTGCCTAATTCATGAACTTAATCCTACCTAGTCGAATTCCTCCACTATAAGGTGAAACTACAGTGAATTTAGGTCCACCAGGACTATGTAGGTAGTGCTCGATTTATTTTGAGGTTAGTTTTTGTTATAAACCCATAGAAACACAATTGATTACCATATACAAGAAACTTAAGATGCGGAATTAACCAAAAGTAACAAGTAACTAGAAACCAAAAACAACATAGAATATGAGAGACAATACACAACTTGTATTAATACTCATACAGAAAAGAATACAATAAAGAAGATGCCACTTCTTATTCACACCTCTCAGAGGCTTCCCACACCTCGAGTGTACAGTACTTCTTTCCTCAAATCTCTCTCTCTTATGGTCCCAACACACAACTCAAACACAGAGTTGGTGTTCACCTCTAACCAATCAGTATCCACTACTGCCAGTACACCAGTGCTCCACACACTCCACAAGTGCTCCACGCACTCCAAGTACTCAATGTACTTCAAGTAGATCTCCCAAAAAATGCAACAACCTGCAACCCAAATGATCTTACTTATGGAAGGAACTGCCTTGCCTTCCTCTCTTGCTCTCTGATGTGTTGCTGTCACCTTTGATTCTGTTGCCACCTATAGATCTCCTTTGACCTCGCACACACACCTGTTACCATGTAGATCTCTCTACATCCTGAAGAACCCTTGTCCTTGCCTCACCAAGTCCTTATGATTCTCTAAACCAGTATCTTGGTGGATCTTCTCCCTGATCTAGCACACCTACAGACCAACCTGATCATACACACTCGACACCCCTATGGAACTAGGAGGAACACCCTTGCTCACTTCACACACAGAAGGAGCTAACTTTGCTCAACTCAAACTAGAACACTTTACAATACAACCCATGAGTCTATTATATAGATCTCATGCAAAGAATAATTAGACACCTAATTACAATAATTAGATCCACAGCTCAAGACTATAATTGGCCTCTCAACATGCAAACACCCAGTTTGTCAACTAACTGTCTGTGAACTGGCAGTTCTATAAATGCACAGGTGACCGACATCAATCTCTGTCAGGCTAGAGATGACCAATGTTGGCCAATACCTGACCAATGTCAGTTGTCTTTTCCACTGTATATGACTGATGTCAACTGATCAAATCGATGTCAGTTTCCCTGCAATTGAGCAACCTCTCAACAACCTCCTCCATGTCTATAATAGTGAAGCTTTTAGCTCCATAACCTAACAATCTCCTACTTGGAGATAAACAACTGCACTATACCTATACCTGTACCTGTACCTCATCTAATTTGTTTCTTGGCTTGTATCCCTCTTCAAGATCAATCCTGAAGACCACCCACCACACAACCTGTGGTGCACCTCCTGTCATCCAAATAACCTACCGCATCCACATCTACAAACACATGTAGAAAAGAACTTGACCCTACATAGCATGTCGAACTACTACTGGTCCCTCTCAAATACTTGAGAATCCACTGAACTGCCCTCTAGTGCTTCTTTCTCAGATCAGCTCCAAACTTTCTGACAGCACCCACTACTTGAGCAAACTCAGGTCTATACCAGACCTTATGTGATTTCAGACACTGAACTGTCCAGCCCTTGGTGTGCTCTGGTTCTGCATCCTGCATATTAAACTTTGCCAACACCTGATTCACATCAGCTCCCATTGGAGACAAAATCAACCTGTGATCTTCCATGTCTCTCATGCCAAAGAATTTTGCTGCTCCAAATTTCTCATGACATGCCACTGAACTAACCTTACCCTTAGCTCAGCAAAACCTTGTATGTACAAACCTGCTAGCTAGCATACCATCCACATACAGTAACAGGATAATGTCATGACCATCATCCACCTGATAAGACAAACACAATGGTTACAATGACACTGACTAAAGCCTTGCTTTATCATCCACCTATCAAAATCTATACCACTATCATGTAGCTTCCTCAAGACCATATGACTTGGCTTTCCGTCTCATGTGTCCATTCTCTTTATTCTTTAACCAAGGTATCCATTCATCTCAGTGCTTTCATACTGGCTGGCAACCCTACCAAATCTCTCATTTGGTCCTGCATCATGTTCATGCCATGCTCCCACTGTTTCTTGGATCCTTCCTGCTCTGCAATCAGCAACTAGTATAAAGAAGAGGAACAATGAATTTGAGGCTTACTTACACTTTTAGTCCTCTCCATGGGTGTTTGAGACTCTTTGATAGCTTGTTGTCCACCCAAAATCCATCTCAGTGACTGACCTCAGTCACTACACAGTCTGCATCTGACTGACGTCAGTTCCATGCGACTGTCCAGATCACTGACACTAGTTATCCTACCGACGTCAGTCTCCACCTATCTGACACCACCTTCTTTGGTTTACACATGACCGACATTAGTCCATGTCTATTTGACATCATTTACCCTTGACCGATGTCGATACCTGTGTATGCCTGTGAGTGATGACTTTTTACCCGTGAGCTCCTTTGAATCAAAACCCATGTCTAAACTACCCTGCTCAAAAGTATCCAGCCCCATCCACTGGTCTCTATCCATCATCTCCTCCCAGAACACCAAGGCTTTCTAGTTCTTAAGTTTATCAAACACATCTAACTTCCTCTTAAGAAAATGCATCTCCTTCTTGCTCATGTGACCAAGCCTACAAAGCCACGTTTTCACAACAAAAAAAGAATCAGTAATACAAGCAAGTAGATAAAAAGTACCTACTTTCTTACCACATGTTAATTCAAGTGCATCCTTGGTAACATTTCAAGAATCCGCTATGAGAGTTACTGTGCATCTCTCATCACCCAATTTTCCTGAAGAAATTAACTATATCTCCAAGACTGGGACCTGCATGACCTTCTTCAACACCCATGTGTTGGCCGCCTGCAATTTCAGCAACACTTTCCCTTTGCCAATACTATGACAAGGCTCACCAACCCCTCTACTTGGGGCTGCATGGAAAGAGGCAACATAATCTATTAACCAAGATTCAACTTTATCCAGAGCATCTTGTGCAACAACACCTACAACATCTGCTTCTTCATGCTGATCTGCTACCAACCAACAATCTTTCTTTACCTGCTCTTTCTCTCCATAACATCATAAGTGACCATTCGTGTTATTCAGTTTTTCCATTCGTAGCTTACTTTCTTCTGCCATTTCTATACTCCCACTCAATCAAAAACTCCTGAGAGTGACCTATAACTAAACACAAAACCTACTCCCTGCAACCTTAGCTCTGATACCAACTGTTAGGAACTTGTGAAAGCACAATTGATTACCATATACAAGCAACTTAAGATGCAAAATTAACTAGAAGTAACAAGTAACTAGAAAGTAGAAACAACACAGAATATGAGAGACAATACACAACTTGTATTAATACTCATACAAAAAAAAATATAATAAATAAGATGCCACTTTTTCTTCACACCTCTCAGAGGCTTCCCACACCTCAAGTGTACAGTACTTCTTTCCTCAAAACTCTCTCTCTTATGGTCCCAACACACAACTCAAACACAGAGTTGGTGTTCACCTCCAACCAGTCAGTATCCACTACTGCTAGTACACCAGTGCTTCATGCACTCCACAAGTGCTCCATGCACTCCAAGTACTCAATGTACTTCAAGTAGATCTCCCAAGAACTGCAACAACCTGCAACCCAAATGATCTTACTTATGGAAGGAATTGCCTTGCCTTCCTCTCTTACTCTCTGATGTGTTGCTGTCACCTTTGATTCTACTACCACATGTAGATCTCCTTTGACCTCGCACACACACCTGTTACCATGTAGATCTCTCTACATCCTGAAGAACCCTTGTCCTTGCCTCACCAAGTCCTTATATTTCTCCAAACTAATACCCTGATGGATCTTCTCTCTGATCTAGTACACCTACAGACCAACTTGATCATACACACTTGGCACCCCTATGGAACTATGAGGAATACCCTTGCTCACTTCACACACAAAAGGAGCTAACTTTACTCAACTCAAACTAGAACACTTTACAATACAGCCCATGAGTCTATTATATATATCTCATGCAAACAATAATTAGACACCTAATTACAATAATTAGATCTACAACTCAAGACTATAATTGGCCTCTCAACATGCAAACTCTTGGATCATTAACTAACTGTCCATAAACTGGCAGTTTTGAAACCTCACAGGTGACTGACGTCAGTCCCTGTCAGGCTGAAGATGACTGATGTCGATCGATACCTGACCGATATTGGTTGCCTTTCCCACTGTATATGACTAACGTCAGCTGATCAGACTGACGTTGGTTTCCCTACAACTTAGCAACCTCTCAACAACCTCCTCCATGTCTGCAATAGTGAAGCTTTTAGCTCTACAACCTAACAGTTTTATCCCCATTTTTCCACACTCTTATAATTTTGTGATAAATTCAAGTTTGAATGCTCTCATCATTTTGCAAGAAATTTAAGTTTGAATGCTCTCATCATTTTATATGCATGTTTAAGTTATGCTCTCTCCATTTTAAGAGTGAGACTATTTGGTATATTGTAATTCTTATTTGAGTTGTGATGCCTAGAAAACACCTAAACATTGGTAAATTATCTAGAAAATCTTAAAAATCCTAAAATCGTGAAAATTAGCTTGGAATTTCCTCATGAGATATAAAGCCATCACAATTTTGTAGGACCTTGGTCTTTTTCCTCCCATTTTTGAGAGAACTACATTAGGCTAAGGTTTTCCTAGACTATATAGGTAACACTTGGATACATTGGGTATCTTGGGTTAGGTTGGTTACACCTTCCTTTATTTTTTAATCACTTATTTGCCTTAAGGATTATAAGACTCCTAGATATTTCAAAAGTAACCACTTATCCTTTAGTTTCCCCATCCTAATTAGCCTTAGCCACATGCTCTTGTTATTTTATGAGATTATATTATGAGCATTATATTTTCAAATTTGATATACTAATGACCACTTGGATTCATCTTATGCTCTTACCATTTTTTGAGTAACCATTTCCAACGCTCTCACCATTTTATGAGTTATTTATGCTCTCACTATTTTACGATCTTATTCTCCTTTTCATCCTTAAATGTGGTAAGCATTATGAACCTAGTTCATGTGTGAATGATTATCTATTACATTTTAGTGTGGTTTTATCTTAAACATAATCTCATGCTTATGCACTTTGCTTTTATTGACACTTTCATACTTGTGAATGTTATCTCTCATTTCTCATGTACTCACCATTTTGTGAGACCCTCCTTATTTTTTATTACACGTCAATCATGTTTTATAGCTCATCATTTTATTTTATCCCATACCCTGGGAGAACTAAATTTGATCTGAAGTTCATGTTGGATATTGTACCCTTGGAACTATGTAGGTTGTTAGATTGTGGAGCTAAAAGCTTCACTGTTATGCAAATTGGAGGAGGTTGCTGAGTGTTAAAGAAACTAACGTCGGCATGATCAATCAACGTCGATCATATCTAGTTACAAATCTACCGACATCAGTCAGAATTGACTGAATTTGGTCATCTCCAGACAGATAAGGACCGACATCGGTCGCCTATGCATTCTAGAACTGTTAGTTACATGAATAGTTTGTTTGTTAAACAGTCAGTTTGCATGTAAAGACTAATTTTAGTGTTGAGCTGCATTTCTAATTATTGTAATTAAGAATTCTAATTATTGTTTACATGGGATCTATATAATAGACTCATGGCATTGTATTGTAATTAAAGACAAAGAAGAGATCCTTCCACTTGCAAAATCTAGGTTTACAGGTGTGCAAGACTAGGTTGATTTGCAGGTGTGCAAGATCAGGGGAGATCTACATGGTAAGTAGGATCAAGTTGATTTGTAGGTTGTTGCAAGATCAGGGAGATCTACTTGGATTACTTTGAGTACTTGGTATTGGCAGTATTATTACTGACTGGTAGAGGGTACAACTCTGTGTTTGAGTTGTGGTTGTAATTAGTTGTGTGAGAGAGAACTCTTGAGGGAAGATTACTAGTACACCCAAGAGGTGTGAGAAGAGTGTAATTTCTTCATCGTATTTCCCTCTGAATTAGTTGAATACAAGATTGTATTGTCTCTCATATTCTGTGTTGTTTCTAGTTACTTATTACTTCTGGTTAAATTTTGTGTTTAGTTGCTTATACAAGGTAATCAATTATGCTCCTAATCCTGTCAAGTGGTATCAGAGCCAGTTTAGTATTTGATTATAGGTCACTCTTAGAGGTTTCTGATTGAGTGGGAGTAAAGCAATGGCAGAAAAAATTACACTAAGAATGGATAAGTTTAACGACAAGAATTATCAATTATGGAGGATGTAGATAGAAGATTATTTATATCAGAAAGATCTGTACTTATCATTGGGTGGAGTTGCAAGCAAGCCCATGGATATGAAAGATGAAGAATGGAAGGTTCTTGATCGGAAGGATCTGAGATCTATAAAGTTGAGCCTGGCATCATCTATAATTTCCAACTTATCACAGGCTAAGACAATGGTAGAGTTAATGGAATCTTTGGCAAATTTATATGAAAAACCCTCAGCTTCGAATAAGGTATTTCTTATGAAGCAATTATTTAATTTGTAAATGTTGGATGGTGGATTGGTATACAGTCATCTTAATGATTTCTATGGATTAGTAAATCAGTTAATTTTAATCAATATTATTTTTGATGATGAAATTAAGGCTCTCTTAATCTTATGCTCATTACTTGAAAGTTGGGATAGTTTGGTAATGGCAGTTAGCAATACTACATCTGCTTTAAATATCTTAAAAGTTGATGTTGTTAGTGTAATTTTGAATGAAGAAATTCACAGAAAAAGCACAGGTGAATCATCAGGGAATGCTTTAAGTGTTGAAAGCAAGGTAAGGCAAAGAGAGAAGATCGAGCAAGGAAAATCAAGGTCAAAAATAGGCAAGAGATCCAAATCTAGGTATGACAGAATAATCTACTAAAATTGTGAAAAGGTAGGGCATGTAAAAAAAAATTATTGGTTGGTTGAAGATCAGCATGAAGGAAATGAAGAAGCAGATGTTGCAGATGTTGTTGCATAGGATGCTCTTGTATGTTCCTTGGATAAAGTGGAATCTTGAGTTTTAAATTCTGGTGCCTCTTTCCATGCAACTCCAAATAAAGAATTTTTCCATGATTATGTCCAGAGAGACTTTGGAGAGATTTATTTAGGGGATGTTAAGCCTTTTCAAATGGTTGGCAAAGAGAAAGTGCAGCTAAAATTGTAGACGGGCAACACATGGGTGTTGAAAGAGGTCATGCATGTCCCAGTCTTGAAGCAGAACTTGATTTCTGTTGGAAAGTTGGGTGATGAGGGATGCACAATGACTCTCACAGTGAATTCTTAGAAAGTTTTTAAGGGTGCACTTGTTTTAGCAAGAGGTAAAAAAGTAGGTACTCTTTATCTATCTACTTGTATTACTGATTATCCTTCTGGTTTATCTACTTCAGATGTAGATGCGAAGATGTGGCTCCATAGGCTTGGTCACATGAGTAAGAAGGAGATGCATGCTCTTGAGTCAAAAGGTAAGAGTTTAAATTTAGAGAGCATAGATCAAGATTTATGTAAGCAACAGAAGAAAGTGAGGTTTCTTGAAACACATGCTACAAGAAAGGATCAGGTTTATGGCATAAAGAGAAAATTTAATGTTTTTGACAACAAGAAAGCCTTGGTTTTCAAGGAGAAGATGATGGACAGAGATCAGCTCAAGGGGCTGAATAATTCTGAGTAGGGCAGTTTGGATAAGGGTATGATTCAAAGTAAGCTCGTAGGTAAAAAGTCATCACTCATAGAAAAACACAGTTACTGATGTCAGTCAGGCAAAATCAATGTCGAACAGGCAGGTATCAATGTCGGTCATGTGCAGACCATAGTCAATGGTGTCAAGCAGGTGGAGACTGACATCAATTAGGGAACCAACGTCGGAAACTAGGACACCAACATTGGTCAGGGAATCGGTGTCGGTGATCAGGTGGGATCGACATCAGTCGGGTGCAGACCAAGGTTGACCAGAAAATGGATTTTAGATAGACAATAAGCTGTCAAAAAGTTTCAAATGCCCATGAGGAGGACTAAAAGGGTAAGTAAGCCTCAAATTTGTTATTTCCCTTCTTTAGACTACTTGTTGCTCACTGATGGTCAAGAACCAAGAATTTTTAAAGAAGTAGAGCAGGTATAATCTAGGAAACAGTGGGAGCATGGCATGAATGAGGAAGTTAACTCCTTGGAAGAGAACCAAATGAGATATTTGGTAGAGTTTCCAACTAGAATGAAAGCACTAAAAGATGAATGGATTCCCAGGTTAAAGAAGAGAGAGAATAGACACGTGAGATGGAAGGCTAGGGTATATGGTCTTAAACACATTGTAAGACAATAGAGGTTTGACAGGTGTATGACAAAGCATGGCTTTAGTCAATGTCAATGTAACCATTATATTTTTTTTACCAGGTTAGATAATATTAGCTACATTATCCTATTACTGAATGTAGTGTGTATGCTTGTTGTAGGGTCACACATGCAGGGAGTTGCTGAGCTAAAGGTAAAGTTAGTTCAGAGGTGTGCCATGAAAAATTTGGAAGCAACAAATTTTTTTGGCATAAGTATTTATAGAAATAGGGAAAATCACAAGTTGATGTTATCTCAGAATGATTATGTGAATAAGGTAGTGGCGAGGTTCAATATGCAAGATGCAGAATCAGTTAGCACACCTATAGATGGATAGTTCATAGAACAGTGTCCCAAATCACATGATGAGGTTAAGTACATGTGTACTAGACCTGAGGTTACCCAAGCAATGGAAGCTGTTAGCAAGTTTGGGGCCAATCTAGGAAAGAAGCGCTGGAAAGCAGTTTAGTGGATTCTCAGATATCTGAGAGGGACCAGTAGCAGGTATACATGCTATGCAGGGTCAGGGACTTCTCTACATGTGTATGTAGATTCGGATATGACAGGTTACTTGGATGACAGGAGGAACACCATAAGATATGTGGTGGTTGGTCTTCAAGATTGAAATTGAAGAGGGATACAATCCAGGAAACAAAATTAGATGATGTATAGGTATAGGTACAGGTGCAGCTATTTATCTCCAAGTGAGAGATTGTTAGGTTGTGGAGCTAAAAGCTTCACTGTTATATAAATTGGAGGATGTTGCTGAGTGCTAAAGAAATTGATGTTAGCATGATCAACTGATGTCGATCATATCTAGTTACAAAGCTGTCAATATCAGTCAGAATCGATTGACATTGGTCATCTCCAGACAGATAGGGATCGACGTCGGTCACCTATGCATTTTAGAACTGTTAGTTACATGAATAGTTAGTTTGTTGAAAGGTCAATTTGCATGTAAAGACTAATTTTAGTCTTGATCTGTATTTCTAATTATTGTAATTAGGAAGTCTAATTATTGTTTGCATGGGATCTATATAATAGACTCATGGGGCTATATTGTAATCAAGGACAAGGAAGAGATCCTTCTAATTGTAAGATCTAAGTTTTCATGTGTGCAAGACCAAATTGATCTGCAAATGTGCAAGATCAGGAGAGATCTACATGGTAAGTAAGATCAGGTTGATTTGTAGGTTGTTGCAAGATCAGGGAAATCTACTTAGAGTACTTTGAATACTTAGTACTGGCAGTATTGTTACTGACTAGTGGAGGGTACAACTCTGTGTTTGAGTTGTGGTTATAATTGGTTGTGTGAGAGATAACTCTTGAGGGAAGATTACTGGTACACCCAAGAGGTGTGGGAAGAGTGTAATTTTTTCATTATATTTTCTTTTGAATTATTTGAATACAAGATTGTATTGTCTCTCATATTCTGTGTTGTTTCTAATTTGTAGTTACTTATTACTTCTGGTTAAATTCTGTGTTTAGTTTCTTATACAAGGTAATCAATTGTGCTCCTAATCCTGTCATAGGAAACATTAACTTGCCTAGTGTATCTAGAGTCAACTTGACTACCCCTTCATTTTTTTATTCACCCCATTTTGTTTGTTTTGTCTCGTTGTCTCCTCAACCCTAGAGGAAATGTTTTCAATCTTTCTTGCGTCATTGTTCTTTATCACATAGGGGAAACCTTGTTCCTTTGGTTCTTGTGTTGTTATACTTGTGGCTTTATTTCTAGCTTAGGGGTCACCCTATCGTCAAGAGTAACACCTCTATTATACATGCACAAACAATTTATTTTTTGTTTACACTAACATTGTGATTAACCACTGTTTGTGTTTGTTTGCTTTTATTTTGATTATTTTGTTCACTTTATGTTTATTGATGTTTTGTTGTTTATTTTTTATTGGTGTTGTGTTTTATTTTTTATTTATTTTTCTTATTTATATTTTTGATTTTTATGCCTTGACTTAGTATATATGCATTTATTGGGTGATTTATTACACATTATACTCAAGTCCAACCATATTCATATGTCTACATTGTCATCATGGTTTATATCATTGTGCATTATTTTTAATTATTTATTGGATCAGGTGTCAGTCTTTATGCATATTATGGCTAGGTCATCATGGTGTTTTATATCATGGTTCATATGATCATGTGCTACACCAAAAATTAATTAGGTGGATCTTATAAGTAGTGGTACCATAGTAATTTTCCTTATTCACACCTAATAGCTTCCTGACCTATCTAAATATTACCAAAATATAGAGTAATTAAATCACAACTAAAATTTAGTCCCTATTAGTTAGGATGTGCATCTCGATACTAGTAGGTAGCCTAAATTCATGCATATCCTCTATACCATCTTACTCTTACTCTGTGACTACATATTCAATATGTAAGCCCCCTTTTCCTCATTTTCCCTAGTAAGAAAAAGATAAATTATATCACACTTTCATTCACCTTATTAGGGCAAACCATAGTGCCAATGATTATAACCATCTTTGGAAAATCATTATGTTTCGATCTATTTAGATGTTAATGATTATAACTATCTTTAGGCAAATCATTATCTCTATCTACCTTATTGAGGCATTTTTCATTATGCTAATGATTATAATTGTCTTTAGACAAATCATTATTTTCACCTCACTATACCGATAATTATAACTACCTTTGGAAAAATCATCTTTTTTATCTTCGTTGTGGAGGAATCTCACTATGACACTGATTATAACTACCTTTGAGCAAATCAAATTTTTCACCCCTCTACGCTCTTCATCTCATCATTTATTTATTTTTGAGCGAACATTTGTTGACCTTATTTGTTTCATGTTCCCTCAAGGAGGCATCCAGGGCTCATCCATCACCTTCTGGGGCATTAGTCATTACCAACTTTTTTATTTGGTAAGATGTTATTATGTTTATAACTTGCAACACCTTCTCAAATAAGGAAAAATTGTAGACACCCCATTTTATCCACAATTGACTTCTAACTAGACTTAAGATTGATTTCTATCAAATAATGTAAATTAAGCCTAAGAGTAACTAAATATTCTAATTTTATTTGTATAGCAAATATTAGTGCTTAGAATCATGTTGAGACATCTCTATTTAAAGTATTCTCCTGTACACAATAGTAACCTTTCATATATTCATCTCCAGTCAACTTACAATCTAACAATTGACCATTTGGCCTTTAGACCCATTAAGTGGGTCATTTAAATAATTCTTAAAGTGAAAAAATGTTAAGAAAAATGAATTAAATAATCAAATAAAATTAAATGCTTAAGTGAAATTTTATGCGTAATTAGTGAAATTGAATTTTGCAAAAATGAAACTTCAATAAAAATGAGATCATGTTGATGTCATCATACTCAAAGTCAAAGAATTAAAAATATTTTTTATCAAGCCATAAATTTATAAATAGAGAGTTATGCTTAATAAATGGGATCTCTATCCCAAATATTAATTACATGTCCCCTCCTTAACTCAACTAGAGTTAGTTTAAACTCAATTACAATTAATTCTAACCTAAATACACTTGGATTTGAGTTAATTTGAAAGGCTATAAATACAAGGCTTCACCCATTGTTTAATAATCTCTTTTGATGTAAATTTATCATGCAAAATACCTTCAAAGATCCCATTGATATATTGTTATCATTCCCATTTGCTAAGCCAAGCCAATGTCAAAGCCAAGCCCAATATTACCAAGGTGACAAGAATAGGTGGTGCAAGGAGATCCATTTCTAAGGAATTCTTGATCACATAACCTAACACATCAATTCATTACCAACATACAACTATTGCTCTCATAAAAAGGTAAAATGTCTTGTTTTGTCTTCATTTATTAGTTATTTATATTATTCACTAGCTCTTTGAATGTCTAGACTAGAGGTGTAATTTTTTATTAGAATATCTGGTTTGATTTTATTCATACAAACACCATACCAATCTCTCCTCTTAGATTCCTATTGATCACAAACATTAGTTATATTTGTACAAGTACAAAGGAAAATTATTAAAACAAATCTATATTTACAATTCAACATCACAATTTATCATACCTCAGTGAGTTTTTATACAAATGAAATCACAACAACGATGCCTATGTCTACTCTTCCCATAGAGATGGATGAGTCACCAATGTGATCATAAAAAAAACAAACAAAATATGATTGTTAGCTAAGCATATCCATATAAATTAATACATGTACATAAACCATAATATTAATGAAAAATTACCTTTGTATATGTAGACATTGGTTGGGTAACAACAACATAGGCACTAATGGATGATCCATTATCTGGTTATGAAAAGGATGGGGATGCAACATAAAGATTTACATATATATTATTGAATTTTATGTGTGAATTAATTATTATTTTTGAAATACATACATACATACATAAATACATATCTATATATATATGTATATCTAAAATTTAAAATTTCAAATATTATTAATTTTAATTTTAATTTTTTTTAACATGTCAAATATAAAATATACTTTCAAAGGTGAAGTCGAGGCATCCAAACCAATGTATGTGTCAAAAACTTGTCAGTCAGAGCCATAACATCTAACCCCATAGAAGCACCATCATAATTAGGCCAAATCACATCCTCTTCATCTAAAGGTCCAGTGTATACAACACCATAGAATCTGTAATGGTGTTGTTGAAAATTATCACTACTTGGAGCATCCTCGTGTCCACCCTCTCTAGTATTAGTGTGGAAAAACTTACTAATATATATAAAGAGGGTGTTTTGTAAGCACCTTAAGTGCATACAAAGTGTCAATATTTACAACCTCCTTCACTATAGAGGGGATTGTCTTACACTGACATGGATTTTGGATGTAGAATCTCATAGGCTAATTAGGTACACAACATACACCTGGTTTTTCCTATGTAGATCCTTTTCCTCAGCCCTAAAACTTTGAGTAGTCAAAATAATTAGGAATTTCATTGAGAATAAAATCACAATATCTTTATCAAAAAATACAAAGGAACCTCATGGTTGTTACAAGGCAGATATTCAAAGGCCATCCATCATCAGTCCAAAAAGTTACCTCTTATCAAATATTGTTAGGATTAGTGGATTAGGAACCATTTATATGCTAGTATAAGTGGTGTATTGATTATTGTATAAATGAATTTTGTGTAAATTTTGTCTTTTATTATTTTTTATCTCTAACACTATAGATACTAAAATATGATTTATATAAGAGCTAGGTCATGTACGCTTTTTAAATAACTATCATTCTTGTACCTTTCAATTTTAACCTAACCACACTAAAAATCACATGTTAACTATCTATTTCTTCTTAATTAATTATCTCTTAGTCTAACATTGTTGTTATGATTAACATGCCCTCTATACTATGCAAAAAACTATAACTTGATTATTATCCTTCACTACTATTGATGTATTTTTTAACACACCAATATGAAGGAAAAAAGGGAAGGCTCAACCATGTGAGGATCACCCCTCCACCTATTCTGAAATAAAGTGTTTCATAACATTCCCCAAGGTGTTTTCTACTAGGTCTCAACATACTTATCTCACTCAGTTGGCCATTATGGTCTATTCTAGGTCAACGAGCCTTTGTTGGTTAATAATCATAAAGAATAAGCTTAGATTAAGGTTTCATACTATTAATACTATGCAATAAACCCATAACTAAATACTAGTCATTTTTTGACTGAGTCCAACAATGCATTAATAATAACAAGCAAACAAAGATCATGCAATCTAGATAAAACTTTATCTATTAATTGTAAATCAAATTATTTCTAAAACCAAACTAGTAATATTTATAAGAAAGATCAAAAGGGAGAGGGAAGAGATAAATAAAATATGATCCTACTTTGTATAAAGATAAACATCCTTCTATTAAGTGGATAAATCCTTTTGACAAATCCAATCTTTACTTTGCCATCTAATCACAACCAAAAAATAGAGATGGTGCAAGAGTCTAAGGGCAATTTCAGCTATGTAGAGGAGGAAAATAAAGTCATCATGTACATAAAAATATAAATTGACATAGCCTCCAAAAATAAAATGGTTCATGAAGCATAGAAATAATTCATTACATGTTTGGGATGAATACATAACTAAACCTCAATAGTATCAGCTAACATAAAGAAGAAAATCTAACTAGAAAACATAATAGTACATAAAGGAAAGAGGAAAATATATTTGATCTCATGTCTATCTACTCCTATGCTATAATTGTTGAGCATCATCATTAATGTCTTAAGTTGTAATTCATGTCAAAGAGAGAATGTGGTACTATTACATGAATGATAAAGAAGTTGTGTTTTGATATCTTGGAGAGATATGGCACACGTACAAGTCTATAATGACAAATAAAAAGTTGTGAGGCATCCATAGATGTCTTGGTGAAGTTCTTGTATGTCATTTGATCATTTAGAAAGAGAAACATGCATATTCTAGCTTAAGAGAAGCTAGGCCATCACTTAATGTCATGCAGATATGAGTGATCTAGTAAGTTTGTGTATTTAATGCAAGTACTTAGAAAGTTAACATTGGTCAAATATTTTCATGGAGATGTTGTCTTTAGTGTCAGAAAGATACTCTGAAGAGTTAGACCCTTGAAGTGTTTTTTTATTTCAAGATATAAACCTTCAAAGTTGCTTTAACAGATTATGATGGACCAGAGACCATCAAGCTTTACTACATTGAAGTCTGGGGTCAAATAGTCAAGACAAATTGATAATGAGCATTCAAAAGATCCAACAGTGCATGTGAAGTCAAAATGCCAATGGTTCCTGAGATTCTATGTGTTAATGACAAGTGTCACAATCATGGAGTTTGAGCATAAGATCAATGGCTCACGGGTGTTCATGAAGATGGAGATTGATGGAATGCATTGAGTCAAATAGTCAATATGTGTAGAAGGCAATCAGAACTACCAAGTAGCATGATCACAAAAGTGAGGATCTAAGATCAACAGTGAGTGATTGCAGGTTAAAGTCAAGGGACTTCTAAAGAGATTGAATATGTATATTTGTTCAAAGTTTCTAGGGAGCACAAGATGATGACAAAGTGTCTGATCTTTAGTATTTACATAATGATCATTGAACTTTAAATATTCAAATTTGTGAAGTAAAACTAGTGAGGGATTTTTGATCTATGTCTTGAGCATATGGCAGAATTTACTGATGAAGTAAAAAACAAAGTTGAAGAAGACTTCAAGGCACATCTATCAAATTTTATTAAAATATCTGAATATTTGTAAAGTTGTATATATTGAGCTTCAAATATGACTATTTGTTCATTCATGGTGCTAGTATGTACAAGACTATTGTTTGAGTAAATTGTGCTTTAGCAAAATAGCGTTTTGATGGAAATAATAATCTAAAGATGTCTCAAAGGTCATATGGAGTGGACCCATGTATTTGAAAGTGATCTTGTGTCCTTGTTTTTCTCGATGAAGTGCTAAAAGGGTAATAGGTCTCCATGAGACCTATAAAGGCTACTAAGGCTTAATTGAAAGGTGTAGTTGTTTAAGTGTGACCCATGGATGCTATGGCCAATCTGTGAAGATGGTATTGAGCTATGTGTTATCATGATAGAAGTATTAAGGGTTAAAACAAGTTTTATGACTGACCTAGATGTTGATATTCATGAAGACTTTATAAAGAGTGCAGATTAAGGTAATGGTTTCTAGATTTGATGTGAATGTATTGAGAGAGTAGAAGATAGAGATGAAAGAAAGAGATCAAAAGGAATGTGATTAGTCGATGGATTGAAGTATAGAATAGATTGAGGATGAGTGAAGAATCCTATAGTGATCCAAAAGAAGTGTTTGGATGCATTGCTTATATGAGAAAGTTTAAGTGTGTGTGATGAGTTAAAAGAGAGTTGTTATATATTATTTCTCCAATAGTATTGAAAGGAAATCTAAGTTCTAGAGTTATTGATTTTATAAGATGTTGTGTGCATGCTCAACATATATAACAAATGGGTGCTTGTTCACACTTAGGGGTGGATGATCCTTGTGAAGTGGGTGCTTCACTAAAAGGTCTCTTGTTTGTGATCATATTATAGGATAAGCAGTCCATGTGTTTACAGGATTGAGAGTGGGTTTTATTCTCCAAGATGGTTTCCTACGTAGATCTTATGTTATGTGTGTGATATTGCATCATCTTTCTTATTGATTTTTATGAACATATTGTATTATTTATGAATGCTTATGGTCATTGATTAAGATTTTAAAAGGATTACAATTGAATTTTGAAATATCTTGCATTAATGATTCACCCCCCCTCTTAGTGATTGTACCTCTAACAATTGGTATCAGAGGACCCTCATTACAAGTTTAACCACTTGAAGTTGATCATAGGTACAATGAAAGACAACAAGGTTGAGATTTTTCTTCAAGGTGAATTAATATGTGATTTATCAGAACTCAAATGTTCAAGGGAAGAAAATGAGTGTCTAAAATAGAAGTTTAAAAGATTGAATAACATGATAGGGAGTAAAAATTCAAACCTGACTTCTTCTATATGTTATGAGATGCTTGCAAGCATTGATAGTGTAAAGACACAAACAAAAATAATAGAAGTAATAGTAAAAAATTTGTAGGTTGTGGTTGATACAAATTTGAATCAAAGAATGGATCAATTGTAAGGTAAAATTATGACTTCTATTGATGTACTTTTATCTAAAGATAAATAAAAATCCATCTCTACAAAAGAATACGTGAATGAGATGTTTTGGGGTATTTATGATCAAACAAAAGGGGTGATTAACATGAATAACTATAGTTATGTTTTCAATAGACATTGTTATAGTTGTAATGAATATGGTCACAGATATAAGGATTGTACTTAATCTCCAAGGAGAAAAAATGAAGTTCTTTGCTATAACTAAAATTAATAGGGATATATAGCCAAGTATTGTAAAAGGGACTTTTGAAAAAAAGACTTTCAAATTATTGACACCATCAAATGGTTCAATAAAGACAAACCCAAGATTCAAATAAAGGAGCAAGACTCAAAAAAAGAATCCATGTTTGTACAAACTACCTTACATACTCAAGAGGATGAAAATAAGAAATGGTACATAGACAGTGGATGCTCAATTCATATGACATGAGACAAGAGTAAGTTTATTTATCTCAAAAAACATAATTCAGGTCCAGTAAATTTTGGTAACAATAACTCTGCTAACATAGTTTGGAAAGGCTCTATAAGTTTGGATAATGGTCATACTAGAAATGAAAATGTTCTATATGTAAAATGTTTGAAACTTAATCTTTAAAGTGTTAGCCAAATGTGTAAACAAGGAAATATTGTGACTTTTCATGACAAAGGGTGTGAAGTAAAAAGTTCAAAGTCTAGAAAATTAGTTGTAAACATTCACAAGGCAGATAACAACTTGTATGTGTTCCATGAATCCAATAAAGAAAAGTGCTTCATGAATCAATTAGAGAAAAGCTAGCTTTGACATATAAGACTTGGACATCTAAACTTTTATAATTTAGTAAGGATCAATTCAAAAGGACTAGTGAGGCATATGCCTAAAATCACTAAGATTCTTCATACTCTTTATGCCTTCATGGAAAATAAGTCAAAAGAAGATACAAATCTAAGGATCACTCTACCACAATAACATTGGAATTAATACACACAGACCTCTATAGACCTATAAGAACTCAATGCATTCAAGGTAATATCTACTTTATGTTATTAATTGCTGATTTCACTAGAATGTATTGGATATTTTTTCTTAAAGAGAAATCAGAAGCTTTTGAAAAATTTAAAGCATTCAAAGCTCTTGTTGAAAATGAAAAAGGATCAAGAATCAAGTGTGTAAGATCAGACATAGGAGGTGAATTTTGGTTTTTATGAGTTTGATGACTTTTTTGAGGAACAAAGAATTAGAAGACAATACTCTGGTGCTAGAACACCCCAATAGAATGGGGTAGTTGGGAGGAAAAATAGAACTATCCAAGAGATGATTAGAACCATGCTTCAAGATTTTAAACTTTTAGATGGTTTTTGGGAAGAGGAGGATGCTAATACTTCTATTTATATCTAAATAGATGCCAATTTAGATCAAATGGTGATAAGACTCCATATGAGCTATGGAAAAATAGGGAAATTGATGTCAAACACTTTAAAGTGTTTGGGAGCAAGTGTTTTATCAGGAGTAATGAAGAAAATCTTGTAAAATTTGACTCAATATTTGATGAGGGCATCTTCTTGGGTTATAACTCCATAAGTTCTGCTTATAGATGTTTCAATACAAGACTCCATAAAGTCATTGAAATCTCTAATATGAGAGTTGAAGAGGCAGGTGACATCAAAAATCCTAGCCTGTAGACAATTGACACTACCAAAGATGTTATTTCAATTAATGAAATAATACTTGATCAATTAGATGATGAAGAGGAAGAAGTAAGATATGATATTAAATCCCCTTCTAGAAGAATACAAAATGATCATCCAGTTTCCCAAGTTATTAGAGATGTGAATGATAGTTTGTAGACTAGAAGGAGAAGGTTGATCAGTCAGAATAAATAAGACACAACTTTGTTATCCAAGATTGAAACTAAATTTTTTATAAAAGCTAGAAAATATGTCAATTGGACATTTGCCATAGAAGAGGAATTTGATAAAATAGTAAAAAATGAAACATGGGATTTGGTTCTTAGGCCAAAAGACAAAAATGTGATAGGAACTAAGTGGGTTTTCAAAAACAAGATGAATGAGAAAGGAGAGTTCACAAGAAATAAGGCTAGACTGGTGTGTAAAGGATATGTTCAAGTTGAAGGGATAGACTTTGATGGGACATTTACTCCTATAGTAAGAATAAAAGCAATTAAACTCTTTCTATCATATGCAAGCTTCAAAGGTTTCAAAGTTTACCAAATGTATGTGAAATCTACATTTTTGAATGGCAACTTAGATGAAGTTTATATTGAGCCACTTGAAGGTTTTTTAATGACAAGTAATTAGGACTGTGTTTACAAACTAAAGAAGGATTTATATGGTCTTAAACAAGCTCCTAGAGCTTGGTATGATATATTAGACAAGTATCTATTGAGCCAAGGCTTTAAAATAGGGATAGTTGACAGTAATTTATATATCAAGATAGATGGCAGTCATCAATTACTATTAGTAGTCGATGTTGATGACATAATATTTGGTTCTGACAATGACAACATGAGTAGAGAGTTTTTAGATGCTATGAAGATTGAGTTTAAAATGTCAATGCTAGGAGAACTTTCTTATTTCTTAGGATTAAATATTAACCAACTTAATGAAGGGATATTCATTCCATAGACAAAATACATTAAATAAATGCTACGAAAGTTTGACATGTTGGATTGTAAGACAATGAGCACTCCAATGATCATTGGATGCAAGTTAATTAAACAAGATGACTCATCAAAATTTATATAGATCAATGATTGGAATTCTCTTATACTCTACTACTTCTAGGCCTGATATCATGCAAGTAATGGGCCTTATAAGAAGGTTTTAGGCTGATCCCAAAGAATCTCACTTGAAAGCAGTCAAAAGGATCTTAAGATATCTCAAGATCACAATAGAGTATGGTTTATGGTACCCCAAGAGTAAATAATTTACTCTAAAAACATACACTGATGCATATTGGGTAGGATGTGTAGATGATAAGAGGAGTACCAGTGATGGTGTCTTATTCATAGGTGAATGCTTGGTGTCTTGGCTAAGCAAAAAGTAAGCCTCTATATCTCTATCAACTATAAAAGCTAAGTATATATATGTTGCTTCCTATTGTACTCGGTTAATGTGAATGAAATAAATCTTTGAATATTATAAGGTAAGACAAAATAGACCTTGTCTTATATATTGTGACAATACTAGTGTAATTAGTATCTCTAAGAATTTTGTTATGCACTCAAAAAATAAGTACATTATTATTATCTACCATTTCTTAAGAGAACAAGTAAGCAATCAAATAGTTAAATTGGTATATGTGTCTACAAAAAACAACTTGCAGACATTATGACTAAACTATTGACAAAGGACACATTTGAGTATCTAAAACAAAGCTTGGGAGTCATCTCTTTCTTTATGAATCATTAAAAGTTCATTTGAGTAGGAGGATAATATGTTATGATATTTTTGATATCATGAATAAGGTCTCAAAGTTTTATATATGACAAGTTTCCTATGTCATGGAGTTCACTGTGTTTTGAAGATGAGATGGTTCCATGAGAGTGCTTTGAAAAGTGTTTGAAGTGTTGATGATAGACCTAGTTTGTTGAGAAGACTTTTGAAGATGAAAATTTTAAAATAGAGCATGGAGTTAGGGAGAGATAACTTAGATAGTTTAAGAGGATTGCAGAGATGTGCATGATGTTAGGGAGAGATTTTTAAGCTCTGTGAGTAGTTTGTCAGGTCCAAGGATCATAGAAGTCCAAGTTCATATTGGTGTATGTCAAAGGGGGAGTAATTGATTCATATGCTTGAAAGTATGTAAGTATCCTAAGCATATTAAATAGTATTTAAATGCATACATGATGTTGAAGAATTATTGTTGGCATGTTGAGGAAGAGACCCTTTGTCATTAATGTCAAAGGGGGAGAAAGATTAGAATTAAGAAGTTTAAATGAGTAAGAAGTCATTCTGAGGGTATTTTACTAACAATGACAAAAGGTGAAATTGTTGAGCATGATCATTGATATCTTAGGTTGTCATTGATGTCAAAGAGAGCATGTGGTATTAGTACATAAATGAAAAATAAGTTGTGTTTTGATGGTTTAAAGAGATGGCACATGTGCAGAGCTGTAAAGATAAAGAAGAAGTTGTGAGGCATCTATAGATGTCTTGTTGAAGTTTTAGTGTGTCATTTAATCATTTAGAAAGAGAAATATGCATATTATAGATTAAGATAAGCAATGCCATCACTGAAAGTCATGCAAATATGAGTGATCCAACAAGTTTATACATTTAATGAAGGTACTTAAAAAGTCAACATTGGTCAAATATTTTCATGGAGATGTTTATAGTGTCAGAAAGATACTTTGAAGATTTGGAGTCTTGAAGTGTTTTATAGTTCAAGATATAAACCTTCAAAGTTGCTCTAACAGATTGGGATGGACTAGAGACCATCAAGTTTTACAATGTTGAAGTCTAGGGTCAAATAGTCAAGATAGATCTATGGTGAACATTCAAAAGATCCAACGGTGCACGTGATGTCAAAATGTCAATGGTTTTTGAGATTTCATGTGCTAGTGATAAGTGTCTCAATCGAGGAGTTTGAGTAGAAGATCAATGGATCATGGGTGTTCATTTAGATGGAGATCCATGGAGTGCATTGAGTCAAATAGTCAATGTGTGTAGAAGGCACGTAGAGCTACCAAGTGATACGATCGTAAAAGCAAGGATTTAAGATCAATAGTAACTGATTACAGGTTAAAGTTAGGAGAATTATGAGGAAATTGATGGTGCTTATTTATTTAAAGTAATCAGGGAGCATGAGATGATGACAAATTGTCTAATGTTTAGTATTTATATAGTGATTGCTAAAATTTAAATATTTAAATTTGTGAAAGAAAATCAATAAGGAGTTTTTGATCTATATCTTAAGCATATGGTAGAATTTGCTGATAGCGTAAAATGCAAAGTTGAAGAGGACTTCAAGGCACATACAACAAATTTTATTAGAAGATAATTTTTTCAAAGTTGTATATATTGAACTTCAAAGTTGATCATCTATTCATTCATGGTGTTACTATGTACAAGACTATTGTTTGAATAAATTGTGCTTTAACAAAAGAGTGTTTTGGCAAGATTAATCACCTGAAGATGTCTTAAAGGTAATATGGAGTGGACCTATATATTTTAGAGTGATATTTTATTCTTTTTTAATCTATGAAGTGATAAAGGGGTAATAGGTCTCTATGAGACCTATAGGGGCTACTAAGGCCTAATTGAAAGGGGTAGTTACTTAAGTGTGATCCATGAATGTTATGGCCAACCTATGAGGAGGTATTGAGCTATGTGTTATCATGATATAAGTATTAAGGGTTAAGTTTTATGGCTGACCTAAATGTTGATATTCATGAAGACTCTATAAAGAGTGAAGGCTAAGGTAATGATTTCTAGATTTGATGTGAATATATTGAGAGAGTAGAAGATAGAGATGAAGAAAAGAAATCAAAGGGAATGTGCTTAGTGGATAGATTGAAGTACAAAGAAAATTGATAATGAGTGAAGAATCCTAGAGTGATCCAAAAGAGGTATTTGGATGCATTGATTTTATGAGCAAGTTTAAATGTGTGTGATGAGTTGAAAGAGAGTTATTATACATTGTTTCTTCAATCATATTCAAAGGCAATCAGAGTTCTGGAGCTATTGATTTCATAAGGTGTTGTGTGGGTGTTCAATATATGGAAAAAGTGGGTGATTGGTCATACTTAGGGGTGGATGCTCCTTGTGAAGTGGGTGCTTCACTAAAATTTATATTGTTTATGATCATCTTATAGGATAAGTAGTCTATGTGTTTGCAAGCTTGAGAGTGGGTTTTATTTTCTAAGAGGGTTTATCACATAGATATTATATTATGTGTATGATCTTGCATCATCTTTTTTATTCATTATTATGAACATCTTGTATGCTTTATGAATGCTTGCGGTCATTGATTAAGAGTTTGAAAATATCAAAATTGAATTTTGAAATATCTTGCATCACTGATTCACCCACCCTCTCTTAATGATTGTACCTTTAACAATAATTTGATCAAATATCCAACCCCTTTTAAATTGAATATTTGGCCTTTTATAGGTAATGCAGGCCCATAAAGTCATTAGTCAACACACTGATTGGCGCTTTCAAGAATTCAATGAGAATGAGCCATTTGAAATTTGAATCCTCAAAAATCTTTCTCAATATCGAGACCATCGATAACTAGGCCATGCTTGATTGGTCTTTAATTTAATTTTGGGCAGATGAATGTCACTAAAATCTCATTGGGATAATATTTTGGCCATATTTTGTGCAAAGGTTCCTATCACATCTTGATTTCTCACTAAGCTAATTTACCTAATTATCCATAGATTATTATGGTTATTAAATTGATTAATTATTTTTTAACTAAACTATAAGTCATATGTTGTTATGGGATAGTTGTATATTATTTGATTAGATGATTTCATTTCTACGAGTTAGTTGTATTATAAACTATTTACATTATGATTATGTTAATTATTATTACAACATTTTTTATGATATATATCATGATGTATCAGACTCACTACCTTCTTATCATGATTTAGATATAGGAGAGTTTCATCTCTCAAAGCATGATGGATGGAAATCATCATCAGAGAAGATGGCGTAGATGGAGGTGTCAAAGAATGATAGAGGAATGACTAGAATCTATGTACACACAACATTAAATAGTACATGTTATATGTATTATGTGGATTATTAGCGTTAGTACATTTTTTACATTATTTGCATTTAGATAATTTGATTTTATGTGGTAGTGAGTGTTAGTTTAGTTTAATACTTATATGTGCAACAAATCATGTGTGAGTGCATTGTAGATATTATACATATATTTAGTGAATAATGTTGTATGATTATGTTGTGATTTGAATTCTTGATTCTTAATACTTACAAGAACATAAATCTGCATGTATAATACTTGGTAACTATTGTATATAGACTAACTATAATGTCTTCGTAATGTTTAAAACATTATCTAGTTATATTTATGGTATTAGGAAAAATCATTGTATGGCATAACACTTTAATATATGAAAATAACAAAAGACATAGATAGTCTATATAACCTAGTAATAACACAATGATTATGTTGTTATAATATTGTTATGATTGCAAAAATAAATTGTCCATTCTACCATTTTTGATAAAAGAATATAATAGACTTTCTGTTAGTCATATCATTATAAAATACATGAGATTGTTATCTTTACTAAGTATTGAAAGAGATTGAATTATCCTAAACACTAACCTATGATCTAAACCTAAGTCTTTGTTAGCATGCATAAACTACGTTGAGATTAAAAGTGTTAGTTATCATTTTGAATAATGTTAAAATTAGACTTTTTGAATGGGATACATGGGGGCTTGTAACGTAAAAGGTCATGTAAGGATTTTAAACAAAGATAATTATTAATGTATTGAGGAAAGTTTGAGTAAGAGAGAGATTAAGGTTTTTCTTAGTTTCATTAATGGAAGTTAACTATATTTTTAGTCTTTGTTAGAATGTATAATTTGGATTATGTATGGTGACTTTGAGTTATGAATTTGCATGCAAGATTGAGTTGGTTAGAGATAGATAAGGAAAATAATGTTAAGGGGAGAGTTGAGGAGGAGAATGAGGACACAAAGAGAAGATGGGAAGGAACAAAGCGATAGATAGGGATTCTAGACCATAGAGTTACAAAATTGGAAGCAATAAAGAGGTTGGTGATGAAATTAATTTATTTTTTTGCTTAAAGGATTTTGTGTTTAGTTTTGGGTTCCTAGGGTTTAGAAAATGGGTTGCATTTAATCAGTATATAGGCTTAACCCTATGGATAACTTGGCCATCCACATAACTAAGTCAATGTCTTTTAAATTCATATGATTTCCAACTAAATTTGCATGTGTATGAAGCCATTAGGGTTAAATGGGTTTAGTTTTATTAGACTATGTAATGCCCCAGCTCAAGATAGAAACATGGGTAGATGAATTTGTAATATATATTTTTGGTTGAGTTTTTGAAACTCTAGATGTATATACATACATGTGAAATGCTCTGTAGGGTATATATATACTTTACCAAATCAACTATTTTCACACACACACACACACACACACACACACATAGGTTGATATATATACATACACACACACACACTCAGATAGGTGTATCAACCTATCTAAGTGTGTGTGTGTGTGTGTGTGTGTGTGTGTGTGTGTGTGTGTGTGTGTGTGTGTGTGTGTGTGTGTGAAAACAATTGATTTTGTAAAGTATATATTTATAAATGAAGACTATCAATTTGATTAAACATATATATGTATAAGACTATCGAATTGGTTAGTATGTATATATGTTGATTGTGTGCTTTTTATAGTTAAAAAAAGGAAAATAAATATATAAGAACTGAGGTCATTTTTTATTCGAATCTATGTATATATACATATATTTGGACTATGTATTCAAGAAATCTAAAATAGGGTATATATATTTATATGAAGTCTATGTATACTTGAAATTTGAACAAGACATATTCATATATAGATTGAATAGATACCTATCACACAAAATTGTGTGTTTACGTATATATGTTTGAGCCATTGTCATAAGTCTTAAACACTATATATATATATATATATATAGACTACCTATTTATGTCTTTCAAAATAATGAAAATATATGTGTGTGGACTGCGCATTTATGTCATTCAAAACATGGTATACTTGTAAATGGACTATGTATATAAATATTACCTAAAACTATGAGTATAAATATATATACACACTAGAGTTTTGTTAAACCCTATGAACATTTACATAAACAAAATGTGCACTTTGCTTTATAACCTATGAGAATATATATGAATAGAAAGAGTATGAACTCATAATACAAAAGTGGGGATGTCTGAACTATAGGTTAACTGACATTCAAAATAGGGAATATATGTTTGAGGACTGTGTATACATATAAGTTTTAATGTGAAAGGATATAGGTTCAAGTTCCTTTTTAAAAACCTATAGCCAATTGGAGTCTTTGAAATCTTATAAATATTATTTGGAAGTCGATTGTGACAAGGTCTATGAATTTTGTATTTGATGTCAATTTGATTTTATGGATACATATCAAAACTCAAAATGAGTATAAACTTTCAATGGATAAACCAAGGCTAAGTATAGATATGTTTGGGTCTATTTTTATATACTCTATTTACAATAATTCATATATAGCCTAAGGACTTAAATCAAGGGAAAAAACAAGGAAATTGTTTTGGAATGGTTTTGATCATAATTGAATAATATATTTTATGTTGAAATTTTTGAATCAAATTGAGGGTTTTAGGAAATGATGAGACCCTATTTAGATCTTAATACTTTTTCATGAAAAGTTAACAGTTATTAGAATCATATAATTTTCTTTGTGAATAATGAAAAATATTGTTACTATAATAAAATAGTAATTGTGTATTAAAACATATATTTTATGGGGTATAAAATATACAAGGTGCATAACTATATGGAATATATCTATATGAGAAATTAGGTTCTCATATACATATATAGCTTATATTACATAAGGATGTGTGCCTATAATTATAGATTGTGACTAATTAGATTAGGTCATAGAATCCTTAAGGATAAGATACTATAGTTATATGCATTAAGCCTCCCTAAAAGCATAATAGGTTACATAAATGAAAGAATATGCTTTTGGTTTATGATATAATCAATATTTTAAATAATTATGACTACTGGTTGTAATTGAGTAAGTGTAAAATATACTATGCTATTGTTGGTTTTATTATATTTAAATTTACTTATGAAAATTAAAACATGCAGTCTAAATATATATTATATTCATTTGGTATAAACTGTAATTATTATGCTTATTATTTATGTGGTAAATAATATGGAAAAGATTTATTCATACGTTTGATGGACTAAATATATGTATAAAGATTATTCTTGTATTATACCATGTTTTATATCTGCTAGTAGAAATAATCTATATATAACTATTGGTTATATGAATGTTAACCAAATATCACATTGATAGTACTAACTAAGCAGTAAAATAAACTTCACTAGCCTACTTAAAATCACCAATGTCAGATGAAGATAATTTAATCAAGTGGTGTGTATGAATTTGACTGATTTTAGAGATCAATAATTATTTAAAAACTTTGGCTAAAGTAATGATTAGTTATTCATTATCATTTCATATGTATGATTTACATATTTGTAAGATATTATGTTAGAATGTATTTTTTTATGGTACACATCATGTATTAGAAATCTTATAACACACGGGTATTAGCTTGTCCCTTTAGATTTTCACATCATCATTATTTATCCATCTATGAAGGGAGATACATTATCTATTTAGGGGATTGTGTGCAGGATCAATGGTTTGTGATTGGTGTGAACAGGTGTTTGGATGATGCTCTACCTCTCCATAATAGTACTTATTGAAGACTATACTTGAGATTATAAAAAATACTAGAGTTCATGAGACTCATGCTCCAAGGAGCCTTGTATCTATTATTATTTATATTATTGAGATGTAACATCAATTAAAAATATAATTAATTACACATTGTACATTGATAGCAGTGGTTGTATTATTGTACTAATCATGGCTAGATTTTATGTAGTTACTTTCCTTATGCAGTTATGTTTTATTACATGTAATGTTAGTGATCAACAAATCTTAAATTTTACATGTTTAATTTATGTTTAACATACTTGGTTATTATGATAAGATCACTAATTATATTCTCTTGGTGTAATCTAATGAAATAATATGTATAATATAATTTTAAAAAAATATTATGTCATTCTAGTAAATTTCAGTGAAAATGTTACATTATGATATCAAAGTTGTAGCTAAAACTCTAAGACTTAATGAGTCTATTAATGTTTTTGTATTCATCTATTATCATAAAGAATAGTGGTGCAATAAAAATTATCTAGATAGGGTCTTTCAAATGTCAATGATAATAACCCTTTGTTTGATCGTAACCAATTTATCATTAAGGAGGTAGCAAAGTTGGATTAGATTCTTGCAGCCATGAATGAGACTAAAAATTGAATTATAGCCCTAGAATAGGAAATTCATGGTCATGAGTAAGAATCCCATCAAGATGTGCCTAAAAAAATTCTACTGATTAGAAAATCTCTCAAGATCAGAGACACAAGGAAGTGTCTCAGGACGTGAGAACACGTGTAGCTGTAGAATTGGTTAGAGATATGAAAAAGATAAATCCACCTAAGTTTGATGGAACCACTATAGGAGATGAAGTTAAAACATGGTTGACTGAGATGGATAAGTATTTTGAGATTTAAAACTACTCTAAGGTTACCAAAGCGTTTGGAGAACATACGAATTGCCTAAAAAAGCAACTACATAGTGGGCCAACAAGAAGATAGAAATGAATCTTAACTTGACCACCACTACTTGGGAGAAATTTGTGACACTATTTAGATCATAATGGCTTCCATATTTATATTTTAACCAAAATCTTACATATTTTTGGAATTTGAAGCAAAAAAATTTATTGATGAATGAGTACTGGGAAGGGTTCACCAAGCTTCTGAAATATGCACCTTAGTATCAAGAAAATGAGAGGTTTAAGATTAGGAAGTTCATCATGGAATTAAAACCCTAGATTGATGAAGAGGTGGACATTCATGGACCATCTACCATGGATCAAGTCTTTGAGAAGGTAGTCAAACAAGAACAAAATTTAAAATATCTTACTCGGGTCAGAGATAAGTTTTTAAAAAAATTAAAATTCTAGGCCAACTTTCAAAAAGAAGAACTGAAAGCAAAGAAGGGGAGACTTTAAGAGTCAATTCAAAAGTTAAAATACTAGATTTAACTATAGTTAAAGAAGTAAAAATAGAGTAATGGTTATAAAATTAGTTTCAAAGAAAACCAATAGTTTGATAGGAAGGGACCACTTGGAGGTTTCTTCATTTGTGGAGGTGACCATTTTGTGTGTAAGTTTTCCTAGGATAAGTTGAGGAACAAATGTTTTACCCCTCATCAAGGAAATTTTTAGCAATGTATTCATGCAACAATGGATAATCAACAAGCTAAATTCTAAGCTTCACCCATAGAACTATCACATATGTTATTTGAACATTCAATTTCCATTTTGATAAATATAGGGCTACATAATGTTTTATAGTTCCTAGAATTTTAAATAAATTGTCTAGAAAAGCTATAGTAATGAAAAATCCATGGTTGATATAATATATAAATGATTATAAAGTCAAAGTAGATAAGTTTTTAGTTGAAGTAGAGATTAGGTTGCCTAAATTCATAATAATAGTGGATCTCTATGTAGCACCATTAGGGTCATATGGTGTGATCCTAGGGGTCAACTAGCTTACGAAGCATAAAGTCAAGGTTGACTACTATCTAAATAAGGTTGAGTGTCTATGATTTTAAAAATTAGACACTAATTGAGGGTGATAAAAGCGAGTTAAAGCTTAGGTATATTTTTTCAATGCAATTCAGGAAGGCCCAAAGAAAAGGATGTCAAGCATTTATCATCAAGATAAATGAAATGGAGAAAACTAAGGAATCATAAGTTGAATATTATCTTCTTCTTTTTAAAATTATGATGTGTTTCTAGAAAAAGTGATATAGGATTGTCTTCTAAATAGGAGTTTGATTTATTTTATGATATCATACCAAGATCGAAACCTCGGTATAAGACACCATATAGAATGACAACCACTGAATTGATTGAATTTAAGGCACAACTCTAGGATTTATTATCTAAAGGGTTAATCAGACCAAGTGTGTCATCAGTGGGTGCACTAGTTATCTTCATCAAGAAGAAAGATTATACTCTTCAACTTTGTATTGACTATATAATGTTGAATAAAGTGACTATCAAAAACAAGTATCCACTACCTCAAATAGATTATATTTTCGATTAGATGCAAGGAGAAATGATCTTTTATAAGATTGATCTTAGAGATAAATATCATTAGTTAAGAATAAAAGATGAGGATATTTCAAATATAACATTTAGAACTCGATATGGGCACTACGAGTTTACAATGTTATAATTTGAGTTGATGAATGCACCTGCAACATTCATGAATCTTATGAACAACATGTTCAAAGATTATTTAGATCATTTTGTTTTAGTATTTTTAGGTGACATTATTACATACTCTAAGGATGAAGAAGTACATATTCAACATTTGAAATTGGTTTTGTAACATTTATAGAAGCACAAGTTGTACTATAAATGATCTAAGTGTGCATTTTTTTGAAAGAAAGTGCAATATCTAGGATATTATTTCAAAAAATAGCATTTTAGTTGATCAGGATAAGATAAGAGCCATTATGGAGTGATCGGCACAAAACAATGTCCATGAGGTTAGGATTTTCATGGGATTAATAGTGTATTATAAGAAATTTATTTTGATTTTTTCTAAGATAGCTAATTTGATTACATCTCTATAGTGTAAGAGTCAAATCTTTATCTGATTAGATAAGTGTGAAGTAGTTTTTTAAGAATTAAAAAGAAGGCTTACTTCAGCATCAGTATTAAAAAAATTTGATCTCAATGGTCAATTTTTAATGATCATAAATATGTTGGGAGATAGATTAGGAGAAGTCCTTATGCAGGATGGTGTAGTGGTAGCTTATGAGTCAAGGAAGATGAAGTCTTATGAGGTGAATTATGCCCCTCATGACCTTGAACTTTTAGTAAGTATTCATGCTTTGCAAGTTTGGATACATTAATTTTTGGGAAAACCATTTGAGTTCAAAATCGATAACTTGAGACTCAAATACATCTTCATCCAACTAAATCTAAATGCTCGTCAAATATGTTGGTTAAAATTTTTATTTGACTACAACTTTGATATCAATTATATTAAAGGCAAGAAAAATAGAATAGATGATGCCTTATTTTATAGAAGGTACATAGTAGTGGTAGCTACTACTAGGAGTAATTTTAGTGATCGAGTGATCAAATTTTCACCAAGAGATGAATTTTATGATCAAGAAAAAAAACATTATTTTAGAATGATTATAATTTTAGGTATAAATGATACATATTAGAGAATGATGGTCTTATGCAATATAATAGAAGGATGTATGTGATAAATTAAGAGAATCTAAGGAGCACATAGTTAAAAGAAATGCATAATTTCTCATATTCAGGACATCTAGGAGTAACCAAACTTATGGTAGATCTTAAAATACTTTTTTTAGAAGGGAATCAAGAAAGATTCAACAGACTTTGTGTCACTTTGTTTGGAATGTCAATAAGTAAAAGCTGAACATTTACATCCGACTAGATTATTTTAAACACATGACATCAGAATAGAAATGGTATGTGATCAGTATGGATTTTATTTAAGGTTTACCATTATCATGGAACAAACATGACATGATCATGGTTGTAGTTGATAAACTAATCAATGTAGTAATTTTATACCAAGAAATTTGATAGATGATGCACCTACTCTTGCAAAGAGATTCAAAAAACAAGTGTATGAATTACATAGATTTTTAGAGATCATTTCAGATCGTGATCTGAAGATGAATTCTACATTTTAATTAAATTTGAATTCAACTTTGGGTACACAACTAAACCTTAGTACTACATATCACCATAGATAAATGATAAAATTAAGTGAGTTAATCAGGTCTCAAAGGATATTCTTCATGTGTATTACATGGATCAATAATACAAGTAATAATAATACCTTCTATTGATTGAATATGCTTAAAATAACTCATACTAATCTACTTTAAAGATGGCACCATTTGAAACACTGTATGGAAGAAGGTGCAAGACACCAATAAGTTTGGACAGGTTGTAAGATAGGATAGTCTTTTGACTTGAGATGCTTTCAGAAAGAAAAAATCAAGTCAGATAAATTAGGTAGAGATTAGTCGAGGCCAATGATAGACATAAGAGTTATATTGATTTAAAAAGAATAACTAAAAAAAAATTAGTAAGTGATAAAATATTTTTGCAAGTTAAGTTACAGAAGAGCTCGATTAAATTTGAGAAGTTAACAAAACTTTTACCTAGATATGTAGGACCCTTCAAAGTTTTATAAGTGGTCAATCTTATAGCGTATAGGCTTACATTATTAACAACCTTAGATCTATTGCATAATGTCTTTCATGTATCTTATCTAAAAAAATATAGTTGATCCTTCACATGTGTTGGATTAAAATGTTTTACAAGTTCTAGATCTCAGGGTAGTCATGGTAGAACCAATTAGAGTAATTGACACTCATAAACTTCATTTTTATAATAAAAAAGTGTCACAGTGTAATGTCTTATATGACTAATACTCTGAGGATGGTGCTACTTGAAAGGACTATGATGAGTTCTACAGGCTATTTTTATATTTGTTTGCTTGATTTGATCTTCATATTATGTTATATTTTTGCTAAGTAATGTTTGTTATTCAAAACTATTATGTGAATAAATTTCATTGAGATGATGAACAAATTTAGGGAAAAAGATGTCACATTTTGATTTTTCACTAAACTAATTTACCTAATTATCCATAGATTATTATGGTTGTTAAATTGATTAATTACTTTTTAACTAAACTATAAGTCATATGTTGTTATAGGACAGTTGTATATTATATGATTTCATTGCTATGAGTTAGTTATATTATAAATTTTTTACATTATGATCATTTTAATTATTGTTATAACATTGTTTTAAGATATATATCATGATGTATTAGACTAACTACATTATTGTCATGAGTTGAATGCAAGAGAGTTTCATCCCTCAGAACATAATGGAGGGAGAGTATTATTGAAGAGGATGACATAGATGAAAGTGTTGAAAGATGATTAAAACTCATATACACATCACATTAGATAATACATGTTATATACATTATATATTATTAACATTAGTACATTTTTTATGCTATTTACATTTAAATAATTTGATTTTATGTGGTAGGGAGTGTTAGTTTAGTTTAACACTTGTATGTCAAATGAATCATGTGTGAGTGCATTATGGATATCATACATAGATTTAGTGAATAATGTTGTTGTATTATTATGTTGTAATTTGAATTCTTGATTGTTAATACTTACGAGAACATAAATTTGCATGTATAATACTTTATTATTATTTTATATAGACTAACTATAATGTCTTCATAATGTTTAGAACATTTCCTAGTTATCTTTATGATATCCAAGAATATCATTATATAATGGAATGTCTTAATATATGAAGATAAAAAAAGACATAGTCTATATAAACTAGTAATAACATAATGATTATGTTGTTGTAATACTACTATGATTGGAATAATAAACTGTTCAGTCTACCATTTTTTATAAAAGAATATAATAGACTTTATGTTAGTCATATTATTATAAAAGACATGAGGTTATTATCTTTACTAAGTATTGAAAGAGATTGAATTACCCTAAACATTAGCCTATGATCTAAACCTAAGTCTTTGTTAGCATGCTTAAACTACATTAGCCTATGATCTAAACCTAAGTCCTTTTTAGCATGCATAAACTACATTGATATTAAAAGCGTTAGTTATCATTGTGAATAATGTTAAAAGTGGACTTTTTGAATGGGATACATGGGGGCTTGTAATATAAAAGGTCATATAAATATTTTAAACAAAGATAATGATTAATGTATTGAGGAGAGTTCAAGTAAGAGAGAGATTAGGGATTTTCTTAGTTTCGTTAATGGAAGTTAACTATGTTTTTAGTCTTTGTTAGAATGAATAATTTAGATTATGCATGGTGACTACGAGTTATGAAGTTTCATGCAAAATCAAGTTGGTAAGAGATCGACAATGAAAATAATGATAAGAGGCAAGTTGAGGAGGAGAATTAGGGCACAAAGAGAAGATAGGAAGGAGAAAATTGATGGACAGGGATTTTGGTTCATATAGTTGTAAATTTGGAATAAATAAAGAGGTTGGTTATGAAATTACTTTTCTTTTTGCTTCAATAATTTTATGTTTAGTTTTGGGTTCTTAGGGTTTATAAAATGGGTTACATTTAATCAGGATGTAGGCTTAGCCCTATGGATGGCTCAATCATCTAAAAAACTAATTAAATATCTTCTAAATTTCTATTATTAACAATTAATTTTGCATGTGTATGAAGTAATTAGGGTTAAATGGGTTTAGTTTGCTTAAACTATGTAATGCCCTAACTTAAGATAAAAACCTGAGTGGATGGTTTTGAAATATGTATTTATGGTTGAGTTATTGAAACTCTAAATGTATATACATATATGTAAAATGATCCATAGTGAGTGTGTGTGTGTACACTCATATAGGTATATCGACCAATTAAGTATATATATAGGTCATTAGTATACTATATAAACAATGTCTGAGTCAAAAGATGTTTGAACGAGTTAGAATAGAATTTTATATACTATCGATTTATTTAATATATATATGAAAACAGTCAATTTGGTAAAGCATATATATATATGAATACTATTGATTTGATTAAGCATATGTATGAGACTGTCAAATTGGTTAGTATGTATATATGTTGATTGTGGTTTTATAGTTAAAATAATAAAAATAAATATATAAGAATTGAGGTTATTTCTTAATCGAATCCATGTATATATACATATATGTGGATTGTGTATTCAAGAAATATAAAATAGGGTATATATATTTATATGTGGTCCATGTATACTTGAAATTTGAACAAGACACACACACACACACACAAATATATATATATATATATATATGTATATCACACAAAATTATGATTTTATGTATATATGTTTGAGCCATTGTCATAAGTCTTAAACACTGCAAATATATATAAATTGACTACATATTTATGTCTTTTGAAATAGTGAAAATATGTGTGTGGACTGCATATTTATGTGATTCAAAATAAGGTATACTTGTAAATGGACAGTATATATAAATATTACTTGAAACCGTGAGTATAAATATATATACACACTAGAGTTTTATGTTTTAAATCCTGTGAACATTTACATAAATAAACTCTACACTTTGCTTTATAACCCATGAGAATATATATGAATAGAAAGAGTATGAACTCATAATACAAAAGTGAGGATGTGTGAATTGTAGGTTAACTAACATTAAAAATAGGGAAGATATGTTTGAGTACTATGTATACATATAAATTTTGATGTGAAAGGATATAGGTTTAAGTTCCTTTTTAAAAACTTGTAGCGAATTCGAGTCTTTAAAAGCTTATAAATATTATTTGGAATTCGATTGTGACAAGGTCTGTGAATTTTATATTTGATGTCGATTTGATTTTATGGATACATATCCAAACTCAAAATGACTATAAACTTTTAATGGATAAACCAAGGATAAGTATAGGTATGTTTAGGTCTATTGTTATATACTCTATTTCCAATAATTCATATATAGTCTAAGGACTTAAATAAAGGGGGGAAATAGGGAAATTGTTTTGGAATGGTTTTGATCATAATTGAATAATATATTTTATCTTGAAATTTGTGAATCAAATTGAGGGTTTTAGGAAATGATGAGACCCTATTTAAATATTAATACTTTTTCATGGAAAGTTAACAATTGTTAGAATCATATAAGTTTATTTATGAATAATGAAAAATACTTTTACTATGACAGAAAGATATTTGTGTATTAAAACATATATTTTATGTGGTATAAAATATTCAAGGTGCATAAATATACAGAATATATGTATATGAGAACCTTGATGCATACCTATAATTATAGATTATGACTAATTAGATTAGGTCACAGAATCATGAAGGATAAGATACTATAGTTATATGCATTAAACCTCCCTAAAAGCATGATAGGTTACATAAATAAAAGAATATGATTTTGGTTTATGAGATAATTGATCTTTTAAATAATTATGACAACTGATTGTAATTAATTAAATGTATAATATGCTATGCTATTGTTGGTTGTACTACATTTGAATTTACTTATAAAAATTAGAACATGCATGACAGAATAAGCAATACAATTGCAACACTAGTCAGATCTAGATGTGAGACTAATAACAAAGACACTCACCGTAAAATAATGAGAGCAAAGTTGACTACATCATAACACAGATATAGCATGAAAAAATCTCATGAAGAGGCAAAAAAGCCACCAAGATTATTCATTATTTGATAAATAAAATATACCCAATACAAGTTGTCTCCTCTTTTTTTCATTACATTTTACAATATAAACTATTTATTATATAGGCAAAGTAATCTGCCCATTATAAATAACCTTTTCCAATCATCATATTAATGGGTCCAACCTTTCCAAAAGTGATTTAATATATTTTATTATTTATTTACACGAAGATAAACTCATGATAAATAATAAAATATATTATTATTTAATTAATGTAATTTAATGTATTAAGAGTACATAAATAACACTACTTAACTATTAATTATTTCAATACTCCCCCTTAATGTTAAGTGGATATACATGATGATTTTTAGGAGGTAACAATATAACAAACTTACATTCCATGAACTATCTACATGATGAATTTTAGGAGGTAATAATTCAAAGAAACATCCTTCATCATCTCAATCACCTTTAAGAGAATTATGCTATGTAAATATAATCACCTAAAAGTATTACATTATTTAACTATAGACACACAAAAGTATTATAATATGTAACTGTAATTACATAGTCATCTTTAAAAGAATTACACTATATAATTATATATACCCAAATATATTACACTATGCAACCACAATCACATAGTCACCTTTAAAAGAATTACACTATACACCTATATATACCTAAAGGTTTTGTACTATGTCCCAATAGGCACTTTTAAAGGAATTACATTATGTTATCCTAAACCACTTAAAATGAATTTAGACTATCATGATCATGATACTACATTCCATAGTGAGAATACATATCATAATTTCTCATAAACAATCGACCAAACATATTAGAGTATTTTATAACATAAATACCTTCATGCTACTATGTGTTGGGTATAATGTAGACTTTCATATAAAATTTATCAAAATCACATAAAGTACTATATTACAATACTTTATAATGAGAAGTATAGAGATATAAGAAAACACATGACCCATACGATTTTTAAGAAGTGACATTGTCACGCACACTCCCCCTCAATGGTAACTTCGATAAACCAAACATTAAATGAACTTTAATAGACTTTAATTTTTTTATGTTGCATTGAATTTTTTATTAAAATTATATAATTTTGACTATCATCAAAAAGTTTGGTATAATGAGGAACTTCCACATGATGTGTTTATATCATCTTTCATAGCCACAAGACTTCTTTAGCAACTTCTACATGAAGTGTTCTAAGTGATAACAGTTATACCAAACATAAACATATATCCAGAAGTAGACTCATCATAGTATGGTTAGCATCAAAATATATATATATATATATATATATATATATATATATATATATATATATATATATAAGTTTATAGTTCTTTTTATATATTGAAGTATTCACTTTACTAATTTTCAATTATCCAAGTATGGATCCTACATGAATCTGAAAGTAACACACACACACACACACATTAAAGTTTATAGTTCTTTTTATATATCGAAGTATTCGCTTTACTAATTTTCAATGATCCAAGTATGGATCCTACATGAATCTGAAAGTAACACATATCTTATGAAATATCTATCATAATAATGGTTAGATAAATCAAAATATCAATAAAATATTTGTAAATAAGGTTTAACTTTATTGCATATAGTTTTTGGATCAAGCTTTAACATAAACTTCAATAGGAGTATATGTAAGCTTGCAATTAAGCATATTAAATTTAACAAGCAGGTTATGTGATGCACATATAATAAATTTACTAATAATTTGATACTAAATTAACCAAACATTACATATCTTATTATAAATAATTCATATTATAATTTGATTTATGAATATTATTTTTTTGTTTTAAATTCGACATTACAAGTTTACGTTTTATATTAAACCAATAAAAAAAAGTTTAAAAAGCAAAAAATTTAATATGTTTTATACATGATTTTGTAATAAAAAATACATATTATAATGAGTAAATAACACTAGCCACATTAATTGATTGTAAAACAATTCAAAAATATAAATAATTATAACAAGGGTAAAAGTTGTAAGTATCGCAAAAGTAGACATAAGTATTGTAAATAGTGTCTCAAATTGTATTATTTGACCAGATTATTGTAAAAATAATAAGAGGTTTAAAATCAACTCAAGAACCTTTCTAATGTGTCTAGAACATTCTAAAACTTATAAATCAACTTGTTGGATGACTATAGTCGACAAACAATGGATAGGGTTAAAAGTTGAACAAATTATCACACACGACACACGTTCTCACGTGAATGATTATGCACATTAAAAAATTATTTTTAATAATAAACTAAGTTTCGTCAAAAAAAGAAGGAATGAGAGGCTTTGAACAAAATATCTCTCATGTAAATGTACTTAGCAAAATGAAGTTAGTCAACTCACCCACTAAATATGTTAACACAATAAATACACTAACTTGTGTTTAACTATTTTTAATCTAATTTTTATTTTATTTTTTAAAATAAGTAAACTATAATAAATATTTTCATTAAAATAATAAGATGCAAGCATTTAATCAAATTTAAAAAAAAAAATGAAATGCATAGGTGGGATCCACTACTTGGGTGGAAAATAAAATATTAAATAAAAATTTTATTTATTAAAAATTTTATTTAAAACTTTTGACATACCCATTTATTTTCTATGTGCATGTATAGACCATATTAATGGCATTGAAGGAGGATGCATGAGAGCTTGTAGGAGCTATATGAAGTCAAAACGGGTTTCTTAAAGCTTACAACCACCTCCAAATGGCCTTTCAAGGCACATGAAACCTTCAAAATTTAATTTTGAGCATAGAATCTAACTATTACAATTTTTCAAGCTATACTATAACACCTAGAGAAGATATAAAAACCAAAAATCTTTCCTATTCCTTCAAATAACCTTCTAGATAGTTTTTAAATGCCTTAAAATTGATGAAACACATTTGCATATCTAAAAACATGTAAGAAATAAAAAAATCCAAAATTTTCTTTCATCTAGAGGTCATACAAGTCTAAACTGAAACACCAATGGACGTTTGGGAAAGAAAATAGAGTTGGAAGAGTAGATTGCAAGTTTGGAGAGAGTTTAACAAACTTAAATCTAATAATTTGGTATTTTCCAACCTCCATGAAGGATTTTTTTTTGTATTGGGTATATTTTATTTCTTAAATAATGAATAATTTTGGTAGATTTTTTACCTTTTCATCAAAAAAATTCATAGTAAATCTGTGTTATGGTGTGTTCAACTTTACTCTCATTGTTTCATTATATGTTACAATATAAATTTTTTATTATATATGTAAGGTACTCTGCCCCATTATAAATGATATTTTTCAACCACCACATTAATAGGTCCAACATCTTCAAAGGTCATTTAATATATTTTATTATTTATTTACATGAAGATAAACTCATGATAAATAATAAAATATATTATTATATAACTAATATAATTTAATGTATTAAGGGTACATAAATAACACCACTTAACAATTAATTATTCTAATATGTAGTCTAAGTATATATTGTACCCATTTTATATAAATTATAATTGTTATACTTATTATTTATGTGGTAAATAATATGAAAAAAAATTATTCATATGTTTGACAGATTAAATGTATGTATAAAGATTATTCTTATATTATAGCATATTTTATACCTACTAGTAAAAATAATAAGTATGAATCTATTGATTATATGAATGTTAGCTAAATATCGCATTATTGGTATTAATTAAATAGTGAGACAGACTTCACTAGCTTACTCAACATCACCAATGGCAAATGAAGATAATATGATCAAGTATGTGTATGAATTTTATTGATTTTAGAGATCAATAACTATTTAAAAACTTTGGTCAAAGTAATGTTTAGTTAAATATTGTCATTTCATATGTATGATTTACATGTTTATAAAATATTATGTTAGAACATATTTTTTATGATACATATAATGTATTAGAAATGTTAAAACACATGGGTACTAGCTTGTCTCTATGGATTCCTACACCATCACTATCTACCCGTCTTTGAAGGGAGGGTCATTCCCTATTTGAAAGATTGTATATGAGATCAATGGTTTGTGATTGGTGTGAAAAAACATTCGGATAATGCTCTTCCTCCTCACATCAGCATTTATTGGATACTACACTTGATATTGTCATAGATGCTACAGTTCATGAGACTCATGCTCTGTGGAGCCTTATATCTATTATTATATTTATTATTGAGACGTAATGTCAGTTGGAAATGTAATTAATCACATATTGCATATGGATAGTATTAGATGTATTATTGTATCAATCATGTCTATATTTTATGTAATTACTTTTTTTATACAGTTATGTTTTGTTACATGTGATGTTATTGATTAGTAATTGTTAAATGTTACATGTTTACTTTATGTTTAACATAGTATACTAAGATCACTAATTAGATTCTCATGGTGTAATCTAATGAAAAATATGTAGAATATAATTTTTTTAAAATATTACATCATTCTAGTAAATTTCAGTGGAGATGTTACAGTTTTAGTGCCTAATTAAGACATCTTTTATTCTTTTGTATCTTTAGTTCCCTGACCCTAGCATACACACCAAGTCTAATTTTAATGCCACCACCCAAATAGTGTCAAATTCTATATTTTATGATCAAAATACCATTAAGAGGCTTACTCTATGATTTGGCACTACATGTGAGATTGGGCACACAGTTAGTTCTTAGGCTAGGATGGTTTAACGGGCTAAGACAACCATCAATTTTGGGGTTTTAAGATACCTATAATGACTTTGTAAATTGGCCTAACAATCAATATTTATCATGTTTCCCTATTACCACTTAGAAATATTTCATTAGTTAAGGGATAATATCAAGATATTTTGTAGTCAAGTAAGTGTCATATGCCCAATCCACACTCATTCATTATTTGACTGAAGACATAGATCTCTTTTGACTTTTCTCCAACTAAGATGTAATGAAATCTTGATAGGTGGCATGATCTCATTGATCTAAAACTCACAATTATTATCTCATTACTTGATATGTACTGATTACTCTAGTTTCCTAATATCTTGATGCATGGCCTCATCCTAGTTAATCGCTTGATCTTTTGTCCCTTTGACTACTCTGATCAACCAAAGAGCATGAGGAAGTAGGATGTTGACACATCGTACAATCCCATTTACCCAGGGCTTTTATTTTTTAGGTAAGCATGGACCACTTATGGGACCACGATGAAGTGAGATTTGACTATGTGGCATCATCCATTCATCTTAAGGTTGGGAGACTTAGCAAAAAATAGCTCAACCCCATAGAGGCATAAAGAAGTGAGCAAGTGACAATTGGCAGTATCTCATTTACCTTGAGCCTATGAGAAATAAAAATAGTCATTATCTCCTTGAATTTTCAAATTAAACCAACTCAAAAGTTCAAAACAAAGGCAAGATACAAATGAATAAAAGTAAATAAAAAGGACCACTTGTGAAAGCTTAAAACTGGGTTTGTACTTTTAAAATAAAATGACCAAGTTTAAAAGATAAATCCATGAAAACAATTAGCTATTTTTTAACCAAGAAAAGGAATGAAAGGACCCCCTTACAGAGAATAAAATTATCCCATTTTCCAAATTTAGAATTCCATAAGATCACTTCATTGATAAATTGACCAAGCTGAAAGATAAAGTAATGTAAATATGCAATCAATTAAGTCAGGATAGGGAAATAATAGTGCAAAATCATAGGGCAAAAATGCCTCAACACTTAAACCTAAGAATAATTTGACCTATAATCCCTTAAAGTGACTTAGACTTAAAACATGCAATAACATAAATCTTTAGTCAATCAATCAGGAAGAGATCCATAATTGATCCTAAAACCAAGAAGTAGGTAAAATTTATCAATAAAAAATGTTGAAGCAACTAGGTAATTTTTATAATTCTAAGTTACATTTTTACCAAAAATATAGTTTCAAATCATTTAGAACAAACTTTAGATGCCTAATACTCTCTCCTGCTTAAGTAAATTCAAACTATTAACTCAAATTAAAATAATCCTAGTCTTTAACAGTCTTGATGGGAAGATGATTGTTATATTTGAGTTCTATATTACTGACAAGGAAATCTATGTTGGAAAAAAAATGACTGAGAGGGGGGGTGAATAAATATTCAAAACCTTTTCTTTAATTTTTTCTAAGCAATCATGAATCATTTAAGTAAACATATATATCTAGAAAGTATAAACACTTATCCACATAAGCATGAAATATAAGAACACATCGTATATATGGAAAAATCTCAAGGGAAAGAAAACCCATATATATATATGGAATAAAGTCCTATAAGATAAAAACCAAACTTAATGAAGTACCAACTTCACATGGAGCACCAACCCCAACTAGCCATGCACCTACTTGACTAGGCTTTAGCAAGCACCCACTTACAAGGAGGAACCAACCTCCTAGATGACTCAACACCAACTCAGCCACCTAAAATTTTTGATCACCTTCAAAACACCTTATTACTTAACCAACTAATGATGACCATCTATTTAAGACTTCACACTCTTATCCTTCTAAAACTATCTTCTAGGCCTCTTCGCTCAATTAGGTCATATGACCTTGATATTAATATATAGGCACACTATCAGATCTTCATTACATATCTTAAACACTCCTCTAATGATCTATAAGATGACCTTCTATTCAACAATGTGTTATATCATTTGCATACACTTTTCTTTTACAAATAGGCCTAAAACTACCTTATATATATATATATATATATATATATATATATATATATATATATATATCATTCCTTATTCATATGCCACTTAGTCAGTAACTCATCCTTATCCTCTTACATCAGCCATGGAATAGGTATTAGAACATCTCATAAACATGATTCAAATGAATATTAAGTCTCTTTTGGTTTATCATAACTCTATTAGACCTCATTTCACTTTTAGGTCTCATGGAGACCTAATTCTATTAGGTCTACTTTATGACATGTTACTCTTTGCCTTTATTGGAACACATTAAAACTCCACACATGGAAGGATACTATCATGTACCACTCAAATATACCTGCACTAGTCTCATATTAGGTCCATGACACTTTTTATCTCCAACCACCACTTAAAGCACGCATTGTAACACTGTTCACAAATAGGCCTTTGAACCTATAAAAATTTTGTCAAACAAAACTGAAGCATGTACAAAATTTAGTCACATAACCATAATAATAAATTACATGAACAAAAACTCCATGTTCTTAACAAAATCATCATGTGATTTAGACTTCACAACTCAGGGCAAAAGGACTCAAACACTTATCTGCAAATAGCCCACTCAAAACTACCATAACACTCTAAAACCTAGTCATGAACAACTTGATAATCAACACTTGAAAAAATACTTCTCTTAAACACAAATACTTTCAAAATATCCTTTTACATCTCTACACCATTCTCAAATACTAAAATCACAAGGTCTAATATCAAATATTGGTCTTGTAGACCAATATTTTGACCTCACTAGACTATCAAATTAGAACCAGACAAGTCATTTTGGCTTTAATATTTCAACCACTTTCAATGACTATCAAACCTTCTAAAAAAAATGGATAAGACATAAAATTTCTAAAAAAAACACCATGTGCATTATATACTTCAACTCAGGGCATAGAGCCTCAAACTCATCATTGTAATTTGTTTACCCAGAACTACTAGTTTACCTTAAAGTATAGTCATGATGACATTGACCTTCAAGACATATATGACTAATTTATAAGACTTATTATGCATGTATATGAGCCTATAATATCTCCACACCATCTTAAAATATAAACATCATATGGTCTAGTGTAAACTAATGGTCTTACAGATCAATTTATTGACCTCACTACACACAGATCTCACTAAGTCAGACAAGCCATTTTGGCTTCTTTATTGTCACCACTATACCTAACTTCCAAAATTTATACCAAACATGAATATAAAATCAGTCCCAAACATCTCCTTGCATTTGGTTTCATCACTCTATCATGATAACACATTTTTAATCATCTTTTCACTATTACTTAGGTTTTTCACTGTTTCCATCATTAGGCCTGTTAGCAAATGGCTAACTTGGCTAATCTATTTATCATATTTGAGGGATATAACATATCTATAAAACTTCATGTATATTAAAAATAAGTCTCAAAATTCATCCTCCATCCATTTTCATACTTTAACTTAGTCAACTTTGATTGCTACAACAAATATCTTATAAATGTGCACTTTCCCATAGGGTAGACTCACATACCTGACAACTCAATCATACCTAGAGGTGATTTGGAGAGTTGAATAAACCTCCAATAGCTTACCTAAGCATAATAATCTATTTTGGACACTTTTTATCAACATCTTCAGCATTGAGTCTTTATTAGGGTTCTAAGAGGGTTTAAACACACTTCTACTATTAATGATTTTTCATAAAGTATAACCCCTCAACCCAAAAACTAATGCCTATAATTTTGAGCATTCCCCATCTACCATGAATATCTTAGGTTCTCATGCAAATTTTTTATGAGTTGGTGAGCACAATAAAATCTTTCTTGAGTTGAGAACCCTTCATTTTGTGCACTCGAGAGGCCTTTAAACAAATTTTCATGCCTTGTCCTTCAAACTATGACCTTAAACTATATGAACAAACTTAAAATAACAAACCTCATCTCTGAAAAATTCTTATATGAGCTCAAACACTCTGAAATATGATCATGATCCCTCATTAGGTCATACTTTCTCTCTTTGCTTGCTTAGACCTTGACCTACAAGCCATATTAGGCCTTTAAACTGACCTTCATGCCTCTTTTCATGCACTTTTTACCACTATAACATACTCAAAAAACCTATATAATGCTCAAAAACTACTATATATCCTTCGTATGCCTTGACAATAGATCATGATACCTCATTAGATTAGGTAGGGTCTGGAAGTAGTCTAGATGTAGACTTGGTTTGAAGATCCTATCCATGTAGTCTCATCCTAAGACTCTCATGAGTACTCCAATTTCTCACATACATGTTCAATAAACCTCATACAACCTATCATTCTTGTGTGTATCCATCTTACCAAGTCACCATACTCATACCTTCTCATAACGACTTTACATGCCATGACTAGTGTCATGTCTAAGCTTTTTAAGCACTTAAAATTTGAAAATTAACCTTGAAAAACTTCTAAAAGTATATATACTTTAATTACATGATCACACAATTCCAAAAAAACTCTCATAGTCTTTTTCTTACTTATTTCACCAAACTTCACTATGCACACCTTCTCATAGGGTCTAGACTAGGATTCTCAAGACATCTTGTACTCAATAACTAATACTCAAACATGCTTACCTCAATGATATAAAATAAGAACACTCTTTAGATAGAACTCTCATACCACTAAAATAGTCTCTTTTTAATAAACATTATTTCATGTCCTCATGTAGACCTAGAGCCTCATAACCAAGCTTAAATGCTCACTTGACCATCATACCTCTTTATGATAACACTAACAACTTTAAGATGACCTGATCCTTGACATGAATAGAGGAGACATTAGGTTTACTTAAAATTATCTCTTACCTTTAAATATTCTCTTTCCTTCCAATTCTCTCTTGCATAAATGACATAACCCTTGACATCAATGACAACACTTCTCAATAGTCTATGTTTAGTCTCATTTGTAAACTCGTTCCATGTGGCATCTATATGTTCATTTGGAGATTAATTAGGAATTTAATTGGACTAATTGATCCTACAGTCTAGGTGAGACAAGATCATGACACTTTTTTATATCTCACTCACCCATGGCCTTATTGAAGGATTGAAGACATAAAAACTATCCCTAGGGAGCAGGGAAGCAAGATCATGACACCTTGTGGTATTTCATTTACTTGGGAGGTCGAGGACTTGGAATGAAAGATGAGAGGACATGGGGAAGCAAGTTGATACAATTTATACACATGACAACATCTTGTTTCTCTAAGGGCTCATGAGTCTCCAAAAAATATTAAGTTTTGAAGGTTGTGAAGAAATAAGGGAATGACACCTAAAAATCTTGAATAAATGCACCTAGAGGAAAGATAAAAGTGAATGTTTGCCTTGAAACCTTTTAAATTAAAATGGATAAGCAAAATAGCCAAAATAAGTAAATTATAGATAAGTTAAGAAAATAAAATGGACCTTTTACCAAGTTCAAAACCAATTTAGCCTATTAATATAAAATGACTAAGTTGAACAGATAATATAGTATATATAATTATCCATTTTAATTCAAAATAGAGTGGAAGATAGGTTATATTACTTTAAATGAAAGATAAAAATGAAACCCTGAAACAATTAGATAATGTGCTAAGACCTAAGCACAATTTCAAGTTGATGATTTTGATGGTCAAGACAACCATCAAATTTAGTCTCATATACCAATAACAAGGATGCCAAGGTGTCTTTAGTTGGTATGATCTTGCCATGCAATCACACCCTTTTTATCCACTATTGAATTGGGGATTTGGCATATATTGACTATTATCTGGATGTGATGTAGTGAGATCTCACCAAATGGCATGATCTCACTCATCTAGGAGGTCTTGATCCTATCTTCAAAAGTTGAGAGGTACTGATTACCATGAGGGCCCTAGGATCTTGACAAGTGGAAACATCTCAAGCATCTGGAATGTCTAGGACTTGTCGTTATTATTTTAAACGGCATGGGGAAGTGATATATAGGATTGAGACATACAATAACATATAGTTTACTTGGGAGCTTGTGGATCTCCAAAAATCATATAATCTTGAAATCTTATGAGGAAGTGAGAAAGTGACATGGTGTGGTTGGATGTTCATTTGAGACCCCACAAAGGATAGAAATAGTCATAGTCTGTGACAAATAAAGTAGTCATTAGTTTGTGACAAATAAAGTAGTGTTAGTGTTTAAATTGAAATAAAAATATCCAAGTCCAAAACTAAAAGAAAGGTAAAAAGGAAAATAAATACATGTATAAAAATGCTCATTTTTATTATCTTAAAGCCAAATTTTTTCATCATGACTAAAATGACCAAGACAAAGAATAAAACCAAATAAGCACTAAGTCATTTTGATTCAAAATGGCAGTAGAAATGTGATCAAAAGAATATGAATCCAGTGGATAAAATAGTCCCACTTGGGTCTTGAATCAACCCTCTTAATCCATTCACAGAACAAGTGACTAAGTTGTGCAATAAATCCTTACAAAGACTTAGTCCACTAATTAAGATGAAACACCAAAATAGACTAAGATGCCAAGGAAAATATTATTGAAAACTTGTGGACATCCAAATAACTTGCCTAACTCTAAGACAAAGTGGTCTAAAATGGAAATTTTAATGGATTTTGAAACATGATGCAAAACAAACCAAGACTTATTAGATTTATGCAAATTAATATAGTTACATAAATGAAGTCCTAACTGCAAATTTTGAGACCAAGTATAAATAATGAAAACCTTACTTTATGACTTGGTCAAAATAACAAATCATGACTAACATTTAGGTTCCACACTCTAAGTACTTTCTAAATTCATATTAATAGATCAAATAGAATAAGGTTACCAACCCACTATAACAATAAACCAAAATCCATAGCAAAAAAAAGTCTCATGATTTCATGATGAAATTAGGGTGTGTTATGTGAGCAACAACAAATGGTGACTCTAGTGGAAAATACTCCTGAGTCTTTTGAATAAGTAAAAATGTTAGTAAACCCAAAATTTATGGCTAAAATAGTGCATTGAACATGAACATATTCAGGAATGGACAAGATGGGAGTGACCAAGTGACCAAATCTAATATATTTACTGACCCAATGTGTGTAAGATGGTTTAATTTATTGTCTCATAGGACCTGAAAGGATTAATGACTATGGTTCTAACCATTAGACTAGTGAATCATGCATTGAAGATGTTTACCTGGACATTGCTCAACTACTAGCCAAGTGTCCATAACCCTGATGAAGTTAAATCTAATCCCATTCAAGGCCTTCCTCTACTATCAATCAGGCGTCTATATCCCCAATAGAGGTTGCATGAACCACCCATAATTGAGTTTTTATAACATAGATTTTATTTTTTGTTCTTATTCTCTTTTTTCTTGATTTTCACTATCTTAGTTTCAATTTGGGGACCACTACAAAAAATGATAGGTAGAACTATATATTTTTTACCCTAGGTTTTTACCATAATAGGTTCACCCAAACAGATTAAAAAACCATTTAAGAAGTGAAATTTTTGTTTGGTTTAGGATAATATTTTTAGTTCCCAAATGTTTTTGCCCAAACTTATCCAAACAATAACAAGTCAAACACATATATCAATCAAAGCTATCAAAATTTACTCAGAAATGTGATCCAATGTCATAAAATAGTTAAAGAATACTCTGGCACCAAAATGACATATAAATCACCTATTTACAAAAAAAATTATTCATCATTTTCCATTAATCAATGTGGGAACCAAATTACAAAATAGACATTTTGAACCAAAAAGAACAAGTCTAGACCAACAACAAAAAATCAATAAAAGCAGGCAAGCAACCCACAACAACAAAAAATAAATAAACAAGGAAGGGAAAACAAGAAAGCAAAAGGAATATATTTAAAATATCACCCCAAGCCAGATCAAGCTTGGAAGTAATCCTTGAGAAATTATTCATTGACGAGAAATGGAACATCCTTACTAGTTAGACACCTTAGGCGGAAAACATTCTCGCCAAGGATTTCAAAATTTTGAAAGATTCCTATCCAAAGGGGATCAAATTTTCCATGTTGACCTTTCTTTTCATGAACTTTGTCCCAAAGAAGGACCAAGTAAAAAATCTGAAAGACTGTGGTTTTTGCACTTTTGTCAAACCAATGATTAACCACCCATTAATGCTTACTAAAGTGCAACAAGGTTGCATCACATTTTTCTTCCAATTGCATCAAGTTTAGAAGGTGAGTTTCCATCTTGTTATCATTTTATAGGTAATCCTTTATGAATTACAAGGTAGGGATCCTTAAATTTGTAATAAATATGGGATATTGACCATACACTAGATGATATGGGGTAGTACCTAGAGAAGACTTAATTCTGGTCTTATTAAACCATAGTGTAAATTTTAAAATATTATGCTAGTCCTTAGGATTGTTTTCTAAGACCTTCTTGATTACATCTAGCAAGTTCTTATATGTTGATTCTACTAATGAATTACCTTGTGGATAGTAATTGGATGAAAACTTAAGGATTACCTAATTATTATATACCCACTTAGTAAACTACATTGAAGAGAAGGTAGGGCCATTATCACATACTAAAACAAATGGCATACCAAACCTAGTGACAATGTGGTCCTAAATGAAGTTGATCACTACTTTAGTCATGTAATTCTTGAATTCTTTGGTTTCAATCTAACATGTGTAATAGCCAGTTATAGTTTAGATAAACTTATGGCCAGCTAAGGAATTGGCATTGATATCTCCCACAAAGTTAGGTCCCCACTTTGTAAAGAGTTGAACCTTAATAATTAGCTACAATGACATGGTTGGAGTGCATTCTATATGCACAACTAATTGACATGTGTGGTAAATTATTACACATACATGGGTATGTTTGAAAAAATGTGGCCAATAACATCTTGATCTAAGTATTTGATGAGTTGTGGCACCTCCTGAACCATGACCAATTCCATTCTTCTCATGGAAATCATTGGACAACTTAGTTGTTTCTTCTTTTTTTAAGCACCTCAAATATATGCCTTCATGATTTCTTATGTACAATATTATTGATTTGATTATGAAGTGGCTCCTTTTCAGATAACATTATTCTCTAAGTGGAATTCAAATGATTAGGGCATTCTTTATTTATTAAATAATAGATAATGTCCTTGTACGAATCATCAATAGTGATGTTATGCACTACATAATGCTATCAAATAATAAGTGGATCTACTTATGAAATTGTCTTTCTAAGTCCCTAAACTCTGACAATCTTCATTGGTTGTAACTCTAGATCAAACTCTTATAGAATGGTCATCCATTTTCCTTGTCATTTGCCTAGCTTGTTCTGAATTAGCATCACTTTGACAATTTAGTCAGGCACAATAGTGAACACCTTGTCGTGTAAGATGTAATGTCAAATTTTCTTGACAATTTTGATCAAGGAAAATGCCTATTTGTCAATGATTAAGTACCATATTTCATAATTTCTAAGTGGTGTTGAGGTCGACATACCCTCATTTTTGAAAATTGGGACCTTTGAGATGTTTTAAAGCTTAAACATGAAAGTATGGCCTATTTTTATCATTATTAGAATTTGAAGATCATCCACTTTAATAATATTATCTTACTAAGTTATGTTTTGCTTTAAGCTTGCCTAACACTGCTAATGATTGGTCTTCATGTCTTTAAGTTACAGGTTTCATGGAGTCCTTGCTAGAAGATTCATGTTCTAAAGCCCTGGCATAGAACCTTGGTTCATGTTCAAATTTGAATTTGGTGGGAGAAAATTGGCAAAAATATTTTAAACTTGTTTTGGACTTAAGCCATATTTTTATGTCAAGGCTTGGTCATGTTTTTTAACACAACCAAATATTAGCCTAAAAATTGCCTTGGTCATTTTTTATTTTCCCCCTTATGATTCCTATATTTCTAACCATGGTCTACTTTTATGCTAGCAGGGTCCTTTTTATTTTATAGCATAGTTCCCTTTATTATTTCCTACTTAGTCTAAATCTTTAATGTTAAGGCCATGTTCGTATTTATTAATATGAACAAAACCTTAGTGTAAATGTCTTAGCCTAAGTTTCTTTCATCTTGGGTCCTGACTTAAATATCATGTATCTTGAAAGATCCAATGATCTGCACTTCTTTGTGGCCTTTCAATTGGATGACGTGAATAAATCCTAACAAAACTAAGCACTTAGTCATTCAGACCAATCATGTTCGAGCACTTGGATCATGATCAACGATTCTTGCTTCGTCATGGACCAAAGATCAGACAGAGTGAAGACATCATTAAAAATTCAAAAGCCTAAGAGCTCTAGGGAGTTACCATGTGGCACTCTCACATTTGAGACTTAAAATCAAAGGGCCCCACTTATTACATGGAATCAATGGTGTGCGACTACTCGAATCATGATTGGACGTCTCTCGCTTCATAAAAAATTTTAAATTGGATGGAGCGAATTGAGTCTAAGATCTCAGGAGGATCTGTAAAGTTACCATGTGACACTCTTGTATTGGATCATAGGAGTTTGACTAGCCTAAATTTGACATTCACACAACCACCATTTGACATTCATAATGACATATTTGATGTCTACACGACAATCAGCTATAAACCCATCAAAATTAGTAACATTTTGAGTTTAAATTTGATGTTCTTGAGACTATCATTTGACGTCTACAAGAACGTATTTGATGTTTGTGAGACCATCAAATTTAATTTAATAGATTATTTTTCTCAAGATCAAGATATACTCCAAAATTCCATTTAGAAAGCTCATGAATTACATTTGCAAACTAACAAAACCCCTTGGAGGACGTTCAAGCACTTGAAATATTTAATTATAAATAATGAAATGGTCTCATAGTATAAATATATATAAAGATGAATTTAGTCTAAGTCTATATCTTAAGGTCCCCATTGCATTTGTTTGAATGTCGTGAACCTTAGGCTAAATACTTATATTAAGTCTTATTTTAAAAGGGTTTTTGTGACATAAAATTTAGCCCAAATTCTTTTAAACCAAAGATTTCATTGTTTTTATTAATACAATAAATCCCTATGTCAAAATCAAGCATTCTTGGTCCTTATATCATTTTGACCCCCTTGAGCATATTCTAAGAGCTTAACATAAGTATTTTAGACCAAAGTATGTGTTGTGTTTATCAAACACAATGTAAACTTTGGTTTAAAATATTTGACCATGGTCCCCTTTTTATAAATCTTGAAAACTTAGACATAAACACTTTAGCCTCAAATTTATTTCATGTTTAATAAACACGAAATAAAACATAGCCTAAGAAATTTAAACCTAAGTCCCTACCTTAATAATGTGTTGATTAAAGCTCATGCATCTTCGTAAATCCTACAGCTTGTGCTTCATCGTGAAAGGATGATCTAACGACATAAAGGTATTGATGAATTTTCAATGGAGCTCTAAGAGCCCATAGATTTGATGTGTGGTAGACACATGGTGAATATGCAACTAACAAAGATGCCAAAGCCTAGAAGGCCCATGGAGGTGCCAAGTGGCATGACCATGGGACTCTGTGCTAAAGGGAACCAATCACAATCGATGGCTCATGCTAATCTGTAATCTTGATCTAACGGTGTGAAATAAAAGGACATTTTCAAATGCCAATGGTTAGTGCTTCAAAGGCATTTATGAAAAATGCCATGAAAGGTTCCAGATTGATGCCACATAAGTGTCATGCAAATAGAAAATGAAAAAAAAAGATCTTGTGTGCCTAAGAATGCAAATGTATAAAGGCAAAAGTCCAAATCAAATCCGAAGCACGTATGAGCCAAACTCCTAATGAGCTACCACCATTAAAGCTTCGAAGCCCTAAACTTGCATAAAATACCCTAAGTAAACTCGAATTGATTACAATGAATTTAGAAGTTAAATTGTGTTTTGAGTATGAAAGAGCTAACTAAAGACCATTTGTAATCTAGTTGTGAATAATTTTTAAGTGCAGAAGCCATGGTAGCTCAGAGGCAACAATTAAGAGATGAGATGGAGATGTACCTATCTACAGGTAATGAAAGAAGAGTTTTCAAAGATACTAAACTGGACACTACAACCTTGAATAATGGCAACAATAATTGATCCAAGCTCTTCTAGACTATAGAGGAGATGAAATCCATTACCAAGGAGGGGCAGAGGATTACCACTATTATCAAAAGATCTGGTTGTATCTCAAATGGCTAACCTCCATCATGCTACTACCAAACCAGAGGTACTCCATTGTATTGATGTCCTTGCTCCAATTATTATAGATTGTAGAATTGACAATGATTGGATCATTCATGAGGGGAGATCTAAGAGAGTTGCTTACATTTCTCCACTAGCCTTTAATAGGTATTATAAACTACCAAAGCCCCATGTGTATTTTCCCATAATTAAGGAGTGGACCAGTAAGAATGACCTAGATACCATCCTCAGGCCATGGTTGCTTTAGGTGAACCATGTATCCTAGGACTTTGAGGGAATAATCCCAATTGTCCAGTTTAGGGAGGGAATTAGGGTAATCATGACCCTATTAAACAAAATATCTATAACCCTTGCAACCATATATGTTAATAAGAGCTGGGTGTCTTATGTCTAATTTATGGTAAAGAACGATTTCATTCCTCCGATTGGAGATATGATTAGTATCCACTCAGGGAAATAATTTACTACCATCAAGAGGAAGATTAAAAAATAATTATTCATGATATCTTATTTGCTATATGACCTACTAGCTTCCACCAAGGTCCCCAACATCAAAAACTGGTCTCCTGAAGGTAGAACCACCATCTCCCACCACTACTCAAAGCTACACATCTTCAAGTATAGACACTACATGCAATTCATCTATGATTGTGTTTATCCTGCATTGGTAGAAGCCATCACAGGGATCCCTATGCCCAGATTAAACCTTCTAATCAAAAAATATGTGGAACTAATGGGATATATCTAGCTTTACCCAGATTGCACTGTAATCAGAATTAAGGGGATTCTGACCCAACCCTACAAATTACCTATTTATGTTCCCAATAAGCTAGCAAAGCAAAAAATTGCATCTCAACTCCTTCACGGTGTTGATGGAGTCTGCAAGGGGAAAAGGAAGGGCCTCCTCCATCCCTTTCTTTTGACAATTAGGAGAACAATTTTATATGATTGGAAATAGGTAGACACCTTATCTAGGAACAAGGATTCCTTTGTGTTTTAGTTGGATGACCTTAGGTATTAGGATCCCAATAATGTAGTGGGCAACCATGTAAAGAGCAAACAACTACCCAAGCCAATCTATGAGCATCAACTTGGTCCTTATGACACCCTCCACATCAAGGCCAATAATTTTGAGGAGGTATTGGTTAGATTCAAGAAAATCAACCTCAAACATGTGCACAAGTTGACCAATGATGAAAAGCTAAGGGACATATGATAGATGCATCCCCTTAAATAGTATTTATTACCTGGACCTTCCAGATCATCTCAAGAAAAACCTTAGATGGAGCTACCATAACCCCAAAGACAAATTGTATAAAGCATTAGTAAGGAGAAGTTGGAGGAGAGACCTGGTGAGGAACCTTCATCATCAACTCTCGCTCCAAGGCCACCATCCCTCATTAAAAATTAGATATGATTGCCTTAGATTTAGATGAAATAGTTGAGGGTGCCCTTAAAGTCCTCACTAAAGCATATGGCTCTGAGGGAGAAGAAGAGTAGGATGAATAAACACATGATCAAGCAGAAGGGGTTGAGTAGAAAGATAAAGGAAAGGAAGTTGCCTTGGATCTGGTCCTAGTAGCATAACTAAGGAAGAGGAAATCAGAATTGGCAATTGTCCTTTTTGGATAAAAGAAACCAAAGTTGACTCTCATTCATCCCACAAGTGAGATCAACTTGTTCAATGAAGAATACCCCATTCATGGACCAATCATCCCTGATTGGTTCATTTATGGAAAAATGTAGAAGATCCCCTCCTACTCCCACTCTTGGGCCTTGATCAAGGCTATTAACATTGATGTGCATGAAGACATCAAGTTGTTGATAAGGGCTTTGATGAAGGATCAAGAGGAAATAAAAATAGTGACCAATGTAGAGCCAAATAGAAAATAAATGGATGATCTAGAAGCATCAAGTAACACAAGAGTAGAGGTCTTAGAACCTACAAAATACATAGAATCATCTACTACTGTGCAGTTCAATCCAAAGATCATTGGATTGGAAAGAGTCACAACCAAAAAGGCCATAGTGGGAACTGAAGAGTTCACATTCTAGAAGGTGGAACATTTTACAAGTTCAACTCCAGTTAGAAGGTAGTAGCCTAGTGAACTGCCCATCCATGAGGAGGACATTGAAATCCTATCTGAGGCTCCCTCAGCTCAAGTTAGAGTTGGTATTAAAAGAATGAAATAGAGAATTCATAATTTGGAAAAGGAAAAGGATAACTTAGAGACATGCCACTTTATCAGTGCCTGAATCTATAATAAATATGTATGAAGCATATTTTTTGGATATGTATGATTCCTTAAAATCAATAAAGCTAAGACAAGATGCATTGAGCTAGAAAAGTGAGGTGGCTAAGGGATTGGTAACAAAATGGCAAGTTGCAGAGGCCAAAATAAAGGGTCTTATCAATATATTGATTAAAAATAGGATTCCTAAGCTCAAAACTATTAGCCTAGCCCACCTAAATGATATATTGGAGATAGTGGTGGATAAGATCTAAGGTTTAATTGCTTGGTCAACAGGCGTGGATAGACTCTTTAGGGATGATGAAGAGCTGATTGCCTAGATCAAGCAAATACTTGGCACCATGTTGTCTAACCTTACCAAGATTACAACCCCAAGAATTATTGATGATGTAGAATATAACCATAGAGTCACCTTGGTAATGTAGAAAGTAAAGGGCAAGAGCTAGGGTCAATCATGCAGTGACAATAGTAGGATTTTGGGTATGATCATCACTGCTAAAGAAAAGATTGTAAAATCCAAAAGCATCAAAGAATCTATGGCAAGGGATGAAAGAGATTTTAAGGACTTAGTTGACCAAGAAGATATCTACCTCCTAAAGCCAGTTGTGGATCTAGAGCTTGTCAAATAACAACATCAAAGGGCTATGGAACTTCTACAAGAGCAATAAAGAGACCCTTCGATAATGGGCCCGCCAATTAGTTAATATTATTTTTTGTAAAAACATTATAATATTTGAAATAGGAATATTTTTTTATAAAGGCATATGCTAGTCTATTAGCATATTTGCTTCTAGATCAGTCTAGTTTTGAAAAACAAATATATTCTAGAACTTTCTAAAGGAGGACATCTATCCTTATCGTTTATACATTTTATATATTGTAAATGACCAGTATAATGCCTTATCTTTCTATAAAAGGTATTACTACTATTTTATAAAGGGAGAGATTTTAAGCAAAATTTGTATACTTGGAACAATTAATATAGTTTAATAATTATGCAAAGATTATCCAAATTTGATGTGTCAATTATTAATATAGCTTTCTCTCAATTTTTGGCTCTAAAGCTTAAATTTGAATAGCTTCTTTGAATTTTGAATTTGCATTTATGATATAAGATTGCTAATTTGTGTCTATGTTAAATTGGTTGAAAGATCTTGAATTTGCTTTATTTCATTTGTTCTGTATTTATATGTGTTTATGCTATTTGAGTTTGGTAACAAATCTTTACATCAAAATCTAGTTCTTACTTGTATGAGTTCATATTATCCTTGGAAATTTGCTTGGTATATGTTGAGATCTGAGCTTATGATATTTTGCATCATATACTAGTTAAAATGCAAGTTCAATTATAATTGAAACTTTGTCATGATATTTGAGCCAAGAATCAACAATCACTTATTTTCTTTATACCTTACCCTTCTCCTTTTGTCTCTTTTTTAACCAAATCACTGTAGTTTAGATTTCATTATAAATATCCATTTAGATTAATCTGTAGTTTAAATTTTGATCATAATTCACTAAGCATTAACATAGATAATTCATAAAGATTGGACCATGACGGCTCCCAACCATCAATTATTATAAATTTTGTGGAACATTCATACATTACTTTACCGATATTTCACCATAGGTAACCTAAGTTGCCAAAACCTACTACTCATGCTTTGAATTTATGGAATTCTAAAATAAGAAGTGTTTTTTTAACATGAAAAACTCCTATGATACATTTAGAGGCATCAACAAAAGAGCATTCTACTAGTAGTAGAAGAAGGACCAATCTATGTAAATTGGTTGAATCTTTACTTATCTTAGTGTATTTTGATCCAAGATTGATGTTATCTTTATGCTTTTGAGTAATTCTTTGCTTAAAAGTGTAAATATCGTTGATCTTTGCCATCTTTGACCTATCTTTGTTTTTGTTTAGACAAAGATCAAAGTTCCTTGAGGTTTGATGCTTATTTTGGTTAATTTAGCTTAAGACTTGAGAATCCATAGTATTTGAGGTTAGAACAGCTTGTTTTGATCAAAGGTTGGTATATATTTCATAGATCTAAGTTTATTTGAGCTTATACTTATAAAGATAGACCATATTTACATAATCAAACACATTTTTGAGTTAGTTTAGTCAAAGACTTACATCCTTTATTGTTCTTTAAAAAATCTTTGCAAAATAAGTTTAATGTGAAATTTTAATCCTTATTCTTTATAAATATTAACTTGATACATTGTATTTCAAACAAGATCTTCAATATTCAAGTTAAAATTGCCAAGGATTCAAACTAGATCACACTCAGAGACAAGGAAACCTTTACTTGAACTTAAGGTTCATAGAAGATCCAAGCGTGATAAAGGTAGGCACAAGAGATCCAAATCTTTGCCAACTTCACCTCTTCAAAATACCTTTGCCTTCAAACTTTATCCAGGTATTGCTTGGTTGGGAGAATATTCAATCAACATACCAAGTTTGGTACATGATCTTCCACGTAACCCTAAAAAGTACTTGCAAACATTTATTCCAAATGTTATTATAAATTTTGAAGAGCATATTAAGTCTTTTAAAGTTGCTTTAAGGTTGCTAAATGTTGTGCATAAAGACGTAGTATGTAGGATATTCCCCTTCAATTTTAAAGATGCTACTTATTAATGGTTTTTAAATTTACCTGATAATTATATTACTAGTTGGGATGGTTTTACTAATGTTTTCATAGACCAGTTTGGTAAGATTGTTAGTCCATGTGTCATTCACCACCATCAAGAGGGATGCAAGCGAACCCATAAGGTCCTTTAATACTATATTCTAGAAAATGTATAGGACCATAGAACCTTATAAACCTGATGATATTTTAGCTCTGGAAATATACAAGGATGAAGTAGATCCCATGACTTCTGTATTTCTAAAAAATCTATTTCAACTATAACTTCATTAGCTAGGGCTTATTTTGAATCAGTGATCATTAATGATCAAATCCAACCCTATAGACAAATGGCCTATTTAGTCCAAAATTTCAACCCATACATGCCCATTCTAAACATCTTCCCCAATAACAGCCAAAATGTTCCAACCTTGAACCAACTCCCAAATCTAAATCAATTACCCTTGAGTCATGGTGTTCCCAATCAGAACTGAAGATTGTTGAGTCATCCTACTAATGGCTTCAATGCAAATGATCAAAGGGAATTAGTAATAACTAATGGTACTAAAAATAACTAAGTACATAATTTTGAAACCTCTGAGAATGAGAATGAGTCTATCTTGAAAATGATCCAAAAGTTAAGCACTGATTTCCTTCAGTTGCAGAAACAAGTAGGTAATACTAGAGATAATTATTGTAGAAACTTCTCATTTTAAAAGTTTAATAGGCCAAATAATAGGTTTTAGAATGATAGTTTATATAATAATAAGAATAATGAACCATCTTCTAGTAATAAGACTATGGATATTAATCTTACTGACATTGCTTTGCTTGATTATTTCAGAGTGCATTTTACAACCAAGCATATTGAAATTGATTGCATTGAGTTTTGCATGAATAATTAGACACATTTGAAGTGATCCTTAACAAGGATAGTGGTGGAAGCACCTCTGGATCCAAACCATTTGATCAAGCTTTCATGGTGAAGACTTATGATTTCCAATTTAAGAGGACAATGAACCTGATGATATCTCTGAGGAGATCCAGGCCTTGCAACAATTATTAAAGAAGACATATCCTTTAAGGAATAGAGTTTAGAGGCCACCCTTGACTACCTCAATGCCTCCAAAAAACATTGGAACTCATCTAGATAATTCTTCAAGTAATGATCCAGAACCACCAAAAGGGAGCACCTCTAAACCTAATGCTGATGTTTCTAGTTCTTTAAACAAGACTAGTTATAATATTATTGAGGACATGAAGAAGATAAAATCTAACATCACATTGCATGAATTAACACAAATTATAGAATAAAGGACCTATTATTGGAATCATTGTCAAAGAATCTAATAAAACACCTAAGGATAACAATGCTAATGTGACTGCACAAAGCTAAGATAGAATCTCCTCTTTTCCTACTCACTATCAAGATGTTTGGTAAGAATTACATAATTACTTATTAGATTATGGATAATTGATCAATATCATGCTAGTAGGTATTTACAAATAACTTGATTTGACCCCTATTAAGTCTGATAGAGTTGTAACTCAGTTAGATAAATCTAGAGTCAAGGTAATTAGAGAAATTTTAAATATTCATATGTAGTTAGCTTCTGAGCATAGAGTGCAGTAGTTTACTAATATCCAGGTTGTTGGCATTTCCTGATGTGTATGGAATCTTGTTAAGTAGGGAATGAACCAAGGCTTTGAATGGCTACATGTCCATAGATTGATTACATCTATGGTTGTCTTGGAAGGCAGTGCCAAATCAGATCAGGGTTGAGAGAGAGCCAAGGATGAAGCATATGATCACCAAGTACAATGTTGTCAATGAAAGGGTTAACATTATTGAGTCAAAATTAGGGGTTTTTACCCTAGAAACTACCAAGGTATGTGATCTTAAGAGTACTCATGTCATTTTTGGGTTGTGGAAGCTACATTTTGATGGTGCCAAGTGTAAGACTGGATCTGGAGTTGGTGTTGTCCTAACTGATCTTAGTGGTAAGGGATAAAATGCATCCTATAGGCTCCAATTCCCTTGCACTAATAACCTTGCTGAATATGAAGCCCTTATCTTAGGTTTGCAATTTACTATAAAAAATAAAGTTAAAGAACTACTAGTTTATGGTGACTCAAAACTAGTAGTCAACCAAGTTAGAAGAAAATATCAATGTAAGCTCTCATAAGTTCAGAGTCTGGAATCTGATTGAGTCTTTTGATGCTTTTAGTATTATATCCATTCCAAGGGAGGAGAACAAAGCATCTGATATGCTAGCCTTTGTTGCAGCATACCTCATGCCTAATCAAGACTCACCCAACTTCAACATTGAGTTGATGTCTTGTCCTTCAGTCCTTGATAATGTAAATAGTTTTCAAGTCTTCAGTGATGATCAGTAGATATTGGATTTTATGACCAATTATAGAGCATTTAATGCCCATATTATTGATGAGACTGATGAAAATGCTCTTAGGGAGGATAAGTTTGATGGTAAGATCATTCAGTTGAATGACAATAAAATTTTCAAAGGCATAATTGCCTTAGAAAGGCTATTTAATCAAGACAAATTGATTGAGGTTTCTAAGATTCCAAAGGTAAGTGGGAGGACTAAAATTCAATGGAATCTTGGCCCCCAAGATCAGCCTTAGTTGGTAAACATTGAAAAAGCTTACACCAATATTGAGAACAAGAAGGCCAAAGAGTTGCTAACCGAGTATAAGGATGTTATAGCTTGGTCTTATGATGACTTAAAGATATTTGATCCAAGGGTCACCACCCATACTATACCTCTTAAGGAAAATTGTAAACCCTTCAGGTAGAAGCAAAGACCTATGAACCCTATCTTGGAACCAATGATCTTTAAAGAGGTCAAGAAATTACTAGATGCTAGAATTGTGTTTCCCATCAGACATTCGACATGGGTGGCTAATTTAGTTCCAGTCAAGAAGAAGAATGGTGAGATTAGGCTATGCATTGACTTTATAAATTTTTACATAACATGTTAAAAAGATAACTATCCTCTTCCTTCTCTTGACCAAGTGATTTAAGTTGTTTTAGGTTCAGTTATAATGTCTTTTCTTGATGGCTTTTTAGGTTATAACCAAGTGTTAGTTGATAGGAAAGATAGGATGAAAATAGCCTTCACAAGCAGATGGGGAACCTTTGCTTACAAAAGGATGTCTTTAAGCTAATAAATGTATGAGCTACCTTTCAAAGGGCCATGAACCATGCATTCCAAGGTCTGATAGGTAAGTGTATCATTATATATATGGATGATCTAACAGTTTTTTCTAAAAATAGAGAAGATCACTTTATACATTTACATCAAGTCTTTAAGAGATGTAGAAGGTATGAAATCTCTTTAAACCCTAAGAAAGTATCTTTTGTGTTACTAAAGGAAAATTGTTGGGTCATGTCATAACTAAAGATGGGATCTCTATAAATCTTGAAAGAGTAGAGGCCATATCTAGAATAGAGCGTCCAAACAGTAGAAAGGAACTTAAGTCATTATTTGGTAAGATAAATTTTGTAAGAAAGTTCATTTTTGGCTTTGTAAAGATTGTCAAGCCATTAACTGACATGCTAAAGAAGGATCCAGGAAGGCATTCAATGACATCAAAGAAGTAATTAGTCAAGCTCCAGTCTTGATAAGTCCTGACATTTCAAAGGACTTTTATCTCTATTCTTTTGCATTTGACCATACTATAGCTACAGTTTTAACTCGAAAAGTTAATGGATGTGATCAACCAATAGCTTTTATGAGTATTAACTTCAAAAAATTTGAATTGAACTATTCATTGATTGATAAACAAGTATATGCATTAGTTAAGGAAATAAATAAACTTAGGCATTACATCCTTAAAAATAAGGTGCATGATATTCTACCTGATCCTGCCACCAAACATATGCTAACCCAAAATGAGTTTGGAGGGTGTAGAGGTAAATGAATGTCAGTTTTGTAAGAGTATGGCATAGAAATGAAAACAAAAAAACTAGTAAGGTATCAAGGCTTGATCCAAATGATTGCTAATACCAGCCCTAGGTTAAGTATTATAAAAGTGGATCAATAGAACTTTCAAGCTAGTGAGTGGTATGATTCTATCATTCATTTACTAATTAATGGTACCTATCCTAAAAGACTGACAAGGGAATAAAAGAAGGCTCTGAGACTCAAGGTAGCCCATTATTTGATCAAAAATGGGGTCTTATATAGGAAAAACTTTGAAGGGATCTACCTAAGGTGTGTCTCAAAAGAGGAAGATACCCAAATCATGAGCACCTTTCATGAGAAGTTTGGTAATGGAATTCCATCTGAGAAGACTAAAACCCATCAGATCCTTAGAGCTAACTACTATTGGCCAACTATTTTCAAGGATGCTCAAAAGTACGTGAAGGAATGTCACTCTTGCCAAATATTTAGCACCAAGGAGCCTAAGGCAGCAATGTCTTTACAACCAGTTATGGTTGACAAACCATTTGTATAAGGGGGTTGAACTTTATAGGGTTGATTCACCTCGATTCATCTGAAGGTCACAAATTCATCCTAACTATCATAGACTATTGCACAAGGTGGGTTGAAGCTATAACCACCAAATAATGTAGGATGGAAGAAGTAATCAATTTCTTAGAGGAGAGCATTATACTAGATTTGGAATCCCAGTCTCTCTAGTGTGTGACAATGGTTTTACATTTACATTCATAGAGATGACTGAATGGGTGTATGATAATATCATTTGTCTAAAATTTTCATCTGACAATTATCCCCAAGGAAATGGATTCTCTGAATCTACCAACAAGAACTTGATGAAAGCAATCAAGAAGTCTGTTACAGACAAGCCCAAGACTTGACACAAATTTCTCAAATATGCGATAGATAGGATAAGGATCAAGCAAGCCTTGAAGGAATCACCATTTCTAATGGTGTATGGCCAAGAACCAATCTTTCTTATCACTCTCAAGTTGCCTACATACAAATTCATGCAAGAGTACTTGGAAGAAGACCAAGAACTTGCAAATTCAAGATTACTAGATATCATTTAGATGGAAGATGCAAAGGAGAAAATTTTGTTGATTTTAGCAGGCATCAGACCATAGTGAAAATATGGTTTGATAAAAGATAGAAGATTAAGGTGTTTAGACAAGGGGACTTCATTCTCATTTGGGATAAAGCATTTGAGCCTAAGGGTAAGCATGGCAAATTTACACTTTTATGGATTAGTCCATATCAGATTGTAGACACATTGGGAAACAACACCTTTAAGCTCAAAGGTCTACAAGAAGCAGAGTTCACACTACCCACCAATGGGTAGTACTTCAAGCATTACTTCTTGGCTCCTCCTCCTGAGGTCTTTATGAAGTAAATTGTAAGATGGTTAGACTTAGTGTAGGTAGGCTAGTTAGTTTATTTTAGTTTCTTCCTTTATATCCCTTGTTTGTATATAAGCATGTGTATATTTGTTTATTTTGCTTTTGTTTCTTTTTTTTTTTTTTTCTATTGTGTGTTTGTTCTTATTGCTTGGTTCCTTGTTTCCAATAAGTCCTTTCAGACAACCTTAAGCTCAATTTTTTTTTAATTTTCTTGAAATCCCAAAGATCAAGATTGTGGGTATGAACTTAATACATATGTTGACCATGGTTCTAAAATGTATACCTAATGTTGTGATTTGAGGATATTGGTAAACATTGATGGATAAGTTAATTATTTTATGAGAACTTGAACATTATCTTGACCTAAATTTGGTTTTATGAAGACTTGCATTTTTAAGATGAAAGTTTAATCTATTCATACATAGTCATCCGTGTACTTAATGAACATCCTTGCTTGGAACAATGGTTGCAGCCATAGATAATTTTATAAAGATCAAACACTTGAAAAAATCCTTAAACCTAGCTACCTTGGTTCCCAACTGTGTTGAAAGCATAAAAGATCTAAAAAATAAAAAAATAAGAATTCAGTGTAAAATCAAAAGATTTTCAAGCATAGGTGATTCTGGTAACCTCTATCGGAGCTATAGATGCTTAGTTGGTAGTGGATCAAGGCCATGAATGGAGCCAAAGGAATCTCTATCAAGGCTATAGATGTCTGGCAGATAGTAGAGTAATACCCAAGCCTTTTCTAAACTATAAGCATGGTTCTTAATGAATATTTAAGCATGCTCTAAGTCAATGTTAATGATTAAAAATATGAAACCTAAAAGTTGTCCCCTGAATCTTATGGTAAATAGTAAGTGGAATCAAAGCACACACACAACATGGCTATCTTAATGTTTGATCCTAATTCTATAAGTGCAAGGTATGTTTCAACCATAAAATGATTTAGATAATGGCATTGATCAAATGGAATGGATGGCTTAGTTGTTTATCTAAACCAGAGTCTCTAAGTTCTAACATATTGATATGTTTCCCCCTAAAGTTGTCATTTGTTGAAGTCAACATACCTCTATTTTTGTAAATTGGGACCCTTGGGATGTTTTGAAGCTTAACCCTAAAAACATGACCTATTTTTTATCATTATTAAAATTTAAAGATCATCCACTTTGATAAGATTAGCTTACTGAGTTATGTTTTACTTTAAGATTACCTAACACTGTTAATGATTGGTTTTCATGTCTTTAAGTTACAGGTTTCATGGAGTCCTTACTGGAAGATTCATGTTCTAAAGCCCTGGCATAAACCCTTGGTTCAAGTTCAAATTTGAATTTGGCAAGAGAAAATTGACAAGAATATTTTTAACTTGTTTTGGATTTAAGCCATATTTTAATGTCAAAGCTTGGTCATGTTTTTAATCACAACCAAACTTTAGCCTAAAATATGCTTTGGTTCCTTTTTATTTTCCCCCTTATGCTTCTTATATTTCTAACCGTGGTCTAATTTTATGCTAGTAAGTTCCCTTTTATTTTCTAGCATGGTTCCTCTTATTATTTACTACTTAGTCAAAAGATTTAATGTTAAGGTCTTGTTCATATTTATTAATACGAACAAAACCTTAGTCTAAATGCCTTAGCCTAAGTTTCTTTCATCTCAAGTCCTAACTTAAATATCATGCATCTTATAGGATCCAACAGTTCACACTTCTTCGTGGCCTTTCAATTAGATGATGTGAATAAATATCGACAAAATTGAGCACTTAGTCATTCAAACCAATCACATTCAAGCACTCAGATCATGATCAATGGTTTTTGCTTCATCATGGACCAAAGATTGGATGGAATGAAGACATCATTGAAAATTCAAAAGCCTAGGATCTCTATGGAGTCACCACATGACGCTCACATTCGATACTTAAAAGCAAAGGGCCCCACTTATTAAATGGAACCAATGGTGTGTGACTTCTCGGATGGTGATCTAATAGCTCTTTCTTCATCATGATTTTTAATTAGATAGAGTGAATTAAGTCTGAGATCCCAAGAGGCTGTTAGGGTGTGGAGCTAAAAGCTACACCTTAAGGCAAACAGGAGGGTTTCTGGCATTTGCAGTCGCCGGCGTCGACAGGCCACACCGACGACGGTCAGGGGACGCAGAAAAGAAACTGACATCGGCAGAGGATCAGATGGCGTCGGTCACCTCCAGGAGGGCAAGGACCGACGTCGGTCACCTGTAGCGGTCTGAACTGCTATTGACGAACAGTCAGTTAAGTGAACGCAGAGTTTGCATGTTAAAGGCTTGTTCGAAGCCTTGAGCCGCAAGTCTAGTCAGTGTATGCATGAGATCTATATAATAGACTCATGCGCTGTATTGTTAAGTGGGGAATTTGGAGAAGAGCTATGTGAAGCTTGGAGAGTTCTTCCCATGGTGGAATCAAGTAGGATTCCCCATGTATGGATAAGTAAGATCAGGTTTGATATGCAGGGGTGTATGGATGTGAGGGTCAGAAAGGAGATCAGCGGGGAAGCTAGATCCAAGGTGACAGCAATACATCAGCAGGATCATGGAGAGATCTACTTGGAGTACGGTTGTGTACTCGATTGTACAGATGTGCAATGAGGTGAACAACAGCTTGTGTTAGCTGTGTGTTGTGACCTATGAGAGAAGATTACTCTGGAGGGAAGTTTACTGTAAGCCCACGAAGTGGAAGAAAGAGTGCCACCTCTTTGTTGTAAATTCCTTTGTAATGAGTTGAATATAATTGTATATTGCCTCTCATATTATGTGTGCTTTCTCATTGATAGTTATTTGTTCTTCTGGATTCCGCATGTTTAGTTGCTTATACATTGGTAATCATGTGTGCTCTTAAATCTGACAAGTTGTGTCAAAGCTTTGGGGAGTTTCAGTCCTATCAATTGGTATCAGAGCAAGGTTGGACATTCTCAGAGCGAGCTTGACTAACAGATGTCCCAGATCTGTTAAGTGTTTGTTGATTACAGGTTACTCACAGGGGTTGCTGTTTGAGTGGGAGTATAGCAAGGCAGAAGATGGTACAATGAGAATGAAGAAAATTAGGCACATGATTAACACCACAAGGAGTGTGGTGGGTTGTCTTAGAGTGGGAGCTTGAAGAGAAATACAAGTCATGATACAGATTGGATAGAGTACTGGTTTTGGGTACAGGTGCAGCTCTTTATCTCCAAGTGGGAGATTGTTAGGGTGTGGAGCTAAAAGCTACACCTTAAGGCAAACAGGAGGGTTTCTGGCGTTTGCAGTTGCCAGCGTCGGTAGGCCACACCGACGACGGTCAGGGGACGCAGAAAAGAAACCGACATCGGCAGAGGATCGGCCGGTGTCGGTCACCTCTAGGAGGGCAGGGACCGACGTCGGTCACCTGTAGCGGTCTGAACTGCTATTGACGAATAGTCAGTTAAGTGAATGCAGAGTTTGCATGTTAAAGGCTTGTTCGAAGCCTTGAGCCGCAAGTCTAGTCAGTGTATGCATGAGATCTATATAATAGACTCATGGGCTGTATTGTTAAGTGGGGAATTTGGAGAAGAGCTATGTGAAGCTTGGAGAGTTCTTCCCATGGTGGAATCAAGTAGGATTCCCCATGTATGGATAAGTAAGATCAGGTTTGATATGCAGGGGTGTATGGATGCGAGGGTCAGAAAGGAGATCAGCGGGGAAGCTAGATCCAAGGTGACAGCAATACATCAGCAAGATCATGGAGAGATCTACTTGGATTACGGTTGTGTACTCGATTGTACAGATGTGCAATGAGGTGAACAACAGCTTGTGTTAGCTGTGTGTTGTGACCTATGAGAGAAGATTACTCTGGAGGGAAGTTTATTGTAAGCCCACGAAGTGAAAGAAAGAGTGCCACCTCTTTGTTGTAAATTCCTTTGTAATGAGTTGAATATAATTGTATATTGCCTCTCATATTCTGTGTGCTTTCTCATTGATAGTTATTTGTTCTTCTGGATTCCACATGTTTAGTTGCTTATACATTGGTAATCATGTGTGCTCTTAAATCTGACAAGTTGTGTCAGAGCTTTGGGGAGTTTCGGTCCTATCAGAGGCCTCACAAAGCTACCACGTGACACTCTCATTTTAGGTCACATGAGTTTGATGAGCCTAAATTTGACATTCACTTGATTGTCATTTAATGTTCCCGAGGATGTATTTAACATTCACGCAACTGTCAACTTTAAGCCCATCAAAATTAAAAACTTCTTGAGCCTAAATTTGATGTTTTTGTGATCATCATTTGACATCTGTGAGGACGTACATGATGTCCGTGAGACTGTCAAATATAAGATAATAGATCATTTTACTCAAGACCAAGATATAATCCAAAATTCCATTTGGAAAGCTCATGAATTACATTTATAGACTAATAGAACCCCTAAAAGGATGTTCAAACACTTTAAATATTAAAATTACAAATAATGCAATGGTCTCAGCCTAAATATATGCAGAGATGAATTTAGTCTAAATTTATATCTTAAGGTCTCCATTGTATTTGTTTGAACATCGTAAATGTTAGGCTAAAGACTTATACTAAGTCTTATTTTTAAAAGGGTCTTTGTGACATAAAATTTAGCCCAAATGCTTTTAAACCAAAGATTTCATTATGTTTATTAATACAATAAAGCCCTATGTCAAAATCTAGCATTCTTGGTCCTTATATCATTTTGACCCCCTTGAACATATTTTAAGATCTTAACATAAGTATTTTCTCCCAAAGTATGCATTGTGTTTATCAAATACAATATAAACTTTGACTTAAAATATTTGACTATGGTCCCCTTTTTATATATTTAGAAAACTTAGGTATAAACACTTTAGCTTAAAGTTTATTTCATGTTTAATAAACATGAAATAAACCTTAGCCTAAGATATTTAAACCTAAGTCCCTACCTTAATAATGCACTAATTAAATCTCATGCATCTTTGTAGATCCTACGGCTCATGCTTCATCATATAAGGATGATCCAACGATGCGAAGGCATCGATGACTTTCAGTGGAGCTCTAAAAGTCTATGGGCTCAATGCATGGTAGACGCACAATGAATATGCGACTAACAAAAATGCCAGAGCCCAAAAGGCTCATGGAGGTGCCAAGTGGCACGACCATGGGGATTTATTCCAAAGAGAACAAATCATAATCGATGGCTCGTGCTAATCTATGATCTTGATCTAATGATGTGAAGCAAAAGGGCATTTTAAAAAGCCAATGGCTAGTGCTTTAAAGACATTTATGAAAAATGCCATAAAAAGTTCTAGATTGATACCACATAAGTGTCATGCAAGCAAGAAATGATAAAAGAAGATATCGTGTGTGCCTAAGAATGCAAACGTATAAAGGCAAAGGTCCAAATCAAATTTGAAGCATGTATGAGATGAGCTCCCAGTGCGCTACCACCATTAAAGCTTTAAAGCCCTAAACTTGCATAAAAGACCCTAAGTAAAATAGGATTGATTAAAGTGAATTTAGAAGAAGTTCAATTATGTTTTGAGCATAAAAGTGCTAACCAGAGACCATTTACAATCTAGTTATGAACAATTTGCAAGTACAGTAGCTATGGAAGCTCAGAGGTAGCAATTAATAGATGAGATGGAGTTGTATCTATCTATAGACAATGAAGGAAGAGTTTTCAAAGATACTAAACTAGACACTATAGCCCCGAATAATGGCAACAAGAATTGGTTCAAGCTGTTCTGGACCATAGAGGAGATGAAAGCCATTACCAAGGAGGAGTAGAGTATTATCACTATCAGAAGAAGATACTATGACCTAGTTGTAGTTCAAATAGATGGCCTTCATCATGTTACTGCCAAACCATAAGTACTCCATTGCATTGACATCCTTGCTCCATTTTTTATAAATTTTAGAATTGACAATGATTGGATCATTCATGAGGGAAGCTCTAGGAGAGTTTTTTAAATTTCCCCACTAGCTTTTGAGAGGTATTATAAACTGCCAAATCCCCATGCGGATTTACCCACAATTAAGGAGTGGACCAGTAATAATGACCTAATTGCCATCCTTAGGCCATGCTTACTCTAGGGGAACCATGTATTCTAGGACTTTGAAGGAAGAATCCTAATTGTCTAGTTTAGGGAGGGAATTAGGGTAATCATGACCTTGTTAAATAGAATATCTGGAGCCCTTGCAACCACATATTTTAATAAGAGCTGGGTCTCGTATGTCTACTTTATGGTAGAGAAAGAGCTTGTTCCTCCAATTAAAGTTATGATTAGTATCCACTTAGGGAAACAATTTACTACCATCAAGAGAAAGACTAGTAAATAGTTTTTCATGATGTGTTATTTACTAGATGCACTACTAGCTTCTACCAAGGTCCCCAACATTAAAAACTAGTCTCTTGAGGGTAAAACCACCATCTCCCACCACTACTCAAAGTTGCACATCTTTAAGTAAAGATAACACATGCAATTCATATGTGACTGTGTCTATCTTGCATTGGTGGAAACCATCATAGGGATCCCTATGCCAAGGGTAAGCCCTTTAATCAAGAAATATGTGGAACTAATGGGAGATATTTGGGTTTACCCAAATTGCACTATAATCAAAATTGAGGGAATTCTGACCCAACCCTATAAATTACCTATGTATGTTCCCAACAAGCTAGCAGAGAAATAAATTATAAATCAACTCCTTCATGGTTTAATGGAGTCTATAAGGAGAAAAGGAAGGGCCTCCTCCATCCCTTTCCTTGATAATTGGGATAATAGTTTTGCAAGATTGAAAATAGGTAGACATTAAGGCCAAGAACAGGGATTCCTTTGTGTTTTAATTGGATGACCTCAGGTATTGGGATCCCAATAATGTAGTGGGAAACCATTTGAAGAGAAAATAGCTATCCAAGCTAATCTATGAGCATCAACTTGGTATTTATGACACCTTCCACATCAAGGCCAACAATTTTGAGGAGGTATTTGTCAGATTTAAGAAAATCAACCTCAAACTTGTGTATAGGTTGACCAGTGATGCAAAACTAGGGGACATATGGTAGATGCATCCCCTTCATTATCATTTATTTCCTAGACCATTTAGGCCACCTGAGGAACAACCTTAGATGGAGCTACCAAAAACCATAAGGACAAATTGTACAAATAATTGGCAAGGAGAAGTTGGAGGAGAGACCTAGTGAGGGACCTTCATCCTTAACTCTCACTCTAAGGCCACCATTCCCTGTTGAACACTTGGACATGATTGTCTTAGAATCAGATGAAACAGTGGAGGATGCCCTCAAGGTCCTTACTGAAGCATATGGCTCTAAGGGAGAAGAAGAGCAGGATAAAGAACCATAGGCTCAAGCAGAAGGGGTTAAACAAAAAGATAAAGGAAAGGAAGTTGCCTTAGATCTAGTCCCAGTGGCACAACCAAGGAAGAGGAAATCAGAATTGGAAATTGTATGTGTTGGATAAAAGAAGCCAAAGTTGACTCCCACTCATCCCACAAGTGAGATCGACTTGTTCAGTAAAGAATACCTCATTCATAAACCAATCATCCCTGATTGGTTTATTTATGGAAAGATACAAAATATCCCATCCTACTCCCACTCTTGGGCCTTAACCAATGCTATTAACATTGATGTGCATGAAAGAGCAAGAGGAAAGAAGAATAGTGACCACTACAGGGCCAAAAAGCAAACAAATAGTTGTTCGAGGAGCATCAAGTAACACAAGAGTAGAGGTCCCAAAACCTCCACAATACACATAATCATCTACTAATATGAGGTTCAATTTAGAGACAACTGGATTGGAAAGAGTCACAACAAAAAAGGCCATGGTGGGAACTGAAGAGTTCACATTCCAGAAGGTGGAACCCTTTACAAGTTAAACTCTAGTTGGAAGGCAACAGCCTGGTGAACTACCCATCCATGAGGAGGATATTGAAATCCTATTTGAGGCTCACTCATCTCAAGTCAGAGTTGGTATTAAAGGAATGAAATAGAGGATTCATAATGTAGAAAGGGAGATGTTAGAGACACAGGCCAATTTATCAGTGCCTAAAGCTATAATAAATATGTTTGAATCATCTTTTTGGATATGTATGATTCCTTAAAATCAATGAAGTTGAGATAAGATCATTAAACCAAAAAATTAAGGTGGCTAAGGGATTGGTAATAAAATGGCAAGATACAGAGGCAAAAATAAGGGAGCTTATCAATATATTGACTAAGAATAGGATTCCTAAGTTCAAAACTATTAGCCTAGCCCACCTAAATGCTATATTGGGGATAGTGGTGGATAAAATACAAGGTTTAATTGCTTGGTCAGTAGGCTTGGATAGACTCCTTAGGGATGATGAAGAGTTGATTGCCCAGATCAAGCAACTACTTGGAACCATGTTAGCTAACCTTGTCAAGACTACAGCCTTGGGAATTATTGACAATGTATAATATAAGCATAGAGTCACCTTGGTAGTGAAGGAACTAAATGGCAAGAGCCAAGGTCAATTAGGCAATGACAACAACAAAATTTTGGGTATGATATTCACTATTGAAGAAAATATTGTAAAATCCAGAAGTATCAAAGAAGTTATGGTAAGGGATGATAGCGATTTTGAGGACTTAGCTAACCAAGAATATGTCTACCTCCTGAAGCCAGCTATGGATTTAGAGCTTGTCAAAGAACAACATCAAAGGGATATGGAACTTATGCAAGAGCAACATGGAGACCCTTCGGCAATGGACGCACCAATTAGTTAATATTCCTTTTGTAAAAACATTATAATATTTGAAATAGGAATATTATTTTGTAAAGGCATATGCTAGTCGGTTAGCATATTTGCCTCTAGGTTAGTCTAGTTTTAAAAATCAAATGTATTCAAGAAATTTCTGAAGAAAGACAACTGTCCTTATCTTTTATACATTTTGTATATTGTAATTGAGCAATATACTACCTTGTCTTTTATAAAAGGCAGTACTACCATTTTGTAAAAGGAGAGATTTTTGAGCTGATATAAATTGGAGGATCTTATACAATGAATCAAATCATGCAAATGAATAATGGAGATAGTTGAATAAAATATGCAGACAAATTTTTAACACACAATAATATATTTTACTCTAATCAAGTTAAATCATACGGAACATATACAAATATATAGGAAAATATTTCCTATATCCAAGGATTCTCAAATCCCTCCAATATCTCTCTGAAACTCCTTTAATAAAGAATACAATATATTGTTATAATATATAAAAATATATCACAACAATAATATTCTAACAATCTTATTGTATTAATCATTCAGTTATAACCAACCTATCACTATTTACCACTTGGTAAATATCAACTATTACTTTTTACCTCATAATAAATACCTAATTTCATCTAATGTGAAAACTATTCCCAACATTCACCCCTATAGTTTTTACATGGTACAATATATTTCTATTTTTTATTGTAGCATGCTCCACCTCCATGTGCTCATGATCTGCATGCATGTGCCATCGCACATCTTTTTAAAGTGCACACTCATTTGCAATTGGTTTTCTGAGGTTAACCAATAACCTTCCAAAATAGTTTTCATAGGTTCACCAATAACCTTAAAAACTGATTTTCTTAGGTTGACCATTAATCTTATAGAATGGTTTTCTGAGGTTCACCACTAACCTTACAGAATGGTTTTCTCAGGGTTACCACTAACCTTTCATCATGATTGTTACAATGATTTTTAGATCAACATTCTCCAGTGTAAATATACAAAAGGGTTACATAGAAATATCACACACAAGTGAACATGTATATATTTTGGTTCTTATTTGCAAAATACAACAGAAATGTAAAACACGGCATACTAAAAAAACTAAAAATATCACATACCACACACGTCACCAAAACATGATGCAGCCCCATCATTGGTGACTAATGAGAGGTCACTGAAAGACCTCCATCTTCCATGTAGCCTCCAGCCTCCAGTAACGGATACTGCTTACTCAATCAATAAATATTTATTCTTTAGGTGTCGGATGTATTGTTTTGTTGTCAAACATCGATATTTTATCAGTCGAGTGTTCTCTGGTTCAGTGTTTGCTTCGTATCCTACTTCAAAATTCTTTTGAATTTTGATATCTTGGTTTTCCATATTGTGTATGTCACTTTCCACCGATAATACATCCGTAAGGCAAAAATTTTTTACTTTTACAATATTTTGGGAGTGACTCATTTTTAACTTAATTCACCTAAAATACAAAACTCTATTTTGTATTAACTTTACAAGACACAATTAATTAATGACTATGAAAACTTTGAAGACTTGAACTTAATTTAAAAAACTAAAACATAAAAAATAATATTTAATTAATTTTTAATATTTGGACTCATGCCCTAAAACAAACTATGACATAACTCAAACTAAATTCATGACTCAAAAATTAACTATTATACACTATTTATTAAAAAAGCTTGACTCTTTTTTAAAATAAACTAAGAACCATGGACCATGGACTGAATGCCCTTTTTGACTATAAAGATAAAACTTAAACTCTACGTATTCACAAGACTTAACCTTTAATAAACTAAACCTACAGATTGTGAATAACCAAAAAGACTTTTAGACTAATCGTAAAACAAAACTCATTAACATGCATGGACGGTAAGATGTAGCACAGCTGTCAAGAAGGAGTAAAAGACGTCGAGATGATATGACTATGCATGAAATAGCTGGCAATTTGCTTGATCTAATGGCGAACCCGCAGAGACTAGGGACTCAGTCAGATATGTATGGACTCGAAACTCGCTTCTTTTTTTTAATTCCTTCGAATGGTAGTCTATTTAACTTATCAATAACTCAATCCTGGAACCTATCGTAGGTGCAAAGTCGAGCTCCAACTCACGGTAGATTTGAACCCACAAAGAAATAAATCTCACTTAATTTAGATCACCAAATTCCTCACAGTTATGTTGTAGTATCAAAATGATGATTAAAAAAACTTCACGTGGATCATTTGATAACTACGTGATTAGAATGGAAAATCTCAAACCAATTTTTGGAAGTGAAACTGCATCAAAATAACACTTTGATGCAATTCATAATTTTCACTTGTATCTAATTGTAGCTTACCAAGGAAAAGATCACCTTATATAGGAATTAGATGGATGGTCATACGTATAGACACAATATCTGTAAACAAATGAAGGCATCGCCTAGTATAGATATGTCAACCAGATCATGGGCGATGAAAGTCACACTATGTACTTATACTTTTGATCTTTGAATATAGCAGATTCAATGTTTTCAGTAAGCCTATAATTTACATAGACACTTTCATCAATAAAAACTCTCATGAACCGGGGCACTCAAGAACTAATAATGGCTTTGACCCATACAATGTCCTAGGATTTCATATCTACTCTGATACCAATGATATAAATTGGAGGAGCTTATACAATGAATCAACTCATGCAAATGAATAATGGAGATAGCTGTACAAAATATGCAGACAAATTTTTAACACACAATAATATATTTCTATGATTAATTTAAATCATACAAAACATATACAAATATATAGGAAAATATTTCCTATATCTGAGGATTCCCAAATCCCTACAATATCTATTTGAAACTCTTATAATAAAGAATATAATATATTGTTATAATATATAAAAATATTTCACAACAATAATATTCTAACAATCTTACTGTATTAATCATACGGTTATAACTAACCTATCACTATTTACCACTCGGTAAATAATAACTATTACTTTTTACCTCACAATAAATACTTAATTTCATCTAATGTGAAAACTATTCCCAACATTAACAAAATTTATATATTTGGAGGAATTAATACAGTCAAATAATTTTGTAAAGATCATCCAAATTTGATGTGTCGATTGTTAATATAGCTTTCTTTCAATTGTTGGTTTTAAAGCTTGAATTTGAATAGCTTCTTTGAATTCTAAATTTGCATTTATGATACAGGGTTGCTAATTTATGCCTATGCTAAATTGGTTGAAAAATCTTGAATTTGCTTTATTGCATTTGATGTGTATTCAAATGTGCTTATGCTATTTCAGTTTGGTAACAAATCTTTAAAGCAAAATCCAATTCTTACTTGTATGAGTTCATATTGTCCTTAAAATTTTATCTAGTATGTGTTGAGATTTGAGCTTATGCTATTTTGCATCATATACTAGTTAAAATTTAGGTTCAGTTGTAATTGAAACTTTGTCATGATATTTGAGTCAAGAATCAACAATCACTTGTTTTCTTTCTACCTTACCCTTCCCCTTTTGCCTCTTTTCTAACCATATCATTGTAGCTTAGATTTCCTTATAAATATCTATTTAGATTAATTTGTAGTTTAAATTTTGATCATAATTCACTAAGCATTAATATAAATACTTCATAATTCATAAATGTTGGACCATGATGGCTCCCAACCATCAATTATTATACATTTTGTGGAACATTCATACATTACTCTGCTACTATTTCACCATGGGTAACTTAAGTTGCCAAAACTTGCTACTCATGCTCTGAATTCCTAGAATTTTAAAATGAGAAGTGTTCTTTGAACACTAAGAACCTTTGTGATATATTTAGAGGAATCAACAAGTGGGAAGCTCATAAATGAGATAAATCTCTCATCCTTGGCTTCTTTTCTCTATGTTAGGACTATGACACTAGAATGATCTAAAGTGAAGGAGTAGATGTAGAATGGTTGTGTGTAATATGGACTTATGAACACTGGTGTATTGACAATCAATTTCTTTATTTCAAAAAAATATATTTGTGCCTCAAGGGTCTAGTATATCTTGGCATCCTTCTTGATCATGTTGTGTAGTGGTTGCACTATCTCTACGAAGCACGAAATGAACATCTTTACAAAGTTAATTTTTTTGAAGAATGACTTCAACTTCTTCTTGATACTAGGCAATGGGATTCTAAGAATTGCTTTATCTCTATTTGCATCTATAAAAATACCCCTCTCTGAGATGATATGACCTAGTAATTTTTATTTAGTCACCCCGAATATGCATATATTCAACTTTAAGGAGATATTATGTTCTCTTCATCTTTGCAAGACCATCCTTATATCTTTCACGTGGTTAGTTTGGTTCTTCAAAAATATAGTTAGTTTATTCATGTAGGTGATAATGCATTTCACAATGCGCACCTTGAATCCAATGTCCATGGCATGTTATAAAGTGGCACGTGCATTGATTAAGACAAATGGCATCTTCATGTATGTGAGTGTACCCAACTTCATTGTAAATGTTATCTTGATTATGTCTTCATAATTGACCATCACCTGACCATATCCTAAGTAGCCATCCAAAAATCACATCATTTGGGAGTCATTTATTATTTGTATAACTTCATCTAGTGAAAGCAACAAATAATTATCCTTCTCTGAAGCCTTGATCAAATTCTTAAAGTCCAAGCAAATTTGGACCTCTCTGCTCTTCTTTCTAACTGAAACCAAATTGGATACCCATGTGGAGTGCCTAATAAGGTATATGATCTTCAAAAAAAGTAGCTTCTACACTTCCTTGAATTCTAGAGGTTTCAACAACAAATTGGCTGGCCTTTATCTTTGGTGAAATGGTTTGACACCAAGTTTCATAGGGATAATATGTGTAAGGATGGATATATTGAAAATCTTAAAATCCTTATAACTCCATGCAATAGTATCTCCAAAGCCTTTCAAGACCTACACAAGTTCTTGCTTCTCTTTCCCAGTGCAGGTAGTGCCTAGAATTACATTTTTTGATTCACCTACATTGCCCAAATTATAATGCTCATGGGGAATACCTTTGGTAGGGGCTAATTTGCCTTTCTCACCATGATAAGTCATGTTGAATACCCTCTCCAATGATACCATACCTTATGGTATGTTGTTTGTTTTCAAGTTTATCAATCCTTCTTCATCTAGCTCAAATTCCTCTCTGTCATCCTCATTAATGATTTGAGACTCAAATATGTCATTGTTGGTGATGAACTCGATGATATGTTGGTCATAATTTAATACTTAGAAGTTCCTAGTATTTTTTGGAACAAAAGGAGTAGAAACTAACTCCAATAAAAATCTCCCTAGTCTAGAATTAACAATGTGTTATAGAGTACTTGTAGCTATTTCCAATTCATCTGCTATATAATTAATCCTTCATGGTAATGTATGGATGTTGAATACATTGAATTCTTCTATTAGATTACACACTCTATTGTGGTACTTGGAAAGATGCTTGTCATTACAAACATATTGACTTCTGATTTGTTTGACCACTAGTTTTGAATCCCCAAGGGCTTTTAGGTTCTTCACCTTCTTCTTTAGTGTGAACTAGATGCCATGCACTAATGCTTTGTACTCAACCACATTGTTTGTGAAAGAAACTTATAGTCATAAGTATTCCAAATATGACCTCCCCCTTGGGTTGATAAGCTTAATCCCAACACCACATCTAGTTTTTTATTTGGATCCATCGAACTTCAGGGTCCATATGTGATCTTCAACTGTGTGTAATGGAATTTGAAATGTGGGTCCACTTCTTTATTGTCTTATTCAATTCTTGGCATGGACACACTTTTCTATTCAACTATTAATGACAATCTAGTTTGATACTTTGTAGTAGATATAATTACTTAATTATTCATAATGGCAACATGTGTAGCCTTTAAGCCATTAGCCTCCTTGTTACCACATGAATAGTCACATTACACATTATCATCTACCAAAGTATTAGGGTGAAATGAGAGCATCTCAGATGCACTAAGGAAATCTTCCTCATCTAGTTGATCCAATCCTTCAAATTATGGCTTAGATGTTTGAAGCCTTGAAAAATGTTAAAAACAATGAATCCCTTGAATCATCACCATTAATGCACACATTTTTTGCTAATAACCTCTTATCCAAGTTGAATCTGACATTTTCACACTAACAATTAGCACATTTGAAGTAAAAATTAACAAACATAATGATTCAATCACAATGGTGTGTGAGAGTGAGGAAAGTGAAATATGGAATGGGCTAATGAAAATAAAGTTTTAACAAGTGAATGAGTGTTTGAGTGAGTTAGAGTAACATTTAGGTTTAGGTTTAGGTTTGTGTCTTTATTTTTTATTTTTCATATTGTGTTTTTTAAAATTATAATTTCTAGGGAAAAACTCACTTGTTGAGTTTAAGAATAGGACTCACAACTTTGAAGGTTTTTAATGTATGGAGGAGTGCAAATCAGTTTTGATTTAATCTTAAATTTAAGCTATGTATCAACCAATATGTCCTAGAATCACTAGATGTTAAACTAGTTGTGTTGTAAGTTAGATTATTGACCAAAAACTATATTCAATAATTTCAAACTTGAAAAGATATGTTTTTTGGTCTAAATTATTACATACCTACGATAAAATCAAAACTTAAATATGCAAAAAAAATATCAATTTGATTCAATGCACCATACTATCTTTCTGTGTAACTTTATTAAGTAAATAAAACTAATTTAAACTTATTGCAATGAAACTTGCAATGCAAGTAAAATCTAAAAGTAAAAATATTAATATAAAACTCATAGACTATTAAATGAATTGAAAATATACTAAAAATATTAATTTAACTCACTGTAAGATTTGGATATCATGAAATAAGTCTCTTCAATAGTAAAGTCAAACATGCAACCAAAAAATATCCTAGTCAACTTTAGCACCCCAACTGAGCTAAATATAAAAAATAAGACCAAAATAACTTTATTATTATTTATCCTAACATAGAAAGTGTGTCCCGCCTCTTTGGGGATGAATGGATTATGATTATACTCAACTAAGTATAATTTTAGTGAACTACAATTAACTAGCAGTTTCATCTATTTTTTTAAAAATCCCCAGAAAGTGTCCAAAATGACCAAACAACTAATTTATGATATAAACAAATTGAATAACATTTCTAAACACCTAAAAAACCTAAAATAAATTAAGTTTAAAAATATAAATCAAGTGCCTATATTGGCATCATACTCAACAAACTCTCACTAGACTTTGTGATTCTTAGAAAAACTTTGTGATTCCTCAACAAGTACAACTCAAAACTTGAATAGAGTCTCATAACTATGGTAGAGACCACAAACTTGGGGGAGAGAGTGAATGTTATGATGGTCGTGTAGAAGCTATCTATTACCTAAATGACTCTATTTTATTTATATTTTTCAGAGGAGCCGAAAAAGACATGTTTAGTATAAGATGTCAAGGTCACTAATAGTGTTAGTTCATAGGCAGAGATGGGAGTCAACCTTTGGGACACAATGGAGGTAAGAAAATGAGGAAGATAATGTGATCCTTGATGGTTGATAGGGAAATGAGAGAATCTATGAGGAGCACATGCATTTAAGGATGATAATGTATTGGTTTTATTTTATCACTATATTTCCTAGAGTTATTAATAGTCGTGTTATAAGATATAATAGTGATGTAGAGATAGATTGATTTTTTATATACAGTCACTATATTTCATAAAGTTATAGATAGTCATGCTATAATATAGAATAATGGTATATAGATAGATTTATTTTTAATATACGGATGCCTAATATTTAATTTTTATGGGGTTTTCAGAGGCAATGACAACATAATGATCTTTTATCAAGGCCACAAATAATGAGATACTAGATACCATGCTTCCTCAACACAACATGGCGACGATGGTAAATCCAATGGTGTCATCTAATGAAGATCATGTTATAATTTTTAGGCCCACTAGAGAAGTTTCACAAGTGTTATGAGGGTGAGGACTAGACTCAGGGGCTTGTCAAGTGACATAATAGGCCTTGTCAAGGGAATAAACTAACCACACTACTGCACTGGGACGCATGGAGACAAAGTTTATCTTACATCACAGGTTTGAAAGTTATAAATATGGTTGGCCATGATAGAGGAAGAGGCCCGAGAATTGAATTCAAGAGAAATCCTTGGCTCAAACCCTTAGAGAGGCTAGGGATGTTGCATCATAGCAAGGTATATCCCCTCATTCGCATAGGGATAAATAAAGTGCATGTCCTGATATATATGTATTATGACTATGATGTGGAAAACATATATATATAATGATTATGGTGTGGAAAAATTTTGATGTATATATACACGTGTATATTGTAATTGATGTTGATGTTAAAGTAGATACAACATTATAGCATGTTTTATATTGTTTCTCTAGTATAATTTATTTTTTGGCACTCCAATGGACCTCATGATCTATTATGAGGACAACTATGGAGTTTCTTAGTATAAGTTTTTATTCAATTTAATGGTTTTTCTCAACACATACTTGCTTAGGTGTCTTTTTAAGTCATTGTGAAAGATAATCCGACATTCATGAGGAAGTGAGGACATATTTATCATTCACATATATAATGTACCTTCCTAAATCTTTTATGATCAATGATGTTAATGTTAATATGTTAATCTTTCAACTGTTAAGCAACTATTTCTTTATAGCTCATGTTTGATTTTATTACTGCATATAAGTAATTTCTTCATGCACTTGACTCTATCCAGTAGATCTTCAATCGTGGCCCACTCTGACATGGTATCAGAGATTTTTTAGTATATGAATACCATTATTTATTTTATGAAATCTTGATTTTTATCTTTCATATCACATATCTACTATTCGTTGACCTAACATATTGTAGATTCACCATTTCCCATATTTTGCTCTTTTTATGGGTCTTATGTTGATTCAAATTTAGAAGAAGAACAAGAGAAAGGTGTCTCCTACTAGTCATATTTCATCTAGTAAGTTTTCATGTAAAATGGCTTGTGCCATCATATTTAGGTGTCAAAACCTTAGGATCAGTTGTAAATATGACCTAATTTTATGACAGTCAATTTTTACCATTTTTTTAGGGTTTTAGGGCTTCTTCGGTGATTTCATGTAAATTCAAACAATATGTAATCTTCAAGGGAAAATACTTTCTAGGTTTTTAGAGATCCTTAGTGGGTCTTTGGTATATTTTCAAGAGATAGACAAGATCTAGTGTTTTTAATAAAATCAAAGTTTTTTTACTTGTGTGACCTGTAGGAAAATCTAACTTTCTCAACACTACAGTCACTGTCAACATCTCTAACACCTGCAAGGATGCCTCCTACCTCTGATGCTACAAACCTTAATGGCTATAAATGTACATTGCATCCCAACATTATAAATTTGGACTATAGGAGCAATAAAGTTTCTTGGCATCAGTATTTCAGATTGTAGGAGCAATCGTTAACCCCTACATCAAGATTCCAAACTATAGGATCAGTTGGAAACCCTAACACCTATAGGGAGGGGATATAACCCTAACACTTTTCTCCACTATCAAAAGTGTCGACCATCCTAGAATCAAAACTTTTGCCACTACAAGAAGGCATTGTAACCCCAATGGTTTTCTCTGACAACTCTTGTGGACCTCCAAAACTTTGATGTCAGATTGCAGGAGCAATTAGAAACCATGACAACTATGATGGGACCCCTAAACTCTGATGATGGCCATCAGAATGTCAAATTTAATTTTTTAAGGTGTTTATTTTCAAAAGGGGTTTTTTTTTAATGATGTCACTCGCCCATCAATCCAAGTGAGGGGGGAGAGCACCCAAAATAGGTCCTAGCCCCTGGTCATATGGGAGTTAAGCCCTTGGTCACATCCAACCCAAAATTACTTAATTTTTGCTCTAAGGGGGCATAAATTTTTATTTGTGGGGAAGTTGAATTTAAAAAAATTTCACACCAAAATTTTTTTAACTCAAAAAAATTTAAATTTATGCAAATTCGAGATCATTTTTTATGAGCAAGAAACATTGAAACTTCCAGTTGATAGCTTCGTTTTAGGCACCATATTTTTTGAAAGTGCAATTTTTTTTAGTTATATGCATTGGTGGTATTCTAGTTCCTTTTTAACTTGAACTTATACAAATTTAGGGGGGTTACATATCATCGTCTTTCAATACACACAATTTAACACATACTTCCTTTCTACACCATGGATCTAACTTCAGTTCCAATTCTTACAACACTCAATTATCATGATTAGAAATTCAAATTATAAACCTCTTGAGGATCAAAGGCTTAAATTGAATTGTGATGGGTACAAAAATAGAATTGACACCTGAAGTAGATAAGGTGATGTAGTAAAATAAAAGTGATGAAGCCTATAGTATTCTATGTCTATCTATGTCTCCCAACTTATTCTTTCATATCGAATCTACAACAACTCCAAATCAAGGGTGACCTTATTGGAAAAACTCTTTGAAAAGTAGAATGTTGTGAAGGGTCATGAGTTGGAGAATGAACTCATCAATTTGAGTCCAGGTGATTTTGATGTGATATAAGACTTCTTCATAAAGTTAAAATCACTCATGTTACAATTGAAACTATGTGACATTGACAAAGAGCATGATCAATTGATTCTTTCCATCCTTGCTAAATTAGGTTCTGACTATTATGTCTTTGTTTCTACCTTTGATGCCACCAAACATGTCATTGGAGCTACATTGACCATGTCATCCTTGGATGACTTTGTCATTGACTTGATTCATGAATAAGACAAACTCATTCAAATAGGTACATTGAAGTCATTTAAATCACGTCGTAATTAACAAATAAAAGGATTCTAGTAGCAAGGAGAGTAATTAAAGGGTCATATATTTGATGCTAAATCAAAAGCATTAAAATATTCTTCCTCTTTAAATGGAAAATCCAAGAAATAATGACTCACATGTAGATCTTGTAATAAATATGGACATGATGAATCCAAATGTATGAAGAAGTAGATTGACCAATTCCTAAAAATAATCAAAAAACACAATATTAGTGTCCCTTATTCTTCCAATTGAAATTCATCAGCACAAGAGTCTTTTAAGGCTAAATATAGTAAGAAGGGTAAAGATAAGGGCAAAGCACTTGTTGAAGTTATGTCCCAACCTTCCACATGGGTTACTGATTCTGGTGCATCACACCACATAGCTTCATCATAGGAGATGTTCTCATCCTTGGAGCATTATTTTATGCCTTCCATTTTTTTGGGTGACAATACTTACACTAATGTTAGTGGGAGTGGATCTGTTGAAGTGAATGATGGGATATTTCATGATGTTTTATGGGTTCCCTTTTTATCCACCAATCTCTTATCTATTTATCAAATCACTCACATCGATTTAGGCATTAGAGTTGAGTTCACAACTAATTAAGTGGTCATTAGGGATGTATATAGTGACTCCATTATTATATTTGGAAAAGTAGATCACTAATCATAATTGTAAACTTTGTCACATTTTTCACCTGATCAACCATTTGCTACACTACTCACTCATTTAGATGGGGTGAGTAAATTATGGCATGATCGATTCATCCATCTCAACTATCGCTATTTGGAACAACTAAATTATCATGACATGGTTCAAGGTTTCCACAAGTCAAGTTTTCTAATGGGTTTTTCCAATATTACATACTTGGTAAGCATCCTAAGGAGAAGTATGACAAGGAAAAATCATGGAGAGCTGAACAGATATTAAAAATTGTCCATAGAGACATTACTAGTTCATTTCCAAAACCTTCATTCAATAAGACTAAATACATGTTTACTTTAATTGATGACTATTCGAGGTATACTTGGGTGTACTTTCTTAAGTATAAATCGAGGTCTTTGATCATTTTCAAGACTTCAAGGTGCTTGTATAAATAGTTAGGTAAATCCATCAATATTTTATGCACCGATAATGGTAGTGAGTATGTTAGTAACCAATTTGAGAAATTTTATACATTAGATGGGATTGAACTACAACATATAGCTCCATATAGTCCTTAGTAGAATGGTTTTGTAGAGTGCAAGAATAGGTCCTTGAAGGAAATGGCCAATTGAATGCTACGCTTAAAATATTTTAAACTTAGTATTGGGTTGATGCCATCAACTATACTTTTTATATTTAGGGTTGAGTTCCTCACAAAGCATTGAAGGGAGACATTCCATTTCAAGCTTAGAGCATTCAAAAACAATCATTAAATCACTTTCAAGTGTTTAGATCTCCTGCTATGGCTCACATTCCAAAGAAGAAACATAAGAAAATGGAATCATAGAGTTAGCCTTACATAATTATTGGATATCCTAAGGGTGTTAAGGTATATAGGCTTATCCATCCCACCACTCATGATTTGTTCATTAAGAGGAGTGTTCATTTTCATGAGGGTCCTTTGGACTCCACACTTAACACCTCTCCCCCTTAGATGCACTAAGATTTGATGATAATTCTGACAATTCAGATTTTTTTAAGTGTTTTCTTGATGATCCATATTGTTATTCTAGTATTGATTATGAGAGTATTGATGAGGATTACCCTCCTCCTAGGATATGTTTAGAGGATGAAGAATCTCCTCCTGACTCTCTAAGTATTAGTCCTCTTTGGGATAAACAAACACTACAAAGTGTTGGCCAATGGGTTGGAGATCCATTAGACATCAGGTGAACTCGTTCAAAATTCCAGGATGACCCACATGTTTTCATTATATTTATTTCTAATCCATAATTATTTTATGAGGTATCAAGCACTCCTGAGTGGGATACTATTATGGAAGAGGAATATAGTTCCTTACAGAGGAACAACACTTTGGATTTATTCTCACTTTCTAAGGAAAGAAAACTTGTTTGATGTAGGTGGATCTATCGAAATAAATTTTTAGCAGATGGGTTCGTAAACAAGTTCAAAACACGTTTGGTAAAAAAAGGTTTTTCTCAAGTGCCTAGCATTAACTATACCGATATGTTCACCCCAGTTGCCAAAATGAACTCAATCTGACTCACTTTTAATATTGTTACAACACATCGTTGGGATGTTCATCAAATGGATGTGAAGAGTGCCTTTCTTCATAGTGACCTTAAAGAGAAAATATACATGGATCAACCATAAATATTTGTAGAAAATTCACCCTTAGTTTGGAAACTTTAAAAATCTATGTATGGCCTCAAACAAGCTCCTTGATGATAGACTCTTTTCTTATTTCAGTTGGGTTCACCGAATGCCCTTCTAATCTAAATATCTATATTTTATAGTAGGATGGTTCATTGTTGATTCTAGTTATCTACATGGATGACCTATTGATCATAGGAAGTTATTCACCACCATCACAGTAATGAAAAATACTAAGAATAATGACTAACTTGAGCTTATTGCATTACTTCCTTAGGATTGAAATTTCTCAGTCTAACTCTGAGATCACTATTACATAATCTAAATATGCTCTTGATATACTTACATAGTTTAACATGGTTGAGTATAATCCAACTCTGACTATTTTCTATCTGGTCTTAAGCTTGACGTTAATTATCCATATCCTTTAGTTGATGTTATCTCATATCGACAACTCATTGGTAGTCTTATTTATCGTACGCACACTACACCTGACATTTCATATGTAGTGGGCATGGTCTCCAGATTTATCTAGGAACCATGTGAGCTATATTGGAAAATAACTAAATAGATTCTCCACTAAATTCAGGGTATTTATAGTTTTGAGATTCACTATGGAGTGGGCATCAACATCAACTTAATTGGTTATATATATATATATATATATATATATATATATATATATTGGGCTGATAATACTTAGAATCATAAATCTACATCAAGATAAAGTTTCTCTCTCAATTCAGGTCCAACTAGTTGGTCAAGCAATAATTAGAATGTTATTGCTTTATCTTATACATAAAAGCTATTAATGTTGAATTTGAGGCTATTTAGCTTCAAGGGATTCTCATTGAGTTTGGCATCTAGTTTCAATGACCAACAGTCATATTTTATGACAACCAAAGTGTTAGGAATGAGAAAGCATTCTAAGAACCCATGAATCTGAAGAATTTGTAATAAAAATAGCGTAAAAAGGTTGTAAATATGATATACAAAAAAAAGGCAAAACATATATTATTTAAAAAAGAATGCAAGTATAAAGAAGAACCCTTGCATAAGTAGGCAAGGCAAAACAAGAAACTAGCCTGATTAACCAATGTGAGATAAATCCTCACATAAGAAAAAATTATGAAAAAGATGAAAATCCTAGCTAGAACCTAGTAAGCATGAGAAATACATACTCTAACACCCCTCCCAAGTAAAGATAGGGGCTAACAATAGCCAAAAAAGATATAGTGGCATATCTACAGTATAAGTCCTGACAATTAGGCTCAATAAGGTACTCGTGTATAACATATATCCATGAAATGAAGAATGAATATGTCCTCATGAACACGCCCCCCCCCCCAAAGACAACTTATGAAACCCCAAGTATGCCACATAATTTAAAGAAATAAGGTGATGCAAAAAGATTCATGAAGATGTTGGCAACCTGCTACCAAGTCAAAATGTACTCCAAGTTAACTCCATCCTGAATGTGCTGATGAATGAAATGCATATGTATCTCAATGTGTTTGGTCTGCTAGTGCTCGATTAGATTGTAGGATATGTGAATTGCACTCCAGTTATCACATTAAATTATAATAGGTGAATCATGTGTGAATCCAAACTCCATCTATAACTGACGAAACTAAAAACCTTACTGACTCATTGTAACTATTTCCCTTTACTCAAATTCTATTTATTGGAGTATGTATTTCTCATGTTTGCTAAGCTCTATCTATAATTTTTTTTTTTCTTAGTATTGTGTTATGTGACTATTTATCCTACATTGGCTAGTTAGGCTAGTTTCTTGTCTTGGCATGCCTACTTATACATGGGTTCTCCTTTGTACTTACATGTTTTTATAAATTATATATGATTTGTCTTTTACTTGCATATCATATTTGTAGCCTTTTTGTGATGTTATTGTTGTGAATTCTTCAAATTCATGGGTACTTAGAATGCTTTCTCATTCTTAACATGGTACTAGAGCCTTGAAGGATTTAAACCATATATTTATCTATTATAAGCTTTTTTTTTAGATAATTCTTTATCAGGTATGGTGCATTGTTGTAAATGATTGCATTGAAAAAAATTAGATCTTGCACCTTCTTTATTATCAGTTGTACCAGCTTCATTGGAAGCATAGATCTGAGCATTGCACATTTCCCTTGTGACTGCATTTTTTGCCCAAGTTGTCAAATCTACATTGGAATCTTTATTGCCAGATCTACATTATTGGAGTCTTTGTTTTCCAAATCTACATCATTTTTATTTAGAATTGCATATCATCATTGGCCTCATTATTATTGGCGTCACTTGCCTATCTGGTGCATTGAAGATCTGAGTGGAGAAAGGATTCATCATTGGAAGTTTTTGCAAGTGGTGCTAGTTTTCTTAGGAGTGCATTGTAATTGAGAGAATTTAAACTATGTCATTATCTTTTTTTCTAGTCTACATTATCTTTTTTTGACCAATCTGGAGTGCTAGAGGGAGATCTTTATTGTAGGGGTCTGTGTTGGCATTGGAGCATAGTCTTATTTTGATGCATTGAACTATGCAATATCAGCATGGAGGAGAGAAGAGGAAAGGCATGGAGATATAAACTTGAATAGAGAGTTGTAGAGAGATTCCCATCTTGACGTTGGAGCATCTATTGGTGCATCCATCCTCCCAACCATCCTCCTAGTCATCCTCCTAGCTTGTTGCCATTGCAGGGTTTCAACAAGCATCTATGGTCAAAGCATTTGTTTCCTCAAGGTGACAACTTATCTACTATGATTTATTCCTAAGCTAAGTTATAAAAATAGATAAAACTCCTTTTTTGTACACTTCAAGTATTTTAGAGCAAGTTATTTTAATTATTCTTTCTAAATAGTTGTATTCTTTTTGCCTTAAGTGTATGTTCCTTTGATTATAAGCTCATAGGGGTCACAAGCAAGATGGCTTTTCATTTTTTTTTTGATTTTGTTATGTTTATGGTTGAATTCTTGTTTCAATGAGTGGTTAAAGGTTAGGTACATTTCCAATTCGGTCACATAAATCAGCTTGTAGTGTAAATTTTATTATTTTTGATCAATCTATGGGAATTCATAAACCCTATATATTTTAAACCGTGACTTGAAATTGAGTTCAATTTTTTAAAAAGTGTGGTTTTAAATTCTCTATCAATTGGTTTCATCAATTTGTAAAAATGCACTGCTTTTATAAAGTGCCAAATTTTAGGGGGTCTTAATACAAATCTTTTGGAGGGTTTATCTCGGTGCTAAATTATTCACCCTTTTGCATTCATTTTGTTCTTTGATGATTCCTTAGCATGGCTTCTACTTCTAGTTTAGATCAATGTAAGCCTTTGACTACACATATTACCATACATGGAGATATAGAGTAGAAACAATCATCAAACGTAAAGGATTATGGTCCTTAATGAATGAAACTCAACCACAATTTACAAGAGAATATGAAAAAATTTATCACCAATATAAATTTGATGAGTTTATGGGTTTGATATGGACATATGTAAGTGATAGTTTGTTGTTTTATTTGGATGGATGTGATACTCCATTTAAAATGTGGGATAAATTTAAGGGTTTATTTGGAAAAGTAGATCATATGAGAGCCATGCAACTTGAAGTGCAGCTTATTTCACTCAATCTTGCAGATTTTATTTCTATTGTAGATTATTTCACTAAGTTTAAGCACTTGTTGACACAATTGAATGGGAGTGGATGAAATAAAAAAAATGAAAAGTATGTCTACTTAATTATGTCCAAGTTGAAGGTTCAATTCTAAATCTTTTCTTATACCTTTTTCTCTAGCATAGATGTCTTTAGTTTTACATTCACAATACCTGATTTAGAGTTGTTTTATGGAAGACTTACTAGAGAGGAATCTAAATTGTCTCACATGGAGTCATCTACCTCTTTAAAAACATTAGTAACATCACATCCTAAGAGAAATGTAAAATCAAAGAGTAAGTCCAAGAACACTCCTCCATCTCAAAGTTCCCCTAAGCCCAACAACAACACATCTAAACCCAAATCATCTTCCAAATCTAAGAATAAGTCTAGCCTTTCATGCTCCTATTTTGAGGGGACTAGTCATGAAGAATCTAGGTATTTTAAGAGAATACAGGCCCTAGAGGATATAGTTAGAAAACACAAGATTTCTATCTCCAGTCCATCTCCATCCCATGAGCATGGCAAAGCACTTATTGTTTTTGGGAGATCTCAGTTACCTATTTCAAATAGTTGGATTATATATTTTGGTGCTTCTCACCACATGAATTCTTCTAAGGAGCCATTTATATCTCTTAATTTGAGTTTTACTTCTAACATCGAGGTTGGAGATTCTTAATTTATTTTTATTAAGGGAAATGGTGACATACAACTTGATGGTGGACACATCAATTATGCATTATATTTTCCTAACATCACCACCAATCTACTTTTAGTTTATCGGATTTGTCATTCTGGTCAAGAAAAGATAGTGACTTTCACACCATAAAGGGCTAAAGTTTGAGTTTTGTTAGAGCTTCATACACTTATTTCATAGGGTGTTATTGATCATAGTTCTCAACTCTATTACTTTAAGGGTTTTGATAATACTCCTCTAGGGATGTGTTTTGTTTCTTATGTAGATTCTAAGACTAAGCTTTGACATGAGATATTTACACATCTCAATTGCATATATTTGAAGGAGTTGAGCACTCATGGTATGGTAAATGGTCTTTCTACAATTTCATGTCTTGATGGAGTTTGCCCTGGTTATGCATTAGGGAAACAATACTGAGATCTATTTTCTAAGGGTATGTCTAAGAGAACTTCTTCACCACTTGAGCTTGTGCATAATAATTTGACAGTCCTTCCTAATCTTTTCAACAAAGTTAAGTATGTAGTTACTTTTATTGATAATTTCTCAAGGTGTACTTGGGTTTATTTTCTCAAGTACAAGAGTGATGTCTTTTCTCACTTCAAAGTCTTTAAGGCTTTGGTCGAGAAACATTCTTCTAGTTGCATCAAGAAGATTCATACTGATAATGGTGGGGGAGTACTTTAGTTAAGAGTTTTCTAATTTTTTGGCAGGTCATGGTATTGTTCACTAGCATTCTATTCCACATACTCAAAAATAAAATGGCTTTGTAGAATGGAAGAACTAAACTTTGAAGGAGATGGCTAACTGCATGATGCCTTCATGGGATTTACCTCATATTTATTAGGTGAAAGAGTTAGTTGTGCAAACTACAATTAGAACTGCACACCTCACAGAGCACTTGAGCATTTGACTTTAGAGGAAACTTGGTCTAAAACCAATATTGATGTCTCTTCTTTTAGAATCTTTGGGAGCCATGCTTGGGTGTTTGTACCAAAGAAAAAAAGGAAAGAATTGGATAAGAAGAGCAAACCCTTGATCTTTTAAGGGTATTGTGAGGACATGAGATCTTATCACCTTTTAGATCATGGTACACATGATGTTCTTTTTCGAACACATGTATATATTGTTAAAAATTTCACTTCTCATAACCCTTCATCTTCTTCCATGTCTTCTTCTTCTTTTGTTTATTCTTCACCTCCTTTTGAGGATTCATTCTTTAAAGAGCCAATTCAGGAAGACCTTGAGGAGGTTATGGATGTTGAGGATCCTATTCCCACTGATGTTGTTACTATGCCATTGTGGTCTCGTATTACAATTTTTGAGGTTACACCTTTTATACAGGATCTTCCACCCACTAGACATCACTATGCACATTCTATAGGTATTATACTTTTGTGTCAGGAATTATTTGGGGATCCACAATATTTTTCATAGGCTCATGGGATACAAGAGTGGGATAATGCGATGACAAATGAGTATTCTTATTTGATGAAGAATCATACTTGGAATTTGGTATCTCTTCCTAAGGGAAGAAAGTTGGTTAGGTGCGAGTGGGTATGTCACACCAAGTATGCAGTTGATGGGTCCATTGACAAGTATAAGGCACATCTTGTTGCAAAGGGTTTATTGCAGATCGAAGGTATTGAATACTCTGAGACTTTTGCTCCCATTTCCAAAATGGATTATTTTCACCTTGTACTTTCTCTTGTTGCATCACAGGGTTAGCCAGTGTATCAAATGGACATTAAGAGTGCCTTCTTGCATGGATATTTATCGGAGAAAATATATATGATCTGCTTCTCATAAGCAGCTCCTCTTCTCATATTCAAGTTATTCATCAAGCACTTTCAATTTAATTTGATATGAGAGATCTCAATCTTTTGCACTTCTTCCTTGGTTTTCAAATTTCATAATCAAATTTAGGTATTCAATTGAGTCATCATAAGTAAAATCTTGATCTTATTCAATATTTTGGCATCGCTGATTGCAAGCTAAGTCCTTCTCCTTTTCAGTTTGGAGTCACTCTCACTTCTACCTACACTATTAATCACAATCTAGATCTATAAGAATTTGGTTCTTCATCAAAGCACCAAGCACATTAAGATTCACATGTATTTCATTTAGGAGCTCATCTATGAGCAAGTTATTTAACTTTGTTACATCTAGTGAATGGAGCAAATTATAGATATATTCAATAAACCCTTCATTAGGAGCAAGTATCTTCATTTGTGAGCTCTTCTTAGGGTAAGGGCAGCTTTGACATCATCCTTTTGAGGGCATTTTATTGTTCTTAGATACCTCATCAAGGCTTTGTTTTGGGACCCAATTCTACTACCCACCTAAGATACACTTAAGCGAGGGTGTTAGTATAAATTTTTATTTTATTTAATGGTTTTTATCTACACATGTTTAGTTAGTTTTCTTAGATGTCAGTTAAGGTAATTATGAAAGATAATCCCACATTCATGAAGAAGTGAGGACATGTTTATCTTTCACATGTATAATGTACCTTTATAAAGGTTTTATGGCTAATGATGTTAATGTTAATATTGTAATCTTTTTATTGTTGAGCAATTACTTTTTTTGGCTCATGTTTAATTTCATTACTACATACAGGTAATTTCTTCATACAGTTGACTCTATCTAGGAGATCCTCAATTGTGGCCCACTTTAACAGAGTTTAAACTTCAACTAGGATATGGGGTGTACCAATTATTTGATCACATCTTTTGGTGATTTGGACTTTTGATATTTATTTTATATTTAGAATTTTGATTTTGATTTTTTTTTCTGTAATTATATTATGGCTTTTAAAGTTTTTAGGTTTTTCAATTTATCTCCTCCATACGAATTTAGAAGACCAACAATATGTGCTTAAGATGGATAACACAAAAGAGTTTACACCTATCCGCGAAGAACCTAGAAACCAAGATGCTTGTATACTTATAGACCTTCACTTTAGAAGAGAGTGTGATCTTATCTCCGACCCAACTATGTCTCAAGTGAAAGATAGGAAAGGGAGAGATAAGGAACATGAGAGGTCATTAATGTAAGATGATACAATGAGGATATGTTAATAGCTATCCATGAGAGGGGAGGTTTTGTTTCATAAAATACTAGGACAAAAGGGATTTTGAAGTAAATATGAATGTGCATCAAATTTCATATTAAGTATATGAGAATGGAGATAAACCCATGAGGGGAGATAAGATATACAAAGAGGAGTAGTAATGTGACTAGATAGATTAAATGAACCTACATTTGGTCTAACACAAGCAATGATATAGGTAAAACCCAAGATGGAAAATATATAAATGAGAGATAAACCTAGGTGGAGAGAGCATGAAAAAGATAAATTTTGAAAGGATCACAAGGGACATGTTGTGAAAGGATCACAAAAGACACAATGGCTCAATAAACCTAAGATGGGAAAGATACTCAAAAAGAAAAATTACCAAAAGATCACAAAGGATGCAATAGCCAAAAAATCCCAAGAGAGAAAATATACTAAGAAGGAATATTTACCAAAGAATCATAAAATGCGTAATGGTTGAATATAGAGTGAGAAATTACCAATGCTAAAGATGATATAATATCCAAAATATGATAAGATATGAGATAAAATATATGATACAAAATATGTCTACTCACAAATGTTTTAGAATATCATTTCACACATCACAACAACATCATAGGTCTCATGCTACAACTAATAACATGCCTTATTCCTGGTCTCTTCCACTCTTTATGATATTTTTGCAAGGATGACCTTGTAGATGGAGTCAATAGAGAAAGTAGGCATGGTAGAATTAGGAGGATATTGATCCTCTAATTATGAATAAGATATACATATAATCAATTCTTTCATCTAAAGAGGGTGTTCTAGATATGGGGAATATTGCTCCTTTGTCCTCTAAAAATGTGGTGAATTCTTTGGGGGGGTATATTCTATATACTATTAAAGCTAGGGATATGTTTTTGAGATGTTTGACACTCATTTATGGAGTGAGAATATAACTCATTACAAATATAATAGTGTTCCCTTTTCTTTAGGATGTATGTGATCTTCCTTTGATGATTAACTATTTATTTGAGGAGATGAAGGTGGTGATTGAGTATGAAGCATCTACAAAAAAATTGATATGCTCAACAATCGTTCATAAAGTAAGAAGTGGTATCATGAGAGTTACAAAAATGCCTTGGTGGGGAGGCAAGTGTGGTTGTCAACTATCCATCATAAGGGCTTATGCTTGTGACTTTTTGTTCTAAATTTTTTTGTGCTCGACAGTTCTGACCTAGATTCCCATAGGGCTATGTGATGTGCAATATTGAGTCAGATGATGACATCCCACATCCTACATTAAATGCTTCAGTTTCAGTGGGTTTGGTGCCAACACTAATGTCTCATAAGGAATAAGAGACTCCATAGCAGTGGTCATGACCTAAAGGACTAAATAGGTGTTAATAATGTTAGATGCACCACTAGGAATATCATAAGGAAATAAGTTATCATCATGTATGTGAAAGCAATAAAGAGTAATCATGTTAATACTAAAGTTGAAATATGTTTGTTCATGTGATTGTTAAATGGAGATTTGGTAACATAAGATTTATGTATGCTTTGCTTAGACATAGCAAAACAAAAAGGATCATCAAACATATAACCATCATCATAATTGAGAATGGTGAAATCCATAGAGGGATTTGACCACGATGTCAATGGGAAAAGAAGTATTAATGAGAAATTATTTTACAAATTTTTCAATTGTTAGGATTTTGACAACTGCCATCTTATGAGAACAAGGTCTCAAGGTAGTAGGCAACTGAGCAATGATGTGAGGGGGAAGATTAGAAATTTTAATTTTTAAGTTGACTACATCATGTTCATTATCATTGAAATCAAAAAGGTTTTGAAGGATGCTTCCCATGAGCTCAAGGTGGCCACTATAACCTCACAATGAATTAATAGGATATTTGAAGCAATAATACTCACAAAAGGAGTTACTTGAAAACTCTTCAATAGTGGGTATTTTGAAAACACCAAATTTTTGAATTTCTTAAAACTGTAAGGATTGGTATCACCTTAACCTTGTAGATAACTCCTAAGCCTGGAAACTTGATGCATTGACACGCAAAAGAATCTATGGCCCCCATTTAGTGAGTTCAAGGGTGGCCAAGCAAGGTTTTATAAGAAATGGGAAGGTTAAATATCATAAACTTCACCTTAATTGTTTGAATAGATACTATGATAGAAATCCAAATGCACCCCGTGGGAGGCATTTATCTTCAGTCATATCCTTAGCACATGTTATAGGTTATCTTAAAGTTTCTTATTGGGTATCCAAGAGATTTGATAAAGTCTAAATAGGTGACACAAAATACATGAACCTTCATCAATGAAGGCTCTCTTGACTTATACATCACCAATTCAAACTCCAATGAAAATAGGGAGGTTCATCAACATGAAATAGGATTTTGTCAAAAATAATTGATTGAATTGGAAAATTGAGGGATGCAACTTAGTCAATGGTTTGATTGATTTGGATAAATAACTCTTTTCATTATTGTATGATACTCTCATTAGAACCGTGCATGTTAGCTTCTAGTCTAATAGGGGTGGTTGATAAATATTCATATTGAAGAGGGTTTGCACTAAAATATTTTTATGTTTAGGGTACGTACGCATAAGTTCAAGGAAATGAATTTAGCTAGGGAGATCATAGTTTTATTTAATAGGATCTCATTCATCAAGGATATATTGTAATAATTGTAACAAAGAAATAGATTGTTGGATGATATCAGATTTTCCCTCAAGAGGGGTTGAATCTAAATTATTCTTTTTTCTATTTTTTTCAATTTCATTGGGTAACAAATAAACTAATACAACATCATTAGCTTAGCTAATGATCTTAGCATAGACTCAGACAACATCATCTACTTGGATGATGAGATTAGAGAAAACTCTGACAACACCATCAACCTAGTTGATGACATTCAAGATGTAAAATCAAAATTTTTAACATCATCAATCTGGACGATGATGTCAAAGATGTTTGAGCTTTTTAATTCCACTGTTTCTAGGGGTGACATAAATATGACCTATAGGACAAGCCTAAATGTTTGTTTAGGTTTTGTAAGTGGTTGTAGAATGGTGTTGAGTGTTAGGTTGATAGTCAACACAAGATATAATGAGCTTTATACCATTTATTTGAACTAGGATTTTTTCATGGTTTGAATAATTAGGATTAACTGTAGTTTTTCTACATTAACAGTTGGAGCTAAATTTTGAGGATTTGGAGGTGGGGGAATCTTGGAGCTATTTTGAGATTTATTGTTCTTTTATGTGGAGTGATCTGGGAGAGGATTTAATTAGATTTGAAGGTGATTATTATTTTGATGAAGTGTGTCATGCTTAGTATAATTTTCATGATGTTCTAACATTTTTAGGAAAGCTTGATAGTGTTCTCTTACCATAGTATCATGGTCAAAGTTGTTTCCAAGTAATATTTTATATGTTAGAGTGCAAAGTGAATGAAAATTGTCATGTGAATGTTAACATGAAACCAATAAAACTTTTGGGTATCATGACATTGAGGTTTTAGACATGAAAAAATGGCATCTTTGCGTTGAGGCCTAGGAAGTCTTCTTATAAGCTCATCGGCGATTAGATGTTGTTGATTATTATTATCAAAATTTGAGGAGCATTGGGCATGATTTCATTTATATTTCTCTTAGGATCAAATATGTGATCATAAATATTGGTAACACCATCATCAATAGTGTGCTTGTTTTCGTTTCGTCATATAAGCTTTCAGGTATTTTGTTTCGGTTAAGGAATCTCAAATTGTCTCATGAGATGATCGTGTCTTTTAACCTCATCGAAGGATTCTTCTAATGTCCTAAAAGAGGAGCTAGCTTTGTATTGCAACTTCAGTTCTAAGACAATTTTAATATGTTAAATATACTTTATATTGTTAATATGCTCCAACGCTTGATGAAATCATGGGTCAGATCATGATTGGATTAATTGTAATTGATGAAGTTACCCATGTTATCTCTAATTAAGTCATGGCATTGAAATTATTACACCAATAAATTAACTAATCCATCTAATTTTGTGATAAATCTAGTCTTCTATTGATTGTGTCATTCTAAAGTATCACTCGTAAGGGTTTTGCCTAGAAATTTTGTAGTTGCATAGGTGTTGAGCTTAATCCAATCTTCATAAAGGTTACCAAAGCCCTTAAGATGCAAAGAAGTATAGGTAAACCCATCATAGGTAATGGTTGGGGTGACTCCCCTGATTTCCATGGCTACAATAAGAGGCATTAAGGGATTATTTTGGAAATGTTTAATAGCCATATTGTGAATGGTTGGCTATAGGATTAGGTTCTTGTTGGCTATTCTAGCCACTTGGGTACCTAGATCATTTGCTCACTTTGAGAGGGTAATTTTTTACAAATAATTAGTTGAGTATATTCTTCATTGTAACCCATGAAATAGGTATGCTAATGGATGTTTAGTTTACCTAAGTAACTTGTTTCTTCATGAAGTCCTTTGTGATGTCACATGGTCATAGAAAGAGATCAAGAACATAGTTTCAAAAGAGAAGAAGATACAAAAGTATGCACTAAGGTCATCCCAAGGAGTCTAATGATCAAGGAAGGGTCTCAAGGGCCAGTTTTGCCTCATAAAAGCCTAATGTGAATGGAGGCATTAAGACAAAATACCTTGTGATGTGTTGTTAGCCTCATTAGGGACTTGGAGAGGGTTTCAAACATTCCAAAAATTCTTCAAGAACCCTCATTATGGTTTTGTCATAGGTTGATGTTTGCCATTGCAAATGTCCTAGTTGCATAGTTGTCAAGGTATAGATGCTTTTAACAGCTTATACAAAGTCATATTTACCTTGTTGAGGAACTTTTCATGGCTAATGTCTTAAAAATCCTGTTATCAAAGCATGTTTTTAATTATGAAATATGTCTAATGAAGTTATCAAGTAATAAATTCATTTAAAAGAGTCTCTAAAGTGCATAAGAGGGTGTGAAAGGTCATGATGCCTTACTATTCAACTCATTCGAGTCATTTTTAAAAAGAGAAACCCTTTCTAATCTCTTATAGAGCCTCATAACACTAGAGTACCCCTCCATAATCTCCATCATATATACAAAAGGGGTCAAATTGCATTGAATGATTTGTTTTCCGTCTCTTTTGGCTTTTTGTGACCCCCATACCTCTTACAACATGGAAAAGTGCATTTTGGTAGCCAAAACCATCCCATTTCAAGCTTGATTAAGAAAATTTCATGGCTCCTAAAGTATTTTGTAGGGTTTTTCAATTCCAAATAGGTCCATTCATGGAAAAAAATCATAAAGATCAACTTCAAAGCAGGAAATACCTTCAAAATTGGATATTTGACATGAAAGAGGTAGAGTTTTAGGGATTTTCTTCAAGATTACAGGGTTGTACAACCACTTGTAGGTTAAGGTAGAGTCATGAGAGGTCATTCACCTCATATTCATTATATCACAAGTCTTACAAAGTAAGATCCATGATCAACAAGTCAATAAAGTTCCAAAACCAACCCAAGAACACCTTCACAGGCCTAGAGAGGTTATTTTATAGGATGTAGTAGAAGAGTTGAGAAGATGCATGGCATAATATGGTCATTAGAAAGCATGAAGGAGGTCTTGAAGAACATATTCCAAGGATAGGAGAGATAAATATCCCCTCAACTCTATGAACAATTGTTAAGAAGTCCAACTAGACCTATGAGGAGTTCATTTGAAGCACAGTTTGTGAATTAATCTCCCTTCTCTTGTTGCATGGAAAAAATGGTTCTTGGGGAATGTGAGGGGGTCTAATAAACATCATTAAAATTCATCAAATCTATAATAAAATCAATTTTCAATGTTTTAGGAAGACTTGAGTTTGAACACTCTAGCATAGGTCTGCAAGGTGGGGGCTTTGTCTCATGAAGTTTGGTTTTAATACAAAACAATGGTGTTCAATCCAAAAGAGGACCTTCAGTCATGTATACCATAAATGGTCAGGTTTTGCATTCATAAATGAGATGTCTACTTCAAAATTTGGAATTCAATCAATCCAGACGTTCATTCTTTCTCATTAAATACTTTTCATTCATAAGTTTGGGGCTCTTCTCCCAAATAACACTAGTTGCAACATCTTGAAAGGGGTCAAAATGAGTGTTGTGTTTGACTAGAGAACCCTGTAGACTCCACACAATAGTGAGGTATTCAATGGAGGAGGATATTTTCAATGTTATCCAAATCCATTCAACCAATAGGTGGCAAGTCCATAATAATCCACATTGCAAAATTCTCAACTCAGGTGTTTGAACTTAATAAACTCTAACATGCTTACAAGAGGATGTAAGGTTTGAAATAAGATTGGATATATCTTTCACTAGAGTGAATGACTAAACTAATTAAGGAACTATTAGAGTGGTCTCATAATAAGTATCCTTAACAACCTCAATGGTATTTCAAACATGGGAGGGAATATATAGTTCTATAGGCATCAAGTTGAAGTTTCAAGAATTTCTAAGCATCTTAAGGTAGAGTGTCATAGGGAAGGTTTCATGCATATTCCCTAATATTTTAGGGTCTCTTGGCATAGTTTTGAAACCAGTATGAATGTTGCATGGAAAAGGAAGACAGGTAGGCAATAAGTTCTTTAAGTTTTAATGAGCATTAAGGATTAAGAGATATTTTGAAGCCTGCCTACTAGTCCTACAATATCAAGATAGAGGTTATTGAGCATAACCAAGTCAAAATAAGGAGACTACAGGTTTGTAGGTAGGGTTTGGTAAATTCCAATGACCTACTAATACAATAAAAGATGAAGAGATTCTTCAATACTTAGATGAAAGGAAACCAAGTAACTTATAGGATTCAAATGAGGATTCCAATGGAATGCAAGATGTATGAGAATCCAAGTTTCCATGAATACTTCAAAAGAGCTTATAATCAATCAAGAGGACCTTTATGCATCTAAGCACCTATCAAGGTAGGTTTCAAGTTAAAAGAGAACTATGAGGTCATTTGTAAACCAAGCCAAAGGGGGGAAGAGATTTAAGAATAATTCATAAGAGTTAAATCACCTATCAAGGTCTATAGAGCATCTTCTAGCTTGGAGCATGGTTTAGGAGGCCATGAAAGCCTTGTGTATGTTCTAGGACTCCATAATGAGGTTTCGTACAGGTCTCAAGTCACTCTCAATGAGGTTGTAGGTCTATAATGATTTCCAAGACTAAAATTAGGCTCTGAACCTTCTCAAAAAGCACGCTTAATTCTAAGTGATGATGAAGGATTTTTCAAAGCCTTGATACTTGAGAGTTTCAAATCCTACATGAAGATGATATAGAGTCAGGTGGTGAATAAAAGATGCCAAGCATGGTCTCCTACAAAAAGAAATAGAATTGATAAAATTTAAAATGGAATTACAAGCCTGTATCTCAAGATTGATGTTCTAATAGTCAAGATGAGGCTTTGATCCATCATCTAAGATTGTTCCAATAGCATGGGAAGTTAGAGAATAAAGCAACTCTAGGCTTAGGAAGTCATATGATTTCTTCAAAGACCTCTAGGGTCATTTTCTAAGTTGGGGAAATATTTGGACGTTGTGAGAATCTTGTCACTCAGTCAAGCAATGTTTGGATATTGTGACAAGAGTGAGAATAATTTGAGAGAAATAATATAAAGGTGATTAAGTCATGAGATTATCTTTCAACATAATATGTCACTTGGGTATGCAAATTAATTGAAGATGGTTCAAGTAAGAAAGCAAGCATGTAGATGATAATCTATGTTTTTATGACATTTGGTGACTTCCCAAACATTCCTAAGAATTAGAGAAGGAGGAGGGAGTTTTTGTAGCCCTAAAAAGGTAGAAACTAGGTTTTGAATCACCACAAGACTCAAATTATGAATTTTTCAAGCTCTTGACCTGCTTGCAGACCTAGAAACCCTATGTCATACTAAAAAGGGTGTATCTTGGAATCCAACCCCACAAAATGCTTTAAAAAATTTAGTTTTTTTCTTCATGATGTCCTATATCCATTGCAATAGGTCTCAAGTATGGAGGATGTCTACAACTCAAGTTATTAAGTTATGAAGGTGGACAAGGCTATAAAAAATGGAGGAAAACAGTCTTCAAGAGGACAAAAAGTGGCATAACTCAAGGATGGATGATCAAAATGCCTTGAAACTTCATATGTGGGTGATCTAAGGTTGTATCAATATGTTTTAGGTCTTTCTAAGGCTTGGAGGTGACTCTTTGGAGGCTTATAGCTCACTGTGTATAAATAGGCCTTGTTTTAGGCCTAGTTGGGTAGCTAGTATGGCCTCACCAATGATTAAGAGGCTAAAGAATGGTCTGGAAGGATGAAAGGAGAGTGGATTAAGATCACAAATTCACTTGTAAATACATAATTAGGGAAATCACACCTATTTTATGACAATCATGGGAGGCAAGGCAGTTTTTAGGCCTCATTGGCATGCAAGAGAGAAAAGGTGGGCTACTTAATGATTCACGAAGATCAAAATAGACCATGTTATACTATTATAGCTGAAAATGAGGAGGTGGTTGGCCAAGTTTAGCATGTGCATGCCTCTTCAAAATTCAACTATTCCAAAGATAGCTCCCTCTACGCCACACTCCAATGAAGGTCATCAAAAAAACAAGTTAATGCATTGAGGAGGACTAGGAGTATGGATTATCATTATCTATATTCATATTTGAAACTAAAATTGAATTATAATGTAGCATTCGTGAGCCTCTAGTGCTCTCTTTCCTTCTCTCTCTCATTATCCTATATATTGGTCTAGAAATGACCATTGTAAGGAACCCTCTACTAGGTATAGTAATCCCCTATCAAAATGCAAACTTGTAATGTTGGCCTCTAGCTTTTGAATTGAATGAATATTGATATATTTCCTTCTCTAATCTTGTGTTATTTTGTAATTCATTTATTTGTTGATCTATGCATGTGGAAAAGTTTGATTTCTCTTGCATTGTGTCCATCTCCCTTACCTTATGCAAGTAGGTTTGTTCTTTGCAGGGCATATCTTGTGTCATAGTAGATTGTGTAGAGATTAGTTGTGGATATTCATCATTTGTGTCTATTAAAAGACCTCTTGATCATCGATTCAAATCCTAGTAATGGAAAATACCTCTATATGAAATACTAATGTAGGATAAGACTAGTTTGGAGATGTGTATGATGATATTTAGTCCAAGATAGTTCATTGTGTTATTAGAGCAAGTGGATGAGACCAACAAATCATAGTGTGTCACCCCATTTTTGTTTTTTCTTCCTTTTCCTCATAGTTGTAGTATAATAGTTTGGTTTAGGTGATCCACCAAGGAGAACCAACCCTCTCTAGAGACCTTCCTCATATAAGGTCACCCAGAACCCAAGGAAGATTTCCATTATTTCATTTCAAAGATATAAGTCATGAAACTAATTCTCCAAAGGGTGCAACTCCAAGTTGACAATAGTTCTTAAGATGATCGCCAAGGGGATGAGGGGGTGACATTTATCTAGCATTCTCCACTAATGTTTTTGAGTTATATTAGACATTTGGAAATTTTGATTTTTCATTTTTATAGATTTGTTGGAACTAAAATTATGCATAAGGGCCATTTGGTCCAACGTGTTCAAAATCTTCTAAGTTGGATCAATTGAAGCATTTTGAATTGATTGTGATGTTTGAGTTACATGTTGGTTGGAATGAAAAGCTTGAGTAATTTTATATGTTGAATTAACATTTTGGTTTATGGTGTGAAATAAGGCACAAAAACTATAATCGGCCAAAATTGTAGCTATGTTTGGAAGAGTGGAAGGATAAGGCTTAGAGGAAGTCATGGATTGACTTGCCCCAAAGCCTGAAGAGAAATCAATCTTAGTAAGAGTTTTGATAAAATATGAAACCATAAGAGCATGAACTTATTGAAATTTTCATATATATTAAAATTGGTCATTTAGGAAGACTTTTATTTCATGAGTGTATTCATTGTAGTCTTCATGTTCACCTAAAAATCATATTCCTCATGGGCTAGTTTTTTAGCCATATATCTTGTGTTTACTATGGGGGTGGAAGGATTGAACTTATTTTTTGTTGATATTGGTCATGGTCATATTATAATCATTGGTATGATTTTCTTGGGGGAAATTAAAATTGTAAAAGAAAGGATTTTGAGAGTTATCAGTGTTAGTCATGGACATAGCACTATCATTTTTGTTATTGAATCCTTGGAAAGCATAGAAACCTTGGTCGTCTTTGTCTTGGTTGTTGTTGCTATATTCCTTTATGGGAATGGGAAGATATAACCTTCAGGATTGCTAAAGGAAAATAAATTCGGCAAAAAAAACATGTTTGAAAATTTGTGAAAGAGAAGAAGCTAGGAAAAAGGAAAACATGAAGATGAACCAACATAATAATAGAGTAAGATTCACATCAGGTTCACCAAATGTAATAATAGTGAATTTGATATGACGAGAGAAGGAAATTTGGGAAGCGAGAGAAGTTTGAAAAAAATATAATGCTAAGAAGTTAGGAAAATATAATTTGAAAATGACCCAACATGACAGTGGGATAAGAGTCATGTCAAGTTCACCAGAATGTATGTAGGCTAAATGTGGTCAACAATATAAATATTCTCTAATATGTAAAAATGTAGAGGACCATAATTGATTTAACACACATACAATGTTCTTCCAAAAAGTAGTAAAAGGTTATAAATAAGGGCCATGTGCAAAGGAGGTTGTAAAAGGATCTAATAAGGGAATCTACATGTATAAGATGCATGCATAGGCTTGACTAGATCCAAGGTGCCATTAGGTAATTAACAAAGAGGTGTAAATGAAATGAGAAAATGAAATAAAGGTACTATTTAGTAGTATCCAAGAGGTATCTATGTGTATGTGAATAGCACATGCTAAATTATGCATTCAACTCCCTGAGGTTAGATCAAGGTAGTCAACGTAATCGAACAGGCAATGGGTAAGACTATAGGTTAGGCTAGTTATTTGGTGGAATGGGATTAGGAATAGGTAATGGAAATATATTCTTATGATGGAACCAAAATAATTATGCAACATCACATTACTTGTTAAGAGCATCTAGTTGTGTCAAAATAGAACTCCAAGGTCCTTCAGTGTCTGAGATAATGAGGAGACAAAGTTCCTATCCAATACTAGGGCTTACGAAGTGAGGATGCTTGGGTTTAATGACTCGATAAATGAGATCAAATCTATCAAGTTGACTATGCACAGTTAATGTCATCAATGAATGTGAATGATATATGACGAGGCTAGACCTAAGGAAAAGAAATGGGAGAGATGCAGATGGGAACTAAGCCTGAATCATGTTATACTAGCGACCTCTCTTATGGGGGGAATGACAATGGGAGGATATAGGATTTGTTATTATTCCTCTAAAGCATTGATAGAGTCAACAATGAGGTGGGGTATTGGCATGCAATGGAAAACCTTTGTCATATGTTTAGTGTTGATATCAAACTAAATGTTGGTACATGGACCTAGGGATCTAACTCTAAGAAAGAGGCCTAGTCTATGAAGGTATGGAGTCTCTAAGAGTGTCATCCAATAGAGACAAGGCAAGGTGTAAGTGCAGGAGATTGTTTTATATTTTTTTTGTGAAATGACTTGTTGTGTTATTGAAAGCAAGGTTTTGTTTAGCTTATACTTGACTTGAAAAGGCTTTTGGTAGTTTTTTTTTTTGTTTTTTTTTTTTGTGAATAATTGATTGAAATAGAAACTAATTACTTACTAAAATGAAAGCACTAAAAGTAAAGAATGATAAACAATTCAAACTAAAATTAAATAATGTTTATTTTTACCTTTTATAATTGATTTTTTAATGCATGCAAAGTAAGAGAGAAAGATCTACTCTAACTATGAGAATGTTGTTTTACTTTTCCTAGATGTAGGCTAAATGTAGTTATTTTTTATATTTTTAAAATTGTAAAGGAATGGGTCTACTGTGAAAACTAAGATTTTATAACATGCAAATAAATTCAAATTCAAATTTAGATGTTAAACAACAATACTAAAAATTATCTAGGAGTTCTCTTTACAAATACAAGCTAGACTAACTTTTGGTATTTCTAGGTGGATGCACACTAGGTTTAAATGATTTGTTTTAAATAAAATGAATATTTGAATTTTGATTTTCCACATTAGTAATCTAAAATCATCATTTTTAATTTACTAAAACAAAAATAATCAAGAGAAAAATAACATATGTTGATTACCTAGGTTTGACTAGGGTTTTCTACTAGTTACTGTGTGTGTGTGTGTGTGTGTGTGTTTATGTATGAATGAAAGCTAAAGATTAATTAATGTTTAAAAAAAAAGTGTTTTGTTTGTTTTTTATTTATACTAAAGGTTTAAATTAAAATCTAAATGCTTTGAAATAATCTATTGTATAATTAAAAATAGTAAATAAGTTAAATAATATTTTTGTGCAAAGATAGGAGAGAGAAGAATTCATTTTCCTATCAAAAATATTTTTTTTAAAATAAATATTTAATTTATGGCAATCAATGAATCTAAATTACTCTAATATATTGAACGAACAAAATAAACTAAAACTAAAAAACCCCAACCTGATCATGGTGTAGACCAATTAGAAACAAAAAATGTATTTGTATTGTGGTCCTCAGTGCAATAGCTCCTCCACTCAAAGAAATGACTAAAATAACTCTCTAGCCAAGGAGAATGATCCAATTAAAAAAAAAGGAGGAATATGAGAAATACAACTCCAAATTAAGAACAGTGTGTGCAAAGATCTGATAGTAAAACAATGACTCTCTTTATTTTTAATTATGTAGTCGACATGAAAATGATCAAATCAAAGCTCCAAATTAATGGTAAGCATGTTGTAGTGGTAAAAAGATTCAAAACTCTAAGCTCTAATGCAAATTTTTGGAACCAAAAATAAGTCAAAATTGGCTTACTTGTAAAAGAGAAATGGAGGTTGCATGGGTTAGTTTCTAAGTTTAACTAAGAGTAAAACTTGGGAAAGGGTTAAAAATAGATAAAAGTAAGAGTGGAAGTGAGATAGGCTAGCTTGAAGGTGAATTCAAGGTGGAAAAAAAATGTAAAACTAACATGCAAAAATACATAAAAGAATAAATCTGAAGAGCTAAATTTAGAAGTCAGGGAGAAGGTGACAGATGTGCCCCCTTTTACAAGGGGCATTTATGCAATCATCAATTCTTATAATGAAAATGCCACTTTAAGTTATAAAACTATATCTAATTTAAAATACAACCACCCTATTAGGATGTAACCACCATGGCAATTTATGAAACTACCATGACAGTTCTGAAATATAGGTGGCAGCTTTGTAACTAGGAGCAACGATCACATCACACTAAGCAATGATTCTATCATGTATAGAAAGTTTTTAAAATCTGAGTTGTTAGAGGATGCAAAGGCCAAATAAAAAGAGGCTAAGGGGACTCCAATGAGGAATAAGAAAGAAATAAGGTTGGGTGGCTAGAGAGAACCTTTATTTGAGCGTGAATTAGGAGATCATTAATCATCATTGAATATCGTATTAAACATATCACACCATGCAATTTTTTAGTACATACATATAGCCCCTTGAGGAAGATGCCTTGTCATGAATTGATGAGGGTGTCATTCTAAATAATTGCATACATATGGGAAATAGGAAGTTATAAATACTTAACTGACTTATCTAAGTGGTGCAATGAAGTAAGTCAAGACTTCATACAACCTATTGACAAAAGAAGGAGATCAAGTGTAATATAAATAAAAATTAGAAAACATATTATTTAATAAAAATATAGATGAGAATATGTATCGTATGTGTGGGGAACATCATACTACCTAAACCATTTCATCAGGAAATTGAATTTGATGTCAAACCATTGTGTACCTGTAAAATGTGATACAAAGCATAGAGATGTCGTTAAAATGTTAGTTTTGAAATGTGAATCTAAAATCCATAAAAAATATGGCTTGTAAACATAAAAATAAGTGTTAAATAAGAGAATATGCTAAAATGAGAAAGTTTTTAAACACAAACAACTAGTTGGAGGCCCAATATATTCAAAAACTTGATATAAATACATTCATTTATACCAATTAATTTGAGAGATTTTTAAGCTTTGTGCTACCTATGACGGATTTGAGAAAATGAGTAGTCAATGGATAGAGAACAAGACAAGTATGGTGAATATACCATATGGAGCTAGAGATGGGCAGGGAGATGAGCAGGGAAATGGGCAAGGACATGTACGTTTTTATGCATTTTTCTATTTTTCCCTAATTTGGAAATTATGTCTAAAACTCTAAAAATCATATGAAAACTAAAATTGTTAGCTTAAGCATGCTTGTGAGGGGGTAGACTAGGGACTTGTAAGAATTTGTTTGATTTAGGTGTAGTTTGGGTGTTTTCAGAAGGTTCTAGGAGGATGAATATGAATAATAGAACTGCCACATCAAGGACAAAACCATCGCTCTTTACAGATTAAGTAGTTACATAACTACCATAGTGGAATGATAATTGTCATGGTCTGTATAGCAGGAAGTTATGCAACTGATTCTAGATCATGGTTTTGTAATCACCTATAGTGGTTACATAATTACTTATAAATAAGGGTGGTTTTGTCCTTTTGTAATAGAGGGTAAAATGTAGATTTTTAAAGGGTAGAAATGATTTGAGGGTTGACTTGAGATATTTTCTTATTGTAGGAGCTTATATACTCTGGATTAAAGCTTAAAAACAAGAGAGGCTCCCCCAAATCATGGCACTTTTGATAGTGTATGAGTTATCCATTCTTGATCAAGTGTGCATTATACGGATTGCATGGGTGGGGATTTACCCCCATCAAGTAGGTTATTGTGTGACATGTTCACCCACTAGGATCCTAATAGTAACACTTTTGTGTTCCCTTAGGCTTCAAGAGAGTATATTATCACTCTCATACATATTTATAGGATCACTAGACTACTGACAATAGGTTGGTTGGTGGCCCTTCGAGAAGCCACAAGTACAAATCCAACATAGAAACATGGGTACACTCAATATTGGTGCAAAGTGTGGAGTACAGATTTCTAGGATTGAGGGATCAGCAATCCTAATCTATAGAAGGTGATCATTGGTATCCTTGTCTCCCGATTGGGAGGGTACAAGGGTACCGATAGGTTATTTTACAATTGGTCCCAATCATCTATTAGATAGAGGGGAGGGGAGTTTGATTCTCTGGAAGCCAAGATATCACACTTACAGGGACTTGTACCATGTGGCTTGACTAAATATCACTCTCAATCAATCACCTCGCATTCCTCATGAGTTGGGTATTTGAGAGGATGATCCCCTACTAGAGGGGAGTTATTATTTGGGATGCAAGGGCCATCAATGTCTCAGATGGACAGACGTGGTACCCTTTCATGCCTTGCCCCAAGTCAATGAGATTTTGATGGCAAGAGATCTAACAGCCCTGCCATATCATGGCATGATTGGTATTAGGATGGGGAGGTTTTTCATCTTATGATGGTGGCCATGTCTACCTAGGTTTGAGACATACTTTTATAATTTGAGGTACACTTAGTGGACAAGGTAGCTCAATAGTTTGGTGTGCCCTACGTAAACAAGCTTCTAATGATGGTAGTAATGTATAGAGTTGGGCGAGAGGCATGGGTAGGGATATTTGGGTGGCTGGATTGGCACCTTCTTATGCGAGGGATGCCTATTACCTAGGTGATTCAACCATTAGTAACACAGGGAGCACTTCTTCATTGGGTAGATGGACAAGGATTGCAGCAATAGGTGATACCATCACCACCACCACCACAATAGGATCCCTCTTAAGAGCAACAACTGGAAATAGAGGGTGAGTGCTTAGATTATATCAAATTAGATGAGGACCTTGATATTGACGAGGATGAAACCATTGACTATGACTCTAATCTAGATTGGCATGAGGATGACCCATGTAAATTATTAATTTATGTATTTTAACTTATTAGACTTGAATACTTAGATTATTTGTTGATTTGATTTTTGTATGATTGGATTTGACATCAATTCCTATACTTTGTGATTATAGATACTTAGATTAGATAAGGGGCCATGATCAGGCATGCTCTGATCAGCCTATTTCAATTGGGCACATATATCTCTAGAGATGAACTACTTGTAGATCTTGGATTGCATGTTGGTATAGGTTAGCATACTAATGTCTTCCCTATATCATACCATGTGTTTGTGGTACTAACCAGGCTGAGGGTGGAAAACAACACTCTTGATGTGAGATCTAAGAGAGTAAAGGCCTTATTAGACATGATGGTATCTAATGGAGGTCAGGGTTTTGTATCCTATGGACAGGAGGAATGGCCTCGTAGGGAGGTGTCAGCGAGAGGAGACATAGGAGCCTTAAAGATGGAGAGATAGTCTCCTAGGGTGGTACTAGTAGGAGACATCATGGGAGCCACAACTCCTACCACTCTTTTACATCAGGGCCATCCCAAAGGAGGACGGGATCTTAGGACCATTATTGTATATTTTTTATTGATTTTTTATATTTGAGACACATTTTCCCTCTACGACAGTGATTGTATTGGATATTCATGTATAAACTTGACATTTATTATATAGAGAAAGATAGACATTTGGTTTACCTTTTGGTGACTTGTCATTACATGTTATGGGTTTTAATTTCCACGTTTTTCTCTTTAGTTTATGCACTCTAGATGACTAGGCATGTGATGATATATCATGTATCTATATGTTTTTGAAATAATGTTGTGGATAATGCTTATACATGTTAGAATAGAATGTATGCAGATGACCTAATGTGATATATATATATATATATATATATATATATATATATATATATATATATATATATATATATATATATGCGCTAATAATTATTTTACATGTGATGACCCAGTTATTTTATTCACACAACACAACTTTTAATTTGCAACAAGGAATGAAAAGAGGAATAGGATAAACATGACATGGTAAAGAATGAAAACCATATATCAAAATTTCATGAGAAAAAATAAGATATATATATATATATATATATATATGCACTAATAATTATTTTACATGTGATGACCAAATTATTTTATTCACACAACACAACTTTTAATTTGCAACAAGGAATGAAAAGAGGAATAGGATAAACATGAGATGGTAAAGAATGAAAACCATATATCAAAATTTCATGGGAAAAAATAAGATGACCTAATCCTCATGACCAAAAGAGGTGTACTTTTTTCTAGACTTTCAAAACACTAATTTTATTGTTTTTAGCTAGAGATAACTAGTCCTGATAGAATCAATAAATGGGATGAAGTTACCTTTTTTAGCATAGGTATATAGACAATCTTTTTTAAAACCTTTTTACTTGGACCCTTTCTAATTTAATATTGTTTTTATATTTGACTTTTATTTTTCTTTATGGCCCCCTATACTTAGTCTCATGTGACTAGGAAGACACATGGGTTCATCACCAAAGACTAGATGTAGGCGAGTAAAGGCATTTCTCCCCAATGTTAACCCCACGCAATTAGTAAGATGTGAGGGCTCAATATTGAAAGTTAGCAAGGGCATAAAATATGAAATTTAATATTTTTTATGTGTACAAGCTTTTGATTTTCATATAAGTGTTTAATTTTCTATTTGCAAGGCCTTTTTCCCCCAAGTCTTAGCCCTATACAACTATTAAGATATAAGGGCTCATTATCGAAGACCGAGATAAGCATGTAAAGTTTACTTATTTTTTATCATCCTAAATTTCCAATTTAAAATGCAATGTAAGAGGAGACTCTGCCATGGACAATATTATAGATTAGGATGTAGGCTATCATTTTATAAGTTGTGTAAGAAGATATAGGAAAAATAAACGTACTATGCTCGTAAGAACTAAGGTAAGAACCAATGTAATGTTGATTTTGAGAATGTTTTCTATATAATAATAGGGTAATGTGAGAATGGAATGATATGATATATCGCATTATGAAATTTTTACATTATGCGAATTAACAACCAAATAATTACCAAGCATGACATTTTTCATGCAAGACAAAATGATAACAATAGAAAATATACTACGATGAGGGAAATGTGACATGAAAGAACTAGATATAAAAATGTTTAAGGTACAAAGAATTCATAAATTCACTAAACTCTATTCCCTCTAAAGTGTATAATCGATAAGCATTGTTATTGAAATATTCAATCACTAGGTAAGGGCCTAACCGGTTACGTATGAATTTATGATCTACTTTATTTTTGTTAATTTGGCTATGAGCCTAAGGACAAGGTCTTCTACATGAATTGGGTGCTCATGGATGTTTTTGTTGTATTATTTTCCCATATGATCAGTGTAAGCAATATGATTGTTTGCAACAATGGTCTAATGTTCATCTAAAGTATCTAATTCAACTACTCATACCTCTATATACTCTTCATGATCAAGGAGACCTTGGGGAAAAATGTGAAGGCTAGGTATCTCAACCTCAAGAGATAAAATATCTTCATATCCAAACACAAGTATGGGTTTGCCCCTATGGGTGTTTTAATAGTTGTCCTATATGCCCAAAGTGTTGGATAGAGTTGTAAGTGTCAATCTCATTTAAAATCTCTAACAATTTTGACCAATATTGACATCAGGGTTTTGTTAGTGGCCTCGGCCTAGTCATTATCCTATGGGTAATACAAAGAGGTCAAGTGGTGTGATATAGCAAATTTATTACATAACTCACAATCCATAGGGTTTTTTAAAAGAGAACTATTGTCAGTAACAATGACCTTTGGGACCCCAAATTGACAAATCATTTCATTCAAAATAAATTTTGCAGTGATTAAACTAGTGATGGTTATTAATAGCATAACTTCTACCCACTTAGTGAAATACTCATTCATTGTGATAATTAAATAATGACCATATGAGGAAGCAAGGGAGAGTTTTCTTACTAAATCTAAGCCACAAGTGTAAAAGGGGCATGGAGTGACTATGGGTTGCAATGCCCTAGTAGGAATATATATCTCATGTAAAAATTGCTGACATTTTTCACATTTGCACACATACTTGATGACATCATGGTCTAAGGTGGGCCATAAGTATCCCATCCTATGGATTTTATGAGTGGTCACGTGGCCACCAAAGTTTCCACCACAAACACCACTATGACAATGAAAGAAGACCCTCTTTACTCCTCTTGGTTAACATACCTGAGTAACGTGTCATCAAAGGCTTTACGATAAAAAAACATTTTCTAGAATAACATACTTAGATGTGATGATATGAAGGCATTATTTCTATTGAAAAGTGGCACCATTAGGATAAGTGTGTTTGATTAGGTATTTGATTATATTTGTGTACCAAGGAGAGGAACTACTAGTGGGTTTGTCTATGTAATAGATCAATTCATCGCAAAATTTAGCATCAACGAGATCTTCAACTTCCAAAGGAGAACCAACCAACCAATCAACAATGATATGTCCCTTAAAGTATTTTTAGTTGACATAAGTTAACTCACATTTGCTTAGGAGTGTGATGAAACATCCACCTTTCCTAGAGAGGGTTGGTTGGGTTAGAAAATTATGCAAGGGTTGAGATCTCATGATAACTCTTGTTTCTTGATTAAGCATATAATGTCACCACTGCTTGGTCATGAACACTATAGCTAAGCATTCCTTTTTTTCTTGAGTGTACTATGTCTCATAATCAATGAGGGGTCAGCTAACGAATCAAATGGCATGTTCTTTTCCAGGAACATCCTCTTGGGCCAACATGTAGGTGAGGGATACCTTAGTTTCCTTAATGTAGATTATCAATGGACTTTATGGCTTGGGCACCATGAGCATGGGGAGATTCATAAGGAAGTTATTTACCTGCTTCAAATGCCTCCTGATAGTCATTTGCCCAAGTTAAGTTGCTTGTCTTTTTAAGCAAGTAACTAATAAGATGGGTAGCATAAGTAAGATCAGGAATGAACCATTGAATAACTCTAAACTTATTTAGGATTTTTTTTATTCTTGATTCATCTGTAGGGGAAGCATTTCCAAGATCACATAAATCTTGGTAGGGTTGATATCAATCCCACAGCTGGAGATGAAATACCCTAGAAGTTTTCCACCTGTGACTCCAAACACAAATTTTAGTAGATTAAGAGTAACACCGTATTTGATCAAGTGTGTCAAGATGGTGTGTAACACCTATAGGTGATTAATTCATGGCCTTTTTTTCCCTAGATGATCATCTACGTAAACCGCCACTATCTTGTGAATAAAATTGTAGAATATATGGGTCATGTTAGGATTGTGGAGCTAAAAGCTTCACTGATGCAGACATGGAGGAGGTTGCAGAATGAGTTGCTGAGTGTCAGAAGTGTTTGGCGTTGGTCTGGCCAACCGGCGTCGACAGGGTAAGACAGGAAGGCAACCGACGTCAGTCATATATCGGCCGGCGTCGGCGACCCCAGGCGGACAGGGACCGACATCGGTCGTCTGTGTAGTTTGACTGCGAGTTAATTATGGGTAGTGAGCTAACGAACCAAGAGTTTGCATGATGAGTGCTAATTTTAGACTCATAGCTGCGGATCTAATTATTGTAATTAGATGTCTAATCATTGTTTGGATGAGATCTATATAATAGACTCATGGTTGTATTGGAAAAGTGGAGTGCTAGGGAGTAAGAGAGCATAATTATAAGCTCCTTCTGTGTGTGAGGTAGAGCTATGGTGCGTTCCTCCTAGTGCCACAGTACCAGGTGTGTTGGTGCTGGATTGGAGAGCTAGCTGGGTTCTTCAAGAGTGTAGGATCTTGGTCACAGTTGCATGGCCTATATAGGAGATCTACATGGTAAGTAAGATCGTTGATCTGCAGGTGTATGTGTGTGCAAGGTCGAGGTTCACAGGTGAATAGAACCATTGCTTGATTTGCAGGTGTGCAAGGTCATACAGATAGCAACACAACAGGGAGCAGTATCAGGCAGGATCTACTTGGAGTACAGGTGTGTACTCGGATAGAGCAAGAGGAAGGCAAGGGAGTTCCTTCCATAAGTATGGTCTGTTGAATTGCAGGTTGTTGCAGATTCATGGGAGATCTACTTAAAGTACCTTGAGTACTTGTGGAGCACGTGGAGTGCTTGTGGAGTGCGTGGAGCACTTGTGGTGTGCGTGGAGCACGGGGAGGTGAACACCAACTCTGTATTTGAGTTGGGTGTTGGGACCTGTGAGAGGGAGAGCTTTGGGGAGAAGAATTACTGTTCACTTGAGGTGTGGGAAACCTCTGTAAGGTGGTGGAGAAGAAGTGGCATCTTCTTTATTGTATTCTTTTCTGTATAAAGTGTTAATACAATTTGGTATTGTCTCTCATATGCTGTGTTATTCTGAATTCTAGTTACTTGGTGAATCTGGTTAATTTCCGCATATTAAGTTGCTTGGTATTGGTAATCAAATTGTGTGCTTCCGGTTTATCCACCCATCCTCCCAACAAGTGGTATCAGAGCCTTGGTTGTAGGTTTTTGAGCTTGATACCAACAAGTGGTATCTGAGCTAAGGTTGGAGGAAGCAAGTTTTGTGTTTGGTTACAGGGCACTCTCAGGGGTTTCTGATCGAGTGGGAGTAGAGCAACTGTAGATCAAAGTAAGCTAAGAATGGAGGAGTTGAAAAGTACAGATGGTCACTCACGGTCCTATGGAAAGAAAGTGCAGGTAAAAGATTATTGTTGGTTGGTAGCAGATCAGCATGAAGAAACTGAAGAAACAGATGTTGCAGGTGTTATTGCACAGGTTGTTCTTAGATGTTTCTTGGATAAAGTTGAATCTTGGATAAAAGATTCGGTTGCCTCTTTCCATGCAGCCCTAGGTAGAGGAGCTGGTAAGCCTTGCCAAAGAATTGGCAAAGGGGAAGTGAAGCTGAAATTGCAGGCGGCCAACACACAAGTGTTGATGAAGGTCATGCAGGTCCCAGGTTTGGAGATATGGCTAATTTCTTCAGAAAAATTGGGTGATGAGAGATGCATAAGAACTCTCACAGCGGATGCACTTGAATTAGCTGGTGGTAAGAAAACAGGTATCCTTTATCTACTTGTTTATATTACTGATTCTTCTTTTGTTGCGGAGACGTGGCTTCGTAGGCTTGGTCACATGAGCAGGAAGGAGATGCATGTTCTTAAACGGAAGACAGATATATTTGACAGGCTTAAGAACTGGAAAGCCTTGGTGTTTATGGAGGAGATGGCGGACAGAACCCAGTGGATGTGGCTGGATACTTCTGAGCAGGGCAGTTTGGACATGGGTTTTGATTCAAAGAAGCTCACGGGTAAAAAGTCATCACTCACAGGCGAACACAGGTACCGATGTCGGTCAGGAGGAACCGGCGTCGAACAGACAGGTGCCGATGTCGGTCATGTGCAGACCGAAGCCGGCGATGTCAGGCAGGGTAAGACCGATGTCGGTCACGGGACCGACGTCGGCAGTATGTAAGACCGATGTCGGTTAGGAGGACCGACGTCGGCAGCAGGGACACCAGCGCAGGTAGGTTGGTAGTCAGGTACAGACACATGGAACCGACGTCGGTCGGATGCAGACTGTGGGGTGACCGAGGTCGGTCACTGTAAATGAATTTTGGGTGGACAGCAAGCTGTCAAGGAGTCTCAAACACCCATATGGAGGACTGAAGGTGTAAGTAGGCCCTCAAATTCATTGTTCCTCTTCTTTATACATGTTGCTGATTGTAGAGCAGGAAGGATCCAGGAAACAGGTGTGAGCTTGGCATGGATGAGGATGTGATTCCTTGGAGGAGAACCAGACAGGGGTGTTTTGGTAGAGATGCCAGTAGGTATGAAAGCACAGAGACGAACGGATACCTTAGTAGAAGAATAGAGAGAACGGATACGTGAGACGGAAGACCAGGTATATGGTCTTGTTGAGCTGCAGGACAGTGGTACCAGGTTTGACAGGTGGAGGACGAAGCATGGCTTCAGTCAACGTCAGGGTAACTACTGTGGTTTTATCTTACCAGAGGGATGATGAGTCATGACATCATTCTGTTGCTGTATGTGGATAGTATGCTAGCTAGCAGGGGTGTACATACAGGGTTTTGCTAAGCTAAGGGTAAGATTAGTTCAGTGGCATGTCAGAAGGAGTTTGGAGCAGCAGAATTCTTTGACATGGGAGGCATGGAGATCACAGGTTGATTTTGTCTCGAGTGGGAGCTGATGTGAATCAGGTGTTGGCGAGGTTCGGGATACAGAGCCGGAGCACACTAAGGGCTGGACAGGTACAGTGTCCGAAATCACATGAGGTCTGCTATAGACCTGAGTATTCCCATGCAGTGGGAGCTGTCAGAGAGTTAGGAGCCAATTCGGGGAAGTGAGTTCTCAGGTTTTCTGAGAGGGACCGGCAGCAGGTGTTGCTATGCAGGGTCAGGACTTCACTATATGTATTTGTAGGTTCAGATGTGGCAGGTTACTCAGATGACAGGTGGTACACCACGGGATGTGTGGTGGGTTGTCTTCAGGTGGGAGCTTGAAGAGGGATACAAACCAGGAAACAGATTAGACGGAGTACAGGTACAGGTACAGTGCAGCTGTTTATCTCCAAGTGGGAGATTGTTAGGATTGTGGAGCTAAAAGCTTCACTGATGCAGACATGGAAGAGGTTGCAGAATGAGTTGCTGAGTGTCAGAAGTGTTTGGCGTTGGTCTGGCCAACCGGCGTCGGCAGGGTAAGACAGGAAGGCAACCGACGTCGGTCATATATCGGCCGGCGTCGGCGACCCCAGGCGGACAGGGACCGACGTCGGTCGCCTGTGTAGTTCGACTACGAGTTAATTACGGGCAGTGAGCTAACGAACCAAGAGTTTGCATGATGAGTGCTAATTTTAGACTCATAGCTGCGGATCTAATTATTGTAATTAGATGTCTAATCATTGTTTGGATGAGATCTATATAATAGACTCATGGTTGTATTGGAAAAGTGGAGTGCTAGGGAGTAAGAGAGCATAATTATAAGCTCCTTCTGTGTGTGAGGTAGAGCTATGGTGCGTTCCTCCTAGTGCCACAGTACCAGGTGTGTTGGTGCTGGATTGGAGAGCTAGCTGGGTTCTTCAAGAGTGTAGGATCTTGGTCACAGTTGCATGGCCTATATAGGAGATCTACATGGTAAGTAAGATCGTTGATCTGCAGGTGTATGTGTGTGCAAGGTCGAGGTTCACAGGTGAATAGAACCATTGCTTGATTTGCAAGTGTGCAAGGTCATACAGACAGCAACACAACAGGGAGCAGTATCAGGCAGGATCTACTTGGAGTACAGGTGTGTACTCGGATAGAGCAAGAGGAAGGCAAGGGAGTTCCTTCCATAAGTATGGTCTGTTGAATTGCAGGTTGTTGCAGATTCATGGGAGATCTACTTGAAGTACCTTGAGTACTTGTGGAGCACGTGGAGTGCTTGTGGAGTGCGTGGAGCACTTGTGGTGTGCGTGGAGCACGGGGAGGTGAACACCAACTCTGTATTTGAGTTGGGTGTTGGGACCTGTGAGAGGGAGAGCTTTGAGGAGAAGAATTACTGTTCACTTGAGGTGTGGGAAACCTCTGTAAGGTGGTGGAGAAGAAGTGGCATCTTCTTTATTGTATTCTTTTCTGTATAAAGTGTTAATACAATTTGGTATTGTCTCTCATATGCTGTGTTATTCTGAATTCTAGTTACTTGGTGAATCTGGTTAATTTCCGCATATTAAGTTGCTTGGTATTGGTAATCAAATTGGTATTCTAATCTTTGTGAGAAATGCAAGTCTGATTGTATCCTGAAAAGCCATCCATAAGTGATGAAAACTCATATCCTATTGCAGTGTCAACAATAACATCAATGGAAGGGAAAGGGAAGTCATCTTTTGGACATGCTTTGTTGATATTTCAAAAATCTATACATATCTTGATCTTACCATTCTTATTGAGAATAGGGACAATATTGGGCATCCACTTTGAATAGTCTACTTGATAAATTTTACTTTGAAAATATTTATAACTTCCTCTTTTACCATCAACATGACCTTAGGCTCAATTGGTTTTAAGATTTTGTTTCATTAGCTTTACATCAGGCATTGTCACTATATTATGGATAATTACATTAGGCTTAATGCCTACCTTGTCTATGTAGGAGAAGGCAAAATCCTTTAAGATCTCAATTAGTAGTTATTGGTGATATTCCACCTCTTGTGCAGAGAGAAAAGACCCAAACTTGAGAATTTTGGTACCCTACTCAGGCTCAATGTCAAAGTTAATGATTTCTTCAATGAGGGAAGCATTTCCCTCCTCAAACACATCAGGGACTAGGGGAAGATCGAGATCTTCACCCTTTACATTGAAAATATTGTGCTTATTATCAAAGGACAAGTAATACTTGACATGGCAATAAGAATCATATTACTCATCCCCAAGGGCTGATGTGGGATAACAAGTGAGGGAGAAACCCCTCTTGTAGTTGACATATGGAAGGTCATCGTAAACACTCAAAAACTCAAGAATAACCTCATTGTTCTCATATAAGTCAAGTACTAACAGATTATCCTTTTTTCTAATATGGGAAACAGTTTGATCATAAGGAGTCTTGCGTACAAGAGGTTTTATCCCAATTGAAACTATGAAATCAAAATTTGGTATAGCAAGATGAGGGTCATAGCGTGAGGATGAAGCAACCATAGAGTTAACAAGTTGATTGCTTTCCTTAAGGACTATATCTATAGAAATGAAGTCAAAGACTTCAAAAAATTTGTGCATAATGATTTTATATAGTTGAATCTGTTCAGCTTTAGTTTGATAGACCTTAAAGACCTAGTTGGCCACCAATTATGAGTTGCCTTGGATCCTTAAGTTCTAGACACCCAAATGTTTTACAATGAGAATGTCGAGCAATAGGGATTCATATTTGGACCCATTATTTGTACACTCAAACTCTAGTTTGAAAATAAATGGCATGACTCGTCCCTCAAGAGAAATTAGAATAACTCTTGCCCTGACACCTAGACGACACTTGGCCCCATCATAGTATAGGACCCACTGATCATGCACGGAAGGACTGTCTCTTGGAAAATTTTCTTGGTCTTCTGATATCTCAACCATATGAATATCAATCATATATGTTAATCTCTCTTGAGGTACCTAGTGTCGAGACTTAAAAGAGTGATGATTCCTTGCCTATTGTGGGGTGAATAGAAGAATTTGCAAAAACTTGAAAGGTTAACTCTTGTGGTCTGATTTAAGGAAAGGAATCACTTCTGAGAACTCAAAAGGCTTACTTATGAGATCTATATTGAGGTAGGTAAGCACCTCTAAGAACTCAAAAGGTTGTTTGCTAGGATCTATCTTTGGTGTAGGAAGTATGTTGGCATATTTATGATGAGTTTTTAGTGTGGGAAGTATGTTAACATAGTTATGATATTGTTTTGAGGTAGAAGTTTTAGGAACAAAATTTGTGTAGCTTATATTACTACTAATAAGACATGTGTAATTCCATTTTTCTCATTGTTATATATGGTAAATCTCATAAGAATTCAACGATAAGCTCCCTTGAAGGGCTCTTTGCAAGGGGGAGAGAAGGCATTCCTTAGGAATTTGAGGATAAGCATGAAATCGAATATTAATCTCTATGGTACCTATTTTTAAGGTACAATTCTTATCCTTAATCATTAACATGGTTGGGGGAGAAGGAATGGTCTGATTGCATGTTGGAGAACTTAGGATACGAATTAAATTACAACTAGGTGAGGGTTGAAGTAGAATGGTCAACATCTTAGGAGGAAGTGAATCTAATGGATCAGGAACTCTAGAAAACTAATACAATCATTTCATAGCATGATCAAAGATTATGCTTTGAAGAGGCTCAGAAGTAATAAGAGTAGTATGTGAATTATGACTTGCCAATATGTGATTGAGTGCTAGGAGATTATGATGGTAGTCATAGGAAAGACTGTTATGAAGGTAGGTGTTTGCATTCTCTGACATCTCTATCATGCAAAGATCAGATAGATTGGCTAACCCTTCTTGGTTCCTTGATTCTAAGACTCAAATAATTTATAGTATCCTAACCCTCATAGGTCAAACAAGAGAATGAGTGACATGTCCTTTTCCAAGAGATTGATGATCTCAGATGTAGACATTGTGGAAACTACCAGATTGGTGACTAGATTTAAACTAGTGACATTTTTAGTTGTCACTATGTCCTTCTCTTCTAGCTTATCTTTTAATATAGCTTGAGGGATTTCAACCCCTTTCTTTAAGATAAAGACTTTAGGATTCATGGGTTCAATAACATCAAACAACTGTGGGTATTTTGTGACCCCATTGGTAAATAGATGGTAATCAATATGCATCCTAGGTTGCTTATGCATGATCACTTGTAGCGTATCAAAACGTTTAGGATCCCCTTGGGTTATGAAAACCTTACCTAGGTGTAGGAACTAGATTTTTTGGAACAAGGTTGAAGGAATGGCCTTCATCTTGTGTATTCAAGGTCTTCTCAAAATCATGTTATAGTTGGTATATTTGTCTATGACATAAAACTTGATTAGCACTGTCTTGGGACCCATAGTAACTAAGAGCACAATGGTTCATGTGGAAGTATATTTGAGGCTATAATATCCTCACAATGTATTGTGAGTTATGGAACAATTGGTTTCCCCATAATCAAATTTTTATAGTAAAGAGAAGGAGACAATATATACGATTGTTTGGCCATCAACCATAGCCATCTTGACATAATTATTTTAAATTCAAACTTGTAGAAACAAAGTTGTATCCCCCCTCCTTGCCATCTCATATTTAGGAGGAAGACTATGCAAATCAAAGTTATAACCAACATCTCAAGAGTCCTGACTAGGTGGAAACATATCTAGATCAATATGGTTGATTTGAGCCTATGACGAGGAAGTAGCACTAGACAAATGCCCTAGTCCTAGGGCATCAAGCAAGGTTGATCAATGAACGGGTGAGTTCTTGAGTAAATCAAGAAATGAAATGTGTGAGAACATCTTGGTAAGAGGTGAGATCAAACCATAGTTCCCCATGGGCTTAGGGATAGATTTAGTTTCTAGAATGTTTGAGGGGTTTAGATTCATAAGCTGATACTCTCTAGTGCGAGTAATGATATTCACCTCTTTTTTAACTTCTAACTCTACAACTCATATCATTATGGTTTTGCCTTGGACTCCTAGTTTATGAGAAACATCAGTACTAGCAATTACAGAGGTGGAATCTTTAGCATCATGGGTGTATGACATCATGATTTGATAATGTTGAATCAAGTGGTTTTACAGGCTACCCTACTTTTGAATTTGGATAACATGTACTTGATGGTTAGGAAAAGGTGTCTGTAGATATGTAGAATCTAAATCTAGGGGGTGACAAGACCATTTTGAAGGACCTAGGGGTTCACATTAGCATTCCCTAAGAACATGTTTATAAATGTTTACCTCTTATCTTTAGGGAGCCTTTGTATGAATTTATTGTACTCCCTGTTGTTTTGAGTATCATGACTAACAACCCAATGGAAGAGATAAAAAAACATTGGGACCATATTCCCTAGGCCTCTAAATTTGTATCTATTAACCAAACCCTTGTTGATTATTCCTTTAGTGGTAGGATTGGTTCTAGAACTAAGGGAATTTCTCAACATGTTGATATTGGTTCAAAGTTTAGTTTTAGTATTGTATGTTGTGCAATGGTGGTTGATTGAAATCAAACACATGAACTAAAGGTGGAGGATTTTGGTTTGTAGCACCTATATTGTTATTGGCATTGGTGTTGTTCATGCACTGAGATGAACTATTATTCACAGGGTTTAGTCTTTTGTTTTTATTAGTGATGTCACAAATGGTGGCATTCCTATTTCAATTAAGGATCTTGAGACCTTGGTTATTTGTATTGTTTAGGGTTGAATTTTTAAATCCCCTATTATTATGGTTTTGGGGGATGATGCATCTATTGGTCTTGTAAGTTCACTTACCACTATCAATGGTCACCTAGTCAATCTATAAAGCACTCTACATAACTTCTTCATAAGATCGATAGGTGAATTTTTGGACATCTGCCCTTGTCTCCTTGTTAAAGGAGTGAAGGAAGAGGTCACAAAGTTATCGTTGATCCATGTGAGGCACATTGGCAGATGAATATAAAACCTACCTCCATCTAATGATGAAATGGGCAGCCAATTCATTATATTCTTGTTTGATATAAAGGAATGCTCAAATTCTAGTCTTGAGAATATTGTTCATGTTGAAGGCCTTAATGAATTTGGTTGTTAATTATCTGAAGGAATGAATGGACCCCTCAAAAAGGTGGTAATACCAATCAATAGTTATTCCCTCTAGGGTTTTGGGGAAAATTTCGGCAACAACCCCATCCCAAGGTAGTTCCTTGATAGTCATAGCATAAGCTCTGACGTGTGCATTGGGATCTCCTTCCCCTTTGAACTTAGGAAGGTCTAGTAGGGGACGTGGGATAATAACCCCTCATATGTTAAGATTGAGAGGCTCCTTAAGGTACTCAGTGTAACTCCCCATGTTGATAAAGTCAATTAGTGACACAATGGGATTGGATTGGAAAGGTGGAATCACATAGGGATTAGTTGGATAACCACTAGAATGGATAAAATAAGCTTGATAAGGTGAAGTAGAATAAGCCAGAAAATAGTTATTTGACTAAGTAGATTTGGAATACATATGGAATTAAAGAGGAAGATTATTAGATACATGAGGATTAGTGGTTTGTCGAGGAGGGGTATATGTCATTTTCACATAGCTCGAGGCTACGTAAGGTGGGGTATAACCCATCTACAAAGAGGGAATATATGTGGGGGGAACATAACTCAAAGGGGTAAAACATGGTGGATTGTTGGTCACCACATTATTTTGTAAAGGTGGAACGTAAGTGTATACTCTTCCCATTGGGGATTATATGGAAGCTTGATAAGATGGAGGGACTTTAGAAGCATCCAGGTTTGGGACCTCGTGAGTAAGGATGTCCCTAAGGGGTTGGTTAGAGGCATAACTTGGTGGGGTTGTATGCTCATGTTGTGTTGGAAACATGTAAGCTTGTTGTTATAGTAGTTGACAGTCACTGTTTTGATGAGAGAAGGAGAAGGATGAGCTTATGTGTGAGAATTTGGGCCCATGCCTTGACTCATATTATTTGTTGTTTCCTAGGTCATGAATGTGACCCACTAGGATGTTGATGACTTCATTCAAGCTAATGATGGTGTTAGGCCTGAGAATATCTTGTACATGATGGGTATGAGTGAGAGGTTGGTTAGTGTGAAGAGGTTGGTTTACATTGAGAGCCTAAGGGGAAATGGTTATAGTTTGTATTGACAGTTTGGATGCCTCTTGGCCCTTGTTAGGGGGAAGCATAGCCGATTGCAAGCAATTAACCTCATCCTTCAAGTGGTAAATCCTTCCTAGATAATGATCATATTTAGCAATACTTTTTGCATTTGGGCTTTGTAGGATAATCAATGGTCTAGTGGCCATGCAAGGAGTGATTTTACTTTATTTAGTGAGGGTCATAGTATTGGATTTGGAATGATTGCTATTAGTTTCAGATATGTACCATATCTCATGAGTAGAGACCCCACTCTTGGTTTGGGTGTTAGGATGAGAATGATCATAAAACTGGAAATATATGTTGGTGTGGAAGGTAGGGTTATTCCATATCACTAGCAAAGGCTCACCAGATTTGATTTGTCTTCTTTTGTAACCCTTCAAGCCAAGAGATCCACCTATGTCATGCCCATACATATTCTAGGGGTACAAGAATACTTAAATGGAAGGAGGGGAGGAAAGTGGAGAAGGGAGAAAGAATAAGAGAAATAAAGAGGAATAGAAAGTCTTTCATGTTTGGTTCACCAAATTATGTGCACATTAATAGCACATGCTAAATTATGCACTCGACTTCCTAAGTTCACATTGAGGCAACCATGTAATGAAATGGGCTATGGGTAAGAGTATGGGTTAGATTGGTTATGTAGTGGAATGGGATTAGGAATGGATACTGGAAATGGATTCTCATGGTGGAACCAAAATACTTATACAATATCACGTTATTCATTAAGAGCATCTAGTTTTGCAGCAATAGAAATCCAAGATCCTTCAGTGTCTGAGATAACGAGGAGACTAAGATCCTGATCAATACTAGGGTCTATGAAGTGAGGATGGTTAGGGTAAATGACTCAAGGGATGAGATAATATCTATCAGTTTGACTACACCTAGTCAATGTCATCCACAAAATGTGAATGATGTATGATGAGGCTAGACCCAAGGAAAATAAAGGGGAGAGATGGAGATGGAAACTAAGCCTAAATCACATTAGACTTGTGACCTTTATTATGGAGGAGAATAACAATGGGAGGATCTAGGATTTGCTTTGTTCCTCTAAAGCATTGAGAGAGCTAACAATGATGTGTAGGATTGGTGTGGAATGGAATACTTCTCTCCTAAGCTCGATCTTGATATTAGATTGAATGTTGGTACATGGACCTAGGGATCTAACTCTAGGAAAAAGGCCTACTCTATGAAGGTATGGAATCTTTGAGAGTGTCATCAAATAGAGACAAGGCAAGGTGTAAGCCTATGAGCTTGTTTTGAAGTTATTTTGTGAAAGGACTTGCATTTTTGGAATCAAGGGCTTTTTTGGCTTGTGTTTGGCTTGACAAGGCTTTTGGTAATACTTTTATTTTTATTTTTTTGTTTTATGAATAATTGATTGAAATAAAAACTATTTAATTACTAAAATGAAATAACTAAAAGTAAAGAATGATAAATAAATGAAACTAAAATTAAAGAATGCTTATTTTTTCATTTTTCAATTGATTTTTTTAATGCATGCAAGGTAAGAGAGATATCTCTAACTATGCAAATGTTTATTTTACTTTACCTAGATGCAAGGTAAATGTTGTTGTTTTCATTATTTTTAAAATTTTAAGTGAATGGATCTATTGCACAAGATAATATTTTCTAACATGTAATTTAATTAAAAATCAAATCTAGATGTTAAACAACAATATTTCAAAGTATCTAGGAGTTTTCTTTACAAATGCAAGCTAGACTAAGTTTTGGTATTTCTAGGTAGATGCACACTAGGTTTGAATGAATTGTTCTAAATAAAATGAAAATTTAAATTCTTATTTTCTAAATTAGTAAGCTAAAAACAAAAAATTTAATTTACTAAAACAAAGAGTATCAATACAAAAACAATGCCTATTTATTACGTAGATTTGACTAGGGTTTTCTACTTGTGTGTGTGTGTGTGCGTGTGTGTGTGCATGTGCGCGTGTGCATGCGTGCGTGCGTGTGTGCGTGCGTGCGTGCATGCGTGCGTGCGTGCGTGCGTGCGTGCGTGCGTGTGTGTGTGTGTGTGTGTGTGTGTGTGTGTGTGTTGAAGATTAATTGTTATTGAAGCTATAATTATTATATTTGTTTTCAAATTTATACCTAGGGTTTAAATCCAAATCTAAGTGATTTTAAATAATCTATTGTATAGGTTAAAATAGTAAAGAAGCTAACTAATATTTGTGTGAAAATATAGGAGAGAAGAATTTTATCTTATCAAATTTACCTTTTTTAAAATCTATTAAACAAATAAAGGAAACTAAAATTAGAAACCCCCAACATAATCAAGGTGTAGACCAGTTGGAAACAAGAGATATATTTATAATGTGGTCCCTAGTGTGCTAGTTCCTCCACTCAAACCAATGACTATAGAAACTCTCTATCCAAGGAGAATGATCCAATAACAACAACAAAAAGGGAAGATGAGAAAGACACAACTCCAAAAAAAGAACATTGACTGTGGATGGTTAAGAACACTGTGTGCAAATATCTAGTTATAAAACAATGACTCTCTTTGTTTGTAATTGTGTAGTCAACATGAAAATGATCAAAGCAAAGATCCAAAATAATGGTAATCAAGATATGGTTGTAGAAAGCTTCAAAATTGCAATCTTTAATGCAAATTTTTAGATCCAAAAATAAGCAAAAATTGGCTTAGTTGTAGAAGAGCAATGGATGTTGCATGGTTGAGTTTCTAAGTTTAACTAAGATTAGAACTTAGGAAAGGTTAAAAAATAGATAAAAACAAGAATGGAAGTGAGTTGGGCTAGTTTGGAGGTGAATTCAAGGCAAAAAGATTAATAAATGCAAAATAAACATGTAAAAATGCATAAAAGAATGAATCTTGAGAGCTAAATTTGGAAGATAGGTAAAAGGTGATAGAACCACCCCCTTTTACAGGGGGTGGTTATGCAACCACCAGTTCCCATAACAGAACCTCCACATTAATTTATGAAACCACCATTACTTTAAAACATAACCACTCTATTAGGATGTAACCAATGTGGCAGTTTATAAAATTATTGCAATGACTCAAAAATTTAGTAGTGGTTTTGTAACTTGGAGCAGCGGTCACGTCATGTTGAGTGGTGGTTTTATCATGTATAAAAGGTTTTCAAAAAAATTAGTTGTCAGAGGCTGCAAAGGCCAAATAAAAAAAAGGCTAAGAGAACTCCAAGGAGAAATAGGAAGGAAATTAGGCTAGGTGGCTAGAGAGAACTTTGATTCAAGTGTGAATTAGGATATCACTGCATCATCATCAGACGTCATACTGGACATATTATACGATGAATTTTTTAGGTGCATACAATATCTAATCTAAGGGTTGGAATAATGTCATATGATAACTATGAGGTTTAAATAAAGGAATAAAACATGCAAAGATAAAAATATATTAACAAGCATAAGATAATCTAAACATGGAAGATAAAACATTCCAATATAATATATCCACCAAAGTAAATAAATAAGAATTATAAGGTGAGGAGTACTTAACTTAGGTCGGCTTGTCAGGACATCAATCTATCCTTGGCTCAAGTGAAAATTTGTGAGAGATTTAGGTGAAGCTCAAGATAGAAAGAATAATACCACATATCTTTAGTTAGGACCTTCAAAGGCTAGGTGTACCTTACTATTTTAAATGCTCTTAATGTACCTTATCATGCAAACAAGTCTTCCTCAAGTGTGTGCTTCAATTCTTCTTATTATTAAGGTGGATCTATGTATGCAAGAAGAGTGAATTGAATGTCTTTCCTATAATAAATGACAAAGGGGAACCATATAAATATGGCTCTAAATGCAAAAATCCAAAACTCAAACTAAACCAATAGTATTTCATCGACCCATTTGATGATGTCCGCCAAGGTGAAGCACTACAAAACATCATCCACCAATTCAATGATATCAATGATGAACATGCAAACAAGAAGAAAATCATCAAAAAAAGGAGAACGAGACTCTCAAATTTTTTTTAAAAAAAGATATCATGGCGTGAATGAAGGGAAATATCATATATTATCATTATGGAATCCCTCACAAAGCACCATAAACTAGCCCACCTTTATCTTAGTTCACTCTTTAGGATGTGCACTCAAGGAGATTCTAGGGTTGACAAATCCTGTAAAATAAATTATCAATAAGTGAAAAATGGCATGTATACACTAACCATTCCTATAATTTACACTAGGGAAAAGGTATGATACCAAGGAGGTCACTCTTGTGAATGAGAAACACTATAGAATCCACAACATCAATGGCGAGAAATGAGTCGAGGAGAGCATCAAAACATGCTAGTTGTGAGATTTGAAAGCGTGTGCCTCATAGTGGAAATGTTTATTAGTGAGAAAGAAGTTCTTGAAATTTTTATAATTTCAAGACCCATTGTTGACAAGTTCTCAATCTAAGATGTCATGTTGGTCATAATATTTTAAAAAATATATAAATAAAAATTGAAAAAAAAACATGATATCTTGATTTTGATCATTGAAAAAGAATGTCAATTTTGCAAGGATGATAAAGTTGGCAGTGTATTCAACCCATTATACATAGTTCCCAAAGAGTTTCATGCTTAAAATAAAGGGTACTCAGTGGTATGGCTTAAACAATGAGTCCAAACCCAAGATATTGAACCTCAAGACAAAACCCAAAAAGATGTTTGAAATTCTTTGGTTGGTTTTTTACATGTAAGACAACTAAGGAAATCAATACCCCATGTTTTTAAGTCTTTAACTTATTAGAAGACCTTGATGAATAGGGAACTAAACAAAATGATATTTTATGACTTAAAGGCTAAGTCATAAACTCTTGATATCCACCTAAGTTAAATTATTGGTAATGAATGCAAATTCCATCAAGTTGAGCTTATCAAAAATATTAAGATGCCTAGAGAGAAAACTAAGAAGAATCCCTAAAATACATTGAACAAAATGTGTTTACACTCCAATGAATGTATTTCCACCATTGAACAAGAGTAAATGCAAGCTTATCCAAAAAAACATTAGGCATCACTTCTTGGATACCTTGTTCTATGGGAAAGTCAAATGCTACTAATTTAAACTTGTATTATATTTCATGGGTTAGCTACTATTCATGAAATATGGGTCACAAGGATTAACTTGATACTAATGAATTTGATTTGTAATAAATGACATTACATAATGACTACAATGTTGTACCATTGAATATGATCATAGCCAAGTTAGGGGTATATACTTGCAACCAACACAAACCTTCTAAAGTTTCACCTCCTAATATTAGCACCATTTAAGTCCATATCATGCCATATAGTGAAACAATGATTCGCAAAAGGCTCCTTCCCTATATCATAACTTCATGGTCATGTGAGAATTACACTTAGTACCTAGAGCTTATCTCTCATAGCTAAGGATAAAATTAATAAACTTTGGTCACTAAGACCTTAGGATATTTTATGTCAACAAATGTGATGCCTTGTCCCTCCACCTCTAGTGCTTACCAATTCCTATACAAACCTCATTATGCCTTGCAATGCATTTTTCCTTATGCATTCAATAAAAATAATACCAAGAGAGAAATATATAATGTAAAGTATGTGCATCCCTAGATTTTCAAATAGCATATATAAACCTACGTGTGATAAGTCAATATTTAAGATTTGTGTAACATGGTCCAAATATGCATATTGAAGATCCTAAACTTGAAAATGATAAATTAATGTCAAAGACACATTGAAGATACTTCCAATTAGAGGGAATATCTCATGTAACTAGAAAAATCATCACTCTTCTACAATACCCTCATAATCTATTCTTAAAATAGCCATCATTTCCCTTAGTTCTAGTAGATACTAAATTTGGATCTCCTATATGGAACCACACTATGCATCATGATCAATCATTATGTAATATGCTAATAAATAAACAACCACCACCTAGAAAAGTGAGGGGAAATGGATTTAAAAAGTTAATTTCAAATTTCTATTTCATAAAAAGGGAGAGCTTTATAAATTTATTTATATCAACCTATATCATGGGTAGTTTGTAGCAGAACAATAGTAATTTCAATGATCAAAACAATACTACCAATTTTGCTAAAGTTATAATGTATGTTCTATGAATATGTTGTAAGGAGGACTAACAAGCCAAATATGTAATATTTTCAACCCATTGTAATGCATCAAATGAGAATTTGCATCCCTTATGACTCTTGTAGTTTGTCTAGATAACATGTGGAATTCATCTTGATAACCTCTAAGATTATTTCAACGTTATCTTTGGGAGAGCCTCAAAATGGATCAACCTAGGGACTTGAACCTCAAAGCAAGCTTCTAGACTATCAAAACTTTGTTGCAAGTGAAGCCTCATAAACCACCTTTTTTCCACAAGTTTTATTCATATGGCACAATTCAAAAAATGCAAGGGAATATATTTATTAATGTGGAATGAAATCCCAACACAAAGATAAAAGACATGATCTTGGACTGGATACTGAATAGTGCAAACTTGTAACAAATGATCTAAAAATAAATTTATCTATTCTTCACATAAATATGATTTACACAAGCAATGAGAGAAATTATTATTATGTAACAAAATCCTATCATAAAAATTTGATAGTTTATAAATAGCTTGTAAATTAACAAGAATCACATAGATAACAACCACAAGTTAGAGGAGGCCCCCAAGGCAATATCAGTACTGTAGGGATGCTAGTAACACATAAACTATGGGACTTTCACCCCAAATCATAATTTTGAGTTGGCAAAGCTTTTGGTATGAGTAAAACATTACAAATAACCTCTTTCCCACAATTGTTATCTATGTGGGATTATTCACAACTCACAATGAGATAAATTATCAATATGGAACAAAATCCCATCATAGAGATGTGCCAATATATAAATACCTTCAATTTAATAAATATAAGATAGATAGAGAGGACCCAAAAGGCATGACACCAAAACCAATGTCAATAAGGGAAAGACGCTAACACATCAACTTGGGAACTTGGATTCTAACACATCAACCCAAGGAATTGTGCCCCTAACCTTGCTTATGGATTGGAAAAGATTTTGGAATGGTTAAAGCTTCGTAAACCACATTTTTATAACAATTGATATCCATGTGTGATTATTCACAACATACTCATAATGAGAGATTATTGATGTGGAATGAAACCCTGTCATAGGGATATGCAAAGCTTTTAAAATAACATACAACACATGGATATATACCACAAAATAGAGAAGGTCCACAAGATAAGACATTCAAACTGCCAATAGGGGGAGTGAGGATGCTAAAACATCAACTTGAGAACATGCACTGCAAAGCATGATTCAACATTGACAAATCTTTTGGTGCATGTGATGGCTCATATATCACCTCTTTCTTGAAATTTTTATCCATATTAGATTATTCACAACACACAATGAAATATTGTTAATGTTTAACAAAATTTCGATAGAGATAAAAATACATGATAGTTTAAGGACATCATCATGGACTTGGCACCCAAAACTTGTAACAAATGGTCACAAAAAAATTTACAAGTTCTTCAAACAAATATAATTTGAGTTACACATAACCCCATATTTGAGCATTTCTTGGGTATTTAGACAACATTTCCAAGTTATATAAACCATATAAATACATCGACTAAGCAAAACTACCCTAGAATATAGATGCACTAGAACCAAATAAATGAAAATGTTGATATCATACTTGAATAGGGATAAAGCATAATGTTAAAATAGGGAAATAGCTTTGAAACATTAAATTGCTTATATAAGAGAAAATAATCAGCCAATTTCTCTATTATAAAGGCACATTTCCATGTTATAGATGCATGTTTGAGACCAAGAGAGATCATCAATCCTAATTAGCTACAAGATTTTGATTTATAAACATATATATGAGAATATTTATATCCACCTTTGAGTTTATTTTTAATTTATTCTCTTCATTTTTTGAGGTTTTTTATTTCCCTTTAAGATCGTTCACTCAGATTTATTTCCTCCTCAATTTGTGTCTTTGTTCATTCAAATTTAGTCACAGATTCCATGCTTACAAAAGCTAGATTACAACCTACCATCGCGATAAGACAAAGATTTCTCCTACTGATAACCTATTCAATTAAGTAAATTGATCCTTATACTGCTTTGCTATATAAAATATGATAAGAGTAACTAAAGAGTGTTTTAAATAAGATAATTTATAATATGTGTCATAACAATGCATAGTCTAGGCACATACTTTCCAACATAATCATAACAAATAATCACTCGTGTTTGCATCATATAACTATGTACAAGAATCTAGCTCTAAATATAAGTGCTTATACTGAGAGAAGTAGTGTTTATCTAAAACATGTTATTGCATTACTCTTTTGTATTTTCCTTGGTACTACTACAAGAAAAATAAGTAAAATAAAAACTCTTAAGAAATCCCAAATACGTCTTCTCAAAAAAGAAGTTTCACATATCAGTAACTTTGGTGTATTATCACTTATCCTAGGTGATACTCAAGAATCCCAATAACTTATTTTCTAAAATAATCCCACTATCTTGATTTTTTATATGAATAGAAAATAAGAATTATGAAAAATAGATAATGGCCATGGCAAAGCAGTTCATATAAAACCCATTCTATGGATACATGAGCAAGTAATATTTGACTCAAAAAAATTGTATGTATTAGCATGTAATATGAGAGGTTACATTTACAGTCCAATAGCACAATCTTAGGAAAACCATCAATCAAGTAGTAAAAAATACAAAATAGGAAAGTAGACTATAGGGTGATTGGAGAGAGACTTGTTTGCATGTTTATTTATAACAATTTTACAACATACAATAGATTCTAAGATATTTGGGATTCTAATACGATCCCAACCATGCACATGTTAAAACATGGCTATTGAAGACTAATACTAAAGTGAATCGATAAAATTGTCATTTGTTAATTAAAATGATACAATTTGGGCCAAACCATAACGTACTTGTACTATTTTTTGTTAGAAATTTTTGCACTTATAAAACTTGTAAGATTTGTCTTCTCTAATCAGGACTCAACATACTTGAGGAAATGTGTAAACATTAAGTAGTAAATTGAAAATATTGATATAAATTAATTTACCATTTGTTTTTCCATTTACTATTAACAATATAAAGTTATGCACACACTTTGAAGAAAATAATATGCACCAAATTCCAGCTAAATAACATACTTAACAAGAAATCCTAGGTGGGATTAATGACGTCAACAAAGATTCCTATCACAACATAGCAGAAATGTTTGCACACCACAAAGAACAAGATCCAAAACATGATTAGTTTTGGATATAACGAAATTAGATTGCTAAGCTTAAGGACACAAAAAACAATAAAATAGTAATCAACAAAACATAACTTCCTCAAAACCAAGATAGTAAGAGACAAATTTCCTAGATCAAATAAAAAAAGTGAATAAAAACTTATCCTAAAATACTACCTATTTCAAGATTCATGCAAATATGAGGCTTCATGGAATTAAACATTAAATTAGAATCTTTATGAAATACAACTTCAGTAACACACCCTTATTTTGGAATAGGCTTTAAGATCAAATAACTACATTCTAAAAGTTAGTCAGCATTCTTCTTGGAATAATAATAATAGGCATGAAATTTTAGAATATGTTGCAAGATCAAATAAGTGTATTCCGAAAGTTAGTTAGCATTCTTCCTAGAAGAACAATAATAGATATGCAATTTGACTCAAAACATAACTAAGTTACCAATAAATAGTGTAGGAAACACTACTATTTTAGGGATCCCGAGTATTTTTCATCTTGGAAATGTTCATTTAGTAAATGTGCAATCAACATTAAAATAAGCAAAAATTAATGGAGGTTTAGAGATTAAGGGTTTAGAGGTGGTTATTTTCTATACAAACTACACTACCAAATGAACATCAATTCTATAATAGTAAAATACATACCAAAACATAATAGCATAGAAGAACATGAGAGTAATAACATATAACATAAGGTAGTGTCCAAAATAAGGACCTAATATACGGCATCCTTATCCCAACACGTAACATTTCATTTTTTAAACCAAACTCAATGGTTGTCAGTTAAAACACAACCATCAACAACTAAACATAACTAAATAAAGTTGTTACAAATCACTACCTAAATCTCACAAGATAATAGTCATAACAAGATCGAATACAAAACAATACTTTTATTCATTGCAATGGTCTACATTATTCCCCTTTTTATATTAGTCAGAGTCCCTTCCCACATCAACCAAATAAAATCAAGTCAAGGATGGGAAGAGGAACCCTAGAGGTACTAGAGATCTAACTAGGGTTGATCATGAAGAGGTGGTTTTCTCTAACTTCAGTTGTTGAAGTTTGACTCCAAGGGCATAAACCTCAATTGTGCATTGCTTCAAATGTTTTTCTACCACAAGTTCATGTTTATGTGAACACTTCACCATATGCACAACTTCTTGCAACTTTCCCCTCATTTTAGTGACCTCTTGCTCAGCTTCCTACAAGTTTTCCCTCATGTGAGTTGCCTTGTGCTCATACTCAAAAACTTATACATGTATGCCTATGTAAATTGGATTTTTGGGCTAAGTTTCTCCTAAAAGTAGGCATTTTTATCCTTTATGTGATTCCTCAAATATGAAATCAAGAGGGTAGCATTATTGTCATTCTCCAATTGACATTTCTCACACATGAACAACTGGAGCAACAAATATTGATATTGTAAGGTATGTTCAATAATGTGTAGGGACTCTAACACATTGTGGACAAGAGAAGTAACATGTGTAACCTAAGTGGATAGCCATTGCTCATGCATTTTAGGAATGTTATGTTTTATCCACCCTTTGCCACATAGATCTATGAAAACTCTAAGTGGCTCCCCTCTTGCACAAATTTATAAATCTAGACTACCTTTTCCAAAATCATTTGTATCTATCATTGAAAACCTAATACATCCAAATTCCCAACCACATTGTAAATTTTGAGGAGTGTTTGTTTTGTGTGTCCTACAATCTATAAAACTTGAGACAAATTTTCATAGGGGTTGGTACTATTCAGACTATGAAGGAACATCATAATGACCTCACCATCTAGATCCTAAAAAAATTAAGTCCAATCTTAAAAGGCCTTACCTCTGAATGTAGTGATGTTTCATCCCTCAACTGAATATTTTCTTCCCCCATATCTATCACAAGCTACTTTTGGGATCATAACGGGTTAATTGGAACCCCCAAGTTTAAATTAACTAGTTCAATGAATTGATTCAACCAAACCTCTAATTATTGAGCCTCATCCCCTAGAGACAAGGAAGTGACTAAGACAAACTCAAATGGAGTGTAGTTTACAAGGTTAGTGGCTCATAAAAACCCATAGGCTCCTAGAAGGAAGGAGAGAGACAAAAATTAGGAGGGAGCTCTAGTAGCCCAAGGGTACATCCACCAACATATCGTCATCATCCATGTCAAAACCTTTACCCTCATCCTTCTTTAAAGTGGGAAGCTCTAATGTTGGATTCCTCTTTTTAGCCACTACAATGCATTCAGAATTATCCTCTTTAGCATTTTCTAAATGAATGTTGAGATTGTTCCATTGAAATGTTGATGGCCAATTAGGATCATATGAACTGTTAGACATGAATTCTCCATGAATTCCCTCTCCAATGTTGACCAAGAATACACGGTATCTATAAATAATCCAATGACATGTTATTTCATGTAAAATCCTTTGTACATCAAGGAGATGAACTCGTAAATCTGAGCAAACATAAACAATTCAATTATAGATATCAACCCTCCATAATCCAAGTGTGTGATCATTCATCCACTCAACAATGTCAAAGGCTTGAGTGGCACCCACTACCTGGCATTAGATCATAACCAAGAGACAATGCCATTTCTCTTTCTTGATGTTGCAATGTCACTTAGCCCACATGTTTGTTGACTACTTAGTAGTCAAATCAGGCCCTACATAAATTTTATACAACCTAGTCCTTATGAGCTTGAGTAATTTGTGGGGTACCTATTAATTTACTAACTAACACTCCATGTGAAGACACACCTAACACCCTCATAAAATCCTTGGTTGTATATGTAATTTTTTATTTCTTTGTCCATGTATAAGACAAATGAACACTTGCTATCTAGATTGTAGTTGGATACCATCTGAACCAAATAAGACTCAAATTCTATGGCACTAAAATAAGGCATATACAAAAGCTTTCCTACCCCAGTTCTTCACAATGCAATATTCAATTCATGATCCTCAAGTTTACTAGCCCATCATGTTTAGAATTCAGAGGTCAAAAGGCTTTCCCAACTCAGCATCTTAGAGTTAGGCAATAATTTGGATTTCTTCTTTGGAGAGGGTTCATCAATTTTCTACTTTTAGGTACTTTTTTTGTTGCATGCTTAGAACCAGTACATGTTATCAATGAATTTTAAATCATCTTAGGAGTTGTGGTAGATTTTTTCTTGGGTATTATATGGCCTCCCTGAACTATACAAAATTTTTTAAATGTCATGTCTAAGGCATTATTCAAAAAAATTGGTTGCACAAATGTGGATTTTATGCCTTAAGTTGGAGGGGTTTTTTTTTATCTACCATGATTGTTACCGCAAAACCAAAATTTTCAACTATTAAATGTATTTCAAAACCCTCTTGTAGATTTTTTGATGGGTGTTTTGGCCCTTGAAGCTAATAAATTTCCCTTAAACCTTGTAGATATGGCTTCTATCCACTCAATTTGTCCTTAGATGTAAGTGTTTTCAATGAATGATCTTCTTTCAGCCTTTTTGCATTTGAAATTTAAAATGAAAATATCTCTAATCAATCATCTAATTGTGAGGGTAAAAGAATAAAAAATAGGTAATAAATCACTTAAGGAAGTAAAATTCATTTATAATTGTTTTAAAGGATTTGCACCTTTAAAGGAGCATATGGAAACAATGAGGAAGAGTTGTATAACATATAGTGAACAAGGGAGTATAGTGATGTTGTTGCATTGTACAATGAAAAATTAGATTGTACAGAAGAAAAGCTAAGACATGACACATACAACATAGGAACATACAATTTTTAGACATATTACTATTGCAATGAGGCAATGATATGACACACAGGAATAGAGTAAATGTACATCAAGTATGGGAGCATATGATGAGCATGGATATGGGAATACAATTTATCAACATAAAACTGAGATTTTAATGTTGAAGCGTATGGTTTTACAAATAGAGAGGCTTGTAATTTTTCAAGTAGAGGAACATATGGTCTTTCCACTAAAGCATATGGTTTCAAGGGAGGGCATATGGATGTAAAATTTGGTTGACCATACAATTCATAACATGGGTGTATGGTTTGTTGTGTCCAATGGCATATGACAATGGGGTTGTTGGGACGTACGGCTGGTGTTGGGTGTATTAACTATATTATTTCTTTTCGGACGTACATTGATGTATTTTCCACTTCGGCATACAATCCATCTTGACCTTTACAATCCCTTTCATATTTGTCCCTTATTTTATTATTTATTATTTTTCCTATTATTAAAAATAATTGTGCCTATATCCTACAGCATTGGTCTAACTGATCAGGGAGGTTGCATTAAGGCACCTTGTACTTGGTAGTCATGGGTTCTAGTCCCCAATTAATTCACTTAGCAAGGAGTGTGGCATTTTTGTGGATCTAAATTTATTATAACAACCCTAATTGGTCTCGATCCCTTCACCTCATGGTTCAAGGATGGATTCAGTTACTGTTTTCCCCATATAATTTTTTTTTTAATTATACCTTTATCTCTCTACCCTTTATCTCTTTCCCTGATGGGCCCATCAAGTATTTTACCATTCGTACATAGAAGCTCAATATCAATCATATTGATATTATTTGTCCTTATCCAATATAATTTTAATTTGGAACCATTCACAGTATCCTTGACCATTGTCCCATCCAAGTTCTCAACCATGATTGCTCTATTTTCTAAGATTTCTTGAATTTTAAAAGGATCAGGCCACATACCTCTAAATTGTCCAAGCCTAATTGTAAATTGATAGGCCCACAATACTGCAATTATGTGTTATTCCCAATTCGCACCCTCAATAATGCATGACTTCTAGATCACTGGGATTAATACTTTATTAGTGGCCTCTAGGATATTAAGGACTAGAGACTGAATGGAAAGTCCAACACTTTGAAGTCATCAACAAAATTACAGTGTTGACAAAGTTCCTACCTCTATCACTTTTGATCCATCTCAAAATTCCAAATCAAATGGTTGCTTGCTCATAAATTAATTTAATTTGTACTTTGTGTGTTGTTGTCAAGGAAATATCTAGCCTCTTCCCACTTTATTAAATACTCAATCAAGACCACAATGTACTTGGGCCAATAGACATTGTTGACTTTTAGTAGTCCAATGAAATCCAAACCCCATCATTTGAAAAGTTCCAAATGTTGATATGCCCATAAGGGCTTGAAGTCCCTCTTTGGCAGCGTCCCCATGCTCTAGCAGGAGTCACATCCCAATAACCATCTTTGGCATCATGATGAAGTGTCGTCCATCATAGTCCTACTAGAATTGATTTCCTTACTATATCTTTAGGTCTTATGTGGCCTACAATGAAACCTTCATGGTATTATAGAAGCATGTCACATTTGTATTCCTTTATTACACATCATCACAACACATGGCTAGGGCCCATTTTATACATAAGGCCATTTACCAACTAGAACAATTGGGCCTTCAATTCTAGTCTCATCCCGTCAACATGTCACATTTCCTTTGAAAATGAGGCAATGGATAGATAATCCACTATATTTTCAAACCAAGAAGACACAATAGTAATCTGGAATAAGTGAGCATTCAAAAAATCTTCATTCACATCATCAAGAGGTTCATCCTAATTTATTATATAAAGTTGGTAAGGTATCACATGACTGTTGCCAAGACTAACAATGATCTTGAAAATATATTCTTGCAAAAACATCGACGATCTACTTGTCTGACCTTAGATAATAGGCTTGTTAACTAAGTACATCAAGGTTTGGTGATCCACATAGAATGTGAACTGAGATTCCACAAGTAATGTCAAAAATTTTGAATTTCATATACCATGCCAATAGCCTCTCATTCGGTGGTGTTTTGATTCTTATTAAAATTAGACAATAATCAACTAGCAGAAAAAACACAGTGGTCAAACCCTTGAGTTCCCACTTATGCCAATGAGCATTGACGGCATAGTTGGAAGCATCAACATGTACATTATAGGTTCATCACTTTTGGTTCTTCATATTGTCTAATTATAAACCATCTAACACTAGGTGTGGCATCACATACTCCATGGCAGGGCCAATGTCTTAAATGGTAATAGCTATATCATTATTATATTCCAAAATGCTTTGAAATAGATTAACTACCTTTATAGATATAGTGTTTTTCAAGACTTGTCTTGCAATAGTTTTATGAATCAAATCTTCTTATCACTATACTTTTATGTTCATGTGATTGACGTTGTTTTTCAACGATTTTCCTATCGGCTTTGACCCTTGATTCCACTAGTCTTTCCTTCTTTGTTCATGGGTTGGGGTAATTTAACTTTATTTAATTATGCTCTGGTGATTACCATAACCTCCTTATCCTAGATTATGTCAATCATGTTGACATTAACTTTATTTAGACAATTTCCATTTTTATAGTCCTAGGCCCACACCATCTATAGATAATTCCAATGTTGTTTTGATTGGTAGGGAAATCTCTTGAAAAATGTCCCCACACATTACACTTTTGACACTGTACAATCAACTCATGTTGGGCATTGTACTAGATCCGACTACCACTTCCACCCAAATTGTCTTGGCATCTATTATTATTTATTTGGTTTTGATGCCTACCAAGAGATATACAAGGAGACATAGCCTTATTATTTTAAGGCTTCATCGGGATGGTTGGTGGTTTCAATGGCTCTCCTTGTGTGAAGATTACCAAGGCACTTTTGGTCTTTCATTTGTATGGGAAATCTTTGGTGGCAAGGCCCATCACTTTGAAATTTTCACAAAACATCTTTGGACAATTGACCTTTGTATGCCCTTCTATTTTTCAATTCATGCATCATAGGTCCTTTCCTTCCTCCTTGGTGTCCTTTTTTAGTTCATCTTACTAAACCATGTCCATGTGAAGAGTTGAATTGATCCTCATCCACTACCACTAAAGTCAGGGTTGCCATCTTCACTCATTTCCAAGCACGAGGATGTCTTATTCTTGCTTTCAATATCCATTGATATGTTAAATGCATCCTCATAAGTGGAATATGGTAACACCATCTTCTTCTACAATGAGGGTACCAACCCTTCAATGAACCATCACTTTTTCAAATCGTTGGCTACTTCTTTTTCAAGTTTTCCCAACAGTTCCTTAAGTCAGCTCATACGATTTCATGTTTGACCATGGAATGTGGGAAGTACAACTCATGAAAAAAATCACAATTAATCTCCAATCGCCATCAAAAATTATTTTTTCCCTTAAAATTTTGATTTATTAGCATTCAACCCCCTACCAATAGGGCAGCATGGAAAATCATTGAAAAACTTGAAAAAAATGCCAAAAAACAAAATTATGATTTAAACTACTATTCCCATTTTTTTCCAGTTATATATACAAAAAACAAGCTTTTGTGTTCATTTTTGCTTCATTTTCACATATTTTCACCATCAAAGAATAAGATCTTCAAAATTCAGTTTGAGAATGAGAATTCAATATTTTTAATGAGAGGTTCGAGATTTTCAATGAAAAATTCAAGATTTTTACTTGACATTGGATAAAACCAGATAAATTAGGGATTTTTTTTAATATTGAATATGTTCCAATTTATTAAAAAATATAGTTGTTCCCTAACCTTAACCCTTTTTTTCAATATTAAAAATTAAACATAACCCTAACCCTAAACGGTTTAGGGTTAGGTTTTTTTTTAATATTTAATATGTGAAAAATTTAATAAAAAGTATATTTGTTCCCTACCCCTAACGATTAAGGTTAGGGTTTTTTTTAATATTAGAAATTAAATCTCACCCTAACCCTAACCTAGGGTTAGGGTTGTTTTTCAAATATTAAACATTAAACTTAACCCTTGGGTTTTTTTTTTAAATATTAAAAATTAAACCTAACCCTAACCATATTTAGGGTTAAGATTGGGGTTTTTTAACTTTAATATTTAATATGTTTAAATTTAATAAAACTTTTAAAGACATAACATGTTACCTAACCCTGACCCTATTCATGTTAGGGTTAAGATTAGAGTTATTTTTTATTTTTATTTTTTAAATACTAAATCATGTCACATTTAATATAAACTTTTAAAATATAGATAACTTTTTGTAATAAATTTTTATGTTTCAACACAAAATAATAAATATTTTTATATTATTTTATTGTATATGTATTAAGTACTACAATTGCAAAAATGCAAAACATTGCTTGAAAAAAAAACATATCTAAAACACTTTGTTTTCTATTTTTCTTATTTCAATATATTTTGTTCAGTTGTAAATCTGGCATAGGGGGTTGCAATGTCAACGGGTGTCATGTCTTTGAGCTCTGACCTACCCTCTATGAGCAAGTTTTCCATTAGATAGACTTGAGACCTTTCACATGTCATTTCTCTAAATATCATTCTACTCTCATGTATCACCCTGCTCTCAAGTACATCTCTCTTCCACGTATTATCATTCTTATAGGTATATAGCAAGGTGAGGTGTATAAAAAGGTTTGGTATATCGAGAGGTGTGGTATATTGAAGAAATTTCTCTTCTGTACCATTACTCTTCCACATACTTAAGGGTATATAGAAAGGTGTATGGTTTATTGGACATTTTGGCTATTGGATATTTAGGTATATCGAAAAATAGGAGTGATAAGTTGGAGTGATATGGGTTTCTTCTAGAAGGGATAACCAAAAATTAAATACCTTGAAAATATTTCAACACTTAAATTAAAAAATTATGCACACTGCATAGCTGATCATCATGCCATGTGATAAAGATTTTGCATGGAACTACAACAACCAAGTCAATGGCAACACAAATAGGGTCAAATGTAACCTTTGTGAACATATATGCAATAAAGGTAGATATTGTTTCAAATGATATTTGATGAGACAATGAGAGCATAAAATTACACTTTGCACTATTGTATGCCCTATAGATGTCACCAATCAAGTTATAATAGCATTCTAGCTATATTTATATTTAAAGGTCAAAAGGGAAAGAACAGGTACATAAGTAGGTTCTAACTCTTAGGATGCAAGAGGTGATTAATTTGATGACATACCAAGGCCATTATTAGAACATGAATTTAAAAAGAAGAGGTCTCAAATGACCTCTAGATCAGTACATCGTGGGCCAAAAATAAGTGGGGGAAACATTCATGCCTTCTTTAGCCCTTACACTACCTCTAGAGCACAAACCACACTAAAGAGTACAGGGTGGAAAAAAGTTGTGCATGAGCAAGAAAATAAGGCAATCTTCAATTTTTAGTACTCTTCTAACTTGTCATTTAATGTGACCATATCTCTATATTGGCAAAGTATGGTGGATGCAATTTTAATTTCAAATCTTGGGTTCATAGCTCGATCATCCCCATCATACAAGGCTTTGCAGAGAAATTTGTTGAATGATATCATAAAGAATGTGAGTAATGTTCTTGAAAAATATCATAAGGAATGAGAAAAATTAGGATGCATTATCATGTTAGATTGATGGACAGATAGAAATAATCGCACACTCATCAACTTGTGTTCTGTGACATTGACACAGTGTTTCTTAAAAGTATCAATGCATTTGATTGATAAAATTAGGTGAGACATTTATCCATCTATTTGATGAGATTATTAAGGTGGGGCCACAAAATATGGTCTGATTTATTATTGATAATGTTATTGCTTATGTGGTTGTTGAGAGGCTTCTTATGGATAAATATGCAACTATGTTTTGGACTCCATGTGTGGCACATTGTCTTGATTTGATCTTGGGGGACATAAGAAAATTTTCATGGTGAAATAGGTTTTGAAAAAGGCTCATAGAACATAAATTTCATATACATTCATGCAAAGGTGCTCAGTATGATGCGCACATTCACAGATGGAAAGAAACTTCTTCGACTGGAAGTGACAAGGTTTGCAACCTACTTCCTTGCCTTGCAGACTCTTTCCAAACAAAAAAATGAATTTGAAAAGAATGTTTATTTCAACTGAGTGGGTGGAAACTTCCTTTGTGAAACATATGGATGGTAGAATAGTGAATGACTATGTTTTTTCACCATCTTTTTTAAAAGAGATAGAACAAATTGTGTTATTTTTTGAGCTTCTAGTTTGAATTTTGAGACTCATCAATGGGTATAAATCTTCCATAGCTTATTTTTATGAGGCAATGGATATGACCAAAGAAGATATTATGAGAAGATTGGAGAATAACAAGGCCAATTACATGTCATTATGGAGGATATTTAATAATAGATGGAATTGACAAATGCATTCTCCTATCTATACAACTAGATACTTATTAAATTCAACATTGTTCTATAGCACCTCATTTCGATTTGATGCAGAGGTCACAGAGGGCCTATTTAAGTGCATGGAGATAATATTTTCTATTTTTTTTATGAGAGATTTTTTTATATACAATCAGGTAAGGGGTTTCTTTTATAGTAAGCGATCATAGGAAGACCTTCAAACCAAGTAGCTAATTTTTCTACATGCATATGGTTAAAGTGTAAAATTTTGACTAAATTATGCATGTTACAATGTTGACAAAATATATTTTTGTAACATAATGATGGAATTTATTTGGCAAATAAACCAAACACCTTTGAAGGATGGCAATGCATATTTTGAGCTAATCATGTAGTTCATCTATCTGCGAATGTAATAAGAGTGTATTTGAGTATATACCTTTAAAAAATGAAATCAACTCACTCAAATGTAGATGAATGATTTGGCATTTTTCCACCACAATTATCCCCTAAAAATGAATAAATCTCAAAGTTAATAAATTTTGAATTTCTAATACGCAATTCATATAAAAAGCTGATTTCTATTTTTGTAAAGTATTATTTACCAAAATCATTTACATATGCATTCTATTTGATAATGTTAGGTACCATCGAAGAAGATCATCTGATTGACCTTGATGAGATTGATCCAGATTCTGAATGAATTGAAATAATGAAGAGCCTCTTTTTTAGGATTCTAACTTTGACGTCATGGAGGATGTTGGGTTAGACATCAAGGTCATCTCTCAAAATAAGAGAGGCTTTAACCCTAGAGAGATGTTTAAGTCTAGACCTACTAATCTATAGTCTAAATATTTCTATTATCTCCCTCCCCTTTTTTATTCCCTTGTAAACGATGATAGTATGAATTTTGAAAGTTAATGTGATGAAATTTGAATAGTATGAAAAGTAATGAAAAAAATAATTGATTGATTTTGATGGTGTACAATCTCATTTATATTTCACTCATAATTTTTATCTATTATCTATGCAATTGAAATGCCTAATATGTATCTCTATGTAATGCAAATGCATTTAAATTTTAAAAATAATATTTTTTTCTTCTTTTTCAAAAAAAATTGGTGGTTCTAAGTTTTTCTGATTTAAAATCATGCACTTTTGAAAAAATGTTTTTTTCCCAAAATAATTTACAATACTATGTGTGGGATCACCTTCATCTTCCTTGCTAATGAGGATACCAACCCTTTAATGAAACATAACTTTTTTTTAAATTGTTGGCTAGTTATTTTTAAAGTTTTCCCAATGGTTCTTTAAGTCAGTTCATATGATTTCATGTTTAACCTACCAGGTATTATAGATTTCATGGATAATATCTTTACCATATATTGGGAGCTTAAATTCCTTCTCGAACTCTTTTTTTAGTGTCTCCCATGTTTCCTTTTCAATGGTTGGTGCATATGTGTACCAATCAATAGCCACTCTCCTCAAAGTGTGGTTGGAAAGCTCTACAACTAGTGATGCTTATCTATCTACCCATTAGTAGTCCAAATCATGATATATGTCCTACAACACCATATCAAATCTTCATATCTATCAACATTAAACTTTGGAAGCTTCTATTTTTAGAAGATGGAGTTAATGGGATTCCCATGGCTAATTGCTTCTAATGTGGATCTTGAAATACGATTCTCCTCCTCAAGAAAGTCAATGTCAAGCATTCCTCTATTACATCATCACTGTCAAACAAATCCCTATACTCAACCATTCCTTCAGTTGTGATCCATACACTATCTTACACACCATCAAGTTCCATTTCTATGCTACTCACTCCAACTTGTCATTACCCTATTGTTTTTAGTTCTATATATTCAATAAGCAATACATAGTTATTCATTCATCCATGAAGAAGTTGTTATTGAACATTGTATCAAAATAAAGACTCCTCTCAAAAGGAAGGGTGTCTCTAAATTTTCATTGCCCTAGTGTTTTTGGATCTATATATCATCAATAAGCATATCCTTTTATTTTGTGGATGTTTGTCCTATGCATAGTTATTTCTTCTTGCATGAAGAAGTCATTATTAAACTTTGTCTTAGAATATATACCTCCCTTAGAAGGAGGTTACTCAATCTTATCCTCACTAGATTCTATACACTCTTTTGCAAGTCTAACCAATAGTATCCAATCACCAAGATCAACACTTCCTTCCTCTAGAAAGTAAACTTCCTTACAATCTCTACCCACTTTGAACTTGTGAGGGGTGTATGGTGTTTTGGTACTATTTGAACCCTTCCTTGGTTTTGTCTTTGTCTTTTTCTAATGTCCCATACTTGCCTCAAGGGGTTTCTAGAGTTGGTCACTCACGGCCTCTATCTTAATTCTTGTTGCTCCAAGATTTGGTAGAATGTCAAATTTATTGATCCAATCCCCTAATGCATTGTCTTCTTCTCCCACCTTTGTTTAATATAAATAGGCATAAATATCTTCTAGTTTGGAATCAATATTCATATCTTTCTACCTCTTCATGACAACACCTTTCCTAGTACTATTGTTAGATTTTTTATCATTATACTTCATGGTCATGTTCGACACAAAGGCCTTGAAAAATAATAGTGTCTCGAAAGAAGTCTAGGTAAATTAACAAATCAATCGATCCACTTCTTTTGTCACCACCTAGTTGCCTAGAATGGAATCCATTGGCATTTGGGTCCTCCTAGAATATTTTATGGAATGCTCACATACAAAAAGATCCCATAAATTCTTGAAATCTCTCATGGGTTTGTTGATTAGTTTCAACTGCTTCTTAATTTAGTTGAACCATTCACTCAATTATGGTTCTGTCATATACGTGTCATCGTCATTATTGTTAACCAACATTCACTTTTAAATCAAATTAAACCTAGTCTGACTTCACAAGGGAACGACCCTAGATGTTTGTTATAAAAACTACACGACCAAAGGAAGATCAATTAGAGATTAGAAAACACATAGAATAACATGAGAATAATAACAAATGTATATCATAAGATAGTGATCAGTACAAATTTTTGGTACTAGGAAGACTTGTTACACAATGCCCTTACCTTAACACTTAGCATTCAAATTGTATGACTAAACTCAACGATTGTCAATTAGTTGTTAAAACAATACCTAAAGTTGATGAGAGAATAATCATAACAAGGTCAGCTATAAAATAATACATTTACTCGTTACAAAAGTCTAAAGTGGTTAGATTAGGTTGGCAAAGGATTATAAATAGGTTGGGTCAATTTAGATTAAGCTTATTATTTTTGGTTTTATTTTTTTGAAGTTACATCAAAGTCTACCTCAGGTTTATCCCAAAAACAACGTAAACATTTCTAGTGCATTTCCAAGGAGGACTTGGCAACTTGAATAACCCAATACATTTTCAAGGGGAATCATACCTAAGATCAATACCAAAATTGAATTGATTCAAATCCGAGGAACAATTCTAAAAAAAGCATAAAAGTAAGAACATAATGATATAATGTTTCAACCATATGAATGTCATTTCTTAAATAGATTTTGAAATCAATGAATTAATGGTAAGCAAAATTCGATGAAAAAAATTAATGAGAATAACATAAAATTCCAATTCACAAGGATTATAGACTACTGCTCATAAGGAACAACTTTGATGAAAAAAATCTTCTTAATTGTTAAATAATATAGTAGCCAAAAAATGAAAAAGAAAAACCAAAATATCTTTGACTGGGTTGGTCCTTGTCAGCGATTATAGTTACTATTGTGACCAACACACCCTTATTTTCTAAATAAAATGGAGACCCACTTTTTTATTAAAAATTTGTGTTTATGGTCTTTATTTCTTTTTGGGGCATGAAAGTTTTTTGACTAAGTCGAAGCCTAAATTTCAATTAATCGACTTTATTTCATAAAGCTTTGGCTTAGAACTATGTCAATCTAACCTTAATCAAATTGTTTTGTAACTAATGCAATTATTTTTAAAAATTGGCTAGATTATTTTATGTGTCTCGTAGGATTATGCGTGAAATTCACACTCTTATTTGTATAGATCTACTACAACTTGCAAATAATTGAATTTTATTATGCAATATATATGACTCCAAGACATGCCTTTTTGTTGTGAGATGTCTACGTGCCTCTTTTATGTATTTTCATATACTCACACTATTAGGCATAAAATTTGACTCATCAAAGATTTGTGATGTTGTGATAGGCTTCTACATGTCTTAGTTCCACAATCTACATGTCTATTCCTCATAGCCTTTTAAACCTTGTTCCTCAAAGACTTGACTACAAAAGTTTGCCACGCTATGATATTATGTGATGATGCCACATATCTTAGTCTCTCAGCGTTGTACATTTTGGTTTAAGACACTAAGTTACAAAAGACTAAAACAATGCCACTATTTGTGATCATCCCATATGTCTCAATCTCACACACTCACAAGATCGAGATTGATAAAATAGAGAGCAAAAGATTACAATAATGCGACATGGTGACATGTGTCACTTGTTGGTACAGTATGTTATAAACACACATAATGTACTACTTAAACACAATAGCACTTATCCTATCAAGTGGCACTGACAAATCTTGAGATGGGACATAAAATCCTACATGGCCACATTGAGTTCACCAGACGAATGCAATTAAAGTAAAAAGTGATGACTCAATGTTTAAAATCCATGATAAATCAACAACTATCCAAGATAGCACCTGTAAAATTAGAAGTCATAAATCAAATTCAAATAGAAACACAAACATCATGAACCATTGATGAGCTATTAATTATCACGTATTTGCCATTACAACATTGGCTCAATATCGAATGATCCTATTTTATAAAGCCCCAAATCAATTTTAATGGCAACTACAAACAAAACATTCACAGAATTAAATATCCAAAGCTCCCTATTTGCTTTAGCTTTTTTGTAAATTTTGACTATCTAAGCTCAATGACAATTATAATGGCAACCATAGACCAGAATCCATATTTGTTCTCCTATGGAGCCAACAAAGAATATAGAGATACAGCTTTTGATCCAAGGGCTTTGAATGGGAAAATTCTTCACTATTCAACTATTTATGAGAAGGTCAAAGTGTAGACACTCCATTTTAATCACCTTACATCTTAAAATTATAAAATGGAATGACTTCCTACAAATTGTACACAAACTAGTCTAATATCATTTTTTCATCCCAAATTCTTCTATTCACCCAACGTACAAGGTCGAGTTCACCTTGGGACGTCCTCAAATGGAGAAATTTACCGTACTAGGTCATTAAATCGTAACTCTATTCATATTTCTCAGCACCATTGGTCTTTTCGATCTCTATAGTCAATTAATAAATTCCTCTTATTGCAATCAAATCAAATTCATATCATATTAATTAAGTTAATCCTTTTGATTAGTTTAATTAATCCTTCCTATAATTAAAAAATCTGTGAAATTGGAAATTTTGATTTCATTTTATTCAATCTCTCCCTCATTTGCACCACTTTTCAAGGAGCATTCTCCACCTTCCATCTTGTAGACAAAATGGAGGGCCCTCATACCACATTATATTCATTAAATTAATCTTTTTGATTAGTTTAATTAATCTTATTTCTAATTATAATTCCATGGATTTGGAATAATGATTTCATTTGAATTACTTATTATTCCTTTTTCCACCTCATTCAAATAGCATCTTCCCTTCTAAAAGAATCTCAAGATGCCATGGTGTATTCTTTTATGACCCCACCTCTAAATATGAGGGTTTTTTCTCCACCGTTCATCTTGGAGACAAGATGAATGGCTCATATTGAATATTTTGAGATATTTTGAGGGAGTATTCTCCACACTTCATTTTAGAATCAAGATGAAGGATTCATATTGGTGATCCATGTAAATATCCACATGATATTTTAAGGAGCTTTCTCCACCCTTCATCTTGAATGCAAGATGGAGGGCTCATATTAATCCCCCTTGGGATATTTTGAGGAATATCCTCCACCTTCATCTTGGATAAGATGAAGGGTTCATATTAGTGATCCATTTCATGATCCATGGGATGCCTTGGTGTGAATTATCCACCTTTCATCTGAGATACAAGATGAAGGGATCTCATTCAGTCACTTTTCCTATAAATAAAGGGGCACTGCTCTTCATATTTCATGCTCATGTTTAATAACGAAACTCTATCAATTTTTCAAGCTACTTTGTGTATCAAATTTCATTCTTATCAATTCAATTACTCAAGGTTTTCAAGAGGAGATAGCGTATTTCATGATGATACCATTTCTATAGACTTATTGAGACTACATCTAAGCCACATCTGCTTCTGACAAGGTAAATAATCCTTGAAAAGGAAGGTAATAATTATTTGTTTCTTCTCTTGATTTCATTTTATTTAGCTTTGCCTTAGGTCACAAGGCATTAGGCTAGAGGTGCTAAAAACATATTTAGTTTTGATTTTTATTTCATTAACAAAGATTCAAACCCCAATAGTAATCCTAATGATACATATGGCACACCTAGTGGGACTGTGATTTGGGTTTGCCAACCATTTCACCATGTGTGACTTGGGATTGTGATACATAGAGACTCTTTTCCTCAACAAAATACTAATCATAATGAGCAATAGCATAATCAGAGTGAGCAACAATAGCATCAACAAGGTAATAATTGTAATCAAAATCAGGGTTCTCGGGCTAACAATGTTGATTACCATTGTACCCCCTATAATTACAATGTGGTGGGACGTATCATGGAACATCATGTGGCCATGATCACAATAAATCCCCATCCCATTTCAAAAATTCTGAAAAATAAAACACCTCCATTCTAGGATCAAATTTTTTTATTTTGAGATTTCTTCCACATAATCCTTGTCCTAGAGTTACCATCACAGGATCTATCTATTGTTCCTCTCATTCCCCTAATCTTATTCCTACTCAAGGTTATGTTTTTACAACTCATCACTCTAAAATTACCCTTCAAGGCCCTATATCTCCTCCTGATAATATCAATCCACCATCTAGTTCTAATCCTTTTCAAAATCAAGCCAAACCCAAATATGCACCTCCTACCAAGTAGTATGATCTTGTGGATCAACTGAACAAGACACAAGTGCAGATTTACATCTGGCATCTTTTGTGTACATCTTAACTCCACAAGGATATTTTGTATAATATTTTGGTTCATTTTAAGGTTCTTAACAATATTACACTTGATAAATTCCAAACATTTGCAGGACATTTGGCTCTTGGACCACAACTTACATTTAATCAGAGTAACAATCATCCCTTAGTTATTCACATACAAATTCCTTATACATTGAATTCACCATTACCCACCATAAAATCAAGAGGGTACTCATAGATAATGGTTATGGCCTCAATATTGTTCCATTGAAGTTAGTCCAGTATTTTGGATACACTATAACAGATTTGAAGAATGATACCATCACCATTAAAGGATATGATAATATTGAAAGGTAGTCCGCAAATACAATTTCCTTGCCCATCCAGGTTGGGATTGTCATTCATAGTACCCTATGTCATGTTATTTACATTAACTTGCCATATAATCTCCTCCTTGGTTGCCCATGGATCCATGAGATACATGCAGTTTCCTCCACGCTACATCAATTCATAAAATTTCCCCATTCTGAAATGGAGTTCACTATTGCTAGGGATATACAACCTTATCAATATTGTAAACATTTGGAAGAAGAGGGTCATCAATACACGTATTATCTTATTGCTGAACATGCTATCAATAACGACAAACAAGTGATGTAGTTGTCAATACACGTATTGTCCTAGAGTTAAGCATGTTATCAAAAAGGACAAAAAAGTGATATTCCATCCACCTAAATTTAATTATATGGATCCTTCCGCCACTAAATTCCTCTATTTTCAATATTCATGATAAGGGCATTGGCACATATAGTATCAAAAATGATTTCCATAATGCATTGGACCAGGATGAAATGGCATAAAAATATGGTAGAACCTCACTCCAAATGGTATATACTATTTTATCCTAGGAAAGGCATTTAATCATGAAGATCTGAAACAAACAGATGAGTCATGTTTGTACAGTGAGTTTTTTGTTCATTCTTTTCAAAGTAAAGATTACTCTATCCCAAATAGAATTATGGGAAATCATGCTTATAAAGGCAAAGGCTTGGAAGCAAATGAACAAGGAAAACTAGATCATATTCTTCTTACTAAGCATGCAAAGAATCAAGGTCTTGGATACAAATCACCTAAGGTTGTCCCGCACATCCTAAAAGTGATTCAACCTCTACATTTAATGAAGATATTCCTGACAGTGACACGGCCATTTTATGGCATTTAAAAGAGCTTGCCAATACCAATCTATTTGATTCTCATTATATTCTCACTATTTTTGTTATCCCAATTTCTCCCCTTACTCTCCATTATCCTGACTTCATTGATTAGGACCAACAAGACCAAGATATCATACTTGATGAGTTTCCAAATAAAGAAGCCATTTCAAAGTTTATGGAATTAAGAAGCAGTTTACCGATGGGTGACCACAAGTAAGTATTTGTATACACTTTGGACCTTGAGGCATACTTTAAGGACAAGCAAACTTCTTTGGACACAATAAAAATAAAAATAAAACATCGAGATCTTTAACTGAAAACCTCTCTTAAGGCACTTTCAAATTAGGAAAATAGTAAAGAAAATGACAAGTCCATTAGTGAAAACTTGTTTCAAGTGCCATTGGATGGGGAAGGTTGCTCTCCTTCATAGGAAACATAAGGCTCCACAAGTCCATGCTTCTCATTTGAAGTAGAAATCAATATTGAATATCTTGAAGCATTTGAGAGTATCGCCCTGAAAATCTACATTTAGTAACTCATCGATCGTTCCCTGCTATGAATGATTTTGATTCTTTATACATGGGTGGGTCTGATAGCCCACATTCAAACACAAAAGATAAATTAACTTCTTTATCCATAATAATGGAAGATGATTCCACTCTTCTTTTGGAAGATACCAAAGTAAATATTGGCACACATGACAATCCTAAGATGATCAAACTTGGTGTGTCTCACTCTGGAGGAAAATGAACTGATTATTTATATTCTAATAGAATTCATTGATATATATACCTAGGCCTAATCTGATATACTACATTTAGATCCTTTTTTGGTAGTGCATCATCTAGTTCTGCACTCAGATGCTAAGCCTATTAAGCAAAAACTACAAAAGATGCATCCATGAATTGCATCCTAGTCAAAAAAGAATTAGAAAAGTTACCTGTAGGAGGTTTTATTAAGTATATTCCTTATGAAGATTGGATTTCCAATATTATACCAGTTAATATACAAATATGCACATAATTTAGAGACCTTAATAAAGCTTGTCTGAATGATAATTTTCCACTACCCAACATAGATATGATTGTAGGTTATACAGTGGGTTACGAGATGTTATATCTTATGTATGGGTTCTCTATTTATAATCAAATCAAGATTTATCTAGATGATCAACACAAAATATCGTTCACAATCCCATGGGGAACATTTTGTTACCAAGTCATGCCATTTGGCTTGAAAAATGTTGGAGCTACATATCAACACGTGATGACAATTATCTTTCATGATCTTATGTGTGGCATTGTTGAATATTATGTAGATGACATTTTGGGAAAATCAAGAATCTATGCAGAGAATCTTGAAGTACTAAGAATAATATTTTAAAGGCTTTGTGAATACAAAGTGTGCTTGAACCCTAAGAAGTGTGTTTTTGGAGTTACATCTGGAAAATTGTTAAGCTTTATTGTTTCTCGCAGAGGCATTGAAGTTGATCTAGTCAAATTTCAGGGCATTATCGAGATGCCTTGCTGCTTACAAGGCAATATCCAAGCCATTTGATGCTTCATTTCCCAACTTATCGATCGATGCCACCCATTTACACACCTTTTGAAAAAAGGCACTACATTTCAATGGAATTTCAAATGTCAAGAAGCCTTTGAGCAACTCAATAAATACCTAGTAAATCCTACAGTACTCATTCCACCAATGCTTGGTAAGCCTTTTTTATTATACATATTTGAAACTATAAGCACCTTGGGGGCACTCCTCACCCAACATGACAATCAAGGAATATAAAGAGTTATCTATTATTTAAGTCAAAAACTTGTCACTTATGAGCATAATTACACTCAAATTGAAAAATCTTGTCTTGCCTTAATTTTTCGCATCTTAGAATCTCAGAAATTATATGGTGAACAAGACCATTTTGATTGTAAAAGTAGATCCTTTAAAATATCTCTTAGCAAAAGCGGTTTTAACTAGTCAAATGGCTAAATGGGTGATATTCCTCAATGAGTTTGACATCGACTATACACACCAGAAGGTTATTAAAAGGCAAGTACTAGCAAATCAATTAGTTGAAGTTTATCTTTAAGATTCCAATCCTATCACATTGCACTTTCCTAATGAGTTTATTATGAATCTAAATGAATCCAAAGAGTAGAAGCTATATTTTGATGTCTCGTTTACATCTCATGGTTTTGGATCAGGGATATTATTCATTACACCACAAGGACATCTTATTTTGAAGGCCTTTCACATTATATTCCCATGCACAAAAAACATAGCCAAATATGAGGCTTTGTTTAATGGGCATAGTCTTGAAATTCGGCGAAATATACAACATTTGCTTGTATATGGTGATTCACAATTGAATATCAATCAAGCAACTAATCAATATCAGACTAAAGATGAAAAATGTGTACCTTACAAAGACACGGTAGATACACCCAAGCTTAAATTTGAAGTCCTTCAGTTTGAAAAGGTCCCTCGTGCTAAAAATAAGTCTGTTGACACTATGGCTACCATCGGATCCATGATCACAATCTATCCTATTGTCAAAGCGTATTAATTCTTAATTAAAAACCTTCATGTTCCAACATACAATTATTCAGACTCTGAGATGGTATTTGTCATTGTTGATCCCAATTCCACTTTGTACACAAACATTTACTCCTATCTCCATGATCAAATCCTTCCCGTTGGCCTATCACACAACCATATGAAATCTTTTATCCAAACCACCTCCCGTTACACCTTACTTGTTAGAATGCTCTATCGTAAGGGTTATGATGGAACTCTGATTCATTGTTTAAATTCAATAGAATCTGACTTAATGCTTGAGAAATTTTACAAAGGGATGTATGAGTGCCACACTAGTGGTATCGTCTTGGAAAAAAATCTCCTTCGCATTGGTTACTATTGACCCACTATAGAATTAGACACATGTGCCTATGTCAAAAACATGATGACCTTATTCATGCTCCAGCACAAGCACTTCATCGAGATACAACTCCTTGGTCATTTTCTACATGGGGGCTTGATCTCAAAGAAAAAATTAACCCCACCTCTTTAGATGGCCATAAGCATATCCTCAATGCTAACAACTATTTCAAAAAATGGGTAAATGCAATCCCTTTCAATTATATAATCGGTAAGCAGATTTATAAATTCATATTGAACCACATCATTTTCTGTTATGGCATCCCTTCTACTATCATATTAGATAATGGCACATCCTTTAAAAATAAGGACATTTCAAACCTCTATAATAAATTTCATGTTAAATACAAATTTTCCACTCCTTATTAACTCCAAGTTAATGGCCAAGCCAAGGCATCCAATAAAATCCTTATCAAAATACTCAAAAATATTGTCAATGACTTTAGCCACAGTTGGCATTTGAAAATATTTATAGCCTTATGGGCATAATGTACTAATGTTTGCACCCCCATTGGTGTGACACCTCATTCCCTAGTCTATGGTTTTGAAGCAATCCTTCATATTGAGATCAAGTTACCCTCCTTACGTATTTCATTATAGGATATTATTGATGAGGAAGACTATCGAGTTGTTAGATTAGTAGAAATAGAGTTCCTAGACAAGAAATGGCTAGCCACCCTTAATCACCTCAAATCATATCAAAATCGACTATGCTAGGGTTTTAACAAGCGCATTATTTCTAGAGAGTTCAAACTTGGTGATCTTGTGTTAAAATAAAACTAAAAGAACACTAATGTTGAGCCAAAAAAGAAAGGTAAGTTTTAACCCAATTAGTTGGGGCCCTTCATTGTCACAGCTAGCTATGGATTAGGTGCATATAAATTGGCTACTCTAAAGGGGTATGAATTAGATGAGCCAATGAACACTGTGCATCTCAAACATTTTTATGCTTGAGCTTATGAGCTCTTATCTATGCATTGCCTTGTTTAGGGCCATTCCTTCTCTATTATGAATCATTTCTTATTTATGCCCTTGCTTGCAGGCATCCCTTCACTATTTGTCACCCCCTCTTTCCTATTACCACCCTGATTGGCTTATGATTAAACATGTACAGAAGGTGAATCTAGAGAAAAATTAAGTCGGAGCAAATCAAAGATGCAAAATAGTTTGTTAGAATCTCTTTCTAGATGAAATGTCAGAAAATTGAATGTCATGATTTTTCAATTTGTATGACTTTTATAATTTCCTTGAGTTCCCAGCCATTCATGTTTTCATTTCTTCATTCAACCCCTTTGCATCCCGATTCATTGTTGTGACAGAGAAGGTATTTTTCCATTACAATTTGTTGTTGAAAGGTACTCCTTGAGTTCCTCATTTTCTCATGTATGGGAAATTGTTTCACGTTTCATGTTCGTTGTTGAGTCCTTACACCTACAGTCATTCCTCCCTTTGATATATGTTTTTGGGACTGTCATTTCCCGTACTTGTATATTCTTTTGTCAAAATACTTTTGTTTATATCCTTTTCCAAAAATCCATAAACATTCAAATATTCCAAAAATACCTAAACATTCAAATATTCTAAAAATCCCTAAACATCCAAATATTTACTTACATAAAAAACCCTAAAAAGTTTCATAATACAAATCCCACAAGTTTACCAATTTGTGCCTATCTCAACTATGACATTATTGACTAGTTGTCATCTTGTTAGTCAACTTGGATCTCCATTCACTCATAACTGGGTGGCACACACTGAAGTACCTCATAGGTGATTCCATCACCTCGTGAGTACAACATCTCAAAATTAAGATTAGTTTCTTTCTATCCTACACTCTCACCATTTTTTGAGTTAATAATCCACGCTCTCATCATCTTGCGAGTTAAACAATCCTATAACAATATTATTTTTCCTTTTGTTGATCATGCTTATCATATTTTGATTCCAATTTCTATTGAACTACAATGACTTGAGGTTCAATTGGACTATGTAGGTAGTGCATAGTTTTTTGAGGTCATCTCAGCCATCCTTTGTCTCATGCTCTCTTCATTTTGTGAGTATATTTCTTTCCCAAACACTCATCATTTTGGCAAGTTCATTCCTTACACGCTCTCATCATTTTTTGAGATCGTTCCTATTTTTTCCTCACTTTTCATCACATTTCTTCTTTCCCAATCCCAGGCAAATCTACACTTGGCCTGAAGTCCATAGGACTATGCAGGCAAAGTCCACTTGTATGGAGAATTTAGAGTCAGTGCAGTTACCCCATCTTTATTCTTATATTCTGATGCAAGTGCATGTAAATAACCAGTTCAATTATGTTTATTTTAGTTTTTAATAGGTTTAAGAGGTCATTTATAGTCAATAATAATCTTTATACATGTTTCATTTGTCATTTCTAGGTCATTTGGTGGTGTTTCTAGGTTTCCCACCAAAATTAAAAATTCAAAAAATTGAATTTATTGTTTAAGTTTGAAGGTTTTAGGCATGTTGTAAAGGTTTTGATATTTATGTAATGTGTCTTTAAGGTCTAGCTACATGTTCCAAGTGTTTATCAATCTTATACTCAGTCTAACCCTATCTTAAAACCAATCTAGATGCATCCAATGTAGGTGAAAGGCCAAATTAAGTATGTTTTAGGATAAGTCATAGACTGTTGAGAGATTATTGTTATATGAAACAAGAAGAAACCAATTTTAAGCATCAATAATAATAAGATAGACCTTAAACCAAGAAGAAAGGAGGCTTAGAGCGCATGAAGACAAGGAGAAAAACTCAATTAGTAGTTCTTTTTTAGAATTCAGTGTGATAGTCTACATGTCTATATATCATTCCAAAAGAGATATGAATAAAAGAAGTTTTTATCATGATTTCTATTGAATCTAAAACTTCTAATGATGTAAGTGAATGCTTTTTATTGTTCTCCAATCTTGTTTCATAATTTTATGTTATAATTTAAGTTTTTGAGGTCTACAAATAGGGGTTTTAGTGTCACAGTTTAATAAAGAAGGTATGTTATGTATGTTTTCATGATTATATAAGCTTAGAAATCATTTTTCAGAGTATAAAAAAAACATATAAGGGTTATAATCCAAGTAACATAAGTCTTTCACTATCCATAAAATGTGAGAATTCTTTAAATTTATGTTTTCGTATTAGGTATAGTTATAAAACCCTAGTTTAGGATTTAAGCTCACTAAAAGTTAAATATTTTACAAACGATCCATCAAAAACCTCTAAAAATTTGTAGGTAAGTGATTATAGGTGTTTTTCAACTTGTTTAATTAGTTTTGGAGCTTGAAAATCTCTACAAGAAGAGATATTTAAGGCTGTCTACATACCTCAAATAGGCCTAAAATAGGGCTTAATACACTTATCTTTAAATTTCCTTGAAATTTCATGTTACAAAAAAGTCTTAGAATGGTTTTATAAATTGTTTATAGATGTGAAGAGTCATTGGATGGTCTTAAAAGTCTAAGATTAATCCATTATAGTGAAATAATAACAAACAGACCTAGAAGAAATTCTACAAGCATGTAAGTCAAGTCAGTCTATTGAAGGATATAGAATCTTAAGGACCCCCTTACACCATAAGTGGCATCAAATCTTAGTATTAGATTGTCTAAATTTGAAAATAGCTTATTAAGGTAATAATAACAAGATGTGAAATAGAAGCTTGTAGGGATGGCAGCTAGAGCAAGAGGAAGAGTAGGTCAAAGGAGGCAACCTACTACAAAATGTTACTATAGAAAATGAGAAATATTCAAGCTCATTTGCAATACATGGATCTTTTCCAGATAAGAGGAATTGATATAAGGGATGTTAGTGATACAGAAAATGAAACGCCTCATGAAGAAGAGGTAGAATAAAAAAAGGAGAAAGAGTATAAGAGAGATCTATTAGAGCAGTCATGGGAGTTAGCTTCAAACCCAAATTAGAAGTACTTATGTATGAAGGTAACTTGAATGTAGAGATGTCGGTTAGTTGGATCAATGTCATGGACAAATATTTTTAATATGAATAAATAGAGGTTGAAAAGAAAGTGAAGTTTTGCAGTATAATATCGAGAGGTCATGCATCCCTTTAGTGGGATGGAGTTCAAGATGAGAGGAGAAGGAAAGGTAAACCAAAGATCAAGAGTTGGGACAGAATCATTGACAAGTTAAAAGACAAATTCATGCCTAAGCATTACCAAATAAATTTTTAACTTAAGGTAAAAAGAAATGAGTGTAAAAGACTACACAAAGGAGTTCTACAAACTAACCATAAGGGCATGACATATAGAAGAAGATGCTAAAAATGTGGCTAGATACATCAATGGATTGAAGTTCAATATCTAAAATGAAATCAATCTTTTATCAACAAGATTAGTGGAAGAATCATATTAATTTTCCCTTAAATCAAAGGATAACTTGTCTAGAAATAAGACTCAACATTTAAGGGGCAGAAGTAAAACTTTTAGAGGTAGAGGATAGCATAGTGGCAGAAGTCAATTACAAATCCATAATGAAGAAGCCAACAGTTCATAAAGTCAAAGTCAATTTATAAGAGGTGGATAATCATTCAGAGGTAGGAGACCTTATATAAGAGGTAGAGGAAGAGGCTTTATAAGTAGGTGTTTCAAATGCAACAAGTATGAGCATAGATCTTATGAGTGCCCAAAGAATCCTTCAACAAGTCACAATTGTGCTCAAATTATACACGTTGATGAGGAAAGTGTGGGATCACCTTATCATGAGAATTCCCCTGAAGTTGGAGAGTGTTTTCTTATGAAGAGGGTATTGCTAAAGCCAAACAAGGAGATCAAGGAACCTGCATAAAGAAAGACATTGTTTAGAACCACCTGCAAGTCCAAAGGTAAGTGTTGCAAGATAATTATAGATAGTGTAAGTACTTATAATCTATTATCATCAGAAATGGTTGACAAGTTAGGCTTGAAAATTTTAACTCATCCCACTCCTTATAAGATGCCATGGCTATAAAAGGGACACCAAGTCTTAGTAAATGAATAATGCAAAATAGAGTTTCAAATAGGTAACGACAATGGTAAGGTGTTATGTGATGTCATGCCCATAGATGTTTGTCATGTCCTATTGGGTAGACCTTTGTAATTTGATAGAAAATCCAAACATGATGGGAGAAGCAAACACTTTTGAAAAAGATGAAAATAAGCACACACACTCATACCATTGAAAGAGGAGAATGCAGATGTAGAAAACAACCATAATGCATTACTAACAAGTGGCAAAGAGTTCTTAGAGTAAATTCTAAAAGAAGAGGTAAGTCATGCATTAGTTAGCAAGCCTATAACAATTTTTATAGACATAAAATTGAATGATCTACCTCTAGAATGCAAAATTTTCTTAATAAATTTGTTGTCGTAGTTGTGGATGATTTTCCTAGTGAAATAACTCTAATGAGAAGCATTAGCCACCATATAGATCTTATTCCAAGAGCTAATATACCAAACAAGATAGCTTATAGAATGAGACAAAAAGAGAATGAGGAGATAAATAAATAAATAAGTGCAAGAATTATTAGATAAAGACCTAATCATGAAAAGTTTAAGTCCTTGTGTTGTTCCAATAGTCCTAACCCCTAATAAGGATGGAGGATGGAGAATGTGCATTGATTCAAAAGCTATAAACAAGATTATAATTAAGTATAGATTTCCTTTACCTAGAATTGATAATCTAATGGATTGTTTAAGTGGTGCAAGGTATTTCTCCAAGATTTATTTGAAAAACGGCTATCATTATATTAGGATTAAAGAAGGAGATGGATAGAAGACAACATTTAAGATTAATTATGGACTATATGAATGGCTTGTGATGTCATATGGGTTGACTAAAATTCCAAGCACCTTCATGAGGCTCATGAAAAAGGTGCTCAAGGCCTTCACAAGTAAATTTGTCATTATCTACTTAGATTATATTTCGATTTACAGTCAATCAAAAGAGGAACATCTTAAGAATATTAAAATGATTTTAAATAAGCTAGAAGAATAAAATTTACTAATCAATCTCAAGAAGTGCACTTTTATGAAGACAGAATTAATCTATTTGGGATTTGTGATTTCCCAAGAGGACTTAAAGATTGATAAATAAAAATTTAAAGCCATAGTAGAATGGCCCACTCCAAGGAATGTATTTGAGATAAGAAGTTTTCATGGTTTGGCTAAGAATTTTAGTGGAATTTTTTCTCCAATAGTAGAAACTATCAAAAGAAATAAAAATAAATTTTAATGGATTGAGTCATATAAAAGAATTTTTCAATTATTAAAGAAAAAAATCATAGAGCAATGTATTTTAGCTTTGTTTGATTTGAGTAAATCTTTCCAAGTAGAGTGTGATGCTAGTGGGACTACTATAGGAGTTGTTTTGAGCCAAGAGGAAAAACCAATTGCCTACTTCAATGAAAAACTCAATGATACAAAGAAAAAATACTCAACTTATACTCAAGAGTCTTATGCCATTGTCCAATCCTTAAAGAAATGGCGATACTATTTTTTGCCCAAAGAAATTGTGTTATATACAAATAACCATGCCTTATAATTCATTAGTAGTCAAACTAAATTGAGTCAAAGGCATATGAAATAGATTGAGTTTTTATTAAAAAAAATATTTTGTAATTAAGTATAAAAGTGGGCAAATAAACAAAGTTGCAGTTGCATTAAGTAGAAGAATTTTGATTATACAAGAGTCTAAAGTGAATGTCTTGGGATTTGATTTATTAAAAGACCTATATAGAAAAGATCATTAATTCAAGAGGGCTTATGAAGCATGTGAGAATCCAATAAGCAGATATATAAGTCTATGGATGGACTATATTCTAAAAGAAAAACTATTATTTAAGGGTAGTTAGTTATGCATACCAATAAGGTCAATGAGAGAATCTACTAAAAGAAAAAAAATAGCAGTAGCTTGGTAGGGCATTTTAGGCAAACAAAGACACTTGCTCAATTGAGTGCACAATATTATTGGCCAGAGATGCAAGCTAATGTAAAGAGGTTTTTTTAAAGGTGAAAAAGATGCCAACATGTTAAGTGAAAAAGTCATAATACAGGTCTATACTAGCCATTGTCTAATCCTAGTAGGCCATGGGCTTTAGTGAATATGAAATTTGTAATTGAACTACCAAAGACACATAAAGGTAATTATATGCAAATAAAAATTCATCAGATCTATAAATCGATTTTAGTTTAGATAAGATAGATCCTACTTACATGTTCAATTGGAGATACATTAGATAATCAAGGTCATGACCAATATGGATCCATTAGACCTAGCCAAGGGATCTCTTATCACAATAATGTCACTAGAGAAGGTTCCAAGGTCTCCAGTCAAGCAAAGTTACTATTGTCATTTAGATTTTCACCCTTTGAGGAGATGGAAAAGCTCTCATCATATAAGTGGCACAATGAAAATACCTCTAGACTTGTGGGTAGCCTAAGGAATGAGATGAATCTCTAGATAGGGCTAACTCCCTTGATGCACCACTTTGGATCACAACTACAACAAAACTTTGGGGTTGAAAAGGGAGAGAGATAATTGAAAAAAAACTATCTTAAGGGAGGTCATACATCAAATAGATTGATGACTTTCAATCATATGCATATTACACTTGAAATCAAGAGACAAACTGAAAATACAATTCTCCAATCTTCATCTTCTCTCCTCAATGTTACATTGTGAGGTTATGGATGAATGTAAAAATCTAAGAGGCCTAGACAAGAGGCCTATGAGAGAACTAATGAATGGAATAACTCACTCAATTCTTGACATTTCTTAGAACACTTCACATGCCCTACAAAAATAAGCTTTCCAACTGTAAATAGATGGTATAATGAAATAACATGCTAAGGACTCCATAGTCTTCCCTTATAAAAATCAAACATTAAAAATAAACATACTAATAATAGTCATGGAGGAGGTAAACATTAATAGTATTATTGATCAAAAGTTATACAAATGAATAGGGCTTTGCCATACTCAAATGGAGCATAGAATACAATGGCCAAAATAGCTAGTTCTTATAAAACTTGACAGAGAGAGGAAAAAAGAGAAGTCCAAGGGTCACAAAGACACTTGTTAAGATAAGAGAAGTAGTTACTTATCCATGAGAAGAGGATATGGAACAAACCATGTAAATTCAAGAAGCCCAGGTGTCCATACAATTCATCAAACTCTTGCAAAGTGGCATAAAACTCCTCATTTTGGCTCAAAAAAATTGCCTTCATGATTGGCCTTATTTGAATGCCTCATAAATAATAGGGATGAGGTTTGATGATTGGGATGAAGTGTAAGGACATAAGACATGCCTCTTCATGCATTGATTGCAGGCCTGGTCTCCTAAAAACATTTGAAAGTGAGCAATCATCATTTGTTGTGAAAAACTCTCTTTTAATGCACCCTGCACACTTGGCTTCCAAAAAGGCATCAGTTGATCATGAAAATCTATGAGAGGGACTGGATGACAAGTGTCAAGACTGTCCATGGCCTTAGAAGTATCAGAGACACCTTAAATTCAGCCCACTTGATGTTTTCCACCCTTCTCACTAGCTTGTCCAATATGTCAGTTTTGACTAGCTGAAATGAATCATTTAGTTGGAGAAATTAAAAGTTATTTCAAGGCATGAAATTGATATGGGGATTTAGATTAATTCTTAATATTTCCATCCATGTAATTGGCATCTCTTGAAACTTCCTACAACCTACAAAACATAAAAAATGGTCCAAAAAACATTGTTTTGCACCCCATTCATACAAATATATACAAATAATTTACATTGGAGGGATCCTGAGTGAGTCCTCTGCAAGGTCCAATAGGTCTCACAATAAAATGGTCCTATTAAATCAGCTTTCTAGCTCCATTTCCACATCGGGTCACTAGTAAGGGTTTTAGACCTATTTCTAGTCTTAAACATTGTTCATAAAGTTCAGACATTGAACTTGACAACAAATGTTATAAACCTGATGTTAAGGGACCCTAATAACATCTTCAAATGCCTAGATTTCCCATGCAATACACCAAGGGAGCTTTGAGTGTTTGAAGTTGCTGATTTGAGCTCGATTTTATAATTTATGCATGCTTGAGAGAGTTTTGGGCTTCAAAATAGATTCATGATGATTTATTTGACCTCCAAAAGCTTTAACATGCTTTTATTCATCCCATACACATGTTACAATCCACTAGAAAGTCCTATTAGCTCTATAATTGAGACTGACTCCTTGTTTGGACTCTAGGCATAACCTTGCCCCATGAGCCTATTTGCACTTTGAAGCCTAATATGAGTTTTTGATGGTTCCTCTGCATTCCAAAAGCTCAAGCACCTTTTATTTCATCCCACAATCATGCTCCAATCATTCATAAGGGCCATCAAGACCTATAAACAAAAGTGGATTACCATTTGGCACTAGGCCTCTTCAGGGTCTAACATGCCTACCTGCAAGATCAAGGGCTTAGACTAACATGTCAAGCTCCTTAATTTTGTGAGGTGTTCTCAAAATTGTTTTATATGTATTCTACCTTTCAAAACCTCCTTGAAGAGTCTCTTTACATTCTGCTCCATCTTTTCGTTCCAACTTTCTAAAACTGCAAGGTTTGTGTATGAGGGGAGTGCCCTCTGTCTGAGATAAAACAAAGGGTACTCCCCTACCTACTCAGACAAAATTGAATGTTTGAAAAGGTTTTCAAGGTCATAAGGGCTCCTTGTATAAATTTTTATCTCTTGGTTCCAAGGATAGATCCTTCAAAACATGATAAAACCAGATAGGTTGGTTAAGGAGACTATGTGTAGGGTTTGTTTTCCATGGACTGTATGTAGCTTGTTTAGACCCTTCTCTATGCATGTTTCCAATTGTATGATGGTGACATGAGAAAATTCTAGTCATGACAAGGTGACTTTAGCTTTCACACCATTCTAAAACTTTATACTCCCCTCCATTCTTTTTTTCTAGTCAGGACTGAGTTTCTAGTTTGACTATGACTAAAACACTTTGTTTGCACCTGCCTGTAAGTTACATTGCAGTCTTTTGACCTTGAAAAGATGCTTAGAACTCCCTTGAAATTATCAATAACTTTTGAAAATGATCCATATTCATTTTTTTCATGTTCATTCCCTATTCATACTAAAAACATCTCTTCTTTGCTTATTGCCTGTTGACTGAGACAACACAGTCAATTATGTTTTGGAGAAAAGGGGTTTTTGCTAGTACACATCTTCTCTAAAAAATGTGATAACCTTACCTTTAGAAACCTTTGAGAGTCACTTGGTGTTTTTTGGATTAGTGCTCTTCTTTGAAGGTCTTAAAACACCACTTTGAGCATCAAGCTTAGGTCACTGGTTTGACTAAGATGTTCTGCCTCTAAACCCTGTTTGTAGGTGCATTTGTGGGAACTAGGCCTTTAATACAATGTTTTGAAACTTAAGCATACATATTTATTTAACCATAATGAGACTCATTACTTGATGTTTGGACCACACCCACACTTAAAAACCTCACCTCATTGCTCATGCCAACACAGTCATACACGGTTGTAGGTTTTCATTGTCAAATGGGAGGGCATATAAAAGTGTCTATAGGATCAAATATCCATATACCAACTTCCTCTTTTGATCTTCATTTTCCACCAACTTCACATTATGCTCAGGTTTACAATCATGACACATCTCCACAACCTTGCCCTTGGCTGGTTGTAGGTGTATCTTCTCAATCCATTGTACGAATTGTAGGTGTGTATAAGGGTTAAACACAGTGGATGAGCCTCTCTTAGTGATTATTAGGTAATAGAGGCTTCATGACAAATATTTGGAATCATTAAAGTGTGAAGATGTGGTATAGTTTGTCAACTTTGAAACAAAGGTTTCTCAAACTCAAACTTCATGTAGGCTCACGGTCTTTCATTAGTGCATGAGAGTGCACTTTTAAGCTTGTCAAAAACCACCTTCCATTAGTCATTTGCCTTTGTAACATTGCAAGGTGTTTCTCCAATGTAGAGGCTAAAATGTAGGCACATTAGGATGCATCAAGAGCTTTGGTAACTATGGTACATGCTATTCATAAAAACCTTTAGACCTCTATTTTATATATTTAGGGAAAAGAGTCCCTGTATCAGTCCTTTTTTGTTTGAGAGCAATCCGTCCATCCATTTGCCACTCCACCTCTTCAAAGGGTCTATCATGATCCACATAACATGTTAGAACCCTCAAGAAGGTTTCCCCATTAGTTCATCTTCCTCGTATGACACTTCAACTTACTATTCACACCACCTGTAGGTGGTCATTTCATACACAGGCAGTGAGTACAAGAATGGGCAGTGTGTGTTGCATTTGTCTTTCAAATGGGTTTTGAATTATCTTAAAGGATGAAAATAGACACTCTCCATTGTCAAAACCTTTCTCAACTCAATTAATTCCTTTCAACATGAATAGTTTCTATGAGGGTACTTGGAGGTGAGCAAAATAGCAGAAGATTGTGAATGACTGCATTGGTTGATTGCCATAGTCTCTTTCTCACTCTTTGGAAGATTTTCTTGTTTGTTCATATCTTTAGAGCATGATTAACATCTTTAAATCATAATTATCTCTCCATGAATGATATACAGACCTTCAATATAGATAAATCACCATGGCTGACCGTGTATAACAATCATAGAGTAATATAATTGCATGATGTTTTATAATTTCACCCTTATGGAATATGGTTTGGAAGATGAGCTTGGAATGAGAGAAGAATAAAAACAAAATTGGAAACATGATAATGAAACTATCATAACCCTCTGGAACAATTTGCAAAGCATGAAGATCTAAAAATGGTGAAAACATGTATCTCATCCCACAAAAGACCAGTCTGCGAAACCAAGATGATTTGCTCATCAAATCAACTTGAACCTTGAAACTAAGCATGGATGGCATATGAGAAGAGAGACAAAATCCTCTGAATTCCACCTCAACAAGTAGTTTATATGAAATTTCTCAAACCAAGGCAAAAATTATAGGGTGCACAGATTAGCAAGCAGATTTGAAAGGTCAAATTCTTAGAAATAGTTCATAAAGCTCAGGCCACCATTCCTTTACAACCAAACATCAAATAGAAGATGATTGAGTGTATAATATACGCCTAAGACCATTTTTCTTGAAACCTCTTATACTAATTGTACCAAGTACAAATTTGCAAGTCACTTATGCTTGCCAAGAAAGATGAAAAAAGAGAAAAACAATTTTAGCTCAAAAATGACACTTCCAAAGCAAACCAAGCAGGGAATTGAGTATGTAAAAGCTAAAAAGACATTGTTTGACCATTTTTCATGTGGCACACTTTCCAAAGAAATTGTATAAGTGCTAAACTCTTCTTTTTCTAAAGAAAACTACATATTTCTCTGATAAACTTATCACTTTCAATTACCAATAGTGGATTAAGACTTCTTAAGACACATGTCATGTGACATCACCCATTTGGACCTTCACACTTTCCAAAAAATTTGTAAAACTCATTAAATGCACTTTGTTGACCTCTAAAATGACTAAAAAAACTAAATACCAAGGTTAGTAAAACATTAAATGACATCAATTAGCATATAAAACACCTTGTGACATTATTTTAGACCCCATAAAACATCTAAATACCAATTTGTTATCTAGGGGTACCCCTATTTGTCCTAATAGTCAAATTTGATCAACAGTTATGTAATAACCTTAACTAGGTCCTATGTTTTCATATTCACTATACTAATAACAAGTAAAGTAAAAATTTAATCTAGTATTCAACAAAGCTTGTGGCATAAAGTGGGTAATAAATATTAAAAATAAACATGCATATAAGACATATACTCACGTCAATGTATACAGAACCCTAATGCATGAAAGAGAAGTACAAATGCATATTTATCTACTCTTACAAAGGAAGAACAAATGTAAGAATACTTTCTTTTAAAGACAAATATATTGAGTCTCAATCTCTCCCTTGGCCAAGGTGATTCGCAAGATGTTATTGTGGCATGTAAGGATGACAACGATAAATCAGCTCTAAGCTACACAACCTATCAATACATCCAAAAGACTTCTCCACAAGACAAGATCTATATCTCTAAAGAAAGTATGACACCCTAAGCTTGCTCCTCAATTAGAATGGTGGATAAGCAAATGTGCAATATATCTTACTTCTTATTCTCTTCTCTTAGAAATGATGAAATGATTATGTTTATATAGGCGGATCTAACCATAAACCATTTCGAAAGTTTTTGCCAACAAGGTCAACTCAATCGACCTAGTATCATTATTGACAAAAACTCACTAGGTCACGGACTAGGTTGGTCAAGGGCCGACCTAAACCCTAAATAAGTTTTGTCAATAAGAGTACAAGGTAAACACAGCTGACCTAGTCATGTAAAATTTCAAAAAGGGTTTTTGGTTAGGGAAAGGGCTAATGAAGGTGGTAAAATACTAGAAGAGTGTGCAAAAGAGGAGACAAAGCTTAGAGGAATGGTTTTTAGGAGATAAGTGTAGAGATAGCAAGTGGAAAAATAGATAATAATCCTGTGAAACACCAATGGTATGCCCCCTCCTTTCTTGATGCACCCCTTAAGATGTGCACTCAGAGAGATTAAGATTCGACGAGTTCCTGTAAGATAAAGAACATCAAAAAGTGATAAAAGTTTGAAAATATTGTGTATACATATGCCCCACTCAAAGCTCATCACGTGTCACGTAAGTGCAATAGGGGATGGTGCTTTGAAAAAAGAACATGACGACACATAACATTGATGCTAAATAAAGTGCAGTATGGAGCAAATAAGATAAATGAAATGACAAAATTGAAAAACACATATCTTTACTTAGTGTTGTAGATAAAAGAGATATGAGAGATGTGAAGGCATCCAATGTGAGGAACATTAGGTAAACATGTAAAGATTAGTGAAAAATCAAAAAAAAATCAACATAGATGTACAATAGTTATAAAGATTCACTACAATATCAGGATTCCAAAACATTTTATGGTTTAGAAAATGATTTAGTAGAAAAAAAAGATATGATCAAAACAAAAATCTGATGGAAAATTTTTAAGGGTAAATAATTTGAAATAGTAAATATAAATAGGGTGAAAAGAATTAATTTGCTATTATTTACTATTTTGAGGAAAATAGAGCTCTGAGAGACCTAGTGAAAGCATAGAGAGCTAGGATGGTGAGGAGATGATAGCTGAGACGAGGATGATGCATAACGGCTACAACGAGTATAGCACAAATAAGCAATTGAAAAAATCAAATTTTAAAAAAAAAAAATTGAAATTATGTGATTTTTAGAAATTTGACAATTAGATAAAATCTAGAGACCAGAATGAACCCCAAAAAAATTTTAGGGACACTAGGGGTCAAACAAGGTACTGGATAGGAAGGGGTTGGAGCAATAAATGCCTAAGGAATTTATGAAAATTGGTTAAAAGTCATCGCAGTGAAAGAACAAGGTCGATCAGGTCGACTTAATTGGTAGAAAACAAAAATTTGAGTGGGTCGACTTAGTAGGGCATGGCCAACTTAATTTTTTGAGGAAATGGGTCGACTTAGTACTATATGATCGACTTAGTATGTTTTCTAAGTGGTCGATATAATACTACTGAAGGAAAAAAGAAGACCAACTTAGTTTATTATGTCCAAGGTGGTTAACTTAATATTATATGGCTGACTTAGTTGTTTTGTAAGTGGCCAATATAGTATTGAAATGAAAGAAGATGATCGATATAGTAAGGTTAAGTAATAGGGTTGCCGACTTAGTACTGAAAGGGCCAATGTAGTTTTAAAATAGGTCGATTTGGTAAAAAATAAATAAATAAAATCAAACTAGTTTATTTTTGTGAAATTTAAAATAATGTATTTTGATTATGAATGACATGGAACACTAATACATTTTTTATTGTTTGATATTTTGCAGAGACACTGGAGATTTTGGCGATTAGTGGATGCATCGTGGCTACCTGATCTATTGAAGAGCTTGACACGTGTAGATAGACCTAGATTGATCGCATTGGGCTTTGGAGACATCATGGAGATACGGTGGATCCCATTGAGTGTTGATCTTGTGGTTATGTTCCTGGGAGCTTGGAAGCATTTAACCAACACATTTAGATGGGTGGTGGATGGGGATACCATAGAGTTTGGTATCACTTTGGAGGACGTACATGCATTGCTTGGACTTCCTATAAGAGGGACACCAGTGATGACAAGGACATTGGATGACTAAGAGGAGAGATGAGCACTAGCTCGGTGGACGACGTCCTCAGATAAGATTTATGCAAGACTGAGGGCGAGCATGTTTGATGTCTATATTGCATAGATTTTATATATTTGGAAGGTTGTGATAGGGCTTATGACAACACGAGTTTTGTGTCACAAGTTAGACGGCAAAATATTGTTGTATGTGATAGCCTTATGTCAATCCATATTGGATTAAGGGGCACTCTATGACTTGGATTCTGTTATCTAGGTTTAGTTCATGCATGATATGTATGGGATGTTGTCCAGAGGATAGAAGACCATGAGACTAATGGTATTTTTGAATGCCTAGATAAATGAGAGGTTTATGATGTATCGTCCAACTAGGTTGTCTCATGTGGTCGATGATATTGGAACAATTAATGGTTAAGTGGTGTTATTTATGTCCCCTTATATATTAAATTATATTAGTTAAATAATAATATATTTTATTATTTATTATGATTTTATCCTTGTGTAATTAAATATATTAAATAACCTTTGGAGAGGTTGGACCCATTAATGTGGTGGTTGGAAAAGATCATTTATAATAGGCAGATGACCTTACCTATATAATAAAGAGTTTATATTGTAAGATGCAATGAAAAAAAGTGAGAAGAGAGAACATATATTGGGTACATTTTATTTTTCAAATAATGAATAGTTTTGGTGAGTTTTTTAACATTTCATGAGGTTTTTCCATGGTATATCTATGTTATAGTGTGTCCAACTTTGCTCTCATTGTTTCATGGTGAATGTATTTGCTATTGGTCTCACATCTAAATATGGTATTCTTACGCAATCATATTACTTGTTTTATCATGGTATTAGAGCCAAATTAATGTACGATCAAGTGGCAAGATCATAGATCGGAATTTTGGCTTGTATTCAAGCCTAGATTCATCTATTTTTCAAGCCACTATATGTCCATGAAATAATTTGAAGGTTTTTCTTCAATAAAAGTAAGTTTTTTCATTTATTTCTTCTCTTAAAGCCTAAAAAATTTAGATTTGAGCATTTTATCAAATTTGAAGCTTTTTTTCATGTCAAAAATTTAACTGTCTTAAAAATGGGCTAAAAATGTTTCCTTGAGCATTAAAAATCTAAAAAACAAATTAGACTAATGATTTGTACGAAAGTTTTTTTTAAGCTCTTTATTTGCAGATCTAGCACCTAAAGGCAGTTGCAAGCTTTAAGAGAACCAACAAGCGAGAAAATCATTTTTGGCGTTCTTGTATGGCCTTTATGGCCTTTTTTTACAAAATTTGTCAAAATCTCCATTTATAGTCTCTGTTGAATGGATCTTGTGTTCCAAAGAGATATTATCTATTTCTAAGCCAATCAAAGGTTTCACAAAACCTCTGTGGTATTTCTTCCAATTTTTTGACTTTTTCTTTCATGCTTACAAGCTCACCATAGGACGGCCTCCTTACTGAAAATTTTAATGAAAAAATTGTTTGAGATCCTCTACTCAGTATTTTAGTTCCTTGAAGGGTGCATTCTCAATTTCTAAGCATGCAAAACTCCATATGAACCCTACAAACCCCTGTGTAAGCTTGTCTTATTTTTTTCATCCTCCATTGAAGTCCCTATACGGCTTGGTATGGCCTTCATAATAATAAAAAATAAAAAAATTATGGTCAGTCTTTTTCTAATCTCTGATGGGTGATATCTCAATTTGTTGGCCATCAAAAGCTTTTGAAGATGTTATTTGGAGGAGCAGAGAAGAGTTTTGATTTTTTTTGTCTTTCCTAGGCACCATAGCAATAGCAACAGAATTTAAAAACCAATTTACAGGTAGTATTTTTCAGATCAGAGTCTCTCAGATGATTCAAAAGGCATTTTTAAGACAGTTTTGAGCTTTGTTTCATCAAAAATGGGTTCTTGTAGCTCCTTCCAAGCATCCCATCTCCTCCACTTGCACCATGCTTCTGCATACTGCATTCTACAACAAATAATAAATAGTTAGTAAGGTTTTATTTAAAGTATTTAATATCATTTTTATTTAATACTTTATTATCCACATAAGCCTATGGATCCTACATGTGCCTTTTAAATCCTTTTTTTTCAATTCAAATTTTATTTGCATTTAATTATTTTTACAAATATTTAATTCTCATTTATTTTTAATATAAAAAAATAAAAAATAGAATTTAAAAGGATTAAATATAAACTAGTATATATAATTTGTTAACAAGCTTGGTGGATGACATGGCTAGCTTCATTTTATTAGTACACTTGTAGAAGACAGGTCTTGTGTTCAAATTTCTCCATCCTTTTTTTTGTAAACTATTTTTTTTGCACTCATTCACGTGGGAACTTGTGCCTTATTCGATAATTTTTTTTGACATTTGACCATATCCATTGTTTGTCGATCATAGTCATTCAACTAGTCGATTTGTAAGTTTTAGCACGTTACGGACACATTAAAAAGGTCTTTTATTTGATTTAAAATCTCCTACTATTGATTTTACAACAATTTGATCAAATAATGCTATTTTTTATTTTTTTTATGATACTTACGACCACTTTTGCAACACTTGCAACTTTTACCCTTATTGCAATTATTTGTGTTTTTAAATTGTTTTGCAGTCAACTAAAGTGATTAGTGTTGTTTACTCACTATAATATGTGTTTTTATTATACAATCAAGTATAAAACACGTTAAATTTTTTTGCTTTCTAAATATTTTTTTGTCAGTTTAATATAAAATGCAAACTTGTAGTATCGACTTTAAAAGAAAAAAATCATGACTCAAATTATAATATAAATTATTTCTAATATTAGTATCAAATTATTAGTGAATTTATTGTATGTGCATCACATAACCTGCTTGTTAAATTTAGCATACTTGATTGTAGGCTTACATATACTCCTATTGAAAGTTGTGTTAAAGCTTGGTCCAAAAACTATGTAATAAAGCTAACCCATATTTACAAATATCTTGTTGGTAGTTTAATTTATTTAACCATTATTATGATAGATATTTCATAAGATGTGGATATTGCTTACATATTCATGCAAGATCTACACTTGGATCATTGAAAATTAGCAAAGTGAATACTTTGGTATATAAAAAGAACTGTAAACTTTAGTTTATATTATTTTTTATTTGGTTATTGTAATGTTAATCATATTATGATGAGTCTATTTTTGGATATGTATTTATGTTTGGTGTAGGTGCTATCACTTGGAGCACTTCATATGAAAGTTGTTAAAAAAGTAGAGTGTCTAAAAGGATGATAAAAAAACATCATGTGAAATTTTCTTATTGTACCAACCTTCTTGATGATAGTCAAATTTGTATAGCTTCGGTGAAAAATCCAATGCAGCACTAATAAACTAAAGTATATTGAAGTTCATTAAATATTGGCATTATCAAAGATGTCATTGAGGGGGAGTGCATATAACAATGTCACTTCATAAAAGCCGTATGGATCATGTGTTTTCTTCTATCTCTTTATATTTCTTCTCATTGTAAAGCATTGTAATATATCACTTTATGTGATTTTGATCAACTTCATATGGAAGTCTACATTATATGCAACACATAGTAGCATGGAGGTCTTGATGTTATAAAACACTCCAATATGTTTGGTTGATTATTCATAAGACATTGTGGGATATAGTTTTACAATCATGTTAGCCTAAACTCACTCTAAGTGGTTTAGGTTAACATAGTGTAATTCATTTGAAGGTGATTATGGGGACAGTACAAAACCTTTAGATATCTATGGGTGTATAGTGTAATTCTTTTAAAGGTGATTATGATTATGGTTACATAGTGTAATACCTTTGGGTATCTATAGTTGTATAGTGTAATTTTTTTAAAGATGACTATGTGATTGTGGTTACATAATGTAATACATTTAGATCCCTATAATTAAATAGTGTAATACCTGTGTGACTATGTTTACATAGCATAATTTCTTTAAATGTGACTATAGCATGATGAAAGATGTTTCTTTCAATCATTACCTCCTAAAACTCATAATATGGATGGTTCATGGAGTGTAAGTTTGTTATGTTGTTCCTCTTAAAAATCATGTATCTCCACTTAACATTAAGGGAGAGTATTGAAACAATTAATGGTTAAGTGGTATTATTTATGTACTCTTAATACATTAAATTGTATTGGTTAAATAACAATTATATTAGTTAAATAATAATATATTTAATTATTTATTATGAGTTTATTCTCGTATAAATAAATAATAAAATATATTAAATGACCTTTAGAGAGGTTGGACCCATTAATGTGGTGGTTGAAAAAAATCATTTGTAATGGGCAGATTATCTTGCCTATCTAATAAAGAGTTTATATTGTAAAATGCAATGAAAAAAAAGTGAGAAAAGAGAGCTTGCATTGGGTACATTTTGTTTCTCAAATAATAAATAATCTTGGTGAGTTTTTTACCTCTTCATGGAGTTTTCCCACGGTATATTTGTGATATGGTGTGTTTAACTTTGCTCTAATTATTTCATGGTGAATGTCTTTGTTACTAGTCTTACATCTAGATGTGTTCATAATTGAATTGTTTATTTTGTCAGATGATTGGTTACCATGGATTTTAAGATGGAGACAGTATCAAGTGGCACAGATTGTGCCCCATGTGCCAACATTGTAGATAATCACATGAAGAGAGATTGTGTGGCAGCCTTATCTGCATATTATAACTATTTGGCTAAGTTGGGTGACTGTGGCACCAAGATTAGCATGAGTGCGGATCATAGGCCATTACACCCAGTAGGTATAGTCTAGACTTCCTCCCTTGATAGCTCCAATCATTGTGCCTACATTTTGGGTTCAAAATGCGAGAGATCCAAGGGGGAGAGGAGGAAGAGGAACACCAGTTGAGAGACTAGAGATCAAACTATGGCATGTGAGACCATGGACTGGTCGAGCATGATAGCCTGCAATTGGAGGAGGAGAGGGCATGGATGTGGATGTAGGGGTGTAGCAGGTACCACAACTAGAGGATTGGTGAACACCTTGGTCACACCATCGACAAAAATGTCAGCGATGAGATAGAGCATAGAGGGTGGTCATCTAGGGTGACCCATCAGTCGGCCCAGGGCAAAGTTGGTCTATAGAGGCGCCATTGAGGAGAGGCCCAAGGCATGCATGAGTGATGACTCCAAGGTTTGCTTAGATTGGGAGGCATCCCACGAACGAAATGCTCGAGGGACAAGCCAATGGAGAGATCGTGCTTCGCAAATGAGTAAACGAGGAGACGATGATTGGTGACACTAGGACAAGTAATAAGTATTGTATTTTTTAGTCTTTGATATAGAATACTAATTGTATATGATTGTAGATAGATTTTGAGATGTCTATGTAATTTGATATCTATCTAGTTTAAATTTTGTATATCTTGTGGACAAAGAGGTTAGATGGGGATCCCTAGTGATGGGAGCACACCATGATATTATGGATGGGATGTTAGCACCATATGACCCCACCACACTAGTTGATCATGTGGTACCATCTTCCCTAGCTTAGGCAGGCTAGTTTGGACTAGTGGGGGAGGTAGTGAGGCAACTATAGGCACACAAAGATGGGATACATCCACTGATATGGATGGGAGTAAGAGAGGCATAGGGATGGCAGGCCTTGGCTCGGGAGAGAGTCACGCATATGGCTACCACTATCCAGTTGGGATAGGTACAGGCCCAAGTGCCCAACCTACAAGGACATGTAGCAGATCTGAGATCTCGAATAGCCTCTTTATAGTGCACTATTCAAAGAGGATACTCTGAGGCATCGATGGATAGCATGGCTAGGCCACAAGATAAACATGATGAGACCCAGCCATAGAACTGGAGTGATGTATTTTTATACTATTTGTATTTAAAACTAATGATATATATAGAGATATTTTGCTTTGATAGTTGAATGTTGATCTTATGGATTGTATGTTGGTTGTGGTTGTGGATGCATGGATATATTTCTTTCTAGCACATGTTTTTTTTTTTTTTTGTATATGTTATAATAAAAATATGTGTGGTGTTTTCTTTTCTAGCATTATGTAGTATACATGCATAGTTAAAAAAAAATAGGCAAAAAAGACTTGAAAAAATATAGTTAATCAAAAACAAATGCACTACACACTATTTCACGATGGAAGAGGTGTAATAACAAAATATGACCAAGTATAATAGAAATATGGTACATAAGAGGGCAAAATGTTTATAAAACATGAAAAAGATTGGCACCAAATAAAAATAAGTAAAATCACACTAAATCACATTGGAAAGTATGAAATTAATGTAATAAAATGAAAAGTACATGAAATATCAATGGTATAAATACAAATAAATTAAGTCAATTAATCATATTAAATCATGTTGAGAAGTATAAAAGAGAAGCAAAATTGGCAAATGATGATTTTTAAATTAATCACACTAATTCATGTTGGAAAGTATGAAAGACATAAGAAAAATGATTGGATTCTTACATGTAATCAAAAAATAAGAAGATAAAAGTGAAAGATTAATGAAGTAAGCATAAAACATACTAAATCAAGATGGGAAGCATGTCAATGATGTGTAACTCATTATCAATTATATCTTATCTCGTTTTTGACACATGTAATTTCGTTGTGACTTGGGTATAGGATAATTTTGTGAGGGAGGTCAAGTCATATCCATGTAATTGTTTGCTAATTGATCTCATGGTAAATGAGGAAGGTCTACAAGGAACAAGGTTTGTATAAGCAAGTCACAATAACAATTATCTCTGTTGATAGAGATAAGATAGAAAACAATCATGAAAAAGAAGGGAACCATAGAAAAGAACTTAAGAAGAAAAATTATGTTATTATGAAAAAGAATCCATAAGAGAACATAAGGAGAATAATGACATCATAAGCAATATATAGTGCAAAACAAAAGTCATCATGTAAGATAGACAAAAAAAATTGGCACAATGTTAAATGATATAAAATAGATAAATGTAAAGTTGGTGCACATGTCTAATTTAAATGAAGAAATAAATGTAAGAATGCCATGCTTATGTTCATAAGAATTGATATATTTGGCCACACATTATCCATAACATCTGATAAGTCTATATAAAGCTGAACTCGGACTACAGCTAAAGTCTCATCGATCTTCAGGGAAAGTTGAGAAAATACTTTGCATCGAATCTCTTCAATAATAAATGTAGGAATCCCTAAAGGATCATGTTGATGAGGGCTATCATGTAGTGGATGCCTAGGAGAATGCATGGAGTGGATTCTATGGGAGATGAAGGGGTCACCAGTGGGGAAGTGCCATGGTGCAAGAAGCATGAGAGTCGGATCCACGGGTGAGGGACTCACAGGTAGAATTGGAACCATAAGAGGTGGAGCCATGTGGGGATAAGGGGGAGCTTTCTTGCGAGGGAAACATGTGGGAGGAAAGGCAAAAGGTGCAAGAATGGTTATGAGGTGATCCTTGAGATGTTGAAGGATGTGGCATTGATCAGTGTGATATGTACCACATTAGTGCTAGAGATAATATATCTCTCCATATTTGGGAAGATATTCAGGTAACACTTTTGGGGGAGGTATAGCCTTTTCTATGGGCTAAGGAGTGGTGAGATGCAAGGTGTTGATTTATTGTTGTAACTTATGACAATGGGTCAATGAATGATTATCTATGCCATGAAAGTAATAAATACGCTTTGAGTAGACTTGGTAGGTGTACTCATAGGAGTGAAAATGGAAGTTGAGGAAGATTGGTATAATGAACAGTCTCGAGTCCAATGACTAGCAACTTTATGGATATCACAATTAGGTTGATTGACCCATTTAGTGGACAAAGGAGCAAGTTGTGGTAAAAGAAGCAAATGTTGTAGAAAAATAGGCATTTCGATTATTGGCCTAGTCATGTGCTTACCTAATTGTCTGGATTGGATTTAGGTTTGTTCTAGACCAATCCTATGGCACTCAACATTTAGCACTCGACTACGCTAGCATCAATATACATAAGTCACAAGCCTTATGTTCTCACTTGAAGCGTAGTGAAGAAGGGGTCGGGGTCTATGTTGGGTTAGTTATGTCATGGTGTAACTCTATTCTTCAAGGGCTTGGATTAGTGAAACAATGGTTGGGCATTCATCGATGCAAGCCTTGGGTTTCATGGGCTCAATGGCATTCAGGCGCTTGAGGGGTAACAAGGTATCTAGTTAAAGAACTTCGACATATACTTGTGCTTAGGTGCGGGTATCAATTCAAGGCGCAGGGTATTAACCATACTTAATGCATTTCCTATATCGATGTGGGTTTCATCATTAGCTACAAGGTCGTCATGAATGAACCAGGTTAGAAGCTTGCAAGAGCTCAATATACATTCGATAGAATAAAGTATGCAATCCAATAAGCATTCACAAAGTGTTCTTCATTAATAGAATTCAACAACTATACATGTGTAGTCAATATAAATTGAAGAAGCTTGACATAAATTTCTAAAGGCCCAAGCTCACAGGCAAGCTTAGGAATTACAAAGGGGAGTATCAAACAACATCCTGAACTAAGTTCTAAAGCCTAATGACAATCATCTAGTAGAAATTCACCAAAGCTTCGCTACTCCAGTTCATATCTCTTTTCCAACTAAACTTGGCTCCTTTTTATAGGGTTTTGGAGCATCCTAGGATCATGGGGAATGGAGCACATTGATCGTTGAGCTAGCATTAGAGGTACAAATCCTATCATCTTCACCATGCCTTGTCTTTAATGTGCAATCATTGTCCCATGCACCCACTTCCCAATGCTGCTTGATTCAAAAGGAGTTGTTTGTCTTTAATGGCTAGTCAATGTCCCATATGCCCGCTTCTTGATGTTGCTTGATTCAAAAAGGAGTTGTTAGACGCCAACCAATTGGCATCACTAGATGACAAAATAGAAATCATCTGTCATGATTGCCTCACGCCTAGGAGTTCATTGAGTTGGTGTGGATCCACTACTTAGATCAAAAAGGGGCCCAACATTACCCCATACAAAACTGTTAGTCCACCCTTAGACTATCCTTCTAGTGCCTTAGCTACACAAAATTTGAGCATGCTCTGTTTTAGTACTATCTTGAAGTCTTCAAAGCCCTAGATTACAAGCTTGATTTCTTCAATGGCACCATCGATCTTCGTAGAAGTAGCCTCAAGCATGAGCACATTAGTGTTGTCTAGTTCTTTTTAGAAGGCCTCTAGCCTTTCCTTTACTCTTTAAACCCCGCCATCTAGGATGGATCCTTACTCGCTCACCTTTGTCTGAAAGGCATGGAAAAGTTCTTCCAGGTCTTGCTCCTGGGTCTTCAGCAGGGCACTCAAAGTGTTGACATGCACCATAATCTACATGTGCTTGGTCCTACTAACAATGAATGCTTGCATCATCAATACATCCTTCTCCCTTTTCACCTTTTAGAAGTGTATGTCAATGATAAACACTTGGGTGGAGAAGTTGTAAAATATAACATCGAAATCATCTGCGCACTCTTCCAATCTTGCATAGAGGTCTTCTACCTGATCGAGCTTTTTGTTGAGATCTTTTTTGATGGCGTCACAAGGGTCTTCCTCCTCTTTTGGCATCAACTTCATTCCTCTTTTGGCATCAACTTCATTTGAGAGAACATTTGGTCTACCAGCATGCACACCTTATCAACTTTTGAAAGTTTAGAAGTGTCAATACCATCCAAAAGGGATGGTTCTACTTCTTCAACGTGCTCAGCCAATTGCTTGAGCTTGAGCTTCATGGCATCAATTTCGTCCTCAACCTTTAGTGTTATATTTTTGCATTTTATGGCATGAACATCATTAACAATGTTCTTGCACGCTACCTCAGAGGCCATTTTAAGGAGGGTGTTAGCTAACCTTACTAGATTCATACCCTATGGGTTGACAAGTTGGTAGTCGTGCCCCTTATCTAGTTTTTTAGTGCTTTGGATTGCTTTCACTGGCACCTCAAAGTGAGGCTCATCCATGTAGCAATCAAGTACAAAAGACACTTGGTGGCATGTCAATGTCGTAGCAGCTCTTGGGGGAATGTATTCCAACATGTAAAAGTCCTCATCTTGGGAGTACCCCCTCTACGCCTTCTCCCTATAGCTTGGCTCAAATTCCTCTTTTTTGATAGCCAATTTCATCTACTCCTGCTCCTCTATGTTGGTGTTGGTGCCTTCTTCTCTTTCCTATAGGGGTTCTTCTTTAGACTTTTCCCCTTCATCTATTTCTTCCTGTGGCTCATTGGTGAGAACATCCTTAGGTTCTTTCTTAGTGCCAACCTTCTCCATTTGTTCCTTTAAGGTGACAGCATCACCTTCTTTGTCTTCAAGCACCTCTTCAGTATTAGGACTTGCTTGTTCTGTAGTTTCCTCTGCTATGCTAATGGGGGCATTAGACATCTCTACTGCTTTGTCTTTTATGGTTTCCACTCCTGCAATAACCCTCTTCTATTCTTTCTCTTTCCTGGAATTCTCCTTCTAGGCCTTCTTTATCTCTGCCTTCCTCTTCTTTATGACCATGGCAGTTCTTTCCTCTTCAGTGATTATCTCCTCAGCCTCAATCTTCTCGATTTTCGCTTGGGTCATGCCCTTGGCCCTCATGGCCTCTCTTTTTTGATGTAGCTCCAACACTGATTCAATATGATCCTGTTCAAGGCCCATCTTCTCCCATTTTTGCCTCAACTCCTCTTCATTTTGTGTAGGTTGCATTGCAGGTTCTTCGATTGGTGCACTTAATGGTCCTGCTTCTCCAAACATGGCAGCAATGTCACCGTGGAGAGCCTCATGTATTTCCATCGCACTGCGATCTTCCTCCATTTATCTTTCTATCTTGCACTTTTTGGCCTCAGCTTTCTTAATCCCTTCCTCCATCATGCCGACCTTCCTTATTTCTTATTTTCTCTTCTGCAGCTCTCGTGCCTTCTGAATGTCTGCATCGTTGATTCCAAACTTCCTCCATGCTTGTTCTTGCCTCACCTCTTCACTTTGGGGTGGTGGGGGAGTTTTCTTGCTAGATGAGGAGTCATCTTGTTTGAGCACAATGTACATGCCCTTCCCCAACTCTACCTCCTTCTCCATCTCTTATTGCACCTCTATGTCTGTTAGGGTGATGGTGGGCATCATAGACAAAAACTCTGGCTTTTTTTCTTCTCTTTTGAGATAGGAGAAGTCTTTGGCATGAATTTCATGTGCTTCTTTGTAGCAGCTGACATATAGGATTCATCGCCTGAGGTGATTTTAAACTTGATGCACTCCTCTATCTCCTCAGGAGTCTCCCCCTTCTTCTTGGGAGACTTATTTTTAGCTAGCATTGGCATTCCTTATTCGTCGATCCTGATGGGGGGTTGTTAGTCTACTCAGCATTAGGAACCTTCCTTCTTGGCTTCATCTCATAGTATAACTTATGGATGTGCCCAAGTATGGTTACTTCTTGAATAGGGTGGATGTCGATGCGATTTGAATCATCCTCTTCATCCCTTGTCATTTTTCCATTTGGTTGCACGAACTAACACCATAACCTATTCCTTTCCATGTCCAATTCCCTCACTAGAATATTCAATTGTTATGCGTTGGGGATCCTTCTGAGCGCGTACCTAAAATACTTGGCTGAGAAAGCGTATGGGAGCTTTAATTAGCGTGACATGTTGCCATCAACCAGCAACAAGCACAGTACGTAGAAGTGTTGCATAATGGTAAAGATCGTCATTCCATACATGCTCTTGGGGATCTCCTAGGGGATGCGCCACTCTAACCCGAATGCCTCTATATACTTCTCACACCATCTCATCACTCGATTTTTATACTTTACGTTGAAGGAATTGGGGAAAGTGAAATCCTTATACTTTTGCGTTGGGGAGTCATTATGCTCTTGGAAACTCTATAGATTGTCCTCATCCCCATTCGATACTTCAATTTCCTCCATGACTATCATAATTAGAATGAACCCCCACCTGAAGGTCCCCTTTGTCATGTGACACTCTAGTACATTTGTTACAAGCTCCTATGTAATAAATTTGGTAATATTAAACTTCACGCCCTACACCATATGGTAGGCGATGCAGAGGTAAGTTTTTGTGATGTTGGTCCATTGACCGTCGGGGCAAAGTTTTGAGCTTACGAGGCATGCCATCACCCTCATGTCGGGATCCTTACAATATTTGATGGGGAATGTGAATCCCCCTTGTAATAACTTAAGCGCTTTGCCATGCACTCCACCTCTTCATCATCACTCATCATCTCATAGATATCTTTCCTGACGTTTTGGAGCATGGTTATCCTTCCTATGAGGTGCGCAGAGATCCTCATGATCCTTCCCATAAAATATATGCGATCTCCATGGACTCGCGAAAGAAAGAACTACATGAGTCCCTTTGTCTTTCCAAAACACGGTAACTCATAAAGCTAAGTTGTGTCAGAGGCCATCAACTTGTCTCGGATTGAGACATCAATCAATGTTGCACCTTGCTTCGTCTTGTTCCTTGTATCAACCATCCAATCCAATGATAGGTCTTGTACATGACTAGAGGTATGATGGTTGTGCTCCTTCAATTGGTAGGTGTGCGCAAAAGAATGTCAATTTCCCCTATTAAGACTTTTGGGAGAAATTGCATCACTTGGTACGACATCTTCATCAGTGCCTCGATGTAAACTTATGTGACGTTGACTCCTACTTGCGGCACTACTATTCTTGTAGTGGCCACTTCTACTACTATGTGCACCCGCTTTGGATCTTGTTTTTATGGAACTGATCCCTTTCACTTCTTGCCCATCCTGAATCTGCTGGTATTGAAGTGCGGTAGGTTAGGTTTGCCAAAACCTCAAATTGTTAATGGTGCTTCATAGTCATGAGATCTATGATTGTACCTTCAACTTCGAGCTTCAAAATTCATTAATGGTAGCCTTGGCAGCAATGCACATTTCCACCGATTGATTCTTGCAAAAATCTCTTCCCACACCTCTCTACACCAATCTCAATGTGAGCGCAATTTATCCTTCTTCACAATCGCTCACTTTAGGTACCTGAAGGTGCTCAAATTCCCACTCTAATAGGGTTTTTGTGCTTCAACTCTTTGGTTTGATCGACGTCTCAAGTTCACACAAATGTTTATCCAAAACTAGTCTGTCACTTGATGTTTTATACCCTACTTTCATTTACCATCTTTAATTCAAATGCAATAATAGCATGGCGGGGTCTAAATTTCTTAAACTCCATAAAATCCACATAATCCTCAGCCACCAACTCATTTAATGTAGATCTTTGTGCCTCCACCGTCACCTCATTCAATGCTCCTAACGATATTTTGGTGAAGTGACTTGTGGTTCAAATGGTCACTTCCTGCTCAAATCTGGGTGGATGTCAACTATCTTAAATGATTCTCCTTTTGTGCTTTGTTCTCTTAGGGCGACCGTCACCTTCAATATGGTAACTTGGGCACAGCGCCTCACATACATGTGATTCAACTTCCTCAGTTCCATCTTCTCTTCTTACTACGCTTATATTTCAAGCATGTTTATCTATCTTGGTCGGTTTCTTGAGCTTCATCTTGTCTTGGCCTGTCCTACCCCATATGATCCCTTGCATTGGCCCTCCAACGCTTGATTCTCCTCTTGTAGTTCTCTTGCACATGATCATTTTGTGCATCTTCACTTTATTTCTTGTGCATGATCATGTTGTGCATCTTCACTCCCTCTTGCATGACTCTCTCAATTCATAATTGCTCTAAGTTTGGAGGGTTCCATGCACCCATAACTTAGGTGTCTGGCATAGGTGCTTAAAAGGCATCCTCATTCAACTCACCTGACTGGAGTTGTGCTTAGAAGCACCGAACTAGCTATTCTACAAGCCGAAAGATGCCTCATTTTTTGAATCTTGTGCATGAAGATTTGGTGTGCCTTGCATCAAACCTTGGTAAATTTCACATGTCCATTACTTAGGTGTTTGGCCTTATGCGCTTAGAGAAAGCAAGTGCTCAATTCACCTAGCAGGAATTATGCATGAAGTGTCAGTAGATTTTTCTAGCGACCTCAAAGTGCCAATTTTTCACTCTTTATACTACTGCCCAAAGGAAAAAATAAAATAAAACAAAAAGGAACTATTTGGCGTCTGCCAAACATTATTTCAGTCATCTCAACTCAAACCGATTATTGACCAAGAATTCAATGTCCTCATGGCGCAAGTGCCATCTTATTGCTGATATGGCTTCAGCCTATTGCCATTGAAATACCTAAGGAGCATTTCGCCAGTCAATGTGTGTAACTTGCATATGCCTATCTCCAATATGTGGTGAATGATATAGGGGCCCACCCACCTTATCTACATTTTTCCTGGGTGTCTAAAATACTTGGAGTCATAGAGCAAAATGAATGCTCCTTCTGATAACACCTTGTTCTTTATATGCTTGTTGTGACAGAGCTTCTGATACATCTTTTATATCTTTTGACTCCACTTTGTTTAGGCACATGTCTCATCTAAGTGCTCTAAGTCCTCCAGCCTTGTGTTCAATGACTCTTGATCATCTAAGTACTCTAAGTCCTCCAACCTTGCGTTCAATGACTCTTGGTCATCTAACCGACCAATGCACGCAATGCACAATGATGGTACCAAGAACTCCAATGATAGGATTTCCTCAGTACCAAACACCAATTGAAATGGTGTACCCTTATTCAGGCGCTTGTAGGTTGTGCGATATGCCCATAGCATTGTCGACATACGATCATCCCAATGCTTGCGACCAATGTCACAAATATTTGTGAGACATACTCCCGGTATTTTGTTAAATGCCTCATTTGTGTTGTTTGCTTGCAGATGATAAGGGGTCCTTTTATGGTATGCCACCATATACTCAATCAATAGGATGCGCACCATTTCATTGATAAAGTGAGTGCCCCTGTCAGTAGTCAAACTGTGCGGGCACCCGTAACAGCTTATTATGTTTTTTTAGATGAAGTGTGCGACTATGATAGTTGTGCAGTCTTTTATCAGTGTGGCCTTGGCCCATTTGGTGAAATAATTTATGGTCACCAAGATATACCTTGCACCTATGCATCATGCTGCAGGAGTTATCGATCTAACAAAATCAATGGCCTATTTCTCAAATGGCACTTGGGCAAGAAAGGGGATGAGGGGCATCTTATCCTGATGGTTAGGCTTCCATGTGCGCTAACATATATCACATGCCTTGGCGCAGTTATTTGCAACTTGAAATAAACTTAGCCACCACAAGCCTGCCTGCAACACTTTTTGTGTCATTGCTTCGCCAGCACAATGTCCTGCTACTATGCCTTCATGCACCTCTTGCAAGATGGAGTCCCTTTCGTGCTCTAAGACACATTGGTGTAACACTTCATCTCTACTTATCTTATAAAATTCTTTGCTAATGAGTTGAAAGGGGGCAACATGAACTGCTAGTTGTTTCTTCTCCTTATTTTTCATAGTTTGGGGCGCAACTCTAGACATTAGAAAGACGATGATCTATACCAAATCTTCAAAGACACATTGGACTCTGTACAGTTGCATGTCTAGCATGTCATCCTCAATACGCACCACTGCATCGCTCAAATCGATGTAGGATAAATGTTCTGGCCCCAAGTTCTACTTTCCAGGCTTAATAACAATGAAGAACTAGAACTCATGTAATAGAACTATACATCTACATATGCAACCATGTAAAATAGGCTTATTCATGAAGTACTTGAGCACTCATGATCAGTGAAAAATATGAACGAGGTTGCAAACAAATATTGTCTGAATTTTTGCAAGGCATAGACCATAGCGAGCGCCTCACATTCTATCATTGTGTAATTCTGCTCTATTGAGGTCAAATTTCTACTAGCAAAGGAGATGGGATGATCCATTTTGCCGCACCAAGCTGCACCAAGATTATGCCAATCATAAAGCCAGAAGCGTCAACATGGACATGAAAAGTTGTTGTAATTAGGGAAATATAAGATAAGCGTGATATCTAATCTGAGCTTCGGGTTCTTGAAGGCATTCTCTTGTGCTTCACCCTAGTAAAATGGTCTATCCTTGCACAAAATCTCTTCCAATGACACCGTAATCTTCGCACAACTCCTTATAAATTTTTTGTAATACCCATAGTGGCCAAAAAAGGCATGAACATCTTTCTATGTGGAAGGAATTTATAGCTGAATAATGATGGTGATCTTTGATAGATTGACAAACAAACCATCCTTATAGACGATGTGCCCTAGAAAGATTATAAACGGTGTTGCAAAAATGCACTTTTTCAGTTCAAATATATTTGAAGCTCCCTGTACCTCTCAAACATTGGGCACAGGTTATCACAAAGGTCCTTGACGAGGCCATACACCGTCCAATCATCTGGTAAACTTGGAGGAATCTATGGAGGAAATCCTTGAACACGGTGATCACCACTCTGGAGAACATGACTGACGCATTCTTGAGTCCAAAGGACATCACGTTATAAGTAAAATAGGCCCATTCAGTCACAAAGGTTATTTTGGGCTTGTCCTCTTCCTCAATCTGGACTTGGTGGTAGCTAGATAACATATCAATGAAGATGTATGTCTTGCAACCTGTGACACCTTCTAGGACTTCGTTGGTGAACAAATTTGGGAAGGGGTCATTGATGCAGGTGGCATTCAACATTCTATAATCAATGCAAATGTGAATGCACATGTCTGTGATGTTTATTACCATTGGGATCACCCACTTGGACTCCTAAACAGGGTAAATGACCCTTGAAACCAACATTATGTCCATCTCTATTTTGACCTTGGCACAGAAGTTGGGATTCATCCTGTAGGGGTCCTTTTTAATCGATCTTGCACCATCGATTAGCTTTATGCTCATCTTCCCAAGGCATGGGTTTGTGCCCTTCATATTTTAATAAGTCATGGGAAACAAGTCTTGAAATTCCTTCAGGAGGTCTATGATGTGTGTCAGCTCTGCATCAGACCAATAGGAGCCTAGAGTAGCCATCTTTGGCTCTCCCTCTATGTTGATATCTACTTTGATGGTCTTAAGTAGGGTGCGGTATTGCTCATTCTTCTCCTCGTGTGAGTCCTCAAATTTTTGAGTTGCTTTTTTTGTCTCAATGCGAAGATGAGTGGGGTCTTCTTAATCGAGACTGATACCATCTACTTGGTGCACAAGTTTTCTTTTGCCGGTCAGCATTTTTTAGTAGCACTCCTTCCAAATTCCATCGTCTTCCTCACTTGAGTCATTGTTGAGCATTTATTCCTCAAAGAAGGTTGGGAGTGCCAACCCTTTTTCTCTGAACATGTCTCTCAAGCACACCTTGAGGATGACGGTGTCTTCAAACACTGCCCTCCAAATTACTTGCAACAGCTCGACCAGTTTCAAGTTTTGTGAGGAAAAGGAGGTGTGCACAAACTTCTCCTTAAGGGTCTCCTAATTGGTTATCTCTCAGTGCATCTCTTTGACCACGTATCATGATCACGCCCATGTCTTCAGAGTCCTATAAAAGGCATGTACCCATAAGTTCCTTGGGGCAATCACGCCGTAGTCAGTCTAGTCTCTTAACAAAGGTGCACATGCATCATGCACTCAAAGTCACCAGAGTACATTGAGATATCCATGTTCTCGTTACTCCTCTTGAATCTAATGCACATGGCCACATTTACCTCTGGCTAAGTTAGTAAGTTAGACCTTTACATTGCCCACCAATGCACAGTAGTGCTCCTTAAGGTGTACACAAGTGCACCCATTTTGTCTATCTCCTTGTGGATGCATGCTTCAAGGTTGTGGGCATACCTTTCCACTAGGTTGCTCCCTTCAAATTGTGGGAGCGTTGCAAGCTTGCCTTTGCTCAGGCAGATTACCTATTGTCAATCATACTGAGACCTCTATGAAGTTAGTTTTAGGCCTTCATAATCTGTTGAAACATGGAAACAATCATAAGTTGTGGGTGACCTAATCAATGGATTGAATCTCTAGATTATAAGGGCTAGCTCCCTTTGGTGTATTATTTAGGATCTTTTCTCTACGCTACAAATTGTCAAGACAAGAGAGAAACTTAAATGAAAATCCTATCTAATGATGGTGATACACCTGTATTTTTTATTGATCCACTGAATTAGAGCTCCTAAAAAAATAGTGATTTAGACAAGAAGGCTGAACTTTCAACTCCAATTGACCAATATGCATAAGTATTTCATGAAAATGTTTGATCTCGTAACTAAAACTTGAGGGAAATGAAAGAATAGGTTTGATTGAAGGCACTAATCAGCCACTTGCATCTACTAAAATTCCAGTCAAAAGACACTTAAACATAGAGCATAACTTGCATAATTCGACCAGCTAGTAACTAGGTAAGAACCAAGACTTTGCAAGGAAGAAAAACTCTCACTTATGTAAATCAATGACATAAATACACTATACCAGCAGCTAAAAAATAAAGACAGTCCTATTAATCTGAAAAAAGGTTACAACTCAATCCTTGGCAGAGTTTTGTCTTGCCAAAAGAGGGATACAATTCAAAGTTGAAAAGCCAACTTATATAGAAAAATACACAATAGCCAAGAGGTTGACATTGAAAATAGAAGAAGAGGAAAACTCCCACTTCAACCCAAGTCTAATTTGTGTTATCACAGCGTTCTAAATTTTTCTTTTCTTATCTTTTGTCTTGCATGAAAAACCCTTTGGCGTTGACAATAGACAATGGGCTCATCTTGGGTTATTCTTTCAATATGCACAATGTTATGCCAATCTCTAAAAATGGAACTCTTCTTGAGCTGCTAGAATGTTTGAAAGGCTTCCCTTTGCATGAAAATGAGTAGATGTGACACTTGACAATTAGTCAACTAGAGCTCAAGACTAGTCAACCTCCAATGGTCTACACTTGACCTGCTGGAACGTTGCAAGCTTGAGACAAACGAGAATGCATGCATAGAATTTCTTGTTCAGCTCTCCAATGTTAAACTCCTTGAGTTCATGTAAAGCGAGCCTCCATTTTAGAACTGAAGGTGTCATGTTTGAAATGATTAAACCTGGACGTGTTTAGTCATGTTTATGGCTATTTGCATGCTTATTAACCTATATATTGACTCTTGAAATCCCTCGCTTTATTTGGCTATTTGTTTTTTTGCATGTTCTGTTATTTGTCAACGCTATACTTTTCATGTGGAATATCCTTTGGCTTTATCTTTCTCAGACTTACTGTCTATAATTCCCTTTCTACAGCCTTATCCATTGGGCTACTGGCCTCTTCCCTTCAGAGTGTCTGTCAAGTCATTTTTCCATGGACAAATTGTCCACGGGAATTGTCTCAGACTTCTCTCTTTCGATCCTTTTTTTGTACATTTCCTCAGACAAATTGTTCAAAGGAATTCCTTCAGAAGGTTTATTCTTTCATTTCCCTCAAGATTTAATTAATAGATCAAACCTTTTCATGAAATACTTATGCATATTGGTTAATTGGAGTTGAAAGTTCAGTGTTCTTGTCTAAATCACTATTTTTTTAGAAGCTCTAATTGAGTGGATCAATCAAAAATACAAATGTATCACCATCATTAGATAGGATTTCCGTTTAAGTTTATCTCTCTTTTCCTAGTAGTTTATAGTGTAGAGCAAAGATCCTAATTGATACACCAAAGGGAGCTAGCCCTTATAATCTAGAGATTCAATTCACTAATTAGGTCACCACAGCCTAGGATTGTTTCCATGTTTTAGCAGACTATGAAGGCCTGAAACTACCTTCACAAGGGTACAAGTCTAATTGACAATAGTACCCTCTATCTTTTCTTCTCCTGACATGGGACCCATCATTTCAAAGTAGGATCAATCTGGATCTAGCTAGTCTTCACGAGCTTTGGCACACTTACACACAACAAATGATATCTACGACCAATGATCTCATAAACCTCTTCAACCCATCAGTTGTAAGCGACATCGATGGTGTTCGAGGCTAACTACCCATCCTCCTAAGAGAGCACTCCTTGATTAAAAGGGTTGATATTCTCAGTGCATTACACCATGATGTCATATATATGGTTGATCTCATCCTCCAAATCAACGCTCCCCACATAGGGGATCCTTGGTCACTTAAAAAGGGGCTCACTAACCTTTCTTTGCCATTTTCAAAGGTCATGTATCACTTCTTGAAGTGCATATCTTCATTGTTAGCATAGCACCAAGGCCTTCCTAGAAGCGTTGGGTAGTTATCATGTTTAGCCAACTCAATAACCTCGAAGTCACCATGGAAATTGGCACCCATAATATCTATAATGGTGCCCTATAGAATTCTGATCAGCCACGTTCTGGTCTTGTTGGCCATGAAAATTCAATGAAGAGAGGGCCTCAAGGCTGGCCTACCTATCTTCTCCCATGCGTTCTTGGTCAGGATATTGACCTCTGCACTGGTGATGATCAATACCTCATAGACAGACCATCCATCGATGGTGGCATTTACAAGAAGCTCTTGGTCATACTCTGTGTTCTGAGTATGCCTTACTTCACACGCCCACTCCATAAACGGTGTAGCAACTTTAATTGTGTGGGGCATAGCAACTTCACTTGGATTTTTCCCTGTGTGCTCTAAGAGCAAATTTTTCAACAAGAGAATCATCCCATCCATTTTTAGAAGGCGTAGGATCTCTATCAACTCCTGTACTTTAGCCTCCTAGCTAGCTTGCTTTTTGCGTTAGGCAGTAGCCTACTCTTCTAGATCTCTAGCCAGATGGATTTCTCCCTACAAATTTTATATTATGCTCATGGCTTGTTACAAGACATCTTTTTGATGCGCAAGGTCAAGGTATATCACAGCTCTTGGCTTAGGTCATGTTATGCGCTTGGTGCAATGTGGTTTGCCATATTCTAAGCGTAGCTCTTGTCTTGGTGTAGTTGGTGGTTAAGTGGTGAGTCCACTACAAGTGGTTGCTTGTACTTTGATTGGCACTATGTGTTTTGGTTGCACCCTTAGAACCCATTTCATATCTTTAGGCTCGTGCCTAATTATCCATGCACCCCTATCAGTGCCCATTTTGCCATGGGTTAGCTTTTTATACAAGTCGGGGTACTCCTCAACCGCATGTGGTCCTCTATAATACCTACATGTTGAATGCATCAGGTAGTCACGCTGGTAGTGTTTGATTGAACAGCACTTGTAACATGATCGTGATGGGAATCTTCCTCCACAGTGTCCTCCACCTCGCACTCTAGAACTTCTTTGGTTCCCATATCCAGCATTATGTTGGCCATAACCCTCATTTCCTTAGTTCGCCTGCCCTCCGGCTATTATAGTTGCCTATTATGCACCTCTCTCTATGTTTTAGCGCATCTCATCAATTACTCGGCAGTCAGCTATGTTGTGAGTGTAGGCATCACACAACTTGCAATAGATGGTTGTGTTGACATGACTAGTGTGTTACAACAAGGGGTAGTTGCGAACATCATGCACCTTGTGACAAACTTCACAACTGAGAAGTAGTGTGCACACATTTTTCTAAGGGTAGTTGTTTCTATTATGACCCTTCATCTCATACTTGGTACACCAAAACCAATTCGAGCATCTTGCAACGAGCTAGTGGTCAGCTTCTATAGTTGGGAGGCCATACATGCAATCTATGCCTCCATGAAAGGGCTAATCCATGTATCAGTACTCCCAACTGTCTCAGTCCTGAGTGCAACTTCAAGCATTTCTTGAAGGTATATGAATGTTTTCATGGATAGCCCTTCTAAAAGGCACTAACAGTCCTCCAACGACCCATTGTGCATGTTGGGAGGGGTGAATGTCATAAAGGAGATTAGAAATGAGCATCTTGAATCTAGCGTCATACAAGTGCACACTCTCTAATAATCCTTGGTTGATCTCCTTGAGCATGGTGATGCTCTGATACTTAAACTCAGGTATATCAAACTCCTTCATGAAGGCTCCCTTCAGGGTGTCATAATCAACCATAGTATGGTTAGAATCAAACTTCTTATACCAAGTATAGGCACAATCAAGTAAGGTTTTCACAAATGTGTTACCTTGCTCACACTTAAGCACATGCTCTATGGCATTCTCCATGACTCGATACTTTGGCAGGTGCATAGCCATCTCGTAATAGATCTAGGGTTGGGGAGCAACCGGTGCCCAAGTCATTTGTCCTCCTAGTGCTTGTCCTAGTGTTGGTCCTCCAAGACCTCCAGCTACTAGGCAAGGCATTGGTCTGGTGCTTACTATTGGTGCCACAAAATATGATGGCATCGTACTACTAACTAATGGTGTAGGGCCACTTACAATGAGATATTGCCCAAGCTATATAGCTAACATTCGCTGAATTAGGGTCCTTGTGCTCACGTTCTATCTAGTCAGGCTAGTGCCTCGAGGTCTAGAGGTATCTTCACTTACCTCCTCATACGGCATGACTTGTTCAATCACAAAGTTCTAATCCAAATTTGTAAAATAATCAAAGTCTACATCAACAACAAGGTCAATTGTCAATCTTTGTTTTCCTTTGGAGAATCTGGTGCATGAGCTCACATCACAGGTTCAAAGGAGGTAGGTGCATCTGGCACATCTCCAATGGTCAAGTTTTGAAGGGATACCAAGCATTCACCTGTCAACTATGGATCTTCTTCCATGGCTTCAAGGGCTTCTTCTGGGCATAGTTGTCATTCAAGAGATCCTTTCTCATGCCTTCCCACTCACTACGAGTCCTCTCAGCACTTATAGGTTCCATATTTTTTATCAACACGCACCTCCTCTTGTTATAAGCCTGTCTCCTAAACTCTTGATTATCAATTTACTCGTCCCCTTCCATTGTGTTTCACCTACACGTCCCCTTCCATTGTGTTTCACCTACACATCCCCTTCCTTCCCATTACATTGCTCATACGCAAGAGGAATTTAGCCTTCCATCCTCATTGTTTTGAAGTCGTAATCCACCATCAAATTCTTGAGTTCGGTGTCAAGTTATTTCAAAAACGTGCCTTTGGGCTTGTGCAAGAATTGATGTTCTGCTTCCTCAGGGCAGGAGTACGTTGATACTGAGAACTCAAGCATGTAGTTATTTAGTGCCCCTTGCCACCATTTGTTTGTAGCTTTAATCCAGGGGACATCTACGTTCTCAAGCCTCTTTAGGTGCTCTTTCATCCACTTGAGATGTTTTCCATAACTTTGGCTTATATGGGTCGCATAAGCAGCCAACCAGTGATACACTTGCTCTAGTAGTTCGCAAAAGAAAACCTCATAAAGGGCATCATACAAGTGGTTCTAGACCCACTACCTTGGGTTTTGTCCTCTATAAGTTGGACGCCTCAGTGCAACATTGTCTTCCACTCATTCCAGCCAATGCTTGATGTTCTTGAGGGAGAGTCAAAGCATTGTCTTGGTGCACCATTATAGCAACAAAATTCAACAAGTCTCGACAACGAAATGAAAATGTTGTAAAAAAGTAGGTGTTTCGATCATGGGCCTAGTCACATGCTTACCTAGTTGTCTAGATTGGATTTAGGCTTGTTATAGAAAGGTGTAGGCCTTGACCAATACTATGATACTCAACATTTAACACTCGACTTCACTGACATCAATATATATAAAGTGCAAGCCTTATGTTCTCCCCTAAAGCATGATAGATAAGGGACCAAGGTCTGTGTTGGGCTAGATGTGCCATGGCACAACTCTATTCTTCAAGGGCTTGGGTTAGTGCAATGATGGTTGGGCATTCATGGGTGCAAGCCTTGGGTTTCATAGGCTCAATGGCATTCAAATTCTTGAGGCGTAACGGGGTATCTGGTCCAAGAACTTGGGCATAGACTTATACTTAGGCACGAGTATCAATTCAGGGTGTAGGGTCTTAACCATACTTAATACATTTCCTATGTTGGTACGGGTTTCATCATTAACAAAAGGCCCACTATGAACGAAACAAGTTAGAATCTCATAAGAGCTCAATATACATTCAACAAAATAAAGCATGCCATCTAATAAACATTCACAAAGTGTTCTTCATTAATAGAATTAAACAACAATACATGTGTATTCAAAATAAATTGAGCAAAAGCTTGACATAAACTACTAAAGGCCCAAGCTCACAGGTGAGCTTGGGAGTTACAAAGGGGAGAGTCAAACAACATCCCAAATTAAATTATAAAGCCTAATGACAATCATCTAGCAGCAATTCACCAAAGCTTTGCTACTCCAGTTCGTCTCTCCTTTCCAACTAAACTCGACTTCTTTTTATAGGGCTTCAGAGTGTCCTAGGATCATAGGGAATGGAGCACGTCGATCACTGAGCTAGTGCTAGAGTTACATATCCCACCGTATTCACTATGCCTTGTCTTTAATGCATAGTCATCCCATGCACCCACTTTCCAATGCTAATTAATTCAAAAGGAGTCACTTGTCTTTAATGGTCGATCGTTGTCTTGTGTGCTCGCTTCTCAATGTTGCTTGATTCAAACAAGAGTTGTTAGCCACCAAAAAATTGGCACCACTAGATGACAAAATAGCAATTATCTGCCATGATTGCCTCACACCTAGGTGTTCCCTGAGTTGGCATGGATCCACTACTTAGCTCAAAAAGGGGCCCAACAGCAAACCATCACCAAGAGAAGGTGGGGCTAGTGGAGATACTAGACAAGGCTTGACTGAAGGAGAAATAGGATCTAAAACAGGGAGAGACTCAGCTAGAGAAGGAGTGGGATTAAGATCTGAACTGGGCTCTATTGAGGGAGGGCCGAGATGCACAGAACGCTAAAGGACAATTGCAAGCATATCAGGGATAAGTCGGCTAGAGAGGTCTTGGTATCTAGCAAAGCGATAAGGACCAGTCATGGCATGATCCATAAACATACTCCTATGAGGTTCTTCATAAAATGGAGGTGTGTGCACCATCTCTACCCTATGATCAAGAGTAAAAATGCTAAAATTAGGAATGATATAGGATGGAATACTAGAAGATACACTAAAAGACTAAAGCAAAGAGGAATGATACTGAATAATCTTAGCATCTCAGGATTCAACAAGACCTCTTAAGAATGGATCATCTAAGGTATAGCCATCATCATAATCAAGTGTATGCAGATCAAAGGCGTAGGTATGGATGAGCTTGTTAGTCGATGTGGTGTGATGAATAGAATGTTGAGTCTTAGATAAGACAATGGGTATATCATCACAAGGTGGTTAACGAGAATGAGAGTGAAAAAATTGAGGAAGATGAGAGATGAGATGAGGTGAAAGATCTAAATTTTTAATCTTGAGATTGATCTCATCAAGGTCATCATCATCAAAAACTAGGAGGTTAGGGGGTATATTCTCGATGATTTTGGGGTGACCATTGTAACCTCAAGTAGAATTGATAGGAAAGTTAAACCATTGAGATTCACGAATGGGAAAGCTTGGCAAAGGTTCAAGGGTACGAATCCTGAATACACCATGGTCTTGGAATTGTTTGAAATTCCAAGGATTAGTGTCACCCTAAATCCTATAGATGGCTCCATTGTGAGGAAATTTGACACATTGACAGGCGGAAGAGGCAACTGCTCCCATGCGATGAGTCCATGGCCTACCAAGAAAAATGTTATAGGATAGAGAAAAGTTGAATATCATCACCTTCACATGAACAGTGATAGGTGGGATGGTAATGGGGAGCCACACACAACCTAAAGGAGGCATTTGCCTTTGATCATAGCCTTGACATATGTGTGTGGATTGAAGATTACATTTAGAATATCCAAGGGTTTTGATAACATCTAGAGAGGCAACACAAGTGTTGGAACCTTCGTCAATCAAGACATGCTTGACTTGGATATCACTAATTTGAACATTGATAAAAAGAGGAGGATCATCCGCACGAATAAAAATCCCATCAGAGATCGTAGAAGCAATGGAGAATTTGAGGGAAAGATAAGTGTCCATTGTTTCATCAACATGTATGAACATCTCTTCATATTGTTGTAAAATGTTATCTTCTGATCCGGATAAGGTGGCTTCATGCCCTGCTTAGGGAGGACAAGGGATGTTCATTTCGAATAAGATCTGCATAAGATGATTACAATGATGAAGAGAGGTTCGCATAAGTTCAAAAAATAGGATTTAATATGGAAGATTAGTAAGCTCTGTGATAGGAGCCCATTCATCATAACCCATAAGAGGACTATTGGAAAGAGGTACATAGTGTTAAAGGAGGTCCTTTGAAGGAGGAGCCGAAGTGCATGTGAATTTATGAAGATAAGCGGGAGGTTTAATTGTAGGACAAGTTTGTTGATTGTCTTGAGAAGATGGGGTAGTTGATGTAGTTTTGGTCTGAGATAGATTAGATGAAGTGTTGATAGAAGTTTGAGTTTCATGGATAGGTAAAGAGGTTGGAGAAGTGGTAGAAATGGTATGAGAAGTGTTATCCAAGGGAGGTGTTGGAATTGGTTCATCAAAACATATAAGGTCTTCTTTCCCCAACTCTAATAAGTGAGTTGGAGAAGAGTCTTGCATAACATGAAATGTTCGAGATAATTGAGAGGTGTGGATAGGGTGAGGATCAATGAAAACAACCACCCTTCGCATGTTAGTCATATTGACCACATTCTCTTTAGGAGTTCGGTCAAGAAGACTATCAACATTATTGGTAGAAGGGGTAGGCTCGTCTTGGTTGTCTTGGTGATTTAGAAGAGGATCTTTATAGATGGCCAAATGAGCATTAGCTTTGTTCAAATATTGAGATTTATTTTGTGTTTCATGGGCTTTGAAATCAATGTCATAGGCTTGTTGACGTTTATGAATGATAAAATCATGGTCAAAATTGAGAGCAAGAAAAAAATCCATAGCCAAATTACAAAGTTTCCTACAAGTCTCATGAAAATGACCCCAACTAGAATGAAAACAACAAAATTTATAAGGATCGTACCAAGATTTCATGGGATGAGTGAGATCAAGTTCTCTTAGGAGAGGCCTTGGTAGACATTTTTGTAATTCCACTAAGTATAAAGGTTTATGAACATTGATGTTATTGGTTGAAGATAAATGAGGGTTAGTGATGTGCTTAAGAGGGGAAGCTTATGTTGGAGTCTGGGTGAGAACAATAGCTTTAATAGTATGAATGGTATCATAAGATTTGGTGACACCATCGTTTGTAGCATGACAATTCTTATTCTTGATTAACATGCGAATACCCATAAAATATTAGGATGGCTCAAATTGACGCATGAGGAAATCTTGACACTTGGCTTGGTCAATGGCCTCTTTCAAAATATGTGGAGAGAGAGTCCAAACCCAATATTACAACTTGGGAAAAAAAGCGTTGGTAAACAAATGAAAGAGGTTGTCATCTGCCATAATATGTTCACATTTGTTAGACAAGGTCTTCCATCATTTGATGAAAACTTGTGCGGTTTCGGTCTGAAGTTGCTTACAATTGATAAAATGGGCCAAGGTATTCTCAGGGAGGTCACTAGTTTCGAATTTTTGGAATAAAGCATTGATAAAATATTCTAAACTAGAGATGGAATGAGATTTGAATTGGTTATACCAATCTAAAGTATCACCCATGAGAGTCTTTGCTAGTAGCTTGGTAGCGGCAACGATATTTAACTTGACCCAATCTTTATATAGATTTCCAAATGTTTTTAAGTGAAGTGTAGGATCAGTTGACCCATTGTAAGTAATGGTAGGCGTGATACCTCCTATATCGATATTAGTAATTTGAGAGGTAAGAGGCTCATTTTGAATATGCTTAATCATTTTATTAACAAGAGGAGGTGGGGGAACATTTTGGTTATGTGTGCCCCATGGCATCTATTGAGGGTGGATTTGAAGATGGATAAGATGATTTTGCATTTGCATCATTTGATTTGCATTGTTAGCTTGGAAAAAAATCATTTGATTAAGAGTTTGTAATAGGAGTTGATGGGTTTGAGTTGTATTATTGGCATTATTTAGAGCATTGGAGTTGGTAGTAGTGGTTTGGGTACCACTATGAGTGTTAGTAGTAGCTTGAGAAGAATTGTTGGTAAGTGAGGCACTAGTGGCATAATTTGCTTGTGTGATAAAAGATGTACTAGTAGAGGGATGAGAAGAAGCAGCACTAGAGGCATAATTACCATGGGTAGCAAATGATAAACAAGTGGAAGAATTGAGAAGAATGGGTCTTGAAAGAGGCACACTACATGTAGAACCTGCCATGTTAATATAGATACTAGGCATGAAGGTGGAGGAAATCAAAGAGGAAGATGTCATGGTATGAGAAAGGGTCAAAATAGAGGAAAGAGACTGAGAATCAAAGAAGCTAGTATCTCCAAATCCATGTGAGAATGTGGGAGAAGGTGAATGGGGCTCCTCAACTTCACCACTTCCCATGAGATGGTAAATAGTGGAAGGATCCTTTCCTCGATGTTGAGGAAACTCATTGATAAAGAAAAGCATTTATGGTGTATACTCTAAGTCAAGATGATCTTCAAATGAAAAAAGAGGATTATGAAATGAAGAGGAATGAGGAGGGATCCCATATTTTGTAGTACAAGTAGTTACATGCACATTAATTTCATCTAGGGTAGGAGTCACAAGTTATTTATAGAACCTATTAGGATTGGTAAGACCCATCATATCTATTGAATTCAACTTAGTGTTGTCTTCAAATAGGAAGTTCATGATGAAGAAGAGAGATTAAGGAAGGTAATGTTGATGCAAATCAAAAATATAGGAAGGATAAAGATAAGAGTATAGAGTCGACCAAATTGACCTAATACTATAAACAAGATGCAAAAGAGTACAAATTCGACCACGTCAGCTTAGTACTGTAGATAGAAAAATAGACAGACTGATAAGGATACATAGTCAACCAGGTCGACATAGTACTATAACATGATAGGCAAAAATAAATACTGGATCAACTAAGTCGACTCATTACAGCAGTCAAATAAAAAGATAGTTTGTAAAAGGCTATCAAACAGAACGACAATGTACTAAAAACAAGAAAAAAAAATGTAATATAATTGAAATAAGAAGTGAAATCAAACATACAAACAATTGGATCAATGATAATGATCCAATTGGGGCACATAGCAGAAAATCTTTCATCAATATTGGCCAATGCAATTTTTTGAAATACAACATACAATGAACAAAGAGCAAGCAGGCAACTAAAAAGTAAATGCTAACTAAGTAGTCATCCTAAGTGTTTTTACATTATTATAAAATATTATTTTAAGTGTGATAGGGATGTTGGCTAAAAGTAGAGAACTAGAAAACAATTTATGGATGGTTTCAAAATGTTTATGCTAAAAAAGATTTGTGTTGGCAATGGTACTAGCTTGGTATTGAGGCCTACCCACCCACTCCACAATTTCACATCGATAAGGGTGTTGGGAGCTAAGCCAATATATACCATTAGCTACATGTTTATATTTGGCCAAAAAGCCAAGTTGACTTCTTCCTCGGTGATGAAATCCAAATAGGTAGGCCTTGGATGGACAAATTTTTAAATGCGTTGTGATTTGATAGTGTGCAAAAAAAGCAAAATAGTGCAACTAAACAGTATATTGACAAACCGCTTAGGGAGTATGAATTGAAGGTATTATTTGTTGTTTGAATTAAAGAATAATGTATGATTCATTCATTTGTTGATGGAATAAAAATATACTTACTCCTACATTTAGCATGTGATGTAATATAATTGTTAAGAGGAAGTATTTAGTATGAATCTTGTGTTTATATAATGTAGAGTGAGACATTATCTTTTAGTATGTGTGATTTACATGTCAGTATAATATATTGCAATAAAAATGAATTTTTTATGATACATTATATGTTTAGTTATAGAAATCATACACATTTGGGCCCTGACTTGTTCTTTGGATTTTCGCACTATTCTATCTACTTATCCGTGAAGAGAGAGCCATTCCCAGATAGGGAATTATGCGAAAAATTGTTGATCTGTGGTTGATGTGAAAAACTGCTCGGATGATGCTTTCCCTTCCCACAATAGTATTACTTATCTGGAGACTATACTTGAGTTAATCAGAGATACATGAGTTGGTACGACATGAGATCCAAAAAGCTTGATATCTATTTCTTATATTAAAGGCCTTATGTAAATGTAATTATATTTTATTTGTATATGTTGAACAACAGTTGTATTATGAGACTAGTTGTAGCTATGTCCTAATGTATTTACTTTCTTGGGAGTGGTTATATATATATATATATATATATATATATATATATATTTCATTTTCGATATTTGATTTAGAAGTACTTTTATTATGAGTTGTGTGGTTATTTGATAGTATGTTTAAATGGAATGAATGTTAAGTAATTAGTATTTGTTTTTTAAATACTACATTATTCATAGTACAACTTGACAGGTTGTAACATGTGGTATCAGAGTTGTGTCTTGAACTCTAGGACCTAATGAGTCCATTAGCATTTTCTTACCTTTCTGTTTAACAAAGATGACAAATATGAAAATAGGTATGGTACATTGAGTGTGTACCTTAGAGCATTTGTACCCACTTAAAGTTGTTAAAGGGTTGGTTTATTGAGTGTCTCATTGGTGATGGTTTTATAAGGTGTATGGGTAGGAGAGTACATAGCTTTGATCATGAGATGTGAACAAGAGTTTTCTACCATATTTTTAATCTTTAGATTAAAAACCTTGAATGTAATAATTTATGTCTTTCTTGAATCACCTTCACCGTTTGTGTTTTGTGTTGTGAGTGTTTTAAAAGCATGGAGTGCTTCTCACATATATATATATATATATATATATATATATATATATATATATATATATATATATATATATATATATGTGTGTGTGTATATATGTATGTATGTATATATGTATATATACATATATATATATATATATATATATATATATATATATGTATATATGTATATATATATATGTATATATATATGTATATATATATATATATATATATATGTTTTACTTACACAAATCTTAGGAGTGAGAATCCTATAAAACCATTCTAGTTTGTTACCCTTGGTACAGTGAGAATTTTCTTGTAGCTGAGAGTAGATGTCATGGTTAAGAATTCATTTGTGTTAGGAGTTTGCTATGTGGTTTAGCATCCTTATATTTTGTGGACTTGGGGAGAAGTGCCATCACTTTGTGTTAGCTTAGAGTCAAGTTATTATGTCTTCACTCTTCTCTTACATCATTTTAAGCCATCAAGAAGATTCATATTTTCAAGATATTGATTTAGGGTTTCCTTAGGCAGAAACTTGTTTGTGAATTGTTGTTTTGATCTTATCCCCTTGAGTTAGTGGGATGTTATTTTATACTTCTTGCTGAGATAAGTTGTAGGATTAGATGTATTTTCCTTTCCGGTTAAGAAAGTAGGTTATGATACTACACTTGTAAGTTAGTAAGTGATAGTGATTGGCAACATGGATTACAGTATTTCACTTTTATCATGTAGGAGTTTTGCTTATGAGATGTTAGCTTTCTACTTCTCACTTTGTGACTTTTTAGAGTCACTATTTTATCAAAACTTGTGTACTTGGCCTCAAGGAGTTGCAAACCTTGAATTTATATTAATTATAGTTGATTATAATTATTATGTTATTAAATACCTTTGTTTAGACAGAGATATAATTCTCTTTTGAAGCATGTTGTTTTGAAAAGTTATATATGTACATTTCTTCAAGAGCAAGTAAGATATAAGATGTGCAGAACATCTTGGTGGTTTAAAAGGGTTTAGATAAACTTTTTAACTTGTGTGCTAGTTGTGCAAGCAAGGAGACATTGTCTCATTTATAAGGTTGTAAGGATGGTATGATCCTTGACCTTTGTATATTATGTTAATTGTGAGATTATTTCATTTTTACTATAAATATAACACTATAGGTTAAGTTGCAGAATATGATACTAGTTATGTTTGATTAATAACAAGTTAATACAATCTCAGGATGGTTGTATGATTTCTCTTGTATGTTAGTAAATATAAAATCTTTTAGCATATAGTATTGTTTTTCATGATCTGTTAGTATAGATTTGTATTTCATAGAACCTTGTGTACATTATTGAAGATCGTCACGTCATGGAGACTTGAAAGAAGAGTGGTGAATTAGGAACGTGAGTTTTAAGTGAGGACGGTATGCTACTTAGCCTCACATTGTCTTACTCTGTTGGTACTGAAGTAGATCTAACAGACGAACTTATTGAATCTAGAAGTTGACATTCAAAACTTGCTAAATTCAATCGCATGACCATACGCATGTATATTATGGACAAGTATTCCATGTGGACGGGTATTCTATGATTTTTGTATACATTATTACCGGTTCCTATTCATCGTCATACTTGTCTGGAGCTCCAATTGAGTAATGATAGTATTGACATGTTATACTTATCTGAAGCTATGTGATGTGGTGATAGTATTAACATATACACATCATTCTTGTCAGGTTCCTTAAATACTTTTTCTAGTATGAGAAATACACTCTCTAAGTAAGGGAGATGTGCAGAAGGGCTGAAAAATTTTTGAAACTCTTCTTGGTCATTTGTTTTGACTTTTGTGATAATCTCATGTGTTTTTGGAAACTCGATAAGACTTTTATCAAGTTATTATGGGTTTGTCTTGTGGTTCTAGACCCCGTGGTGATCATGATAGAACCAATCAGCGTAAGTGACATTTATAAAACTTATTTGCATAATAAGAAATATCAACAAGTAGGGTCTTGTGGGACCAATACTCTAATAATAGTGTTAAATAAGATAACTATGATGAGTTTTTTAAGAAAAATTTATATTTATTTACGAGATATGATATTTAATACTATGTTTGTATGTTGTTAAACTATGTTTGTTAATCGATACTTATATTTGAATAAGAGTCATCGAGACGATGACCAATTTTGGGAGGAAGCATGTTAAACCCTGATTTCAACTTATGACTTATAAACTTTTAATCTGTTGATTAGTATGGTTATTATCTTATTATTATTGTCTCGATTTGAGCATTTTGACATATACTGATATGGGACAGTGATATTGTTGATTAGTATACATAATATGATAGTTATATTTTAATGATTTTGTACATTGAGGATGTATATTTGTTAATTTTATGTCATTGATTGATCTTTATGATGATTCAGACTATCTATTTGTTGCGAGGTGGATGCAGGATAGATTTTACCCTCAGATATTGATGTGGGAGAGCATCATCAAAATGGATGGACTAAATGGGATGAATAGGTGATGACAGAGGAAAATGTTAGTGACCCTACACATATGCACATTAAATATAAAATATCATATGCATATCATGTTTTTAATACTAGTGCGTAGTTAAGAAAATATGTTGTGATTATGATCGTTTGTGGATTTAGTTTTTTGTTTCATTTGATTCTTTTAATTTAATTATCTTGATTTTCATGAAAAAATCCAAAAATAGATATTTAATTGCTACATTAAATAATAATTAATTATTCAATTATCTTATTTGAAAACAATTAAAAAACTATTTATCTATTAGTTAACTCACTACCTATTATTTAATTTTTTTCAAGGATTTGAAATATCCTAAACTGCTAACTTATAATAAGTTGATCTAAAATTAGTATTTTTAAAACATACACGAGATTGCATTGAAAATTAGAAATAAGATATCTTTATTAAATTGATCAACTAAACTTACGCTTGAGTTAACTGAAGCGCAAGGACACATTAAACAAATAAAATATTTTAAAAATTAATTATGAAATCTAAATTAAGGGAAGAGTACGATAATTAAAAAAAGATAATTATTATTAGTGAATTTAAAAGAAAGCAAAAATACAATGTATGGAAGGGACTTGGATAAATGTAACATGTAAGGAGATAGGGTGCAGCATTCAAAGAGAGATTTAGTTTTATAAATAAAAGTTTTTGAAATTAAAAGGAAAAACACACAAAGTTAGGGAGAAGGAAGCAGAAGAGATGGAAAGAGAATTGGCAGGCAGAATTAAGAGAGAATTGGAGGAACCCAGAAAAGAAGCAAGTTATTTCAATGTTGGTTCGGTGTTATTTTTCTGTGTGTATTATTTTATAAGAACAAGCTTGAATCCAGTCATAGGTTGAAACATTTTATATTATGCTATGAAAATGTTTTATTTTATTCCACATGTGGTCCTTGGCCAGCATCTATATTTAAAATGTGTATTAAATATCTTGGTGGCGTTTTATATCCAAGTGTGAGATATTAGCATCAAGATCTGTATTATTAGCTGCATTTTTATACATAAAAATATTCTAGGTCCAATGCCTTTTAAAAGTATTGGTTGCGCTCTATATTTTTGAGTGCACTCCATATTTATTGACAAAATTTTCATTGTATTTAGACTGGTGTGTTGTCTTTTTGATAAGGATCGTGTTTTATATAATGATTATGGGTTGTGTTTTACCTTATATGGTTGGTGTATACCTTTCTTGCCTACGTATCATTTTATTATTACTACTTTTTCCTTGCATCTCACCCTTGTATGGCTATGTTTAGCCTTTGAACTTGTGTTTGACCTTTTTTATTGGTCTAGGTTTGATTTGTGTCAACTACGTTTCACATTCAAGAGTATTGAGTTCAAAAAATTTGGCGTGCGCATGTAGCATTCCATTTAATACGGATGCATTTGCGAAGTCTTTTAATTAAAAATGCTAAGTCCGTAATCAATCATCGATTTTTTAACACAAATGTCAGACTTCTTTAAATACTGAGTTATATATTAATTGCTAAGTTATATATAATTCAAACGTTAAGCTATTAATGAAAATTGTTGAGTTTTATTGAAGCACCCAGTCATTGCATTGAAGCGTTGAACCTTTATAGTAAAACTAAAACGCAATGAATAAACGCTAAGTGTATGATTTGAAACACTAAGCCAAGGCATCGAATCTTTGTGTATAGAAATACAAACTGAGATAGAAGCACTGAATATTTACGTTGAGTTAAGATTGTTGAAGCGTTGACTCTTTATAAACCGTTGAATCAAATAGCAAGTTGTGTATATAAAAGCATGTGATTTGAAACGCTCTATCGAAATAATAGCACACTAAGTTTATTTAAATAACAAGATGAGTTAATAATATGTTGCAATCGTTGAACTCTTTATGTGAAATGTCATGCATAAACATTAGAAATGCTAGGTTACATTATAAAAGCGTTGAGTTAATTTAATGTTGCAAGCTGAATTGGTAATAAATCCAATGCTGAGATTGAAATTAAAATGCCTAGTCCCCTGACCTATAACATTGGAAGGTTGCATAAAATTAGATGTTGAGCATAAAATTAAAACACTTAGTATTTTGTTGAATTAGCTAAGTCTCTTAGTTGGAATGTTGAGTCAATTTATATGAAATGCCTAATGTATAAATATAAAATGTCCAGTCTTTACATGTATTATTGATTTTACATTTGAAATTGATGAGTCTTAATTGTTGAAGTCGTTTTAATAAAAAGAAATTATGTATCTCCTTAAATGCATGATCGAATGTTCGGTGAAACTTTAATTTTGTCTCAGATTCCTGAATTACGTTGCCAACTCGAGTTGCATACTAATTAATCCGCATAACTATCATAGGGTCCTTATGAGGATAAAACTAATAGAAATATTAAACTGTTTATTATTAACTCATACTTTGATCGAAAATCAATGTTGGATTGTTTGGTTCTCTCGGTTTGGTAAGAAACAGTTTAATGATAAATGTATTGCAGCATAAATATATGTGAGCCAGATTAATTGTTGAATTTTGTCAATCAGTGATTGAGACGTAACTATGTATCCTTGTAAGCCATTATTATATGATGACTATGCTTAGAGTTTTCTAGTTTTAGGAATATCTATGATTTGAATAAAATATAGTAAAGTTAGACATTTCTTTAGTAATGTTATTATACTTCTAGTTGATTAATACTATGTCCTTGCTAATAAAAAATATAATCTAATTATCTACTATGGCTTTGTTAAGAACGTTCCTAGAGGCCCAGTAGAATATCTTAAACACAATAGTGTTATGCAAACATGTTGACAGGGTCAAGTTTGTAGCGTCTTGTAGGATGAAAACTTGTGTGCAGTATATATATTTTGCAAAAAAATTAATATGTGCAAGTGAATAGACATTTCTAGAATAACATAGTACATCATGATGTGTACCTAAAGATTATGTTTTCATTTGTTTATCATTGTGCAGTATGAACTAGGATGTACCTAGATGGCATAACCTTGTACTTGCTTATTTAATAATCACAACGTATGATTGTTCGTGAAGTAGGGTGCTCAAACAGAATGATCTATGACATTATGGGATCTCATTGAGTTCTATAGTACAAAAATTACCTAGATGGTACATATTTTATTTGTTATATCTAGACCCACACCTATGTGATTATATGTGTGTTTGTATTTTGATTAGTAAGTTTAATAACAGTTAGTAGGACATAATATTTTTATGCATACAACCTTGTGAGTATAACGAATGTTAGGTACGACTTATTATGTGTGTTTAGAAACTATGACATGCTTTGTTATATTTAGTTGATTGAATTGAAGTTATGTTTTCATGTATTTTATGACTACTTGGTATGATTGAATATGAGAAAATTAGTAGTTATATCCTATAACACTAGACTATGATATTGTGGGATATCATGAGGTGTAATTATTTAGATATTATTTTAGTAGTAAAAAATATGCAATTTAATATGAATATGAAACATACTCGAGTGGTATGAACTGAAGTTATTATTTATTGTTTGAGTTAAATAATAATGTATGATTCATTCATGTGTTAATAGAATAAAAGCATACTTTACTTATATGTTTAGCATGTGATGTAATATAATTACTAGGAGGAAGTATTTAGTATGAATCTTGTGTTTATATAATGTATAGTGAGAAATTATCTTTTGGTATGTGTGATTTATGTCAATATAATATATAATATCTTGCAATAGAAACAAGTTTTCTATGATACATTGCATGTCTAGTTATACAAAATTATACACACTTAGGTATTGGCTTATTCTTTGAATTCTCGTAGATTTTATCTACCTATCCATAAAGGAAAGGTCATTTCTAGATAGGAAATTGTGTAGGGGATCATCGGTCCGTAGTTGGTGTGAAAAAGCACTTGGATGATACTCTCCCTCTCCACAACATTATTATTTACATGGAGACTACACTAGAGTTACTCAAAGATATATGAGTTGGTACAACACGAGCTCCGAAGAGCTTGGTATCTATTTCTTATATTAAGGTTGAGGGTCAAATATAAATCTAATTGTATTTCATTTGTATATGCTGAACAACAGTTGCTATATTATGGGACCAGTTGTAGTTATATCTTATTGTATTTACTTTCTTTGGAGTGGTAATAAGATATATATATATATATATATATATATATATATATATATATATATATATATATATATATATATTGTTTTCGATATTTGATTTAGAAGTACTTATGTTTTGAGTTGTGTGGTTATTTGTTAGTATGTTTAAGTGGAATGAATGTTAAGTAATTAATCTTTTTAAAAATATATATAAATTTATTATATTATTCTTAGTTCAACTTAAAGGGTTGTAACAGTGATTATTTTGTAAAATTAAGGGTCTTTAAGAACTAAGTCGACCAGGTCGACTTATTCTTTTAGACAGAAGACAGACTATAGAACTAAGTCAACCAAGTCGACCTAGTTTGTTGTAAGATTGTAATTTTGAAGACTACAAACTTATGTAAAATAAATCTGTGATGAAAAACTAAATTGAAATAGAGAAAGAAAGGAACATTGGTGGGTTGGAAGATGTTAATGATTGTAAATTTTTTATTAAAGTGCCTTGAATGCTGCTTGTAAGTTCTTCCAACTATGTCCACTGAGTCCACCTAGTTCTGTGAAAATCATATTTGTTAAACTCTGTTAAGATGGCTGAGTCGACCTAATCGACCTGGTTTGTTATCTATACGCTGATTGGGATACTAAGTCAACCTGTATGACTTAGTTTATTGTTATGAATGTTTTTTGAGAGACTAAGTCGACCTGTTCGACAATTTGTTATCTGAAACTAAATAAGAGTATTATGTTGACCTGTTCGATTCAATAACCTATATATAATGAAGACTTGCACAGAAAGAATAAAATTATTTGGATGCGACTTTGTGTTAAATCTATGCATAGAAGTTAGAACTATATCATCTTGGTCGACCTAATATCGCAAATATAGAAAAATAATAGAATGATAAAAATAAAAAACATGAAAGAAAACCTACAAGGGTTAGATTCACATCGGATTCACCAGAATATATGCAATGAGAAATACATCATATCTATAAATCAATCTTAGCTAAGAGAAGATAGATTGTACTTACACTTCTAATTGAGGATACATTAGATAATCAGAGTCATGATTAATATGGATCCACTAGACCTAACCAAGAGATCTCTTATCACAATAATATCACTAGGGAGAGTTCCAAAACTTTCAATCAAGTAAAACTATGCAATAACCCTGACTAGATCCTGTGTTTTCATATTCACTATATTAATAACAAATAAAGTAAAAATCTAATGTAATGCTTACCAAAGCTTGTGGCACAAAGTTGGGGTAATAAACATTAAAAGTAAACATACATAGAAAACATATACTCACATCAATGTATACATAATTTTAATGCATAGAAGATAAGTGTAAATGCATATATATCTACTCTTACAGAGGAGGAACAAAGTTAGGAATACTTACCTTTGAAGACAAACCCGTCGAGTTTCAATCTCTCCCTTGGCCAGGGTGTTTCGCAAGAGGTTGTTGTGGTATGTAAGGATGATAAGGATAAATCAGCTCTAGGTTACACAACCTATCAATGCATCCAAAAGACTTCTCCAGAAGACAAGATCCGTATCTCCAAAGAAAGTATGAAACCCTAAGCTTGTTCCTCAAGTAGAATAGTGGATAAGCAGATGCGTAATATATCTTACTTCTTCTCTTCTCTTCGAAATGGAAAAATGATTATTTTTATATAGGCAGATCTAACCCTAAACCCTTCTAAAATTTTCAACCAACAAGGTCGATCCAATCGACCTAGTATTGTTATTGACAAAAACTCACTAGGTCATGGACTAGGTCAATTAGGGGTTAGCCTAGACCCTAAATAAGTTTTGTCAATAAGAATAGAAGGTTGACACAACTGACATAATCATGTAAACTATCAAAAAGAGTTTTAGATTAGGGTAAGGGCTAATGAAGGTGGTAAAAGACCAGAGGAGTGTGCAAAAGAAGAGGCAAAGGTTAGGGGAATGATTTTTAGAAGACAAGTATGTAAATAACAAGTGTCAAAGGGGAAAACAATCTTATGAAGCACCAATGATCTATCCACCCTTTTTCTGGTGCACCTTTTAAGACGTGCTCTCGAAGAGATTAAGATTCGACGGATTTCTACAAGATAAAGAGCGTCAGCAATTGATAAAAGTTTAAAAATATTATGTGTATACAGTAATGACTCCATTTTTGCCATGGTTTAAAGGTTTTTTAAAATGGAACATTTCATATCTTGCACAAAAACAAGTGATGTAACTAACATTGTAATCTTGTTCTTAAAATAAATAGTGAGATTGCATGGGCTTCCTTAAAGTATTATGTCTAACAGGGATACAAAATATGTTTGTCATTTTTGGAAGACACTTTGTAAAAAGTTGGGGAATACTTTAAGCTTTAGCTCAGTGTACTATCCTTAAACTAATGGGCAAACTAAATTGATCAATAGGAGTCTTGGAAACATACTCAGGGGTTTGGTAAGTAACCATTCAAAACAATGGGATCAAGCACTAGTTCAAACAAAATTTGCATACAGCGATTCTCCAAATAAAGTACAAGTTATAGGCCATTCCAAATTATGTATGGAATCCATCCAAGAGGATTTTATGAGCTAAGGAAATTGGTAAAACAAAAAAAAAGTGCAGAAGGTGAGGATTTTGCTACAACTATGCAAGAGTTGCATGAGTAGGTCAAACAACAACTAGAATTGAGTACAAGTATAAGAGAATGTTGATATGAAAATTTAAAAAAATGGATTTTGAAGTAGGTGATCTAGTAATTGCACATCTTAATAAAGAAAGATTCTCTAAGGGGGAATATAACAAGTTAAAGATGAATAAAATTGGGTCTTGTAAAGTTTTAACAAAATTCTATGCTAATTCATGACTTGGAGCTCCCATTTTACATTGGTATCTCATCCATTTTTAATGTAACATACTCCTATCCTTTCAAAGGAAATAAAAACTCAAAGAAGTCACCTGAAGACAAAAATGATCAGAGCATCAACTAGAAGCAACAGTTACCAAAGGTAGAATCAAATCAAATTGAATCCATTCTAGACAAGAAGGTGGTCACTAAGACAAGAGGCGAGTACCTTCAGTACTTGATCAAGTGAAAAAACCATTCATTTGAGGATGCAACATGGATGACACCTTCAAAGATAGCCAGGCATGGTAGCAATGTGAAATAACTCATGAGCAAGAGCTCATAAATAATTCTTTTGTTCCGTGATAGCCTGATGTAGGTGCATATAAATAAGTAGTTCAGATATGTTTATTTTAATCCTTATGAGGTCTAAGAGGTCATGTCTAGTCAATAAGAGGCCTTGTCCAAGTTTCATTTCTCATTTCTACATCATTTGGTGGTGTTTCTAAGTTTCTCGTCAAAATTAGAAATTCAAAAATTTAAATTTATTGTTAAGAGTTTAAAGGTTTTGGGCATATAAAGGTTTTGATCCTTATGTAAAGGGCCTTTAGGGTCTATTTGTGTGTTCTAAATGTCTATCAATCTTCTACTCAATCTAAATTTGTCCTAAAAATAATATAGATGCATCCAACGTAGATGAAAGGTCAAATTAAGTATGTTTTAGGATAAGTCTTAGGTTGTTGAGAGATTCTTGTTATATAAAACAATAAGAAACTAATTTTATGAATTAGTAACAACTTATGAACCAAGAAGAAAAAAGGCTAAGAACTTATGAAGACAAGGAGAAAATCTTAATTAACAGGGTTTCTTTTGGAATTCAGTGTGATAGTCTGCATGTTTGTATATCATTCCAAAAGAGACATGAATAAAAGAAGCTTTTGTCATGATTTATATTGAATCTCACACTTATAAGGATGTAAGTGAATGTTTTTGACTTTTCTCCAATCTTTTTTCATAAGTTTATGTTATTTCTTAAGTTGCAGAGGTCTATACTGTCACAGTTTAAGAAAGAAGGTATGTTTTGTATATTTTCATGATTGTCTAAGCTTAGAAATCATTTGTCAGAGTAGACAAAATATATAAGGGTTATAATCCAAGTAACACAAGTCTTTGATTGTCCATAAAACATGATCATTCTTCAAATTTATGCTCTCGAGTTAGGTACAGTCATAAGATCCTAGTTTATAATTTAAGCTCACTAAAAGTTTAATATTTTGCGAATGATCCATCAGAAACCTCTGAAAATTTGTAGGTAAGTGCTTATAAGTGTTTTTCAACTGGTTCAATTGGTTTTAGGTCTTTAAAATATCTACAAGAAGAGATATTTAAGATTGTGTGTCTGCAAATCTCAAATAGGCCTAAAATAGGGCTTAATGCACTCGTTTTTAAATTTTCTTGAAATTTCATGTTACAACAAAGTCTTAGAATGTTTTCTAAATTGTTTACAGATGTGAAGAGTCATTGGATGTTCTTAAAAGTCTGAGATTAGTCCATTATAGTGCAACAAAAAAGAATAGACCAAGAATAAAGGCTACAAGCATGTATGTCAAGTCAGTCTATTGTAGGATATAAGATCTTAAGGACCCTCCTACAAGATCTTAAGGACCCCCTTACACCATATTCCCCGTCTTAATTCATGGTTTTTTTTGTCACACCCTTAGTTTCAAGAATAACATCTTATTGTCATACACAACCATTTACTAACTAAATGTTTATTTCCTTACGCTTATGTGTTTGTGTGTTTGCTTGTTTGTTTACTTTTTTTGTTATTGCCTTAACTCAGTCCAGTACCAACACGGTCATCATCATGATGTCCCTTGTCATGCACTTGTACTTGAGTCCATTTATTGGCATACATCAACATTGTCATCATATATTTTATCATTGGTGCGTTGTTATGAATTGTCTATTAAATTGGGGGTCAATCCTTATGCACATGTGGCTAGGTCGTCATGGTATTTTATATCATGAGGTTGTTTAACCCTAAAATGAAATATGTGTTGTTTTCACTTTATACCATAGGGTTAAGAATATAGAAAAAAAATGGAACAAGGGTGATAATCATATTTATAGCAGGCCAATTAAATGTTAAATTCAGATATAAGCATACATTAAATTTAATATACTAAAATATTTTAAATATGAAAAGTAAAACTAGGCTAGATATAGAAATGATAAAGAAGATAAGTACTTAGTTTGTTCTGATGCTAATGCAATTCTAGATCTGGAATAAGCTAAAATTAGGTAGGAAGACAGTTTTGAAACAGTTGTTAGATTCTAAAATTGGTGCCTCTAGCTATCAAGATAGTGGTGTCAACCTTGGACAGTTACATCGACACTGTTATTTGAGTCTAATGATAGTGTCATATACAAAATATCTAGTAAAAAAAGATATAACCCCCTAGATTATTTTGGGTTTGGCTTTGCCTTCACTCTGGTGCATTCAAATCTAGGTCATGGACAGCCACTCCTTGTGAAATCAAAAAACCATAACCTTTCATATTCAATGTGACTTTGGGAGAAAATAGATTATTGGGCACATGGTATTGAGCTAACCCCAATGATCATGATGTCAAAGGGTGTTGCCTACATATGTAATACTTGCGAAGAGGGCCTCAGACTCATGTAGTTCTCTCTTACATGTTGGCCTGTGTGTGAATCATGCAATATGTGTAAAGTACAACAATGACCTAGCTTGTAACTTGGCGAATTGAGCTATTGGGTTGCACCTTTATTATTTCAGACCTATAGATGTGTTGTGCCTATGATTGGTATAGAAATAGGTAAGCTTTGATCAATTAAATGTTTGAGAGTATTTTTTTATAAGTGTCTTGGTCTATTTGGTCTTTTCCAAGTGAAGAATGAATGAAGGTTGATCTTGTATTTATATCAATCCATTTGAAGTAATAACTCACATAAAATTACTTAGACTGACCATTGGAATACATTTCATTTGTAAATTGGATGACTTTAAAGAACTAGACACTTACGTCAGGGTAGGACAATAACGTTAACATTATTTTTATCCCAGACATTAGTGTTTAGAGAGCAACAAAATAGGTACAAGCTCAGAACTTACAAAAGTGTAAGATAAGTATATTTTAAGCATTCTAGGTAAAATAGAATGTTTGTGTTATAAATATAAGACTATTTAGACTAAATGATAACCCAAGGGGTACAAGATAGAGCATATGCGATGCTTATGGAAGCAAAGAGAGTGTGGAACTAACAGAACTAACAAAAATCTAAGTTTGTTAAGTGTAAAACATTGAGGTGCTACATAATCACAAAGTATCATCTACATTCCCCCCTTTAATCTAGTAATAAAATTGTTAGATTTAAAGGAAAGGAATAAGTACTTGGGTGTGTATGCACACCTTGTCTTTGCCTGAGTTGAAGTTGAGTGTTTTTTTGGTGACTAACATGTAATTAAAAGCATGTTACAGTGTAAAATCAGTGCATATAATCTAGGTTAAAAGTACTTGAAATATATTAAAATAAAAGATTAAGGTTTAAGAGTACACATGTGTGTCGATATAATCACCTTGTCTATTGGCAAATTATTTTGTAAAAGATATATCATTTTGAGTCTCTGAAACTGAGATTAAGATAAATATAGATAAAATTTTTAAGTGCATATATCCCAAGAGATAGATAGAGAAAGATATATTGGAAGGCACATGCCTTCAATTTTACAGTAAAAGTGACTTGCCACCTGGTAGTTGAGATTAGCTCAACTATGCAACCCAATGATACTTATACCCTGGTGATATTAGATAATCAAGTCTGACCTGAAAACTTGGCAAGATTGAGTGATTTGATCACCTCAATTATACCAAAACATGAACCAATTATTGTAGTAGATTGGTTCAATATAGTCCATAAAAGTCGGTGGGGTATTAGTACGTGCAATAGTTTTGAAATCTAAAACTAATTTGGATTTGGTAATATTATGCACATGTTGCATAGCATATGCACCTTAGATATGTCTCATGATGGACATGTGCATAACAATGGTGTCAATGTAGAGAATTTTTTCACAATTGTGAATTTGAATTATATAACTGTGTAATTTGACCAATTTGAATAATTGTGTAAGTGTGGAGGACATGCTTCAAAAGCATACCCTCACTATATATAGAGAAATATGAAAATTAATATAAGTACAAATGTGGAGGACATATTTCTAAAACATGCCTCCATTGTAAACTAGAGATGTTGAATATTGAATAGGTGTGGAGAACATGCTTCCACAATGTGCCTCCATTGAATCTTTAAATTGATATAAGTACCATATACTGAAGAAATGTAAAGAGCATGCTTCTCAAGCATACCCACATTGAATTTGAAAATTATGAATGTGTGTAAGTTATGCCCATTGACATGTCCCACTGAATTTGCAAACTAATAGAAGTACCAAATATTGAATGAATGTGGAGAACATGCTTCCAAAGCATGCCCCCATTGAATCTGAGAATTGTGTCAAGTGTGGAGAACATGCTTCCAAAGCATGCCCCCATTGAATCTGAGAATTGTGCCAAGTGTGGAGAACATACTTTTCAAATATGCCCTCCTCTTTGAGATGAGAGAAATATAGAAATTAGGAGTTAATTCATTTCAAAAGCGTAAAAAAATTGTATAATCTATAAATGTAACAATATAGCATATAGAAGGAACATGTCTAGGTAAATGTATCATTGAAGTACATAGAACCAATGTGATCACATGTAGCCCTAATATGCATGATAAATATTATGTCAATGTTTAGATATTAATAGTACAAGCTTAACAAGCAAACAAGCATACACATAAGAGCACTCAAGTAAATCAACAAGTAATAGTCCAAAGAGACTACAAACAAGGGGCCCAACAGCGACATGACATGACATTTGAATGTCAATGAAAGCAAGGATGACATATTCAAACATCTATACAACAAGCAATGACATATGCAAATATAAATGAAAGCAAACATAGGCACGGGGACAGCAAGTAAAGGAGCATATTCAAATGCTCGAACAAGCAAGACAAGACACTCAAGGAAGTGTATAAAGGCATAAGCATCCAGCATAAATATGTCATAGTAGTCCATGGATCCAATGTGTTATAAAAGTATGTCAAGTGTATAGCACATAAAGTACCATGTGTAAGATATAATCATAGATAATAGGCATGTGTAAGTACATATGTAAGCTCAAACATAATAGTTTAGAGTGATCATTGAATCATATAACTTGTGTGTATCAAGATCGAAGAAGCAAATGCCCCCAATAGCTATATGTCATGAGTAGAGGGAAACCCCAACATCCAAAATAAGTGTGCATCATGTATCTGTGTATGTTTATATCACATCCAATGTAGAAGTGTGACATATGTGTATCTAGGAGTAATTGAGTATGTTGCCAATAAATATAGAAGTAACATATGGATGCCAAGGAGCCAATAGAACAAGTACTGATAGTGTTTTTGGTTTTCTTAATGTTTTTTATTTTTTTAGTATTTTTGGAGATAGAAAATATCATCCTATGATGCCATCCAATTGATGGTCATAAATATCTCCTCACTATAAATTTGGTGTAATACCTCGTGTATGCAGCCAAGGAGCATATATAAGCGTAATCCATGTCATTGTGGTATCAATGGTGCTTTGCATATGTAAAATAGGACTATGTGGTCGTGAAGCAATAGTAGGAGTAACTAGAGTAGGGGTTTTTGGAACCCATCATTGAGTGCTTATTTGTTGGAGCATATATAAGTGTAATACATGTCATTATGGTATCGATGGTGCTTTGCATATGTAAAATAGGACTATGTGGTCGTGAAGCAATAGTAGCAGTCACTGGAGTAGAGGTTTTTAGAACCCATCATTAAGTGGTTTTTGTAATAGCAGTAATAGGAACATGTGTAGGAGCCCAAGATATCTGAACATGGTTTGGAGTAGAGAATTAGGATTCCATGGAATCCACTATATGTCTCTGATGTAATAGTCTCTCAAATATCACCCACCTAGTAAAGGGGATTTCATATTGTTTACCCTTTTACAGTGGATTATCCTTAATAGGATTGAAAGCTAGCTGGATGGGTATAAGTTTCTTTTGTTCAAGAGGATGCTCATATGAAATTTGATAAACTATAATTACCCAATTGGTATAAATGTATTTGACACACACATGCACTATAGAAGGTATTACTTGAAGAGTGTGTATCCAAGGTCTTCCCAATAACATATCAAATATGCTTGTGGAAGGACTAACTTAAAAGGTAGTAACCACATGTGCAAGAATAACCTGTAAAAGGAAGTCAATATCTCCAAGAACGTTTTGGGAGGTCCCATCGAATGCCCTAATTGATCTAATAGAGGGGTGTAAATCATGAGTATAACCCAAGTGCGTAAGTCATGTCATGATATAAACATTTTAGCTTGCACCATTATCAATCATAACATTGTGTATGGGGTGTTTATCAATATATGCTCAAATGAATAGGGAATGAAGATTGGAGTCATCATCCTTAATTTCACCATCATCAAAAGAAATAGGTCTCTAAATCATAGGAGGTATATGTCATGTGTAAGTACCAATAGTTCCGTCTAATGGGTGTCTATAATGTGATGGAGGAGGATGTATATTATATACCATTTAGACTTCTTGTTCGTTTTTAGAGTGGTCTTGTAAAGGATTGTTAAATATTTTTTGTTTATGGTGATCGTCAGGTTGTGACCCTAATTTTTTTGAAGGATCTTCGAATGAAAGTTTTTGGTCAGTAATAAGATCTTGGATCTTGTGATTCAAGGTAAAGCATCTACTCGTAGAATGCCCTAGTCCTTGATGATAATCGCAATAAGCATTTACATCATATCATTTGGGTAGAGGTCAACTCATATCAACCTCAATAAGATGAAGAAGAGATATAAGTTGAAACTCTAATAACTATAGGAGTAATGAAGCTAGAGACTCGAGTAAACATGTAAATTGTCTCTTTGGTGTACTAGATAAGACAAGTCGATTAAGTTGTTGTGCAATTATGTTAACTGTGGTGGTTGTTTCTTTTTTAAGCTTAGGAGGTTTTGCCTTGTAACTTGGTTTAATTTAAAATTTTAATACTAGATGTAGATACAGTTGGTGTGTTTACTACATACTTGAGCTTATTCAATGATATAAACTTCATTTCATGGTCCCATACAACATGGCATAAGTCATTGAAAGATTGAAACTTCTTAAAGATAATGGACTCATGTAAATGAACAAGCAAACATTGCTTGGACATATCTTTCTACTCTTTGTCTATCATATGATTGGTTATTTTGGCTAGCATTGTCGTATATCTCAATGCATATTCATTGATATGTTCATTGGTTCCTTATTTGATTTACGTAATTTGGGCATAGAAAACATTTTCGAAAATGTTAATGCAAAAATGTGTTAAAAACTGGTCTACAAGAGGTTTGAATGATTTTACAGATTGAAGAGATAGATCATAAAATCACATCAAAGCATAAGTCCTTAAGAAATCTTAGAAATAATTTAGTCAAAATTTTCTCATTGGAAGCATAGTAAGGAAATGCCGTATAAAAGGTTCGAAGATGTTGTTCAGGATCACCACTGCCATCATAAAATGTGAACTTAGGTGCAACAAATTCAGTTGGCAAAGAGTGCAAAGAGATCTCAAATGCAAGGGCTTGTACAATACATCTTGCAAATTTATAGCACGTGGGAATTTTAAAGCTTTTTGTTCAATGTTTGTGATCTTGTCTTCCAAGGTTTTTATAACTTAAGGAATAATTGAACTATAGGCCCAGTGGGAGTTAGATTAGCAAGATGAGTAATCACCAAAGGGGATAAAAACATGTTGAGTATTAATAGGCATTGAAATCGGTATTTGTGTTGAAACAATAGGTAATTCCATAATAGATATATCAATAGTAATTTATGGTAACAAAGGTTTTAACACATAATATGCTCCCCCATAAAATGTATTTAATTGTAGTGTGTTCAAGGGGAGGGATGTGTCCTAAGTTTTGGATTTTTTGGCTTCAAGTATAGTTTTTAAAACTTTATCAAAATCTTTAGGATTTTTTTCAATGTGATCACGAAACAAGGAAATTACATGTAATTGATCATGGTCTACTTGTTCATTTTCATTTGTTTCTTGATTTTCATTATCAAAATATTCTTTTATAATAACCTTATTAGTATTTTGTTCAATGTCCACATGGGTATCATCATGATCCAAGGTATAAGATCCCTCATTGGTTTGAGACATCTTGGATGGGTGGAGGGGAAGGTCAATATGTTCAATAAACACACGCCCCAATGTAGGGCTATACCTAGGTTGCATGAAAAATAGTACAAATAGAAAATCAAAAAATATGATAATCTAAAACCCTAGCTGGTTTAAAACCCTAAGAATTAAAAAAAATTGCATTTACATAGGTCGTATTCACCAAATGTTTAACCCTACAATGAAATGTGTTGTTTTTATTGTATACCATAGGGCTAAAAATATAGAAATAAAATGGCAAAAGGGTGATAATCAAATATATATCAAACTAGTTAAATGGTAAACTCAGATATAAAAATACACTGAATTTATTATATTGAGATATTCTAAATATGGAAAGTACAACTATGCTAGCTATAGAAATGACAAAGAAAATAAGTACTTAGTTTGTTCCGATGTTAATGCAGTTCTAAATATGAAACAATCTAAAAATAGGTGGAAAGATAGTTCTAAAATAATTTTTATATTTTGGATCTGGTGCCTTTGGCTATCTAGTCAGTTTCACCAATCCTAGATGGTTGCATCAACGCTACTATCTAAGTTTGACGATAGTGTTTTCTATGGAATATCTGGTGAAACAAGATGCGGCCACCTAGATGCTTCTATGTTTGGCTTTGCCTTTGCTCTGGTGCAATCAGATCTAGGTCATACACAATCATTCCTTATGAAATGGCAAAACCTTAGCTTTCCATCTTTAATATGACCTTGAGAAAAAATAGGTTAATGGGCACACAGTGTCCAGCTGACCCCAATGACCCCATTGTCAAATGAAGTTGTCTACATAGCCAATGCTCTAGAAAAGGGCTTCAAATTCATGTAGTTCTCCCCTACATGTTGGCTTGTATGTGAATTATGCAATGTGTACAATGAAAGTACAATAGTGACCTAACTTGTAACTTGGCGAATCGGGTTCTTGGACTACTCATTTAGTACTTCAGACCTGTAGATGTGTTGTGCCTATGACTAATATGGAAATACATAAGCTTTAATCAATTGAATTCTTGATAGAGTGTTTTTTGATAAGTTTCTTGATCTCTTTGGTTTTTTATAGGTGAAAAATGAATGAGAGTTGATCTTGTATTTATATCAATCCCTTTAGAGTAATAACTCGCATTAAATCACTTAGGTTGACCATTGGAATATGTTTCATGTATAAATTGAATGACTTTAAGGCACTAAACACTTATATCGAGGTTGGATAGTAGCGTCGATGCTATTACCTATCTCGGACGTTGATGTCCAAGGAGTAGCAAAATAGGTACAGACTCAAAACTTGCACAGGTGTAAGATAAGTATATTTTAAGCATTCTGAATAAGATAGAATGTTTGTGTCATCAATATAATAGTAGTTGGACTAAGAGATTGGCCAAGGGGTACAAGATAGAGCAAATGCAAGGCTTGCAGAAGCAAGAAAAATGTAGAACTAAGATGAACAACCAAGGTCTAAGTTTGCTAAGTGTACAAGATTGAGGTGCTAAATAATCATAAAATATTGTCTACAGATGTATACTATCGTGTGCAAAATTAAAAATTAAATACCAAAGGTCTTAAATCAACAATGTCGTAGTGGTAGTATCTCCCCTCACATCATCATTTATTACTCAATCAAATTATCTCAGTCATATTTGGCTGAATCACATCATCCCATTTTCCATGATCAAATCAAAATCCTTGAACATTTTATCTACATATATGTTCATTCAGGCGTTCATCTCCAAATAAGCATCTAAATGAGTGTCAAACACATTGATCAACCATTATTATTATTCTAATCATTTAGTCCATTCTTCATCGTATTCTCTCTTAATTTCAAAAATCAATCAATCACTCTATCAATTTATCAAATCAAATCCGCCATGTTTGGGCAAAAAAAAAACAATTCTACCGTGTTTGGGGCAAATCAATTCATTATCATTATAAATCAAAGCATGCAAACATTAGTTTAAGTGGCATAATCTTGTCCACAGGTTAATCTTCTCTTTCGTTCTAGTTTCTTCCTCTCTTTTTCGAGAGCCCATCCACGTCTTTCATCCCTACGTTCCCTCTCAAGGGGGCATAATCTCTAATTAATTTCATTCAAATCATATCGTTATCTTTCCATTCAATCTCTCGCATGTGTCAGTTAGAAACGATGAAATTACAACTTCTATAATTTCTTCATCTAATTTTTCATCCTCTTTGTTTCAGTTTTTTTTATTATTTAAAAATTTGTTGCTACATCTAGTGTCTCATAATGCCTTCTCAAATAGGGACAAAATGCAGACACTTTGTTTTAATCACCTTACGTGTTAAAATTGCAAAACGGAACAACTTCCCATAAATTATACACAAACAGATCTAATATCGTTTGTTCATCCCAAATTCTTATATTCATCTAATGTATAAGGTTGAATTCACATTGGGACATCCTCAAATGGGTGAATTCACTGCACTAAATTATTAAATTGTCACTTTAATCATATTTCTCATCACCACTACTTATTTCCATCTCTCTAATCAATTTATCAAATCCTGTTTTTGCAATCAAATCAAACAAGTTCATATTCATATCATATTAATTAAATAATCCTTTTTATTAGTTTGATTAATCCTTTCTCTAATTATAAATTCCATGGAATTTGAATTTCTAATTTCATTTAATTCAATTTATCCTTCATTTACACGACTTTTCAAAGAGCATTCTCCACCCTCCCTCTTAGAGACAAGATGGAGGGCTCTTATATCACATTATATTTTATTAAATTAATCTTTTTGATTAATTTAATTAATCTTCTTTGTGATATAATTCCATGGATTTGGAATTATAATTTCATTTGAATTATTTATTCTTCCCTTTTCTACCTCATTCAAAGAGCATCTTCCCTTCCAAAAGAATCTCAAGATGCCATGGCATATTATTTTATGACCCCACCTCTAAATATGAGGGTTTATTCTCCACCCTTCATCTTGGTGACAAGATGAAGGGCTCATATTGAATCTTTTGATATATTTTGAGGGAGTTTTCTCCATCCTTCATTTTATAACAAGATGAAGGGTTCATATTGTTGATCCATGTGATATTTTAAGGAGCATTCTCCATCCTCCATCTTGTAGGACTCATTAATCCCCCTTGTGATATTTTGAGAAACATCCTCCATCCTCATCTTGGATAGGATGAAGAGCTCATATTGGTGATCCATGTGATGCCTTGGGGTGAATTATCCACCCTTCATCTGAGACACAAGATGAAGGACTCACATTCAGTCACTTCACTTATAAATAAAGGGGCACCCCTCCATATTTCATGTTCATGTTTAATAGTGAATCTATGTTAATTATTTAATTCTTATCAATTCGATTACTCAAGGTTTTCAAGAGGATATGGTGCATTTCATGACAATAATATTACTAAAGATTTCTTGAGATTACATTTGAACCACATCCGCTTACGACAAGGTGAATAATCCTTGAAAAAGAAGGTAACAATTATTTGTTTCTTCTCTTGATTTCGGTTTTATTTAGTTTTGCCTTAGCTCACAAGGCATTGGGCTAGAGGTGATAGAAACATATTTGCTTTTGATTGTTATTTCATTAACAAAGTTTCTAACCCCAATAGTAATCCTAATGATACACAAAGCAACTAAATAATACAGTGACGAGGACGACTTGCCTCTCCATGAATGGGAATTGACGACCTACTAGCCATCCAAGCGATGGGATTACACAATGTCTTTTTCAATTTATTCACTTGGGTAATGCATACAAGAGATGCACTGCATGCACCTAGGAATCAAGTTGCAATTGCATATATAGTAGGTGAAGGATTTGAAAAAGACTACCAATTGCCCCAACCCAACATTATTTATAATCAAGAAATTACCACAAAATGGTTTGAAACAAACAATGTTAGGAATACATTGAATAATTAGGCAGCTAACCTTGTTAATTTTGTCAAAAGAGAAATGTGAGCTCTATTCCTATTTCCCAATTTAGACCAAGCATAAGAATTGGGATGGCCCTAATAAATAGGTTATTTGAAGCTGAATCAATTTCAAATGGGAATGAAGTTTGGGCGCCCCTATTATCAATGATTATGAATGTTAATAACATCCTTGTCTTAGGAGAAATAATCAGCTTCAACCTAGTGCAACAATACAATCAAGTCATACATAAGAATAATTTTTATATGATGTCTTATTTATTAGATGTGTGCACCACAATGAGCCTTCTAAGTTCGCCAGGATGGCAGCCCAAGAACAACAAAAGAGTTTGTGATGATTTTGATATTATTCACATTCATTAATTCAGAAACTATACACAAAAGATTGTTGACCACTTCTATCCAACAGTATATGAGGCTATCAATGTCAGACTGATGCCAAGGTTATATAATGAAATAAGAAACTCTTTGAAGACATATGGTGATTACTAGCTTTATCCAGACCATATAGTCATAATAATAGAAGGTTCCAAACTGACACCCCTGTTTTTGCTAAGGTATGTTCTAGACAAATTGGCCAAGCAAGAGATTGCTTTCCAATTGGCCTGTAACATAGACATGGAACGCAAGAAGGCCAAACTAGGCATAATTCATATAATGTCACTCAATATAGACAGGACTTCATTTCATCAATGCCTTAATTTTATAAGTCTATAAACCCAAGGTCATCCTTCGAATTGAAATTTTTAGAATTTAGATGTTGGGACCCTAAGGGGAAAGTTGTTAATCATGTATACAATCTTAAAGTCAAAGTCATTTTCCATCATCAAAAGAAAGATTATGATAGAAACCTCCTCAATGTTAAATATTATATGTAAGTGCAAAATGTTGGCATGTCCATGCAAGATGCCCAAAGAATTCAATATGATGGAACTTTAAAGGACCAACTGAAAGAGTTTATTAAACAAAATTCCCCATAGGAAACAAATGAGCAATTGAAAATAAAAAATACTACGAGGGATTCTTCCTCCTGGGGGCACCTCAGTGTTCATCAGCTTCTCAAGATGCACCAATTTCCCCCACTGTGCCTCCATTCCTATCAAATTCATCAGAATCTAGTCAACACCCCGCATTGTAATATCAAGGGTTACTCAATTTACCTTATGTTTCTGACACAAATGACATCTCTTCGAGAGAAGACTTAGATGAGGAGAACATCAAGTACGACATGAGTTTGTAACAAAATGATCCATCTTCTACAACACCTAAGGTATTTAGTCCTAATGCCCCTAGCACTATCTGTGTTTCAAATCTTCCTAGTGGGTCAACTAGTACTTAAGACACAAGTCTTACTTTTGTTGCTTCAAAAAACATGGTGTCTACTTATATTACCACCACCCCTATTACCTCAAGTGTTTCCTCTTCCTTTGGGCATTCTTATACCACTCCAATTAAGGTTGCCATTACACAACCTCCTCATTCTTTACCAATCACTTCCATTTTTCAAACCCCAAGGTTTGAAGACTTGGTCTCCCAATCTATTTTTGTCATTCAACCATTGCAAAGACATATTTCTTCACTTTTGACTATATGCATGCCTATAAACACTTTGGTTGCATCCCCAATTGTGACTATCATAAAGGACTCCCCTGATGTAACAAAGTATTTAACATAGTCCAGTTTAGATAAGGTCATCAAGAGAGAAGATGGTCAGTTCTTTGTTTCCCACTAATCCATTTTCCACACCTCCTAGTTCATCCACTTCACTAGAACCATCAGTCCTTACGCCTCCACCTCAATTCACCATATCCTCCCATGTTCCTTCATCCCATAAGTACTCTTCTTATATTGAGCCAATTTTGAAACATCCACGGATGCAGCAGCTCCAAATTGAAAATTTATCAAGGTAGAATTTGCTCATCATTGAGGACTCAAAAAGCACTTTAGAAATTGAGGAGACTACAAATAAGGTGAAACGAATCACCAGAAGGAAAACATAAAGAAGATATAAAGTTATAGAGTTTCAAAAGGAAGAACTCTTCCAATTGACCAAAATGAGGAAAACAAAGCCTCGAGAACATGATGAAATCAAGGAAGACCCAATCTCAGTTGTAGAGGCCACAACTGATGTAATTAATAAAATAACCTTCAGTCTATAACATGATAACAAGATATTGGAATCACAAACTAGGATTGAGGCACCCATAGACATATGTGACAAGGTACGGGATGCAATCCAATCTCTATGTAGTCATTGCTTTCTATTTACAGAACCAGAGCCAATGGACAACCCGAATGGAAAAAGGTAACAAGTTTTAACCAAAATTTGGGGTTAATCAATGCTAAGCTTTATAATATTGCTAGAGTGGTTAGATAGAATACATTCCCTGAGCTAATTATGTTATCACTCAAAGACATAAGTTTAGCTCAGAATTATGTTAATGGCAAGAGGGAGGACTTAACAAACTAGCATAATCAGATGAAGACTCTGGTAACTCAATTCACCACCCAAGAAAATAGAATAATTGAGTTTCTCTGGAAGACCTTATTTATTTTATATATAAGCCTAATGGCCAAGTCATAGATCAAAACATGTTTGAGAATCTATTGCAATAGTCAACGAGGAACTTCAAAATTAGGAATAATAATGCTAGTCATGAAGGCAATGAGCAAGTCATTGACTTGATCACTTTTGGTAAGAAGAAAATTGAAAAATCCCAAGCAATCAGTGAACCATTCTAAGTTTCCTAGGAAATACATAAAATTATTTTGGGTAAAATGAAGTCACTATTCGATGTTCTCATTGTAAATTTTGAATTCATTGAAGCAAACGATACATCATGTTTGACAGTTCATAAGAAGAAGAAGAGTGAAAGATGCAAAAAGGCAAAAACAGCTTGAAACTCTAGAATATACTTAGCGATATACATTTCATCTACCGTTGCAACCTCTTTTCTAATGCCAACACAATAGTTGTTATGACATCCTCTAATTTGGGTATTGACACTAAAATTACTACAACAATTTCTTTATCTGCATTGTCTTCTTTTGCTATAGGGAGTATTACTTCGTCATCACCGAGCTTATCCACTTGAGCTATGTCCACACCATCTAGTACACAAGGGATTACTCCATCATCATCAGGGACTTCAACATCAACAATCTCCACGCCATCAATCTCAATTGCTTCTATTTCAATTTCAGCTATGTAGTCATCTCCATTGTAGCGTTGTTTACTACAGTTCCTCCTATGATAGAAGCTTTTATGCAACTATCTTAGTTTTTTTACTACTTTATTTAGCATGTCTTATTTTAGACTTCTCTTATATAGCAAAAAAGCTTTTGTATGAAAAAAAATTGTATAAAATTAGATCTATCTTATTTTTAACTTTGTATAAGATGAGGCAATGCCCATCCAAAGCTTATATATACACATGCTCTCATTCATTATAAGGATAATTTTGTCAAGATTAATGCAAGATAGTTTTTGGACTGTTTGTAAGTTGTGTTAACTCGCTTTCTTTTCATATTTTTGATTGTTTTGAAAAAAAATTGCTAAGTTAGTATTGTTATGTGAATTGATGCATGTGTTATTGTAGAAGGTTAGATTGTTATTATGATTTTCATCTTATTTAATGATTTAATGTGCATTAACAATTCGTTACTGATAATATCTTTGAATTAAAGTCATGATGTTATTTTGCAACTAACTATATTCTCAGACTCCATATTGTGTTTGTTGTGTTTTGTGCTTAAAACTAGGATATAATAAATATTAGTGATGTGTGCATGCCCAATTTCTAATAAATAGCTAACATGAGAGGGGCATTTCCTTCAAAACAACCATTAAACTACTTCTTTTATGCCCTACCCTACCTTCCCATTTTTATATTTTTTAATAAGATCCAATTTAGCCTAGATCATTTGTCTATAATCTATTGTAGGAAGACTAATTTTGGCTTATAGATCATAGGTTAGACTTGTAGTCACATATGAACCATCTAAGGTAACATAACCACTTTGCTCCACCATTTTTCCACCACAATTATTTTCAAAATCAAATACCTACAACTCATGCCTTGGAGTGATTAGTCACCAATCCTAAAACGAGAGGGTCTACACCCCCGAAAATCTGAGGGTGTGAATAAAACCTACATCAATAGTTACTACTATAAAATAACTTTGGCAGTAATTTAAAGACAATAGTTAATCTTATACTTCAACTAAATAGTCTTCTTTACAGCACTACAAACTACATATATAAGCCAAGTCAGCATAAAATTGTCAACAAAAGTTATGCAAACAAGTCATTTTCAAAATCCAACCAATGGGTTATTACATTTCTAGTTATGATTCATACTCCAAAAACAAGCCAAAGATTGCAACATATGTACTCATAATAAACCTCTTCACAAATAAATAATCAATGACTATACACCACCCAAGCCAATGTCAAAAGTGTTAGAATTTAGAATGGAATGCATGCCAAGCTAATATCAAAACTCAATCAGTTGTGCATATTTCTTCCCACTAAAATTTAAGCTCCAATAATAAGTTCAACACTGAAAAAAGTACTTGTAGGATTATGTTTGCCAAGAAAAAAATGTCCAAAAATATTCACTACAGCACAAAGTGCATTTCCTAGCGAGCTACAATCGTGGAAAAGAATGCATCATCTTGCCCATCCATGAAAATTCTATTTCAAAACATGCATTAAGTTGCTCATTTAATCTTGGAGTTAAATATGAAAATTCAAAATAATAGAATTTTTTTCTCTAACTACGCCCAATGGATGATCTCAAATGGATTATGTAGGGGGAAAATGAGACAAAAAGGAAAGCATCCAATAGAGAGGAGAATAATTGATTCAGATGGGGTATTTATTTTCTTTCACAAAGAAAGCTAAGAATTTTGGGATCATAAAAATACTCTAGCTTTTTATTTTTATTTTTCAATTTTAAAAATATATGTGAGATGAATCATGCTTATGCATAGAATAGCAAATTAAAAAATCAAAATAGGTGAGGATTTTTTTACCTTTCCAGCAAACATAAATGAGGAAGTTTGGTATGTATCTACATACCAACTGGCCATTGGTCTTTGAGATAATTGCCATCATTGTGTGAAATTATCCTCTAACATGAATTGATCCCATCATAGTTTTTCTGTAAAAGAAGACAAGTGTATATATGACCATAAATATAGTCCATGTCAAGATCTACACTATCTATGAAGATCAATAATATCCTTGCATTCACTATTTTTTTCTTTCATCATGCAAAAGATGAAGTTATTGACTAACACAGTTTAGATCAATCCAAAGTATGTAATTTGGTAATTAAAAATTGGAAATAAACATAAAGGTAATGTTATTGTGATGTGATAGAAGAACCAAACTCTTGCAAATATGTAATCATTAAACAGGGTAAAATGTCAAATATGGAAAAAAAAAAAAAAAAAAAAAAAGGGATATCAAAATGTGTAAGATAGATTAATGACCAACCACTACCAAACTAGTCCAAAATCAGCAAAAATGACATTTGAAATGTCAAATAAAAACAAGAGACTAACAGATCCAATTTATAATCTCTAACATTACCTTAATACGACATCACTAATAAATTCTTGTGGAAGAGAAAAGAAAGCAAATCCAATATGCGATAGAATGAATTATAAATAATGCTAATAAATTTGTTATAGACAATGACATTCATATTGTCATGTTTACAAATTATGTGGTTGTATTGTCAGGCATAAGTAATTTGAAATGACTCTTGTTGGTAATGTTTCGGTGTTGACAGTTGTGTCAACCACCAACCATATGTTATTTGTCTTATATATTGTAAGATATATATTGAGGGAAGGGTACTTGTAGAAGGACCTCCATGTACTGTGTGTTTTGTACTAAGACTTGTCATTTATGAATACAAGCTACTATTGTTCGGATTACGACTCTATGTACGTTACTATTGATGGCTTCGTATATCAGTAAACATTAATCATTCTATATTTGGCGTCGTTTCCTTATAGAACATCGGGTCAATTTAAATTCAATTCACAAATCTATGTGCCGAACATAACTGTGAAACACATATATTATGACAACATAGAGTTCACAAAGAATAAGACCGATGCGTACGAGCAATAATTCATGTTATTAACTCCAAACAAAGGCAAAAGAGAGATGCACAATCAAGGATCAAAGAACAAAAATTCAAAAAATACACTAATGGAATTATGAAGCGTGAGGCTTAAGTGTGAAGCCAAAGCACAACCTAAGGCCAAAGCATTTATCTGAAACTAGTGGACCCTATGCCACTCACAATAAGGAGTGGATGGAGATTGCATAGCCCCTCTTGGAGAGAGAAAAGTGTGGACCTTGTCAACTAGTTTGGGTAGGAGGGTGTTGGAAGAGACACATGAAAGTTTGGGGTTACCCAAACGACAAGTTGGAGTGCACAAAAAGGGAACTTGTGACCAACACACCCCCATTTACTTTAGAAATGGAGACCCACTTATCCGGAAGCATATTTGCAAAGATATCACAAAACATGGCTAGATTGGTTTCAGTTTAATGTATTGGTCATTGCATTCCTAAGTGTTTATTCAGGGCTTCCAAATAAAAAAATTGTTATAGGCACTTGGAAAGTTTCATGATATATTCTAAAGGCTTGCAAACTTTGTTAAAATGCATCTTGATTTAATTCACAAGCTCTCTTTAGTTCAATGTGCATGAGTTCCTACAAACTCCTCTTCAACGCACTCCACTCCATGTAGTCTCACATTTCACTTCCACAAAGTTTGATATCCCACAAATCAAGAATCGCTAGAGCCCACAACTATTTTTAACTATGGCGCATTCTTTTGCATACTCATTTGATTTATTTGGTCAAAGTTAATATCTTTCAAATTTGACTTATGTTTAAACTTTTGGCACGCATGTATATCATATGTATATCATAGACCCCGTAACCCTACACTTTGATGCATAGACTTCAAGAATTGCATGAGTCTGACCTAGTCAGACAGTGCCATGTGTCATGTATCTATTCATCACAAACCTTGCACATACTTAGAAACATTGTTCCATGCAACCTCACACTTCATCACACTTCTGCAAACCCTCGCAGTACTCGTACTTTCTCACATCAATCTCCATACACTCCTTGACTTTGAGTCAATCGGAGAATGCCATGCACCATACTTGTAGAGCCTCACAATCTCACACTACCATGCAAGTTGGAAATAACTCCATGAATACTTTTTACACTGCATGACTCCAAATCAATTGAATCATGCCACCTATCATGATATGGTTGATCACATATCATGAACATTCAAAAAGAATTTTGGAGCCCAAACCAATCGAAGCACAACACGTGTTGCATTCTCATTAGCCATGCACTAAGCAAATAACTCCATGAAATTACAATTTTGTGATCACTAGATTAAAACTATAACACACATGAGCGTCATCTCGTGATTGCAACATTAAATTTGACATCTTGCAAACCATCACTCTGTGAACTCGATATAATCTATGCATGCCACGTCACACTACGAAAAGCCACATAATGCACAGCAAGGCAACCAAGAGAAAACACAACGCACTTTGAGACTCTGAGATCATGATATCACAACACGTGGGCTATGATGAGCCACTCGAAGATTATCATACAACTATGTGATTTTGTGACTCTGAACCCTCGGAGCTTGCCACATCCAAAAAGGAACATTAGGTGAATGCGACATTAACATTGACGATCGTCATTGCCTTTCAAACTATCATAAGTTTACAGGTTCACAACATACTATAGAATTACTCTAGTATAAGAAAGTTGAGCAGAATGGTCACATAAGGATAATCGCATAAGAAGCGCAAAGACAATAAATAAGTGCAGAGGCCACGTGAATATAATAGTGGAATAAATTGATCACTGGGGCTTCATATATGATCATAGGCAGGGTCAATTTTAGAGCAAAAAATAGAAATAAACACAGACTATTCAATATATGCAAATATTACTAAACATTAATATAGTTTGTAGATTTATTAGAGCTAACTTTTTGGAGTTTTCTTAGATTTGGATCATAATACCTTTTCAAAAAGCTTAACTTTTAATTTAGAAGATCACTAAGTTTCGTTGTTTGCTAAGACTCCATGAGCATCAAAAACAACCTAAAGGCTCTCGAAAATGCCATATAGAATGTATAGCAAGGGAATTGTCAAAAAGTTAAAGTCATAGTTGCATAGGTAAAACATGGTAACACTTTGCATGATTTTATAAGAAGTCTAAATTTAGACAAGGGACAAGTCAAAGTGAAAGTCTTGTTTCAAGTTATCTTTCAGATTAGCGTAGCTCACGTTAAATTTAGATTTGAAGTTTTAATTCTATTTTTATCTTCTTTATAATAGATTTAAATAGTTTAATTTTAATAAGCAAGCACATGCAAGCTTTTCCAAAAGGCAAGGCAGTAACCATCAAACTATTATAAATACATTGTATTGAAATAATCTTATTCGAAAATAGATTTTAAGAGATTCTGCAAGTTTGAAAAATCTTTATAGAGAGTTGGTGAGTTTGCTCTGATTTTATTCTTTTGTAAAAATTCAGATTAATATTATATTTTTTATGTTTCTAGTAATCATTGAATGAGATTTAATTGTTGTATGATGAGTAGGTTAATTTGAGTAATTCTACTATTCTTTCAATTAGTTAATCTTTGATCTCTTATATATATATATATATATATATATATATATATATATATATATATTGTTACTATTTTTTGTAGTGAATTTAGTCTATATAAAATTATTATATATAAATGCACAAATTTGTAATTAATTTATCTTGCATAAAGAGATTGTTAGCATTCACTCATATATAGACTAAATTCACTACAAAAAAATAGCAAATATATATATATATATATATATATATATATATATATATATATATATATATACTAAATTTACTACAAAAAATAGCAAATATATATATATAGACTAAATTCACTACAAAAAATAGCAACAATATATATATATTGTTGCTATTTTTTGTAGTGAATTTAGTCTATATAAAATTGTTATTTTTTGTAGTGAATTTAGTCTATATAAAATTATTATTATTATTATTATTATTATTATTATTATTATTTTGTTGCTATTTTTTGTAGTGAATTTAGTCTATATAAAATTATTATATATAAATGCACAAATTGTTTGTAATTAATTTATCTTGCATAGAGAGATTGTTAGCATTCACTCATAATTAATTAGTCTTTAGACTCTCGCACCAAATTAATTCCAATTGTTTTACATTAGATCTCAAAAAGTGTTGTTTTGTGAAAGAATTACTACGTGAAAATCTTAACCTTCTTTTATGCCCTACCCTTCCCTCTCAACTTTTTTTATAAGATTTGAATATTGTGACATAACATCATTGTAAATATCCATCTTTGGGTGATCATTTGGACATTTGGGTGAACTTCTCTCGATTGGTTGTAAGTCACATACCCTTTTTCCACCATGATTACAAAGGAGAGTCACAACCTCCAACTCGTGCCCTTGATTATTTTTTTAATCGTAAAACGAGAGGGTGAAAACCCATAATTTGTGGTGTTTAAAACCCAATCAACAGCCCTGATGGCGATTAAGATGGTTTATGAATCCCTATTGAATGAAGGCTCAAGTATAGGAACATGTCTAAGTGATAAGAGAGCACAAGAACGTCCAATGTTGACTTTGTTAAGAGGGAGACGTGTTTAAAAAACCACACTAAAGACATGGTTACCCCATCAACTCCATCTCCAGAAAAGCAAAAATTGCCAAATTTTATTGAAGATGAATATAAAGATCCAATCCAACACTATCGTACACGCATCACGAACTGGACTACGAATGGGTAAACTGTCAGGGAACCTAGAACAATAAACATGCTCCCATCCCTACTGAGTCAGGATCTTGCTCCTCAAATAGAGCACATATGATTACTTCTTGTATTAGCAACTAAACACGAAATTATACCAGAATCAATAAGTAATTAGAAATATGAAACAACACAAGAATTGAGAGACAATACACAATTGTATTAATAATCACTCAGAAGAATATACAATAAAGAAGATGTCACTTCTTCCTCCACCTCAAAGGTTCACCACGCCTCAAGACCTTCTTCCCTCTCTCTCTCGGTCCCAACAATCAACTCCAATATAGAATTGATGTTCACCTCTCCAACCAATCAGTAACACGCTGCCAATTCACCAAGTACACAACCGTACTCCAAGTAGATCCCCTGCTCTCTGCTACCTGCAAATCACTAGACCTTACTCACCATGTAGATATCTCTACACCCCTGAAGAATCCTTGTCCTTGCCTCACCAAGTCTTTAGGATTCTTCAACCAGTACCCCGGTGGATCAACTCTTTGACTTTGCAGACCTTGCAACTCTCCCTGATCATACACACTCAGCACCCTTTTTGAACTAGAAGGAGCTACACTAGCTCTCTCTAAAAGCTCTATGGCTTTCTAGCACACTTTTACAATACAGCCCATGAGTCCATATATAGATCTCATGCTTACAATATTTAGACTAACCTAATTACAATAATTAAACACGCAACTCAAGACTAAGACTAGCTTTCAACATGCAAACTAACAGTCCAAAAATAGACTCTCCGGAATCAACATGCGAACTACATGTTCACGCACAGGCTGTCGACGCCGGCTCCTCCATGACCGATGTCGGTCGACTGGTAACCGTCGCCGGTTGCTTCTTCACTGCCATCTGACCGACGTCCGCTGATCAGACCGACGCCGGTTTCCCTGCAACTGATTCTGCAACTCCCCGCAACTCTGCATCCTCCATAACTTTTCATGTTTGCATCCTGGTGAAGCTTTTAGCTCCACAACCTAACAATCTCTCACTTGGAGATAAATAGCTGCACCTGTACTTGTACCTGTACACCGTCTAAATTATTTCCTGGCTTGTATTCCTCTTCAAGATCCATCCTGAAGACCAACCACCACACAACCTGTGATGCTATACCTGTCATTCAAATACCCTGCCACATCCGAACCTACATATCCATGTAGTGAAGAACTTGACCCTGCATAACAAGAATCCCTGCTGCTAGTCCCACTGAACTGCCCTCCAGTACTCCTTCCCCGAATTGGCTCCATACTTTCCGACAACCCCCACTGATTGGGAAAACTCAGGGCTACAATAGACCTCATGTGATTTCGAACCCTGTTTCAAGCTAGGCTTGAACTGTCCAGCCATTGGTGTGCTTTCTCATTCTGCATCCTGCGTAATGAATCTCGCCAACACCGTCTTCACATCAGCTCCCACTGGAGATAAAATCTCCATGTCTCTTATGCCAAAGAATTTCGCTGCTCCAAATTCTTCATAACACACCTCTGAACTAACCGTACCCTTATCTCAGCAAATCCCTGTATGTACAAACCTACTAGTAAATCACCCACATATAATAACAAGATGATGTCATGACTCATCATCCACCTGGGAAGAACAAACACAATAGTTACATTGACATTGACTGAAGCCGTGCTTAGTCATCCACCTGTCAAAACCTGTACCACTGTCCTGCAGCTTCTTCAAGACCATATGCCTTGGCCTTCCGTCTTATGTATCCATCCACTCTCTTCTTTAACTATGAGAATCCATCCGTCTCTCAGTGCTTACTTCCAGCTGACAACTCTACCAACGAATACATGTTTGGTTCTTCTCCAAGGACTCACACTCCTCATCCATGCCAAGCTCCCACTGTATCTAGATTCTACCTGCATTGCTTCTTCCATCTTCCTAGTTCTTGACTATCAATAAGCAATATAAAGAAGGTGAACAACGAATATGAGGTTCACTTACCCTTTCTGACCTCGACATGAGCGTTTGAGACTTGTTGACAGCTTGATGTCCGCCCAATATCCGTTCCAGTGACCGATCTCGGCCATCTCCCAGTCTGCTCCCGACCGATGTCGATTTCCTGCACTGACCCTGACTGCCAATGCCGATATCCTTTCTGTCGACGTCGATTCCTTCATGACCGTCGGTCTTCCTCTCGCCGACGTCGATTACTGTATGACTGACGTCGGTACCTGTGTTCGTCTGTGAGTGATAACTTTTTACCCGCGAGCTCTCCATGGATCAAAATCCTAATCAAATCAACCTTGCTCTGCTCAGAATAATTCAGTTTCCTCCCTTGATCTCTGTCCGTCATCTCTTCCATGAACACCAAGGTTTTTCAGTTCTTTGGCTTGTCAAAAACATCTGTCTTCCGCTTGAAAACCTGCATTCCCCTCCTACATATGTGACCAAGACCATGAAGCCACATCTCTGCAACAGAAGGTGAATCAGTAATATAAGTAGATAAATAAAAGATACCTACTTTCTTACCACCATCTAATTCAAGTGTATCCGCTGTGAGAGTTACAGTGCATCTCCCATCACCCAAATTTTTTGAAGAAATTAGACTCATCTCCAAGACCGATACCTGCATGACTTTTTTCAACCACTGTGTGTCGTCCATCTGCAATTTCAGCGTCACTTCTTTGCCAATTCTTTGACAAAGCTCACCAGCTCCTCTCCCTGGCGCTGCATGAAAAGAGGCAACATAATCTGTTATCCAAGATTCAACTTCATCCAAAAAACCTCTCAAAACAACCTGTGCAACAACACCTGCAACCTCTGCATTTTCAGTTCTTTCATGCTGATCTGCTACCAACCAACAATATCTTTTTCCCTGCTCTTTCTTTCCATCAATCAGACCATTCGTGCTATTCAGTTTCTTCATTCGTAGCTTACTTCCTTCTGCCATTGCTATACTCCCACTCAATCAGAAACCCCTGTGAATACCCTGTAATCAACAAACACTACCAGATCTGAAACCACCTATTAGTAAACCCAACCAAAAGCTCTGATACCACTTGTCAGGGAACCTAGAACAATAAACATGCTCCGATCCCTACTGAGTCAAGGTCTTGCTCCTCAAATAGAGCACATGATTACTTCTTGTATTAGCAACTAAACACGAAATTATACCAGAATCAATAAGTAACTAGAAATATGAAACAACACAGAAATTGAAAGACAATACACAATTGTATTAATAATCACTCAGAAGAATATACAATAAGGAAGATGCCACTTCTTCCTCCACCTCAAAAGTTCGCCACGCCTCAAGACCTTCTTCCCTCTCTCTCTCGGTCCCAACAATCAACTCCAATATAGAATCGATGTTCACCTCTGCAACCAGTCAATAACACGCTACCAGTTCACCAAGTACACAACCGTACTCCAAGTAGATCCCCTGCTCTCTGCTACCTGCAAATCACTAGACCTTACTCACCATGTAGATATCTCTACACCCCTGAAGAACCCTTGTCCTTGCCTCACCAAGTCCTTATGATTCTTCAACCAGTACCCGGGTGGATCAGCTCCTTGACCTTGTAGACCTTGCAACTCTCTCTGATCATACACACTCAGCACCCCTTTGGAACTAGGAGGAGCTACACTAGCTCTCTCTAAAAGCTCTATGGCTTTCTAGCACACTTTTACAATACAGCCCATGAGTCCATATATAGATCTCATGCTTACAATAATTAGACTAACCTAATTACAATAATTAGACACGCAACTCAAGACTAAGACTAGCCTTCAACATGCAAACTAACAGTCCAAAAATAAACTCTCCGGAATCAACATGCGAACTCCCTGTTCACGCACAGGCTGCCGACGCCGGCTCCTCCATGACCGATGTCGGCCAACTGGTAACCGTCGCCGGTTGCTTCTTCACTGCCATCTGACCGACGTCCGCTGATCAGACCGACGCCGGTTTCCCTGCAACTGATTCTGCAACTCCCCGCAACTCTGCATCCTCCATAACTTCTCCTGTTTGCATCCTGGTGAAGCTTTTAGCTCCACAACCTAACATAAACAGATAAGCAAAGGTGGCCAAGATGCTCCTTGACTACCCTTCAAGTCCTGTTATCAATTGGTACATTAATGCATCAAATATTGACAAAGCAACATGGGCAACCCTCAAGTAAGCATTTGAAAAGGAATTCAAACTCATAAGGGAAGACAAGGAGATTGTGGCAAAGATCCACGACACCAAATAAGGTAAGCAAAAGAGAATTTGAGTTTATAATAGGAGACTCAAGGGGTTGCTTGGCAAACTCAAGAAGGCACCAACGAATGTGCTAAAAAAGAGGTGGTTTATCGAGGGGTTAGTTTCCTCACTAAAAAAGAAAATGCAAGTAGTCCCACCTTCATCATATTGAGGTGCTTATAACCGACTAATGCATAGAAAGTGAGAAGAAAACATCATCCTCACACACAAGACAACAAAGTGAAGATGATTTTGATTCCAATGACAGCGAACCGTGATTGTTGCAAACCTTGAGAAAAGACATGCTCTAGATGATGACGGAACTAAAGGGAGAAAGTAAGAACAAAGGTAATGCTTAAGGACTACCCGTACATTTTGTGAATAAGTCACCAAGTATTGTTCACACCAGGAGAGCCATCAATACCACCCAACATATTGCCAAGGAGCTATTGAAGACAATAATAGTGGTGGTGGGAATCGAATTCAATACGACTTCGAAGGACGACTAATTATACAGTTTTGGGGGTGTAACAAGTGGTGCCATTTTGCAAGAGATTGCCCACCAAAATGATATTAGACTTCTTTGTAAATGGTGTGGGCTCAAGAACCATAACGATGGAAATTGTCCAAAGCAAACCAACGTCAATATGATTGACATAGCCAAGGGCATGAAAGTTATGGCAATTCCTAGAGCACAAGTGAAGAAAGCCAATTATCCCAACCCACGTACGAAGAAAGAAACACTAGTTAAAGCAAGGGTGGAAGTCAAGAGGGCCATGGTCAAAGAACAACATCAGCGAAATGAACATACAAGCATAGTGACAAGCAGACTGGAGTCCTACAAAGCTATTGCACGAAATTTCTTGCAAACCACTACACCTATGAAGATAGATGAGTTATTGCAAAGCATTTCAGAACTTGAAAAGTTCTAACTGTTACCATACGATGGTGCACCAAACGTTGGGTGATGAGAACATAAAATGCAAGAATGAACCCATAGTTGAGCCACCCTTGTCAGGTGACCAAATAATCAATTGTATGCTCTTAACAATGAACCTAGTCCGAAAGCCAACAGTGTTGCATATAAAAATTTTAGGCAAACTTTTAACAAACACTATCATCGATGGTGGTTCTAGTGTGAATGTTCTTCTAGAAGAGACTTGGAAGTGTCTTGGGTAGCCAATGATGTGGCCTCCAACATTCCAATTCGTAGGAGCCAATCAACATAGTATTAAGACAATGGGTGTACTGATGAGAAAAGGTAATTATTGGAGCTCAACCCTTTTTATTGAATGTTATGGTCGTCTCATTGCCAAAAAAGGCCTAGGATGCACTATTAGGTTAGCAATGGTTGATAGCAGCCAAAGCCAATCATAATTAGGAAAAAAGATGATTTTCATTGAAAAAAGGACAAAAGTATGTCATAGATTTAAATAATCAAGTAGCGAGGAAGCAACCTCATCAAATTCATTGGATTCCAAACTCTAAAGAAAAATGCTCAATTGACAAGAAACACGGTATGATGGATCCTAATGATAAGAGATTATTGGAGTTATAGTTGTACTCCAAAGATGAGACGAGTTCCCTCAAAGGTTTGTTCCACTCACAGATGGAAGACTACAAAGTGTTTCACCCTGATTGCAATTGTCTTGAAATTATGAAGATTGAAGAAGTCCAAGGCTTGTAGTGGGATGGGCAAAAGCAAATGAAGGATGCCAAGTCCTTCCAAACCGTCAAACTCACAATCGGCTTATCCACTGGGGTGGAACAAATTTGACGACAGGGAGGCAATGTTCAATGGAGGGTTGGCCCGCCAATTGGAATAGAACACTAATATAAAGTCTAAAGAGCCAACTTCAATGATCATGTACAGAATCAAGAAAAAAAGTAAATAGGGAGGTATAATCTAATTTTAAAGCACGATGAGACATAACAAATGTGTTCGAATGGGTGATGGTACAAGGGAGAAACAAGTCACAAAAATGTGTTGACCCAATAAACATCTTCGATGGATGAACTTCAAGGCCAAAGCTCTTAATGAAATATAAAGGTATACGCGAAATTAAGATGAGTAAGTTCAAAATATTATAATTGGGGCCATTTAAAATTTCAAAAATTTTGCAGAATGGAACAATCCCAATGGAAAACTTGAATGGGATTACGGTGAAGGATACAATGAATAATTCAACGTTAAATGTGTATAGATCCAAGGTAGCGAGCATCATAAAGGCACAAGCAATGTTCATAAAAGTAATGAAGTTGATGAAAAAAATAATAGTAAAAGCATACATATCCCATTCAACGCTATGACAAACCCAATTAACTTGGGTCCCATACACGCTGAACATTCCACTCTAAAGTTAACCCTGAATGCCCCTCTATTATTGAACGCCTTAACCATTGTTGAATGTTACACCCTAAACAACCTGTTTGAACGGCCCCACCATATGCCATCAACCAAATGTCAGTGTTTAAGCCTCCATGCAATACAAACCCCTAAATTGGTTATACACCCTATTTTGCACATTCTTGTACAACCCTAACTACAAGCCCAAATTGTACAACCAATCCATACAGCACTAGTTGAACACCTCAGCCATACATACCCGTGAACATTGCATGCCCCCACAACTATATGCAATCCCTTGTTCGTACACTGCCATATATGCCTCCCTAACAACATATAGTATTCTGCAGCCCACGTATGACACAACCATGCTTCACTCCCCCCTAAACACTCTCTCGCACGCCCCAAGGGAATAGTTGTACAACATGTTGGAAACACTATACAATCCCAATCACACAAGTGAAGAGCCATATAGGTTGATACAAGGCAAAGAAGGATTTTGCCATGCAAAACGTGTTCACCAAATTGATTTCCACAGCGGCCAAATGTATTCACCCTACCAAACAAGTCACCTCTATGTGCCATTAAAACTCATTGTACATCTGCAACATTTTCAAATGATTTGACAAGCAATGTTTTTTCAACGAAGTTTGATTATTATCATAGATTTTCAAGGGTTGCAAAAGGGTCACATTGTGCATGTATTCAAGGGATTGTGATTGGATTAAGGGGCATTGGCCCTCGACCCAACCTTATGTTGTGAGAGGGGCCATGCGAAGGATGCTACCCCTTTACCCCACTAAGGGTTTGTCGACCCCAAACCCCCTCTTTGCTTTTCCAAAAAATATGGTTGAGAATTGCCCAGGGGAAAACATGTTTTTTCTTCCCTGCAGACAAGTTGCACACTTTCTACATCAATAGTAGCTCCACCAAAATGAATTCTCTTCATTCTAATTTTTATCATGCTCTGCATAAGTTGTATCAGAAGGGACTCCAAGTTGTTTAAATAAGGGACAATGTAGACAATAACATTTGTATTGTCATGTTTCTGGGTTATGTGGTGGTATTTTCAAGATTCGATGATTTGTAATTTTTTATTATGTTTGTGTGTTGATAGTTGTGTCAACCGCTAACCATATGTCATCGTCTTATATATAGCATGAGATACATCAGGGAAAGGGCATTTGTAGCAAGTTCTCCTTGTAGCATGTGAATTGTGCAAAGACGTATCATTTATGAATATAAGCTACCATTGTTCAGATTACCATTCAGTGTACATTGTTATTTCTATAGTATCTCAATAGACTTTAATCATTCTACATTTGCCACTAAAAATTAATAGATCAGCTCTCTATGACTAAAACTACATGATTTGCATCTATGTGAAATTCATATGGAAAGTAGTTGAAAATAATTCATCTTATTGATAGCACATAAAATCTAATGGGCCATTATCAAAGGTTTCATTGTGTATGTACCTATTCGGTATATGACAAGTGGTATTAGCACCAACAAAGACTCTAAACTTATGTTGTTCTTAGTTGTATTTATGTGCTTCTCATAATTTAGCGAAATAACTATCCTAGCATAAAGTAAACAATGAGATTGATTAAGCTAGACCCCTAAAGTTCAATTTTATTCTGAAAAACCAAGTTTCCAAATGTCGTATGTATGAGAGTAGCCAAGCGTGTATAGCCATCGCCAATGGAGATACTAAGTGATGAAGTTGAATTATAGAGATTGATTAAACACACACACCCTCATAGTAAAAAGCATTCAATCCAATACATTCATGTTGAAAAAATGTTACAGCTTGGTATATGTGGCAGTTGATCATAACCATGTAAAGTGACATATTGTGCAAACCCATAACAGACTAGCCCAAACAAAGTAATACTAAATAAAACACAAAAATGAAATTCATATTTTCAACCTCGAGCCAAAATGTCGTATTTGATCGTTATTTGATAAACACTTTATCAGAAGTGTATATATATATATATATATGCAAATTAGCCAAATCATTAGGTGTGATGGTTTGACCCCAAAACCAAGGATGAATGCAAATAGTGCGAAAGCAAAATCTGAGGAGAGGTAAAATGGTGAAAGGTTAATTCTAAGATACCCTGGTGGAAAACCCAACTGTTATTTTTTATAAGCAAATGCTGAAGGTATTCATGACAAAAATGATGTGTTATATTTTTTTATTTTTATTTTTAATTATATTAGATAAGAATCAAATTACAGTGTACCATGCCAAGCTTGAAAACTAATAGTCCAAGCTTGGGCCATATCAAACAAAACAACAAGAATCACAATCATAATGAAGAGTCGAGGTTCAAAATACACCTAATATCCCTTTGAATCTTATTAGGCCACCATAAAGGAGGCAAACCATAGTAGAGAATATCATGGTTATCCAAAGCCCAATTCGCTAAAGCATCAACGACTTTATTCCGCTCCCTCAAAATATGGGAAAACTGCACCACCTAGAAATTATTCTGCGTATTTATGATTTTCCAGACTTCTTTGGCAATTTGGACCTTGATAGTAATCTAGGAGTCTGACTCACTCTGAAGTTTTTGCCACCCAGCGTTAAACGCCTCTTGCAATCCTCTATAAACAACTTTCATTTTAACAAGATTATTAGTAGTAATTCCCAAATTCTCAGCAAAAAGAAACTAGATCATGTTGTCAACATTCCGTCCAAGCCCCCCTATAGCTACTTTCCCTAGATTTCCCTTGGAAGCACCATCCGTATTCAATTTACCAAAGCCTAATGGAGGAGCTATCCATTGATCTTTCTTGGTTGCTTTCTTTTTACTATGAAACCGGGGCATGGTAGATTCCCAAAGATGAATATGCAATTGGTTACATATATGCTCCCATTGAACAGAAGGATTAGAAGGCGTAGATATTTTATGTATCAAAGTTTCCACAATATTGACTTTGGTTTGTTCCCATATATACAGTATTCTTTTGCTCTCTTGTTGAAATATTCTTTTATTTTTCTCTTTCCAAATATTCCAAAGTAACAAAGAACTTCCACTCCAAAGGATTGAAAATAGGTTTTGACCTTTTGGAATTATCTTTTTCCACTCTTAAAACATCTGCGCAATAGATTCAAAATTATTCCAACACAGCTGAAATAAAGAGGAAAATTGGTGCCAGAAAGGGATCAGCGAAAAAAATCCTGAAAAAAAGATGAGGAATAGTTTCATCCTCTTTCAAACAAGGACATCTAAAAGGACCATGAAGACCTTTTTTCATAAGATTTTCTCCAGTAAGAATATTTTTGTGGATAAAAAGCCATACAAAAAAGCTTACCTTAGGCCAAAGCCCTGGTTGCCATCCCTGCTTAAAAAGATGTTGGAGAGGATGAGAATTACCAACCACTACGGACCAATATCCAGCAGATACCGTATATATACCAAAAGCACCATGTCCCCATCCTAACTTATTTGGGAGTGAGGAATATGAAAAAGAGCGTGTCTGTAACACATGTAACATAATCTTATTCTCTGGCTCAATGGAGATAGGCCAATCTAACAACAAAATCCAAATCTTATCCATATCCCAGCGCTGCACATCAAGTCGAGCATATTGACAAAGCTTAATCCAACCCATATTTTGCATTATTCCATAATAAAGCTTCGTTGAGGAAATTGATAAATGAGAGGTGGTTGCCCATCCCAAGAATATGTCCAAAAATTCGCTCGTTGCCCATTATTAACAATCCCAAAGAACTGCTTCTTAATCAGATCTTCACCCACCTTAATAAATTTCAAAGTAGGAGATCCTTTAGCAAGAAAGGATAATCTAATAAGTCCTAGTCTATGAATTTTTGCATATTTGGCTCTGAACGTGATACTCCAAAGAGCAGTAGGATTAACTAACATCCTCCAATAAAGTTTAGCAGCAAGTGCTTCATTCTGCTTAGAGGAGGATCTAAAACCCAAACCTCTTTCATTTTTTGGCTTACATAAAGTTTCCCATTTAACCAAGGCCCATTTCTTCTTGAGTACTGCTCCACAAGAATTTCTTACATAAGGCATCCCCTTATTTCAATATAGTTCCTGGGATATTTAGGACGGATGCAACATCTATAGGCACTGCTTAAATCACTGACTTGATTAGAGTCATCCAACCACCTGAGGACAGCTATTTATTAGTCCATTTTTGTAATTTGAACTCAACTCTATTGAGTAACCAATGCCAATCCCTTAGTTGCTTGTAACCTAAAAGAACCCCCAAATACTGTAAGGGAAGTTATCCTCTTTTAAAATGAAAAATATTTAAAATTTGTTCCGCTTGTCTTATAGGGTAGTGCAAAAAAATGATTCGAGATTTTTCATGATTAATTCCCTGACCAGTTGCTTCTGAAAATTTGTGAAGAACTTTCTAAAATTGCTTAGCTTCCAAAGAGGTAGCTTTCCCAGCTAACGTTGAATCATCCACAAATTGAAGACAAGTCAACAGTGGAGTATTTCTAGCTATCTGTATCACAAACTTTTTTGGCATTGCATGCTTCCTTAACTAGTAGTCCCAAGCATTCTGTTAAAATAAAAAACAAGAATGGTGACAAAGGATCTCCTTGTCTTATTCCTCTAGTTGCACCAAAAGTCTCTGATGGGGATCCATTTATCAGGGCTGCAAAAGAAACTGAAGAGAAGCAAGCTCTTATCCATTGGGTCCAATCCTCAGAGAAACCAAATTGAATAAGAAGTCTGCATAGAAAATCCCAAGCCACTCTATCATAAGCTTTTGATAAATCCAACCTAATGAACATAGTTGGATTCCTCTGAATATGCATAGAGTGTATAATTTCCTGGTCTAACACTATCTCATCATGAATATTCCGATCAAGGACAAAAGCTCCTTGCTCGGGGATATTATCTTAGGAAGAAGAGGCTTTTATCTTTCCGCTATAACTTTGGTAACAATTTTGTATAAAACATTACACAAAGCTATAGGACGAAAGCTTGAAATATCTTCCACTTCATTAGCTTTTGGACCCAGAGCAATATAAGTTTTATTTATCTCTTTAAGCATGGTTTTGGCTGTTCTAACCTCCTCAACCACCTTCAATAAATCTGATTTCAAAAGGTTTGATAAAATTCTATTGGGAAGCCATCTAGCCCAGAGGTTTTGTTTTTCTACATACTGAACACAACTCCTTGAAGTTCCTCCTCAGTGATTGGTTTAGTCAATTGAAAATTGTCATTAGGAGAAATAATAGATGGTATTAAATCCAATACTTGTTGAGATCCCAAGTCTAGGTACTGGGCTGTAAATAAATGTTCAAAATATTGTTGAGCAACATGTTTCATAACATCTATCGAATAAGCCGTAGAACCATCACTTTTGAAAAGTGAATGGATATAATTATGGGCCCTTCTAAAAATCAAGGTCTTACGGAAAAAAGCAATATTCTTATCCCCTTCCTTCAACCATTGTATTTTGGATTTCTGCTTCCACATAATTTCCTCACGAATATCCCATTCTTGTAATTGTGCTTTTAGAATACATTCTTTTTTAATTAATTCCTCAAAAGTTCCAGTAACTTCTTCCAACTGATGTACAATTTTCTTCTTCTCTTCTTCAATAGCTCCAAACTCACTCCAATTCCAATTCTTAAGTTTGAACTTTATATAATTGAGCCGTTTGACAAACAAGAACATTTGAGTACCATACCCTAGCTTTCCTTCCAACCACCATTTCTGATTCTGATTACCAATATCTTTGTGACGCAACCACATCCGTTGAACTCTAAAAAGAGTTTTGCCAGGTTAAGTTCTACCCACTTCCAGACTCACTGGCCAGTGATCTGAGCCACTATTATTAAGGATCAAGGCTTGTGGAATAAAATCTCTCAACCACCATCCCTCTGATATTAAAAATCTATCCAGTGTTTTCAGAATACAATCTTGACCTTGTCTTCTAAGACACCGTGTCATGATACCATTCCCGGTCTGGACATCTCGAAGGCCATGGGTTTGTATAAATTGTTTCAAATGCTCTGAGCTAGCATCTAAATGAGAGTTCACCTTGTTTCTCCTGGACATCTAGAATAGTATTAAATTCTCCTCCCAATATCATTGATGTATTGGGGAAAGAGCTAATGATACAATCTATATCTTGCCATTGTTTTCTTTTTGCCTCAAAACTTAATGGGGCATAAACATTAAATAGTAAGAATTGTTGATCCCCCTGTATAGAATAAGCATGTATGAATATAACACCTCTAGTGGCTCTAGAATTTAAAACTGTGATCATACTTAAATCCCAAAAAGTGTAGATACCCCCAGAAACACCTTGCGAACTTATAGCTAAATGTTGGGCCTTGGGCCATATATCATCAGCCAAAACAGTCATAAGAAAAGTAAAGGCTTTAGTCTCCTGAAAACACACCATTGAGGGATGATGAGTGTTTATCATTCTTCTAATTTCCTTGATTTTAAAAGGGGAACCTTTCAAACCCCTTATATTCCAGGGGATTACTTTCATTGGGATGGTGATTGGAAGAATTAGAATAAATCCCTAACATAACCTGTATTACCCATTTTATGGCCCTCTTGCTGTAGTTTACCTTGGTTCAATTTCCTCCCAGCTTTTATATTGGTATCCATCTTCAATTTTTTATTTTGTCCCTGGTTTAATCCCAATGTAGATTCTGATTGTTGAGTAGCAGAAGATTCTTGAATGATTAGCTCTTTCCCTATTACCTCATTTTTTATTCGCTGTAGACTTTCCTCATTATGATCCTGATATTTGTTTTTCCTTTGATTTCTCTTTGCTTTTAAAGCCTCTGTATTGGTATTCGGTTGGCCCTGAAAAATAACAATCTGATTTTGTGCTTCTTTATCTGATTTATCTGGTATTCCCTGCTGCTCATTTATTTGTCTTTGGTCCCTGTGTATCCATCATATCCTCCAGTTCTTTTTCTTCCATCCCCTGTTGCAAACTGGGAAATCTATTTTTGCTGATGTCTTCTATCTGTTCCTTGCAATTTTTCTTTGTTGTTTGCTTTTTCTTCCGAGTAATGAAGTCATCTTTACCCTTTTCATCCCCCACCTTTTCTGAGATTTTTTGAGGACAACCTTTTAATAAGTGGCCATATTCATGACATACCCGGCAACGAAAAAGAATATTTTCATAATCTAACATCTGATCCCATTGTTCCCCTTTTATGATCAAAGATATTTTTGTTGGCAAGGGTTTGTCAAGATCCATTAATACACAGAGTCTTGCATAAATCATTTGTTCCAATTGTAGAGAAGCTTCAACTGTTATCATGTATGTTCCAAGGGTATTACCTATTGCCATAAAGACACTCTGTTTCCAATATTCGGTCAGAAGTCCAACTAGTCGTACCCAAACCGGAGCAATTGATGGCAATTCCTCATATGGGTTAAATTTAGGATCTCTTCCTAGAAACCATGGTCCCCCTTCGAAAATATTTTCCCAATCTGTGGCCAATTCAAAGACAACCAGAAAGTATCCATTTGGGTATTATAGAGACTTTAAATCCTCCATTCGTATTCCAAACTCTTTTATGCTAGACCATACTCCACATCGACATACAGAAAATGATAATATAGATAGCTGAATTATATAGACAATGTGCACATGATTATTTGATGGCCATGTTATTTGCTGCTTCCAGAAAGTGCTAAAGCATTAAAAAAACAACAGCAGTAACAGTTTTATTAAGATCTTACCAAGCAATTATGCTTGCTTCATATGTATTTACCTTAAGCAAGGCTGATGCAAATTTTTAGCAAAAATATACGAATAAGTTATTGCTGTGAGTACAAAGTCTGCAATGTGGCATGTTCTGTACAGTTTGTTTTCATATGGCAAATAGGCTTGCCATCGTATGACATCTGAATGCTTTCTCTAGCAATCGATAGGTGCAATTAAGACTTCTAGGCTCTAGCTATGGAAAAGCAATACGATTTCAGATTTCATGGCAAGGAGAAAATCATTTCATAAGCTCACTACGGATTTTTTAGTTAAAAGGCTCATAATATCATGATGCATGACGACTGTAATTGCTTTCTACAACAAACACACAGATTTCTGCTTTACAATGATAAAGAGATTGAAGGTAGTAACAAATGAATGGTAACACTTGGGGTTAAAGAATGAAAAAGGCAGAATCAAGGGCTTACGCAAATAAGCACCTCCCTTAGCCACTTCTTTAAAATAAGCTCCCCTCTTTGGTCATATGGAAACCATATGTGATCCAAGGCTAACCCACAATATGATTACTGTGAATGTTTAAAATTAAACTTCATAGAACAATCATATAATAGGGGGCAACCTCCATAACACAACAGACGAGCAACTCAAACTATTATGATAGAGAAGGCAAAAATTTGAAAAGCCAACAAATTTTTCCTCAATCAAAGGGAATCGAAGTTAAACGCACATTTCTACTCGGTTCTCCAGCATTCAAGATTTCATTTTCTTCCACATAAATCATCTCATTAAAATTTTGGCAATGTAGATGACCAAATTGGCTGGGATAGATCTTTTCCAGCTTTTACAAACCATATTGAAAGATCTTCGATCATACATAAGAAATTCCTAACTTCATTTGATGGTAGTCATATCTATCCTCCAAATATAAATCACAAAACATTGGTCGCTAACCCCTCATGATAGCATGACTGAAGAAACTAGTGATCCCAGAACTGTCATGATTAACAGAACACGTGATCCGAAAATAGTCTCAGTTGATAAAACTTGTACAATACCAGAGAAAAACTTTATCCTGACAATTAAAACTACCCCAGATTCTCTAGTGAAACTTTATCCTGACAATCAAAGCCATATTTTTTCTCGAGGAAATGCAGCTGTGGTTTCTATGTGCAAAAAATGTGTTTCAGAATCTCAATACATACGCATTCATAACACTGCAAATTAGGAGTATAAATCAGATCCATACCATTATAAATCTGCAGCATCCAGGTTTTAAAGTAAACTATAAATAACTACCTGTATACTTTTTTTTTTCCAACCATTCTAATTTATAGAGCAGATTTGATTTCAGCCTCAATAATAGCAGAAAATAATTAACTTGTAATGAATGTAGGGTTAGACATTTTATAGGATCAATACCATTTGAAGAATAACTTTCAATTGTAAGTCCTTGCTCTTGAGGATAAAGAATTTGGCCCAAATAAGGGCTGAACTATGTTTGCTCCAAATTTGAATACAATTCTGCAATTCTTTTCTGCTAAAAAATAATTCATATAAACCTCTTAAATGATAAAATATTGAGCATATCATTTCAAATGAGGGTTACTCCATTTGGCAACAATATATGGGGAAAAAACATGAGAAAGAATACATGTTTGTCATAAAGTCCTGCAATCAACTCGCATAAGTACTAATAGGGATGACCCGTTATAAGTAGGTCCCCTGTACACTATACTCAAGTTGGCATTCTCATTTTCCTTTCTGCTGGAGTTGGTTTTTTTACCTTTTCTAGAGCTGGCTCTATTTCTGGGTTTCGGAGTATCTTTTAATAATCGTGCTTGTCTTTCATTAGTTTAATGAAGACAGGTTTATCATCGAAAAGCTCTCGATGTGTACTTTCTGATGATATAACTTCTATTTAATAATTCTATTTTCGAATCATATCTTTTCTGTAAAGAATTCTATCTTCTCTCTAAAAGTTTTCTAGGAGATTTTTTAATTCCACTGTGCGGCCGAAGGTGTGTAATTTATTTAAGGTTGCCAAGGTTCTTAGGTTGTAACAAGTTTTCTATCAATAAATCCCTCGCAGTGTTTGCTTTTTTAAAGTGAGTAGATTAAGAGGATCAGAAAGCAGTCAATCTTGGAGATACTTCCAAATTATAAGAATCCTAAGCTAGACTGAGGAGGCTCGCCGATTCTAGTAGAAGGCTCATGGCAATGAGGGCAAGAAATTCAAGTTAGAAGTTGGGGATTTTCTGTTTGCATGAATTCAAGTGTATCAGGTTCAAATTGCAGTAAATCTTACACTGAAATTGCCTTGATTATCCTGTTTTGACTTTAAGTCGTGACTAAGGTAGTGTTCTGTCTCTATCACAGCAAGGCTTATGAAATGTTGTAACGAGTATCTGAACCCAAAGGATAAGGTTATCTGGCTAACCCTTTGTATCAATGATCAACTCTTGGCGTGGTCAATGTTTATTCCCCAACTTATCCCAAGATTGAGTTCAGTTTTGGAATTGTAACTTCAAACCTTCCCAATTGTCCATGGCTCTTCTCTGGGGATTTTAATATGATATATATCTTGAACATTGGAGTGTATGCCTTAATTTCTGTTGGCATCAACATTAAAGGGGTGGCTTAGTTTAGACTGATAAAAAAGCTTGCTGTATTCAGCGCCAATCATAACAAAAAACGAGTGTCGAGATGCGGTTTACATGGTTTAGGCACAAGAATTAAAAGGTGCTAAAAAGAATATATTTTCTACAGGAAAGTTCAGATTCCATGAGAGATCAAGGTGTGATTGTTCGCTGGAAGTAATTTATTGCTAGAATCATTACATTAAGGGGTAAGAAAGCAAGATGCTAGATTAGGAGATTAAAGAATAAGCTATTGGTACTCAACTCTAAAATTGAGCTAGCTTTAGAAATTGATCCATTCAGTTTTAATCTCCAAAAGCAGGCAGTTGAGCAAGAGACCTGTACTTTTCTTTTAAGCATTGCAAGCGATTCCTCCAAGTTGGTGTTCAATGCTAGCAAGTTGTTCCCTCCAATTAGTCCCAAGAAGATAGAGATTCCTATGATATCAACCTCTTCTTTGATGAACTCAAGATGGCTCTGGACAGTAAGGCAAATGGCAAAGCACCCAACATAGATGGTGTGCTTTATGAATTCTACAAAGCTACATGAGTCTTCACTTGCACACCTCTCCTTAGAGCTTGCAATAAAGCTAAAAGAGCCAATTTCCTACATGTCTCCTCCTCCTTTCCCTCCTCCAAAAACTATTTTCAGAAACTAACAAGACTTTAAGACTACTGTCCACTTCTTCTCCTTTGACATTCAATGGGCTCAATGTATACTTCCTACCATCCTTCACAAGTACGTAGGTATTTTCTCTACCATCATGCACAACCTTCTTATCAAACTGCCATGGTCTAACCAACAATACAAGACATACATCCATGGGCATAATGTCACACGATACTTCATCCTTAAATGACCCAATCTAAAAATTAACCATATATAGCTCATTCACTCAAATCTTGTCTTTTTTTGCATCCGAGACACCTTATACGGATTGGAGTGTATCACTCTTTTCAACCCAAGCTTCTCTACCATCCCATTAGATACCAAGTTAATTGTGCTACCACCATCAACAATAACCTTACAAAACTTACCTCCGAATTTGCAAATGGTTCGGAAAAGATCATTTCTTTTCGTTGGTTCATTCTCCTTGGCTGGTTTATAAACATTCATCATGAGAGTTTGTCCATGTTTTGGTTCCTCCATAAGATTGGGTGATGCAACACTTTCTTTGTCCACTTGAGCAATGTGATTGCTTGAATCGTTTCTTTTACTATTGTTTTGTAATGCTTGCAAGCATTCACAGGCTCTATGCCCAACATATCCACACCGAAAGCATGTACCCTTGAATCCTCTTACATCTTCCTCTACAATACTATCCTCTTCCTCTTAAAAGGATATCCTCTCTTGATGAATAAACTCTTCCTCTTGGTGAATGATTCTAATTTTAATAAGTGTTAGATTCTCCCTCATGAGTATGTTGTTTTTTACCGAGGTTGATCTCTTTCCTTTTGAAAACATTCCTCAACCACTTGTATTTTGTTGTCTTCTTGACAACTTCTCTTCCACCTTCAATGTATATTGATATGTTTCTTCCACAGACCGCAAATTGATCATTCCAAAATCATCTTATATGGAAATATGAAGACCATTCACATACCTTGAGATCTTCTCTTCATGATCCTCAAAATGATCAGCTCAAATGGTGAGTTTGTAAAACTCCTCCATGTAATATTTTACATTAATCTCTCTTTGCCATAACTTTTGTAATTTCTTGAACAAACTCGACTGATAATCATAAGGCAAAAACTTATCTTTCAACTTTGCAACCATTCTATCCCAAGTCATGATTTTTTCCTTGCCTCTTCCAACCCTTTCCACTTGCACATGATCCCATCATAAGGATGCATGTCCTTTCAACTTGCAAGAAAACTTCACTATATTTGGGTCATGCATTTGCTCATAGTCAAAATCATTTTCCAGCTTTGTGATCCAATCAATGAGATCCTTGAGGCACAAACTTCTTGAATAGCTAGGGTTGTCCAACTTTGGCTTGCCTCTCATCTTGGCAATGGGCTTCAAAAATATATCCTTCGGTTCATCAACCAGCGCTTCAAGCTTAACTTATGGGGCTTCTCATCCTCCATCATCACTCACATCTGTAACAAAAATTCATTTGCGTTATGTAGACTCCATAGCATCCAATCTATCTTGGATTCCTTTCAACGTCTCTGCCAAGTTTGCAACTCTTGGTGCTCTTCCTTCTCTTCCAAGAGGTACTCCTTTGTCATTTCTACTCCCCACAACCGACAACAATGCAGGCCTCTTTCACAACCTACAAATGACTCAACTAGAGCCTCACACACTCAACCAAGAAAGACACAACCTAGTTCTGATACAAAATGATGCAAATGGGAATGAGGGGGTCAACTTAATGGTTGCCTTCTTCCCCAACCTAGACTCGACTCACTCTCGATGGACATACTTCCAAATTCAGCACTCAGACTTGAGACCAAACCCACTCTTTATTGCATTGAAAAGACGATGTTACAGAATATTATACACGTGTGTATGTTTTGTTTATTGAAATACAATAGGAAGAAGATTACATCCTAGAAATAATCCCTCAATGGACTTCATACACTCTTTGGTCTATTCTTGGACGCGCACACACTACCTAGCAAGCTTCTTGCACGTTGCTTCTCTCACACACACTTGCTCTTTCCTAACTAGAGCTAACTCCCTAACTGAGTCTCCTCAACCCTCTTTCCAATTAATTTGAACCTCCTCTTACTATCTTTGTCTGTTTGGGTAACTCTTTGAACTTCCAAGCATCTAGAAAACTGCCCACATGTCAAAATTTCCCATTTTAAGCCGTTACTCTTCTTTTGCAACCTCCACGAGTGAAAACACTGGTTACTGCAAACCAGCTGTTTTGCTTGCATTAAGCAATAGTTTCCCCTGGCATTAAACAGTGTTTTCGTCATTTGTCCAAAAGGAGTCAATTTGACCTCTGGGAGATTACTGAAACTTGTTCCACTTGATATTCTTGGGGTGTTAAGAGTTTTCAAGTCTCTTGGGTCTGTTCTACTCATCTTTGACACGTGCAAGCAGGTCGACATTGTCGACAAGTTGCAAGCATGTACAAATACAATTCAACACACTGCATATGTTTTTGGTTGATACAAGATTGCTCATTGACCGAGTCTCCTGCATCAGTATTTGACTTAGTACATAGGAAGTTTAGGTATTATTAAAGGACTCTTGTTCCCAAAGTTTAATTAACAACTTATTACTTGCCATTTTTTCTTAAGATTCTTTCCTAACCATCCAACTGTAGGAAGAATCAATCACGAATATATGGGATTCTATCCAAACTTTTTATCGTGCTTCTGATCCCAAAATTTATTTTGGGAGAAAACATACTGCTATGCACAAAACCTCACAAATTATCCGCCATGGATCCTAAGCTGGTCCTGAATTTAGACTGGAGAAACCATCAGGTTTCTAAGCATTCTCTTTTGTTTTCAGTTTGTCTTGAAGATGTGGAATCATATCATAGAAAAGAATAATCGAAGGGTTGGGGAATCGGCAAACAAAATCATGAATCTGATAATTAGATGCCAATAGTTCTCTAAAAGCCTAGAAGCCACAAATGTGACACATTGTGCTAGTTTCCATCTAAAAACATAATTCCTCACTCAGCTGAAGAGAACTTTCTTGTTGTCCACCGAAGAGGACAAGCAGGGCTTTGCGATGCATCAACAAAGATAAAGGGGGCTAAGCTTGATCAATTTAGTCAAACAAGGCACTACGCTATGTGCCGAGTGGATAATGAGAGACCAAGCTAATGAAAGTCGGAAAATTAATGCACATATAATATCAGTATCACCAATTGCTCTATTCATCTGTTTATTATGAATGGTATTATCTCCCTACTAAAAATCAAATTTTTTTTCCAAACCATGTTGACTGCTTGGAAGAGATGCAAGACTTATTCGAAAATAACCCAAACTAATATTTTCTACAGACAATCTCTCTATTTGCTAGGAAACCTACCAGAGAGAGTAGAAAGCATTGCCTGGCCAATAACATGTGGTCTGAAGCTAAGAAATTAAGCCATAAAGGATATATACTAACCTCAATGCCTACCCAATAAATGAGTTTGTCCAACGAGATATGTTGAAATAAATATACAATATTAAACCTTAAAAATATAAATTCTGAAGAACTTTTGTGACAACATCTCGATTCTCTGATGCCAATTTGCCAGAGCTGGCAATGGATAATTAAAATCTCTAGCAAAGGGATTGAGCATGAAGATATTTCAAACAATTGCTCTTCCTTTCTGCTGGCCGTATTTATATTTTCTTTGAAGGTTTCAATAGCTTGGCAAAGAGGCTAATCAAGAGATGAGGCTGCTCTACCACTACATTTTAATGGTCACTATGTTTTCATACTTAGGGAGCCTCACCTCAAGTCCAAAAAAAAGTTCTCTGTTGCTCCCTTATGCACCAAAGGACTTGCCACTAGATACAGGCTTTTGCAAAATGGGCATCTCTAACCCCAAATGCCCTTTATGCAAATAGAAGCCAACCTTGGATTTATTCTGGTTTTGCCCCTTTGCTAAGTCAGCATAGGCCTAAATTATCCTCCTCGCCCAACCATAGTACTTCTACTTAGACTTGATTGTTCCACAGTTAGGAGATACTAGACCTTGCTCACTCATGATTGACACTGGCTGACAAATCATATTTTGGGAAATTCTTTAAGCAGATGAAAGCATTAAAATAGCATGATTTTCAATACTGTTGACCCTCATCCTTATATTCATATAACCATTCAAGGGAACAACCTGTTCTTGTTCTTTCATATTTCTGCACAAGCAACCAAGATGCAGTTAGAGTTTAACTGTTTTATTGAGTTCAGTGGGGGCTGGATATTTGCACTGGTAACAAAGACTCCCCTCCGCAGTTTCAGGAGCCCTCTGGGGACAAAGAGCATCCTACCCATGCTGTTCTTTTGTTAAAGGGATTCCCGAAGCAAGCAATCCAACAACCACGAGCCACCTATAAAGCCTATTAGATGGGATGCTATCGTCTAGTATGCAAGTGGCAATAAAGGTTTTAGAGGGCTGTAAAATGTTGGAGACTGGCTTACTTCTCAAAGACACAAAACAAACCAACAACGTCAGCTTAAAAAGTACTGCTAAAGGCAGTATGGCAGGCAGGAAACAGACTGACCAGCTGGTCAGACTACCAATCCTTGATCATTATTGGCAGAGAAAAAATGCAAGTATTTGCCAAACTAGAGAACGTTGAACCATGAGTGCCAAGGTGTGGCTATAAGGGAGCATAGACAGAGAATATACAGTTGCCAGAAGAAAGCGCAGAAGAACATGGGGCAGAGTAAGAAATTAGTGTTGTAGTTGTAATAAGACATTGGAGGGAGAAGGAAGGGAGTGCCGACTTGCAGAAGGATAGATAAGCCAAGCACCAAATGAAGAGATGGATACGCTAAGAAGAGCGCCCAAGGGGTTGAGTGCCAAAAATGACAGGCTAGTAAAGTGACCATTGACCATGCAAGGGCAACAAGGAAGGGCTGCCACTTGGTGGATGCTTGAGACAAGTGTTTCGCTGCATGAAGGCACTTGGCGATCTGCATGATCCATGCGTCATGATCCATCTTCTCCCTATAAATGAATGCATCCACAGCAGTAGAAAGGAGGAGAATAATGAATATATGGAAATGCTGCCATTTTTGTTGAGTGAAGGATGTACTAAGGAAGAATGTTGCTACTTTTCAAAGGTAGTCGGATGTATCTAGGGGTGTTTATGGTCATTTGTTGTATTTCTCTTTTATAATGAATATATGGAACGCTTATGGAATCATTATGCTGTATCATGAATCTGCTGGTAATGTTTGTTGTTGATTATTATCACTATGCATGAGATCATTATAATGTCGAGGAGCTGTAACTACATTTCTTTATTTCACGTTAGATATAAAAGAGTGTAGGTTATAAGTATCTAGTTTATGTGTTAGCTGGAAGTATGGCTAAGCATTGTTAGTAAATGATGGAACCTCAATACCATCCCACTAATCAATCAGCCAATCAGATGGGGCCCCAAGCTCTCTAAAATATGGTTTGGGTGAGACATCCTGCAAATCCTATTGAATCAGATTGATAAGCCAACACACTCGATTTCCACTCCCAATGTTGGCTATCAGCCAAAGTGCTTCTTGAGAAGTAAAATGGATCCAACGTTTTGGTTATGTTGCCAGGACCTCTTATCTTTTCCATGATGTTGAATCTCGGTATGGTATTGTGCACAACTTCAGAGAACCTAGAAGATTGGTGCCATTGGATCACACTTGAGTTTGCTGAGAAGAATTTGTCAAGAGGATCACTAACACAGAATAAATAGCTTGACGAAAATGAGCATGACTCCTTGTGTGAAGAGTTAGTTGTAGAGTTTCTGGTCTACGAAGGGTTAACACCTATGCCAGTCAAAGAGGATGCCAATTCCAACAATCTGTATAATGAACAAAGGAAAGGCTTGAGCACTTAGCATTGAGTGATGAATTCTGGTGTGGCACGCATTACAATTATCCATTGCAGTTTGCGGTAATGCCACACTCATGCCCTGAGATGCAGAAGAAAAGTTTCTTGAGGATTAAGCGTGGAAGGTTTATAGCATAGATCCCTCTATGGATTAAGAATAGGATGGTTGATAAACGTATAGAACTATTCCCAATGGCAGGCTAAACACCAATGTTGTGGGGTAGCATAAAGGCAGGGCAAGATGGAAGGTGAAATGGAAAGAGCACTGAAAAGAATAAGGAGATTTAAACTGGGGGGAAGAGGTTATGAGATCACCTCACACAGCTAATTGAGAAACCGTCATGGTATTTGGCGGCTTGGGAGTTGGCATAGAGAGGCTTCAGCTATTGCAGTCTTGGAAAGATGGGGAAAGGAAGCGTCGAGAGACCCCAAGGGAGAAGGGGGAGGCCAAGGAAGCTTATACATGGTGCGCAACAGACGTGCTGAATACCAGATAGAGGAGGCAGAAATGGGTGGCTAGGCACTTGAGGAGGCAGACTGTAGGACAGAATTATATAGAGAACCCATAAGGTGATTGATGGAGCGCGCTCAACTGCTGCACCAGACCCTGAGCCATGGCATGAGCCGTCACCCCACATGTTTTCCAAATTGTGAACCAGAATAAAGTGTCATCGCAACAGTGAAACAGTTGAGGCATTGATGCCAAGGCAGGGAAGTATTCATTGGGGAATATCCTCGCACTCTGGGATGTCCCAGGAGCATTGTTTACAGAAGTAGGTCATAGCGCTGATCATGGTGCATATAAATTATAGTTGTTATTATTAGACTATCTAAATATATTGTAACCCTAGCCATCTTCATGTATAAAAACAAGGCGGGGTGGGTGGGTGATTCATTTAGTTAGGTGCAGTATTTTGTAATTATTTATTTTCAAGTTATATATAAAGCTGAAGTGTGTTTGAGTGAGGAATTTGTTTGCTTTACAGCAATATTTTATGCAGATTTAATTTACACGGCCCACTGTTTTGAATTTTTCGATTAAATGCAGTGTCTGCACTAGTGAATTTTCAATCTATATTTCTGAGTCTAACAATACGTTGTTTTAAGAGGTGTTTAGTTAAGGTATTTTTCAATTTAAGTGCAGATATGCGCACCATGAATTGAAATTTTAAAATGGTATCAAAGTGGTGCATCTACGATCCTCCAAATCTGTGTATGGAGTGGGCTACTACCTATGAGAGCAAGTTGTCAACAGATCTCAATGGGTGTGATGCCCTAGCTTCATAATTAAAGCTGATATGTGCCTGTTATAGGCACTTGGACTTGTGAAGGAGTTGTTTTGATTTCATTTCAAACTGATCTAGCTGTTAAAGTATGTTTTAAAAGCTGCAGGATGTCCACACTCGGTCTCACAGAGGGTGGCAGGTTAGAAGGCACTTCCAACTTCATACCACAGGACAAACTGCAGAAGTTGGAGGTTGATCTTGGGGGTTTTGTTGAGAAGGTTACAGCTCCTACCAGTCCTATACCCGATCCTATACAGTTGGTCAAGCATAATAAGAACGTGGCCAAAGAGACGAGAATCCTCCTTGATTCTATGAAGGACCACTTGATCCCCCACATCATAGAGAAGAAAACGGTGAATGAGATGTATGATGCCTTGATCACTCTATATCAGAGTGTGAACATATCTAGCAGGATGCTTTTGAAGAACAAGCTCACCAACACCTACATGAGCAACATTAATCCTATGGCAAGCTACTTGATGATGATCATTGAGTTGAGAAAACAACTTGCAGTTATAGGTATGAAGGTCGAGGGTGAAAAGCTAGTTCCCATAGCCCTTACTGGATTTTCAGGACCTGGGCAAAACTTGTGTAGTGTGCACGTGCTTAGGAGAATATCCCCACTTTTGAGAATTTGTGGGATGTCTTTGTCTAAGAGGAGACAAGGTGAGACACTGTTACAGCGAGAGAGGATGAGATTGAGAACCTATAGCCCTCATCAGAAAGGTGAGGAGAGGAGGTAAGAAAGGAAGACCCAAGAAGGGTCAAAAGGGAAGAAGCAAGATTTAAGCTCTTCCAACTAGGGTAAGAAATATTCGATTCACGTGAAGTGCTTCAAGTGCCACAAGATGGGCCACTATGCATCTTAGTGTCCTAAGAAGAAGAATGAGAAGGGCAAGTGGCAATAGCAAAAACAGTTTGCAGGGAGTGCAGAAGCTTCCACTGGAGTGGATGAGTTATCATCCAAGCTTGAGACAACCTTCTTCATGGTGGCCTACCCTTCCACTAACACATCTCTAGTGTAGGATGGTAAGTAGATTTCCATGATCTTCTTACATTTCTCCAATTATTTAGTGGTTTTACCTATTGTCTCAAGCTATGTAAGTAGACTCTTCCGAGTGCGACAACACTCATTGGAATGAATGTTGGATTTATGAATTGTACACCACTTGCCAGTCTTGTACTGCTTGTTATGGTCATTTGACAAATTTTGCTTCTTTTGTGGAGGGTGCTTTGAGCTATTTTCTGCTTTGGGATTCTTCTTGGAATATTTAAATTGTTGCTTAGTGTAAGAATTAGCAATTTTTGTCTTCGTCTTGGCCTTGGCCTTTACTTCAAACTTGAAAGAAAATATGTAGGCTTCTTCAATTGAAGATATATGTAGGAAATCCATTTCTGATTAAATATGTGGTCTCAATCTCGACCTATACTTCAAAACAGGGTTTTGTTTTAAATCCTAATCAAATCACATACCCTACAACAAGAAGGCGTCCAACAAACTTCAAGACTAGGAAGTTGGCATACAAGGGAAGTTGGGCAATGATGCCACATATCCAATTATGGGAATGGACTTTGTCTCTTTCCACGTGCCATCAGTTGATGTTCTTGAGCTTGATGATGTCTTGTATGTTCCTGGTTTAACTAAGAATTTTCTTCTGGTGTCGGCTATGACAGATCTTAGGTGTGTGGTTGAGTTAGATGATCATCAAGTTATTATTATAAATCACAGACATGAGTATGATTGATTTTTAGCCAAATGTGTCCGAGACGGTGACTTACAATGGGTGCTTGATCCAGAAAAGCATAGTGCTATGGTGCATGATAATGACAATTTGTGTAAGCTAAGGCACAAGCAATTGGGTCACCTACACTTATAAATACCTAAATTTGGTCATAGTACTTGACAATGTTAACTCTTGACATGTCTTGAACCACTTGACTTACACTCAAATATGACTCTTATTCGCCATTCCCCTAACCATTTATTTATATTCAAGCTTGACCTCTCTATTTGCCATCACCACTACACAGGGTTTTCCATGTCATTGCTCAAACTACTTTACAACACTTTCACATTGATCCCAACCTCAGGCCAATTGTTCCTACCTTTCTAGGACAATTCCGTTGCCGCAAACCTGCCCACTTTGTGTGGCCTTGTCCCCGCCCCATTTAGTGGCTAGTTTCCAGAATTCGAAAAATATTCATATGGGTCATCTTGCACATTTCGCAAGTCAGCTAAAGCAAATTATTCAAAAAAATCACTATATAAACAAATCAAAGGTCATTCATTAAGAGACTTGATATCTATCTAGCATCTATCTATTACACCACTACACATTGAACAACTCTACCCTATTTTTCTCAAATTCTATCGATCACTAGGAGCAATCATAAGCCAAGTGTGAAGCATTTTAAATCAAGTCAAGAGCTAACATTGTCAAGTATCAAAGCCAAATTACTAGTTGCATGCATATAATGAAAGAACACAATTACACAGTCACACTAGGTGGGAGAACTACGTACAGCTTGATTCCCTCCTCATATTATCTAGATACAAAGATAGTAGTCAATCATCAACAAGGGTAATTGGAATCAACTTGGCCCATTACCCTTCCCCGTCTTTTTGCAAGTTTTTAGTTCTCACAAGTACACCTAGGGCTTCCAACGCAAAGAGAAGGGATCTAGAGGTTTTTGCGCACTATTAACAAAATCAAAATATCTCAAATTTCTTAGCAGACACAAGCACAAACGGCAAAGCAATCACAACTTAGTCAATTTCACAGCAAACAAATGCATAGCCAACCCATAGGGTCGCACTGTGTAGTTGATCCAGGGAGCACGAACTTTGTCCAAACACAATCACAAACTCTGTTTCCATATTTAAGTTGTCACGGGGCTAAGTTACCTTGTTTTCCATTGTCAAACACCTACTACAATCAACCAAAAATCAAAAAAGCTAAATAATTTATTATTGGTTGTACTTACTATATTTAGCATATGCCACTGTCAAATTGATTCTCATTAATTCAACCTTTAAATTAAGATTTATGTTTAAATGTCATATATTACAATATTATTGATTGTACTTATTATATTAAGCATATGCCACTTATCAAATCGATTTCCATTAATTCAACCTTTAAATTCAGATTTATGCTTAAATGTCATTTTTACAATCTAAATAATCTTTCAATGGTTTATGTTTATTAAACACTACTAAATCAAAAATAGGGTAAAACATGTTGGAGCACTCCCTATCTTGAAAGACTATTTAACACTAAAATCTAGATTAAGTTTGAATCTAGGGTTAAAGGGGAAGAGATAAGGATGGTAGACTATCTCTAAAACATGCCAATTGTTTGCGAAACTTAGATAAAAAATATACTAAATTTATTATGTTAAGATCTGTTGAAGATATAAAGTACAACTATGTTAAATATCGCAATAACAATGAAAACAAAATACTTAGATGGTTCTGATGCTAATACAGATTTTGATCTGGAACAGACAAAAGAATAGATTGGATCGAGATTCTAAAACAATCCCCTAATTTTGAAAATTGTCTTTGTAGTCGCGGACACTTGTGTCGACCTGCAATGATCAACGCTATTGTCTAATTCGAATGCAAATGTTCAATATGGAATACCTACTGAAACTAGATATAAACACCTATATGTTTTTGAATTTTGTGTCGCCTTCGCTTTAGTGCATTCAGATTTGGGTCATAGACTATCGCTTCTTGTCAAATAGCAAAACCCTAGTTCTTCAACTTCATATTGGTTGTGAAAAAAATGAGTTAGTGAGCACAAGGTGTCGAGCTACCCCAAAGACCCCTTTGTCAATGAGTGTTGTCTACATAGCCAATATTTCAAAGAGAGCCTCACACTCATGGAGTTTTCTCTACGTGTTGGCTTGCGTGTGAATCATGTAATTTGTGATAAACAAGTACAACAATGACCTAGCTTGTAATTTGGAAAAAATGGCTCTTGGGTTGCTCCTTCGGTACTTTAGACTTGTAGATGTGTTGTCCCTATGACTGATATAGAACTATGAAAAAATAAAAAAACTTTGCTCAGTTGAGTGCTTAATAGAGTGTTTTTGGTAAGTTGCCTTGGTCTCTCTAGGTTGTGCTAGGTGAAGAATGAATGAGAATTGATCTTGTATTTATATCAATCTTTTTAGAGAATATCTTGCATTAAAGCACTTAGACTGACCATAAGAATACGTTTCATTTACAAATTGAATGACTTTAGGGCACCGGACACTTGTGTTAGAGTGGGACACTTGCATCAATGCAAGCATTTAACTAGGACACAAGTGTCCAGATAGTTAAAAAACAAATGCAGGTCCAAAAATTACAGAGATGAAAGATAAGCAGGTTTATAACATTCTGGGATAGAAGGCCTAAGTCATCAGAATGACATTGCTCAGACAAAGAGATAAGCAATTAGGCACAAAGAGATAGTGCATGCGAACTTTTTGACAACAAGAAAAGTCTAAAAGTTGAAAGTACATCCATGATATGTATTTGCCAAGTGTACCAGACTGAAGTGTTATATAATTTAGAAATAGCGTCTACATTTGCCCCCATTTAATCTAGTAATAAAATTGATGGTTTAAAGGAGAAGAAATGCATACATGGATGTGTATAACACACATTGTTTTTGCTTGAGTCCAACTTGAATGCTTTGTTGGTGACTGACCTGCAACTCAGAGGATGTTACAGTATATAATCAGTGCATATAATCTGAAATTAAAAAACATTGAAATTATTGAAATTTAAAGAAAGTAAGGTTTAGAAGTACCCGTGTATCAGTGCAACCGTTTTGTCTTTTGGCAATTTGATTTGAAATATGTATCATTATGAATCACTGAAACTAAGATTAGAATAAGGCACATGCCCCCAAAGAAAACGTTAGTTGCCACTCGACAGTTGAGATTAGTTCAACCGTGCAACCCAATCATACTTATAACATGGTGTGTGAGTGAACCATATCAATTCACACTATAAAATTGGTAAGGTTGAATGATGCAATCAAATCCAACCTATAAACTTGACAAGATTGAGTGATTTAATCACCGCAACCATACCAAAAAGCGAACCAACTACTGCAGTAGATTGTCTCAATGCAGTCCGTAAAAGCCCAACCTAGTGGGTGATGACAATGATTGATTTGATTTTGCAATATTAAGCGCATATTGCATAGCATATGCACATTAGCTATGTCTCATGTTGAAACTATGTATAACAATGGTACCAATGTATAGAATTTTGTCACAAATACATATCTAAATTATATAACTATACAATTTGGCCAATTCCAAACTGTGTGAGTGTAGAGAACATATTTCTAAAGTACGCTCCCACTATATAAGTGTCAATGTGGAAATAATGTTTTCATAACAGCCTTCACTGGAATCTAAATCTAAAAATTAAAGTGTCAATGTGGAGGACATGTTTCCAAAACATGCCCCCACTGTAATCCGGTATACTACATACTGAATAAGTGTTGAGAACATGTTTCCAAAACACGCCCTCCATTAAATCTGAAACTTTGACAAATGTCAAAATCATGCCTCCATGGCATGCCCGCACTAATATGCCCCCCTTTGAGGTGAAATTAGCCATTGTGGTAGTTATCTTACCTCAAAAAGATAAGATAACTATGTAAAATATGAAAATACCATGTAGCATATAATGGGAACATGTCTAGGTAGATATATCATTAAAACATGAAGAATGTGATCAAGCCAAGTCCTAAAATGCATGATGTAGATCACGACAACATCCGGATAGTAGCAGTACAAGTTCAAAAAGCAATTAAGCACACACACAAGAGCAATCAAAAAGCAATGGTCTAAAAAGACATCGAACAAGAGGCAAGTTCAAATGTTGCACAATCGAAAGAACACGACTTAATCAAATGATCACAAAACAATATTCAAATGCCAACATACAAAAAGTAATGGCGTATTCAAATGTCAAAGAGACAAACAAAAACAAGAGAGCTGCAAAATATGGAGCATATTCAAATGCTCAAACAAACAAGATAATAACAAGGCAAGACACTCAAAAAAGTGCATAAATAAAAACATAAGCAACCAACATAAACATACCATACTAGTCTTTGGATATATGTGTTAACAAAAAACATTAAGTACATAGCATATCAAGTACACTACGAAAGATATAAGCATGGACAAAGGCATATGTAAGTACACATGTGCTCAAACATGATAATGTAAAATGATCATAGAATGATATAACCTGGATGTATCGTAATCCTAGAGGTGGATGCCCCCAACATCCAAATGACAAGTAAAAGGAAGGCCCAACATTCGAAAGTGCATAGATCATGTATTTGTGTATGCCTAAATCACACTCAAAAGATGTGTGAAACACATGTATATAAAAAATATTGTTATGTCATTTACCAACATGGAACCGACAACATATATGTCAAGGAGCTAATAGAATATATAAATGCTAAACATATTTTTTGGATTTTTGAAGTTTTTGTTTTTTTTTGATATGTTTGGAATATCTCAAGCAAGATATTTACACAAGTGCATGATGTTCATTGGACTTTTGAGAGGTTTTCCTTCAAGTGCAGCTAGGCGGAACACACCTTTTCTCAAGTTTTTTGTAACAGCAAATGGTTCCAACCAATTTGGTTTGAGCTTCCCCTTGCCTTTTTCTACATTGATGTTCTTTTGATTTTCTTTTAATACCAGGGCACCCACAACAAAGTCATGTGGCCGAACCTTTTTGTTACATGCATGCTTAATGCAATCTTGATAAAACCGTTAGTGTTTGACAGCGTTTTCGCATTTTTCACTCAACTATTCTAATTAATGCAATCTCTTTTCACGGTATCCGTTATCTTTTATGACATTTTTGAGAGAGACACGGAGGATAGATATCTCAAGTTCAATCAGTAACACAACGTTTATACCATAAACCAAAGAATAAGTTGTACTCTAAGTAGGTGTGCAAACACTAGTACGGTATGCCCATAAAGCATACACCATCTGTTGGTGCCAATCTGGGCTATATAGTTCAACGGTTATGCCAAGGATTTTACAATGGTTTTATTTGTTGTTTCTCCATGTTCATGACCCTATGGATAGTAAGGTGTAGAAAATGTTATGTTTTATTTTGTATTTATTGCAAAAGCATTAAGATTGTCTTATTTTTATACGATGATCAGTTGTCAAAGATAATCGTTGAAGGTATGCCAAAATGGGAAATAATATTGGTCATCAAAAATATGTATATGTCATCCCCTGTAGTAAACTTAAGTGGGATTGCCTCCACCCATTTTGGAACTGTGATTATCAACTTATGTCCACCAACGGACAATGAATTTATCTTGCCAATCAAATTGAATACCCATAACGAGAAAGACCAAGATGAGACAATCCATTGTAACTCGTGAGACTCTGCATGGTTCAAATTGTTGTATTTTTGGCATTGTAAACATACTCTGACATGTTCACTACATTCTTTTTCCATGGTAAACCAATAATCGCTTTGAAAAAAAAAAATTGGGACATGGCCTAGCCACTGAAATATCCACAACACTCATCATCGTGCATTTCTAATAATGCAGTATGTGCCTCATTTGTGCTTAAACATCGAAGTAGGTGTGCATCAAAACCCCGTTTGAATAAATAATTCCCAATAATAACATACTGAAGTGCTTGACATTGTAATTTACATTTATCATTTCACATAAAATGGTCTAGTATATATGCTCGGTAAAGAAAATTATAAATATCAGTGTACCATTCTGTGTTCATAGAAATGTTAGTATTAGCAAGAACATTGAAGGCAATCATTTTGTCGAAAGAAATGGAAGGCTCTCATAACTGACGTATGGTACAGTGTATATGATCATCGTTGATATCAAAGGTCATCAAGGACGCCGCACTAGCCATTTCATCCACATAGCGATTATCTTTACAGGGGATACTATCAATAAAAAATGTATCAAATGTTTCTTTTAGTCTGTCCACCATTTCTTTATATGGTAGGTGTTCTTTAGTTTAGTAATGATTGGTAACTTAGTTAACGATCAGCTGAGAATCACCAAAGCCCTGAATGTCCCTGATATGAAGCTTTTGTGTTATTGATAATTAGTTATCAAGGCTTCATATTCTGCTATATTATTAGTGCAAGAAAACGCTAATCTGTAAAAGAAAGGTATGTATTTTCCCTCAAGGTTGTAGAAGATAATAATACTCGCTCCTATGCTACATTTGGATCCATCGAAAAATATTATCCATGGATTTGAAGATATTTATATGCCTCGAATTCATCACAAAAAGCATCGGTAAATGAAAAAGAATCAAGTAATAGAGCGGCAGCCAATTGGTTAGTGACAACTTGACCTTTATCGGCTTTTGGGACACAAATTTGAGATCAAACCCGGTAAGTCGCATCACCCATTTAGTGATACGGCTAGGAGGTGTGTTTTGTTCATAAGGAACCTTAATGGATCTTTTATTATCACGTGGACCTCATTGTTGATCAAATAATGTCGTAGTTTTTGTGTAGCAAAAACCAAGGCTAAACATAATTTTTCCATTTTTATATATTTATCTTCGTAATCAACCAATTGGTGATTGATGTAATAGATTGTTGTTTCTTTATGATTATCATCATATGGTGCTAATAGGGCTCTAAGGGCCCCCCAAGTGGCCGAGATATAGACGTAATGGCCTAGAAAAAGAGGTATGAATACTGGTGCATTTGCTAAATATTCCTTGATTTTATCAAAGCTCTGTTGACAAATGTCGTCCCATACAAATTTGGTGTCTTTTTTAGCAAACGCATAAAAGGAATTGTTTTATCAACTAAGCGATGAAACCTCAGATACCTTGAATTCTACCTTGTAAACATCGTAGTTGCTTTAGATTAGTTGGCGATGTCATCTCAACAATAGATTCTACTTTTTTTAGATCAACCTCGATGCCTCGCTAAGAAATAATGTACCTGAGGAATTTTCCGGAAAACACTCGAAAAACACATTTTGGGGGATTCAAACAAATGTTGAAATTGCATAAGCATTCAAATATTTTCGTAAATCATGAGCATGGTCTTGTCGATGCTTGGATTTGGCGAGTAAATCATCGACATAGTCTTCAATAGTTTTGTGAATAAAATCATAAAAGATTTGAGTCATGGCCCTTTACCATGTTGCTCCGACATTGTAAAGTCCAAAAGACATGACCGTATAAAAAAATGTGCCCCATGGATTGGTAAACATTATCTTCTCTTGATCAGTTAGGGTAATTTTAATTTGGTTATATCTTGCAAACCCATCCATAAGTGAGAATGTCTCATATCCAACTGTAGAATCGACAATCATGTCGATATTAGGTAAAGGAAAATCGTCTTTTGGACAAGCCTTGTTTAAGTCATAATAATCAATGCAACATCAAATTTTGCCATCATACGTAGTAACAAGCACAATGTTAGATACCCAATCAGAATGTGCAATGGCTCATATGAATTGGCATCTAACAACTTTTGAATCTTTTTTTAACTAGCAATGTCACTTTGGAATGCATTTTACGAATATTTTGCTTAACAAGATTTGCATTGAGATACAATAATAAATTGTGCATCGCCATTGATGGGTCCATCCCAAGGATATCTAAGTAAGCCCAAGCAAATAGCTCTGGTAATCATGTAGGACTTGCCGATAGGCCTTCATCCCCCTGCATCATTGCTGCAAGCAATACCGACCGAGGATCTTTTTTGGTTCCATAGTTAAATTGTATTGTTTCTTTGTTTAGAAAGGTAGACTGCTCTACAATAAATGGTGTTGTAGGAATAGTATTATGTGCATCATGTTTAACATTGGTATCATCGCTTTCACCAAAATAAACATGAGAGTGGCATGACAAAACCTATTTTTATGGTAGGAGGGAGGGAGATTCCTCATATGCCCCCAAGTACTCTAATAATGACTCATCATTTGAAAATTCATCAAATGTCAAAATTTTCGGTGAAGCAGTCATATCAATCAAATGAGGGTGAACCACAAACAAATCTATTGTGGAAGTATGCATACATTTGTATTTTACCTTTTGGAAACAAGACGTGGTGTGAATAGATTGCTTATGAGTTATAGATTTATTTAAAAACCCCAAGCCTTGTCGATTTGTGTTATTTGTACGAGAGATGGATTAAGCAATACCCTGCTCATGTTTGCCCAACACTTGTCCTTTGTATCCATATTTTAACAAATATCGTGAACCAAAATCTAGTTTATAAGATTGTGGCATAGGATTATTTGTCTGTTAGATTATGGCGCAATGTTTGAAGGGGTTAATATTCATCAGACGTGTAAATAAATCCTTGATGGCTAAATTTTAAGCCTGCATGCATGGAACCGTGTACATTTCATGTATCCAAGGCCATCCTAGAAGTATATTATGGTTTAAATCATTTGACATAACATGGCTCACAATAGGTAGTGTACGGGGTCCCACAGTAATGTTCAATGTCATTTGCCCCAATACTTGTCGTGCAATATCATCAATGCCTTTGATGCTCATATTGGATAGTTCCAAATCATTAGGTTCGATGCCCAGTAAGGAAATAAATGATATGATGCAAATGTTAAGCCTTGAACATTGTCCATAAGGACTCTTTTTACAATTTTATTACACGCACAAACCTGAATGTATAATGGCAAGCAACAATTTATGAGGTCTTGCGATGGTAGGTCTTCCTTTTCAAAGGATATATTATGTTTAGTCCATTTGACGAAATTTAACACAAAAGCTATATATGGAGGCTCCACATTACTTGTTAAGAAGGTCATGTGTAATGCATTCAAAAGAACATCCTTGAAATGGGAGGAACAATGGAGCAAGTCCTAAAGTGAAGTTTTAGCTAAAACATCGTTGAGAGAGTTTGTGGCATGGTGGAAAGAGCAACACTGTTCCTGCATTCCCTTTGGCATTTTGAACTAATAGGTAGAAACTCATTGTAAACATTATAACAAGAGGGGGCATGCAAGAATACGTGTGATTTGCAGTGATAATATTTGGAACCCCTCATATATTGGATTGTTTTAAGCTTGCATGAAACATAACAAATAACAACTACTAGAAGTATTGCAATATGAAGTGAATAAGAAATATATCAATATTAAACATGCCTTTTTGAGAATTGAAAAATCTATTTTTGAAAATAAAAAAATCATAAACTGAGAAACAAGAAACCCTAGATCAATATCTAAAGTTTTGGAGACCAGAGGTCGAGTTCACCAAATGTTTAACCCTAAAATCTAGATTAAGGTTGAATCTAAGTTTAAAGGGGGAAGAGATAGCCTAGGGCATAAGGATGGTAAACTATCTCTAAAACAAGATAATTGTTTGCAAAATTCAGATAAAACATATACTAAATTTATTATGCTAAGATATGTTAAAAATAGAAAATAACGCAATGTTAGATATTGCAATAACAATGAAAACAAGACACTTAGTTCTAATGTTAATACAGAACTGGATCTGGAACACGCCAAAAGTCGATTGGATCTGGATTCTAAAACAGGAACCTGATTCTAGAAATTGTGCCTCTGTAACCGCGGACACTTGTATCGACCTAGGACGGTTGTGTCGATGCTATTGTCTGACTCAAACGCATGTGCCCAGTACAAAATACCTATTAAAACTGGATGCGACCACCTAGATGCTTTTGGGTTGTGTGTTGCCTTTGCTCTAGTGCATTCAAATCGGGGTCATAGACTATCACTCCTTGTCAAATAGCAAAACCTTAGTTCTTCATTTTCATATTGCCTGTGGAAAAAATGAGTTAGTGGGCTCACGATATCGAGCTGCCCCAAAGACCCCTCTATCAATGAGCATTGCCTTCATAACCAATACTCTGAAGAGAACCTCAGACTCATGTAATTCTCCCCTACGTGTTGGTTTGTGTGTGAATCATGCAATGTGTGATAAACAAGTACAATAATAACCTAGCTTGTAATTTAAAAAATATAGCTCTTGGGTTGCTCCTTCAATACTTCAGACTTGTAGATTTGTTGTCCCTATGACTCATGAAAATAGAAGAAAATAAGAAAGCTTTGCTCTTTTGAGTGCTTGATAGAATGCTTTTGGTAAAAGTTGTCTTGGTCTCTCTAAGTATGTGCTAGGTGAGGAATAAATGAGGGTTAATCTTGTATTTATAACAATCCGTTTGAAGAATATCTCACATTAAAGCACTTAGGGCGACCATAGGAATATGTTTCATTTGCAAATTGGATGACTTTAGAGCACTAAACACTTATGTTAAGAGTAGGGCACTTGCGTCAATGCAAGCATCTGACTGGAACGTAAGTGTCCACGCAATTGAAAAACAGGGGCGAGTCCAAAACTTGCAGAGATGGAGGATAAGCAAGTTTATAACAATCTAGAAAAAAAATAAGCCATGAGTCATTAGAATAACATTGGGCAAACTAAGAGATAAGCAATTAAGCACAAAGAGATATGTATGCAAGTCTTTTAGCAACGGGTAAGGTCTAAAAGTTGAAGGTACATCCATGTTATGTCATTGCCAAGCGTACAAGACTGAAGTGCTATATAATTCAGAAATAGTGTCTACAAGGACATGGTGCAAGGATTTCCGAACTTCAAGATTGGGAAGATAGGAATGTGCAAGCGTTGTACACTTGATAAACATGCCAAGACTACTTCCCAAGCAATGACCATAGATCAAGAGATATTCTTGATCTAATTCATTCAGATATATGTGGACCAATGACTTCAACTTCTTTGACAAGGAAGATCAAAGTGTTGAGATATGACAATGGAAGAGAGTACACCTCCAAGGACTTTGATGCATTTTGCAGAGAAGCAGGGATCAAGAGGATGTTGATTATACCATGCAATCCACAACAACATGGGATTGTGGAGAGGTAGATCAGGGCCATCATTGAGATAGCCAAAGTCATGATCCACGACATGGATTTGCCCATGTGCCTATGGGCATAGGCCTATAATACAACATTCTACATTCTAAACAAGTAAACATAGGGATTTTAAGAATAAGACAACGAAAGAAGTTTTCATGTGTGAGAAGCCTTGGGTATCACACTTCCGTATTTTTTGGATGTCTTTTTATCTTCATGTTCTAGAAGAGGAGAGTACAAATATTGAACCATCAAGCATCAAGGGTATATTTGTTGGTTACAGTGAGACCTCCAAGGCTTGCTCAATTTACATTCCAGCATAGAGGAAGACAGTGGTGAACCGAGATGTGGATTTTGATAAGGATCCCTGGTCGTGATAGTCTCGAGCTGCCTAGGGAGGTTGAGGATGGCGAAAAGCTTGTTGTCCGAGTGCTAGTTCGTAGATTACAGAAAAATCAGATTTAGATTAGCAAGTTTTTGGCGAAAGAGCAGATGCCACTTTACTATCCAGCTCACCAAGAAGCTTAATGGCTTATCTGGACATAACTGGGGGCATGGAAGCAAGTATCAAAGACAAAGTCTTTTTTCCACGTGAGTCGTCGCCCCAAGAAATTTCCTACTTGTGTCGCATTGATGTATTCTATTATTGATGCAAAGCCTTCCAGTTATGAGGAGTCTACAATTGAAAAAGGATGGAGAGATGCCATGAAAGAGAAGTATTAACTCTATTCTGAAGAATGATGTTTGGGAGATTGTACCAAGATCAGTGCGAAAATCAATGAATTTGATTGTACAAGATCATGCATGCGTTTGATGGGAGCATAGAGAAGTACAAGACCAGATTTGTAGCAAGAGGATTCTCCCTGAGGGAGGGACTATGACGGGACCTTTCCTCCAATTTCCAAGTATACTTCTATCAAGACCATCATGCCTATTGCATCAGTTTTTCGTTGGACTTTATACCAAATGGATGTAAAGTCTGTTTTTCTGAATGGTCTGATTGAAGAAAAAGTCTACATTAATCAGCTGAGGAGTTTTGAGGTGCGATGGCAAGATACCCATGTGTGCAAGTTAAAAAAAGTCTTTTATGAGCTAAAGCAAGCACCGCATGCTTGGTACTCAAAAATTGATGAGTACTTGTTAAATTTGGGCTTCACCAAGACTTCTACAAATCCTAATCTTTATTATTTGTATGATAAATCTGATATGCTTGTTTTGGTCCTATATGTAGATTTGATCATTACATGAAACTATGAGAAGCTCATTGCATGATGCAAGGAAAAGTTGGCCAGTGAATTTGACATGCAGGACATCAGCCTTATGCATTATTTCCAAGGTCGAGGTTTGGTAGGGTATAGGTGAAATCTTCCTTGGGCAGGGGAAGTACACTGTGAGGATTCTGAAGAGATTCCATATGATTAATTGTGAACCCTTGGCCACTCCTATGGTTCCAAATCTAAAGTTGTTTGCTGATTCAGATTCAAATATGGAAGATCTACTTTATATAGGCAAGATGGGTTCTCTTCTTTATCTTGTGAATACTGGGGCAAATATTTGTTTTGCAATAAATAACTTTCCCCAGTTCATGGTTAAACCAAGGCAGATTCACTAGAAGGCTGCAAAGCATGAACTCCAATACTTTCAGGCCACAGTTCATTATGGCATAAGATATGTAGGGGGTGGTGAGTTTGTGTTGCATGGTTTTGTTGATTTTGACCAGGCAAGAGATGAAAATACTCGGAAGAGCACTTCGAGATTTTGTTTCAGCTTGGGTGCAAGTATTATTTCCTAGTCCAGCAGCAAGCAGTAATCAATCGCACTCAATTAAGAAGACGCAAAGCCTATGTTACTCTCATCTGCTAGTTGAGAGGCCATATGGCTTCACAAGTTGATAACAGAATTGACCGACAAGATGTTGGGACCTATAGTTGTCTACTATGACAATCAAAGTACAAGCTCTCTGAGAATCAAGTGTTTCATGATCACTCCAAGCACCACGATATTCCGTACCATTTTCTCGGAGAGAATTTAGAAGGGAGCAATGATCCTCGAGTATGTTCCTTCATATTTGCAAGTGGCAGATATTTTGATGAAGCCCTTGCCAAGGGGAAGTTTGCGATGTTGAAGGAAAGACTCAACTTGGTAGAGAACACCCCATTGATCCAAAGAAATGTGCCCCACCATCAAATCACTCCAATCTATACTCCATTCAAACAGGGTCCTCGTAAAGAGGGAGGGTTAATAATTTCCCTGTGATTGCTCAGTTGTTCTTCTACTCAGCATGGGGCACTCGGCAAATTCAGAACAACAGTTTAATAGGCATCTAATTTTATTATCAGACATGCTAAATTTAGAGTTATTATTTGACATGCTATAGTAAAAGAGTCATTATTAGAGTTATTATTCGACCGTCTAAATATTTATTTCATCTATAAAAGCAAGGCAGAGTGGGTGAGTGATTCGATCAGTTAGGTGCAGTATTTTGTCATTTTTTCTTTCTGAGAAATATATATAGATGTATGTTTGAGTGAGGAATCAATTTGCTTTACAGCACTGTTTTTGTGCAGATTTAGTTTACACAATCCACTGTCTTGAATTTTTCGACTTAATGCAGTGTCTGCACTTCTGAATTTTCAGTCCAGATTTTTTATTCTAACAATACATTGTTTTTAAAGGTGTAAAGGATTTTCTCACTATAAGTGCAAATCTGTGCACCATAAATTAAAATTTAACAGAATTTGAGCACCATGCAACCAGCAGATGTAAGGTTCTGTTGTTTTTTGAGATTTGCATGGCCCGCGACCATGATCAGACTCGCTGCCCCCAAGAGATGAAGTTGGAGTGAGTAGCAAATGAGTGGTAGATTCATTTGTGAAGACAACGCCCATGATGATAGGAAATGCACATTCTTGGGAAATATGAAAGAAGCCAAGCGGAGAAACATAAGGCATGCCACCATGATAAACATGGTGAAGGAGTCCCAGTTCAGGGGGTAAAACCATGGGATAATCCCTCTTGGCAGTCACAGATTTGGCCCTTGACAAAGCGGATGTTTCAACTGCGGAGATCTGGACCATTTCTAGCGCCAATGTCCTAAATTCATGACATGTGGTGAATGCAAAAGATATCATCAAACCAAAGACTATTCAGACCTCATCGCCAAAATTCTAGAGGAGCGCCAAAAGGAAGCATGGATGAAAAGGGTGACCCAAAGAGCTAAAGCCACAACAGCCAAAGCTCAGTTGGTGTTGAAGGAGAGTAAACCCGGTCCAATGATGAATATAACAACTCACTATGGCGCATGCCTCGATCTCCCATCTAAAGATTTGGCACCTAGACTGGTAAAAGATACAATACAACCTAGAGGCCACTGAAAGACCAAGAACATAACCCCGACCTGCACCAACATATAAAAGTTCTCAGGAATGTCGTGGATATCATAAGAGAGATTCAAGGAAATTTTGATTGTCGTGCATGAGTTGGAGGTGGCCTAAAGGAAAGCAAGAGCTTTGAAAACTGACAGGTCAAAGTTGAGGCTACTTGAGCAAATCTTGACCTTCCTAAGCAAGAATGGGATTGTGACAAATTTTGGATATTCCCTGAAGAAACGAGGATGAGGAAGTGCATATGAAGAGACATATCTCAACCCCCCCAAGGATCAGACTAACAAAGAATGTCAAGTATGACAAGGAGTTAATATAATCAACGCCACTACAAATGAGTATAGCATCTATGATATGCTCATCAACACTAGCATCTATGATATGACAAAGCAAGCTTGGATTGATATAGGTTGCCCCAAGCTGAGCACTTCAACATGTTGTGAATTGAAAGACCCTGAGCACAGTTTCAACCAAGAGAGAATACACAAAATAATAATAATCACACACTATATGATATTCTATTCGTTACACCATATACAATAGGTAGACATACAAATATATAGGAGTTTCCTCTCCTAGATAATAGGAGAGCTACAAATGCTCCTACAATAAATCATTCTAATTACGTGAGTGGTTTCAACCACCACTATTCACGTAATAACAATATACACCAAATATAAGCAAAACTGTTTACGCCGGTTGTTATTTCTAGCAACTCACCCACACATAATTATATTTACCACTATGTAAGTATTTTCAACCCATATAATGTAAACACTATACACTATATTCCTAGCAGTCACCCCCTTAGTGGGAACATTATTAATTGCTAACATGCATCCCCTTATCGTGAACATGGGAAGAAAATCACATTCTCAAAAGAATGAATCACCACTTGAAAGCATTGCTTTGACCAGTACAACTCCATAAATTATCTCTTTACTTTCGTGAAGGCATAGCTACGAGCTGAATTATGCAAAAGACTATTCCCTTCCTCCTTGGGTTCCTGTGGGACATTCCCTTTCTCTTTGGGTGCCCGAATTCTGAATTTCTAAGATTCACAAGCTCAGAACTAACTGGACAACCATCTACTTTGAGTTTACCTTGAAATAATTTCTTGCTCCCCAAAAGCGAGTTTTCTGAAAACATCTATCTTTTCCAAATTTTTGCAAAGGGGTTTATTCAGCAAACCAACAAAACACTGGAAAACAGAAACACTGAAAATGCAACACACTGCAGCCGAAATTAAAACACACTACTAAAAAACATGTCACAACATCATGGTGCAGCCCCATCGCTTGTGACTAATGAGAAGACGTTATTTGTCCTCCAACCTCCATTGCCTCCATCCTCCTATAGGTTTGCTAATTAGCAGTTTTGACTTTGAGGCTCAGCCATATGAAGTTTTTGAGGAGAAATCCCCCCATAGTCTTAACACACTTATCGGACATCGGATTCCACCGAAAATCCATCCGAAAGGCCTTTTTGTTTTTTTTATATACTCTTGACAACTTACATAGACTCTTTAAATTATAAAACTCAATAATAACTATAAATAATGACACCTTTTTTTAATGCTTCGACTCTTTTGACAAATATTACAAACATAAACCTAAAAAGGCTTAAAAAACTAAATACTCTAGCTATAATCTAATGAATAAAACTAAACTATAACTAAACCCTACCTATTGAGACATATAATAATTAATAATTGACTAAATTACATAGTGACACTAACAATACGTCTACTTTGATAAACCAAGACTCTTTATGACTTTTATGACATTCTTTATAACCTAACAATTACAATATCAATCTATATAAAGAATGCATCCTGCTCAAACCTAAAAACTTTAATTGGAACCCGAGTAATGAAGTTGAGATCTCGAAGTGGAAAGAAATAGTACAACATGGCAAGGCCTGAGATGAACTTAGAGGACATCAAACTTCATTGAAGGAAATAGATCTGAGCTCCAAATGAGATGGCACAGTCATGCAAGAATCACAGGACACTGAGCAGCAACGAAGAATAAGATGCACCTGAATGACAGATTGCATGAAAGTCGAGAGCAAAATTGCATGAGAAAACGTCAATGAGAAAGAAGCGAAGTTGGATGCATGTCCACCAGACTATCGATGTTGAAGCCGAGTCTTATATTGCAAATCTTTGTTTGAACAGCTGGCAGGGGAATTTGAAAATCAATCTACAATCAACTCAGACTTGGTCTTGTTTCCCAAACGAGTTAACGATCTTTGCACAGTTGATTTTCAATTGGTTCACATTGATTGGTGCTTGAGTATTTGGCACGTGAAAAAAATTCAAATGCATGAAAGAAACCATAATAGACTTGAGCGGTGTTTAAAACGTATGCAAAATGAGATTGACTGCATATAAATAGTACTCAGGTGATTGACCATCGCCAATTCTAAATTGTCCAAGCAGATTTTGTAGAGAACACTGGTGTACGAAGCCCGCAGGCCAGGCAGAAGTAAGGATCCAAAGCACGTGGATCCTATCATGAAACATTGGACCCAGCGATGAAAGAAATGCAATATGACGTTCCAAATGATTGATATGGCATTCCAGGAAGCATTTCAATATGGAAAGAGGTCTGATCAAAATGCACCCCCTGACCGTCCTCCAAGAAGAATGGCAGTTCCGCTTTATAAAATAACTCTCATGAATGGGGCAAATCATAAACGAAATGAGGTTAACCCTTCAGAATTCATCAATGATCCATTACAGTAAACTCTTGCTCTAATACCACTGTTGTGAATTGAAAGACCCTGAGGACAGTTTTGACCAAGAGAGAATACACAGAGAATAATAATAATCACACACTATATGATATTCTATCCGTTACACCATATACAAGAGGTAGACATACAAATATATATGAGTTTCCTCTCCTAGATAATAGGAGAGCTACAAATGCTCCTACAAGAAATCATTCTAATTACGTGAGTGGTTTCAACCACCACTATTCACGTAATAACAATATACACCAAATATAAGCAAACCTATTTACGCAGGTTGTTATTACTAACAACTCACCCACACATAATTACATTTACCACTATGTAAGTATTCTCAACCCATATAATGTAAACATTAAACACTATATTCCCAACACACCACATGTTGTTTATGGCCAACAAGATGACGGTACAGCCCATAGGCATACTTGAAGGCGCAAAAGTGGATGAACTCAAAGTTCAATCTAATGCTAACTTCAAGTTTATTTAGCTACCAAAGTAGGAATTATATTACAATGCTCGATAGACCATGATGTTATGTCAATAATGCAACATATAGCTGAACCATAGCCCAGCGTATATCGAAACCATCAATATAGAGAAGCAACATATACATGAGGTCTGCAAGGTTACAACATGGGGGGATGACGACATCCAGCTTGGCACAAAAGGAGTGTTAGCTGATCGTCAACAAGGGACTCCCAAGATCATTTAGCACAACAAGTTGTGGGAGAATATGATCTTTCTAACCATTTGTGTGTCAATATTAGCACTCACACAAAGGTCCATCCAGTCAAGAGCCCACCAAGGATCGCAATGGCATCCCAACACTTGTGCCCTAGAATAAGATGAAGATCAATCTCGCATGAAGAAAACCCTCGAGAAGGAAAGGAACTACACACCACAAGGATAGATGAGGTGACAAGATAGTGGACTAGAGGGAAAAGAGTGGTAGGTGCATGTTTTGGATGTAGAAACGACAACAGCCCACCATCCACATGTTGGTACAGGGAAACACAAGATTCAAATTCTAATACAACTACCTCTTGCCAACCATCATAACTGTGGAAGAAGATGAAGATAGCAACCCACTACAATGCAAGACTAGAGAAGAGCACCTAAGGTTAAGAGAACTTGCCTCTGGAAGAGAAGTTGAAGTATAAGGATCACAGGCAAGACACCACACAACATGGAGAAAGGGGAAGGAGTAGAAAGGCTAAAGTTGGCACTAAGAGGAAAGACCCCTTCTCCTGCAACTACAGAGACTCCCCCAGCGAATAAGGTTCATATATCCAATATACGAGACGAGCACCAAAGTATATGAGAACTTGCCTCTAGAAAGAAGTTGAAGTGTAAGGATCACAAGTAGGACACCACACAACATGGAGAAAGGGGAAGAAGTAGAAAGGCCAAAGTTGGCACTAAGAGGAAAGACACCTTCTCCTAAAACTGCAGAGACTCCCCCAACAAAGGGTTCAAATATCCAATATACAAGACGAGCACCTAAGGTTAAGATAACTTGCCTATGGAAGATAAGTCGAATTGTAAGTTTCACAGGCAGGACACCACACAACATGAAGAAAGGGGAAGGCGTAGAAAGGCCAAAGTTGGCACTAAAGAGGAAAGAACCCTTCTCTTGCAACTGCAAGGACTCCCCCAACGAAGAAGGTTTGGATATCAAATATATGAGAAGAGCACATTATTAATTGGGATCCTAAGGAGTACTGACCTCCCTACCAACATAAGTAGATGAGCATAAGCGCAAGCGTGTCCTCAAGTATAGACTTGCCCCCTCTGTAGAGAAGCCTATTCAACGAAAAGAATAAAGAACTAATGGGAGGTGCGAGCAGAATGCGACCAAGCATAGCACAAGCAGGAAACTGAAGAATAAGAACAAGAACCACTTGCCGGTCCACAGGCAATAAAAACCCAACAAGAGAGGCCCTTAGAAACTGATGTGAAAGATCTTGTAGCACGAAGCCATGTGACGCTAATCGTAATCGACATCGGCTCTCGTATTGTGGAATTGAGTGATAAGCTATAGCAGATCACTCTTGGAGGGGCTAATGGCTCCTCTCATCTCATGTACAGACGAAAAAATATACTCTTCTTTCACAATGAAGGACCCAGAACCTAGCTCCTCGGTGTCAACCGAGGAGCAGACAATGAAATTCTTGGAGGCGCAGCTACCACAAAGTGCCAAGGACAAGATAAAGTTAAACTAGAACTCTCTCAAAAGTATGCATCACAAACGCATATTTGAACAGTTTTAAATCACTTCTACATAAATGGCAATTACAGATGTTTATAACAAGTTAAGTGCTACAGACACATTTAAAAATAGCATTCGTATTCATCTGCAAAACTGAACAGCACAGGGATGGTGTTTGGATTCTCTAAATGATAAATTCTAAAGTATCCACCTTAACTCTCTGTGCATCTGAGTCATGACAGAACAGCTAGAGTGAATAAAATATTGATCATAGGTGTATACTTGATGTTCAATCTGATTGAAATCCCAAACTCTTCCCCCAGAGGTATTACATCCCAACCAAACATATCAATTGCCAAAATGTCATTTTTGGATTTATTTAACATCAAAGTGGGCTTTGACATTGATCTCATTTCCATTACCGTAGTATGAACTACTTTCATAATAGTAGTATGAACCACTGGCCCCATAATGAACTTTTCAATTTTGAGATCTGCAATGTATACAACCATCAAATAAATGAAAATCATTTCGTTACTCCCACAGAAGTTGCCGGTAAGCATGCTTGAGTTGAAGAGATTCACATCTTGTCTAATGAGCATGCACGAACCTTTGTCAAAGAAGAATTCAAACCCACCTGGAAAGCTTGGGCCAAGTGTCGGATGAGAAGTTCAATACATACTTGAAAATTTGTGAAAACCTCATCCTACTTTCATACAGGTAATAGAGGCAAGAACATTATACAGTGGACAGAAAGCTTTAACTTAGAACAAAAATTCGAGCTCAAGATTCTAAAACAATAAAATCTTAGTACACATAAGAATTACACTGAGCTCAAGATTTTTAAAACAATTCAATCATAGTACACATAAGAATAACACTTTCAGAATGTACTTAAATCTGTTAAAATATAGAAATTGCATATTGAATGTGTATAAGCTGTAGATACTGTGTGGTGTTTAAAAGGGGTTGGTAATTTGTCAAATGTTTGAGAGTTTAATTCCCAGTTTTGTTTATGCAGTCCTGTTCATTTCAGAAGGTTAAGTTGTGTTGGGTTCTTCAACAACACGGTCGGTGAAACTAATGGACACACTTTGACCAAATGAAAAATATTGGTTCACAGATTTTAATATTTTCCATTTTCAGTGCATTTTTCCTTTGTGAAACAAAACTTCAAATATCTTGATACTGTTTTTTAATTTGGGCTTGAGCCCTTCTTGTTGTTTGGACATGGTGGCCCAACTGGGGCTTTGAACTTTGATCTCCCTTTATTTCATGTGTTTGTTGTCCGTTTGGATTTTACTCGATGTAAACTTTTCCAGCAATATTAAAAAAAAATCATGTATGCATTCTCATACAGATCATATACTTGGCAATTCCAGATACTATATACATATTATATATATACTTCTGTCATCTGTCAAACTAAACCAAACACAAAACTAGCATTTTCATGTTCTTTACAGATTCTCTGAGTGTGTATTCTTCAAGCAATCTAATCTCATAATTTTCCCAGAGAAATTTTACCCCGTCACGCTGCTGAACTTGTTGGAGTACTGTTCTTATTTAACTATTGTCATTCAAAACGTGCACCTGTAGATGCCCTGTGGTGCGGATGAGTTTTGTTGTGGGGCGCTAAGCGCGAAGGTCTTGCACGAGGCACAAAAGTCTATGACGTTGGGCGCAGAAGTATTATTACTCGACTGCGTGCACGAGCATCGGTTGTCTCGTCACAACGATGGGAACGTCCCCAAGGCATGGGACCCTTGCGCTCCTTGGGACGAGCCTCTGGAGTAGGCCGGATTCCTTCTATTCTAAGCACATCTGGTTTAAGACTGACGCGCAAGCCTAAAGCGCAGAAAGGTAAATCTACCACTAGTCTAAGCCTAAGATTTTGAGGGAAAAGGGAGGGAGAGGGTAAGAAATGCTGAAATACAAGAGAGGCGATGCGCCCAGAATAGAGTGAGTGCTCCTACTACCGTAAACACCATACAAACCTTTGAGAACAAGACAATATCACACAGTTTCTGCCAAGGGTACTCCAAGTGCATAAGTGTTTTGCATAGAGGCACAGGTACGCAACACAACATTGGGAGGGGCAACAAACGGTACACAGATAATATCAACACAGCCCTGAGTGCGCACAGGATACGACCTGCAAATAAGTTCCAAGTTCAATGAGGTGCGGGGAATGGACAACGATGAAAGGGGAAAACATTACCCACAGTCAAGGATCAACAAACGCAAATAGCACATAGAACATCAAAATAACAGGAGGTGAACTTAATTCTCATTAATCTGCAAGAGTTAGACAATACAATTGCTCTTGGAGGGCAGATTTCAGCAACGTGAAGTTGCTGGAAAATGTCAACTTCTTTTACAAGTGAAGAACTAGGCTTTTATAGTGAACCCTATTTTACAATAAATGCGCCATTTGGGGCGATAGGTGCAGTTTTAATTTCTTTGCGGCACCATAGCCATGCTTCTTGAAGTTAGTTCGACAATTGGATCTGGAGTTGGTGGCGGGATCACTTTTGGATATACATGTGCATGGGGGAACGGAGAATTTCCCTTACAAGGTCAGAGGGTGGCGTGAACTTGTATCCCAATGTTTGGTGGCCACATATGCATTTAATCATTCTGACGATGCCTCGAGTTTACCTCAATTGCCTCCAACAACCTTCTTTATATCCTGCGGCCACTTGGCACGTGGCGCTTCCTAATTGGTTCCAGGTGCAACTTTACGGAGATGACCACGTGGAGGGTTAGCGCTTCCCTTGAGCAAACTAAAAACCTCCTATTGAACAAGCGCTTGGGAGTCATGTAGCAATGGTGGAAGGAGGATTCCGCTCTGCGCACTTCAAGGGTGCAAATGTAAGATCCTTTACTTAACCATTTGGAACCTGGGGGTCCTGCATTTGAACCTGCGCGCCTCTTGGTCTTGCGTGCCACAGAATCCTATGCTAGGAAGCGAGTTGAGAGATTCATGTAGGCGCGAGTCATTATTTTCTTGGCACGTGGACCTACACCTCTATCTCAAGCTTGGGCATAGATGGGAAGCGCCTACACACCTTTTCTTGGAGTACATGGGACTATGCAAGTGCACTAATCCTATAAGCCTTGCACTGACTAGGGTGACTTAGAAAGTTAACACTTCTGGCGACCTTTGCGGGGCGCTTGCCTGCTGAGCAAGAATCCAACAGCCTTTAGGTAATCCATTGGGCATGGAGTCTTCGGAGTTTTAGAATCCTTTCGCTTGCAAATGCATCAGTTTCGCACTTCTGGGTTTGGAATGAATTGAGACTCACCTGGCAAAACAAGAACTACGCCAAAGACGCTTATTAGAGGAAAAGACCTAAAGTAAGAAAAACACTGCGTGCAAGCGCTTGGAGAAATTGAAACTACTCCTAAACAGGGCGCGCAAGGCACTTTAGGGAAATGAAAAGCATCTAATCTACTCATTTACAAATTATACAAGATTAATGGAGATATTGCTTGAGATGAATCCCATTGACTAGGATGGGCAGCTCTTCTCCATTCATTCGGACAAGTTAGAAGGTGTTGGATGGCTTGCAGCTAACTAAGGTATATGGACCGCTCCATATTGCATCGAACTTAGTATGCCTTTCAGCTTTCACTTTGTCTGCATCCCATTTGAGCACTAAGTCTCCCTCCCGGAAACTCCTATCACTGGGTCTTTTGTCAAAGACCCTCTTGGTTTGCCCCTGTTGGAATTCCATGGTGCACGCAGCTTGCGCTCTAGTTTCTTCGAGCTCCATTAGCTCGTCTAATCTTACTGCGAGGGGATCATTCTCGAGCAGCTCCAACGGGTGCGCAAGTACCAATGAAGGCAACTCGAGGGATGCTGGTAATCTAGCTTCCCTTCCATAGACTAGCATGAAAGGCAAATTCTCCAACACTTTCTTGGGCGTGATCCGATCAGCCCAAAGGGCAGTTCTGAGCTTGGTATGCCAAGCTCGCTGATTATCCTCCAAAGTCCTCTTTATGATGCAAATCAAGGTCCTGTTCGTGGACTCGGCTAGACCATTACCTTGGGGGTAATAGTTCGATGAAGCGCTCAAATAGATATTGAGTTTGACAGCCCATTCTTTGATCTTGGTTCCAAGGAAAGCCAACACATTATCGGAGATAATGTTGGTAAGGACACCAAATCTCGTTACAATACCTTCATAGAAATTGAGGATGGCTGTCTCATTAGCCTCCTTGAGCGCAACTGCTTCTGTCCACCTCCTGAAATAGTCGGTGGCTATGAGGATCCATTTGTGCCCATTGCTCGATGGCGAGTTAATCACACCTATAAAATCTAGGCCCCATTGTGCAAAAGGTCGATCAGCCTGAACTGGACGCACTGGTAAGGTTGCTAGGCTTTGCTTGCCTATGAAGAAGGCACATTTCTTGCAATTTCGCACATATGCGTGTGCATCTTTAAATAGAGTTAGCCAATAATCGCTGACTCGCATGATCTTTACAATAGTGATTTTGGGCAAATAATGGCCTCCCGCAAAACCATCATGGAACTCTTGAAGAATTTTGCTTACTTGCTTTGGTTCCACGCACCTTAGGAGGACTCCATTTAGATCCTTTCTAAAAAGTGCACCCTCTATGAGCACATAGGGAATGGACTGTGGTCTAAAATGTCTGCGCTTAGCTTTATCGAGACCGGGTGGATATAAGCTATGTAAAAGGAAGGCTCTCATATCCTGCGCCCAATCAGTCACGGCTTCTTCATTTGCGCATCCTTCCTCATGTGACACTAGGATTGCGTCGTCCTCTAGTTTTGTCACTTCGCCTAATTGCTCATAGAGTCCCTTTCCTCGCACCAGCTTGGAGACCCGGATGTCTACGTCGTATTCCTTCACTTTCGTGATCCTTGATGTCCTTGCTGAGTAGGAAATCCTTGACACTTGTGTGTGCCACCATGAGTTGAATTTTGTTGTTGGAGAGCATATGTCTAAATTTTTTGAGCGCTCTCACAACTACAAGTGTGTGCTTCTCTACGAAGTTGTAGCGCAACTCATAATCCTTCAATGCCTGGCTGAAGAATGCAATTGGTTGTTCCAGTTGATTCTTGTTCTGTTGCGTAAGGATGGCCAAGATACCTTCAGCTCCACCAAATGCATAAAGGATAAAATCCTTGTAATCTGGGTTGATCAAGGTGGAAGCTTACGCGATGGCGCACTCGATGGCCTCAAAACTTTCCTTGCCCTCGCACATCCCACTGAATGCAGCTTTTTTCTTTAACATTGCAGTGAGGGGCTTGGCCAGGATGGCAAAACCGAGCACGAACCTTCTCACAAAGTTGATTCTCCCCAAGAAGCTCTGGAGACTCCTTTTGTGGCTCGGGAGGGGGAGAGACGAGATCATCTTGACTCGTTTCAGGTCGATTGTGAGTCCTTCCTTTGAAACAACATGCCCAAGAAGGGCACCTTCGTGCACCGCAAAGATACATTTGTTAGGGTTCAGAGATGTTTCGAACTCTCTACATCTTTGAAAGACCTGCTCTAGATGGTCCAAATGATCTTCTGCACGCTTGGAAAAAACAGTTACATCATCAAGGTAAACCAAGATGACCTTATTGATGAGTTCTTTGAATGCCATATCCATGGCTCTCTAGAACGTCGCACCTACGTTTGTCAAATCAAAAGGCATGCGCTGATATGCAAAGGTTCCCCACTTAGTGGCGAACGCAGTTTTGTAACGGTCGCACTCCTACACAAGGATTTGGTTATAACCTGAGTAACCATCCAGTAGTGAAAATATTTCCGCCCATGCGACCGTTTGCAAGATTTGCTCCATTGGTGGGAGAGGGTAGTGGTCTTTGAGAGAAGGCTTGTTCATGTCCCTGAAGTCCATGCAGAGACGTATCTACCCGTTCTTTTTCCGCACTAGGCGACCCATGAAGAGTGCTTTATCAAAAGTATTATGCTGGCCTCAATGAGTTTGGAGAGCTCCTTGCACATCAATGGCTCCAGTTTCGAATTGTCAGGCCTCTGCTTTTAGCGCACGGGTTGTGCATCACGATGGAGTTCAATTGTGTTGCACTAAGCCTGGGTCAAAACCTCTGAGATCCATATAACTCCATGCGAAGATGTCATCATATCTCTTGCTGAGTTGAATAAAGCTCTCAATCTTCGACGTAGTGCATACTTTACCAGCTTTAAGAGATTTACCCTCTGAAATGACTACGGGCGCGGAGATATCCTACTTGGTTGTCATGTTGCTTCTTTCTCCTTTGAATTGGTCATCAGTATTGAAGATGTTTTCTAGGGTGACCAGCCCTTTTGGCAGCTTGTTTCCTTTCAATTGGATGACTTGATCTTCATATTGGGCTTGCAATTGCCCCTGGTTCATGGCGCAAAACTTCGCCTCATCCTACAAGAAATTGATGATCTGCTCATCATTTTCGAACCCCTGCCAATTCTTCGCGTTGTCAGGAACTGCTGGTCTAACCACGAGTTTGATGCGTTGTTCGGACCCTTTCATTATGTTGTGCAGTATATCATACCACGCACCTACAGTCGCCAGCCTATATGCATCGTCATTTTGCGCTCTTGCTATGGAAATCATGTTGAATGCGTCAAAGCCTTCTATCATATCCCATACTCTATTTTTATAGGCTTTCATCAAGCCATTCTTGGTCATGCTCTATGCTTTAACATGGTTGACAATCAGCTCACTATCTCCTAGTGCTTGTAGTGCCTTGACTCCTACGCAAGTTGAAGGCCTTGGATTAGCGCCTCATATTCGGCAACATTGTTCGTGCAAGCGAAATACAATCTGAAGGCATGGAAATACTTCTCCTTTTGGGGCGAGACCAACATAACACCAGCTCCTATGCCATTCTTGCTTTGGGTGCCATCAAAGTACAACTACCACATACCTTCAAAGTTCTCGTGCGTCTTTATAAGCTCTGGGAGCACAGAATTCTCTTCCATGATGCAATATGTGCCTAGCCCTGTTTCTGCATTATCATATAAATCACACTCAAAATGTTCGCGCACCCATTCATCCAACAAATCATTTGGGGTTTCTTCAAGCGGTGTCGCGGCTTTTAGTCGAACATCGCGCAATTTTGCTCAATCGGGCTATGAGAATATGGTTCTGCCCTTATGGTCACTTTGGTCCCGTATCTGGTTCTCAACATGTGTGACCAATCTGAAAACAAATACCCACCTATCTTTGTCGTAAAGTCTCGAGAGAGACAGATGGCAAAATAGGGAGGTAAGTCAATAATTGCGATATCTGGCACAATGGAGAGGCTTGGGCATGCATGTAGTGTGAGATTCAAATTTTTGACGACCCCTACAGCTTTGACTGTCATTCCATCATGCTGGACCACTCCTTTTGACACAGGGGAATACGTAATTCCCAGCTATCTGCAATCTTCTTGCGCATTACTGAGCTGCTTGCACCGGAATCAATCATGCAATTGTGCACTAGATGTTGGCCAATGATTAGGGAGACGTAGAATGGGGGTGGCTTATTGTTATTGCGCACCTGCGCTTCTTCTGGTTTACGCTGACATAGACTCATAGAGCCAGCGGGTGGTGGTTGAAGGGCTTGGCATTGTTAAAAGCCTTTCAGTGCATCTTAAAGCAAATTTCGTTGAGACAAAATAGTAAAGTGCATCCCACATAGTTACATTGAGGTTCATCTTCTTCATCTGCTCTACTATGTTGAAGGGGACCTGAGACCCTTTTGATTGTGTCTTCAAGGGAACGGTCTCCTTTGGTGTCGATGCACTAATTTGAGGAGGCCCCTCTTTTTGCGCAACCTGCTCTGAGCACAAAGGTTGTGTGGGCGTTTTAGCTTGCGCACCTGCGCAAGTGACTTGGGGCGTTGAAGGCAAGGGCGCTATGGCTAGTATGGCCTCCTCTGTAGCTCTTCTTTTAAATCTGGTGTTGAAAGCAACTGGGGTGCTTCCTCTACTAGGCGCGCTACCTTGATTTACATAGTTAAAGTCCTCTTCTTGCTAGTTGACAAAAGCAGCCCCATCTTGTGGTTGAGCTGGCACTTGGATGCTTTCCTCATGCAGAGTTGCGCTGCTTGTTTGCTCCTACGAGGGCAAACTTTGCACCATGAGCACTTGGTTTAGAATCTCGTTTGCGCACGTAGCTTGGTTATGCAGTTGATTGCATGGGAAGCACCATTCTGAATCCTGTGCTAGATTGTTTTGTAATGGAACAAGGACCATAGAGGTGCTGGCAGTATCAGCCTTTTGTGCATAAGGCATTCTATTATAAGTGAGTTGATTTTGGGTTTGCGCGCTGCCTTGGTAGGGTGGTCTGTTTGACTAATATTGTTGGGCAAAACGCTGATGAGATTTGGGGTATTGCGCTTGCTGCCTATTGAGGGCAACTAGCTCATTCCCAAAGCTTTGCAAAAGCGTTTTCACTTCATGCAATTCATTAGAAGAAACAGCGGATGAAGTCGGTGGGCTCACTATAGTAGGAATAAGCACTAGCATAGGTTGTGCAGCTACTTAATTAGGGAGTGGGTCTACGAATACAGGCATAGGGGGTCTAGGCGCAATCTTCCCCGCTTGGATCAAACAATTCTCTGCGCGTACAGCCACTTCATAGGCATCAAGGAGGACTACACCTCCCATGGATTGAATCATTACTGCTATGTCGCTATTAAGGGCCTTTAAGATATATAAGAATGCAATGTTGGGAGATGGCTTACACGAAGTTGGTCCCAATTGTGAATAAAATTTGGTCTCAAGCCTCGATACCATTGGAGGGTTTTACCTTTGAATGAGGAAGCAAGGAACCTGACCAGGACAGTATCTTCAGTGACATGATGCACCAAGCAGATATTTGTGATGTCTTGAATATGCTTTACAGGGGAAGTTGAACTCTCGCCCGTAATATAGGACAAACTTTTGAGGGCTGCAACCAAAATGACATCATACTGCGCGAGAAATAATGGAGTGCCTCCATTGAAAGGCACAAACACTTGATTCCTTGGTACAACCATGAACGGGATAGGGAATAGGCCTCTTCTAGACGCGGAGAACCTTCCAAATGGAGGGGTGGACTACGCCCTGAGAAACAACTGCCTTGCGCCGCTCCTTCTAACGGGGGACAAAGACACTCTAACTCTCCTTCTAGATGGCGCTACAAGCTCAATGAAATGAAAATCAACGCCTCTTGTGGATGATCTTGTTTTTTTGGGCATGTAAATAGGGGTTGATCTTTGCAGACCAGAGATGTTTGGAGTCACCGAGTGCTCTTACTAAGTGTCTGCTACACTTGTTAGCCAAAGATGGCACCAATTCTTTAGCTTTTCTTTAACCTGGTCCCACTGGGCATGCCAAAAACTATTGTCATTCGAAACTATTGTAGGGCGCAAAGCGCAAAGGTCTTGCGCGAGGTGCAAAAGTCTACGACGCTAGATGCGGAAGTATTATCACTCGGCTACGCACTCGAGCATTGGTTGTCTCATCACAACGATGGGAACATCCCCAAGGCATGGGACCCTTGCACTCCTTGGGACGAGGCTCTAGAGTAGGTCGAATTCCTTCTATTCTAAGCACCCCTGGTTTAAGACCAACGTGCAGGCCTAAAGAGCAGAAAGGTAAATCTACCGCTAGTCTAAACCTAAGATTTTGAGGGAAAAAAGACGGGGAAGGTAAGAAATGTTGACATACAAGAGAGACAATGCGCCCAAAATAGAGTGAGCACTCCTACTGTCGTAAACACCATACAGACCTTTGAGAACAAGACAACATCACACAATTTCCGCCAAGGATACTCCAAGTGCATAAGTGTTTTGCATAGAGGCACAAAAACGCAACGCAACACTGGGAGGGACGACAAACGGTACACAGACAATATCAACACAGACCTGAGTGCGCACAAGATACGACCTACAAATGAGTTCTGAGTTCAATGAGGAGGTGCGGGGAATGGACAACGATGAAAGAGGCAAACATTACCCACAATCAAGGATCAACAAACACAAATAGCACACCGAACATCAAAATAACAGAAGGTGAACTTAATTCTCATTAATCAGCAAGATTTAGCCAATGCAAGTGCTCTTGGAGGGCAGATTTCAGTAGCGTGAGGTTGCTGGAAAATGTCGACCCCTTTTACAAGTGAAGAACCAGGGTTTTATAGTGAACAAGCCTATTTTACAATAAATGCACCCCTTGGGGCGATAAGTGCAGCGTTAATTTCTTTGCGATGCCATAGCCATGCTTCTTGAAGTTGGTTCGGCGATTGGATCTGGAGTTGGTGGCAAGATCACTTCTGGATACACATGTGCATGGGGGAACAAAAAATTTCCCTAACAAGGTCAAAGGGTGGCGTGAACTCGTATCCCGATGTCTGGTGGCCGCTTATGCATTTAATCATTCTAACGATGCCTCAAGTTTCCCTCAACTGCCTCCAACGACCTTCTTTATATCCTGTGGCCACTTGGCACGTGGTGCTTCCTAATTGGTTCCAAGTGCAACTTTACTGAGATGACCATGTTGGAGGGCTAGCGCTTCCTTTGAGCAAACTGAAAACCTCCTGTTGAACAAGCGCTCGGGAGTCATGTGGCAGCGGTGGAAGGAGGATTGCGCTCTACGCACTTCAAGGGCACAGATGTAGGATCCTTTACGTAACCATTTGGAACCTGGGGGTCCTGCATCGGTACCTGCGCACCTCTCGGTCTTGCACACCACATAATCCTGCTCTAGGAAGCGAGTTGAGAGCTTCATGTAGGCGTGAGTCATTACTGTCTTGGCGCATGGACCTGCACCTCTATCTCAGGCTTGGGTGCAGATGGGAAGTGCCTGCACACATTTTCTTGGAGTACATGGGACTGCACAGGTGCACTAATCCTTTAAGCCTTGCGCTGACTGAGGTGACTTAGAAAGTTAACAGTAACTTATCAAGGTACTCAATACAACAATAGCCCTTGCCTGTGGAAATAATTGTGCCACCTTCCCAAATCCCCATAATAATGATCCCGGTTTCAAACCTTAGACAACAAGGCTTTAAGACTTCAGACACCTCTCTGATATCATGACAAATGCCTAAAAATCGGTTCAGAATTAATTATAGTCATCAATGCATGAGAGCAACCCGTGTTCCAGAATCAACTAGCTTCCATGTAATGCTCAAGCGTTCATAACTTAAGACTACTCAAATTCTAGACAACTATTAGCAATTCATATTGCAAAGCAAATTTTGCTCGCAAAAGAAAATCAGTCTTATTACTCTAAATAAGATTTGGGTTGAAAAGGATGTTGGATTGAGAAGGACAGCACCCTCATTTCCACACCATTGCAAGTCCACAAGAATCAAATAGATGCCAAATTAGAGATCATTATAAATTAAAATATACATCAGCCCATATTCCAGAATTGGTGCCTACACCAGAGTTGAACTAGTTGACTGTTTCAACAATAAAGAGTTTTTCAACTTTCAAAAAGACTGGCACAAAATAAACTGGAGAGTACAAGAGTCAACAGTTGATTGAGTTTGTATGAGGTCATTGATCGCTGTTTAAAACATTGATCATGTACAGGGAACACATGGAATCTTGGTCAACAGGAACCCTTTTAGCCATTTTGAACAAATAATGCCATGCATACCTTAGCTTGGCTAGAAATTTCCGTTTTTATTAAACAGAAGAAAAAAAGAAAAACCTCACAATGCTAGTAGGAACTTTCTCCACAACCAAAAACTGAGCCAAATTTCCACCCCTGACATGTTTTTGCTCCTCTTCTAGCTTGTGCAAAGTTTCCAAATCATATCCAAATCGTATCCTCCAACATTTCAACCCAGGCCTCTACGTCTCAGTTTGAAGTAGGGTGACTTTTCAGGGATAAGAGAACGAATGATCTACTTTTTCGTTGAGGTGGGGGATTTCAAACAGGACTTTCTGTTTTCACAGTTGGAAGTGTGACACTGACGGTACAGATTACCCTCATCATCTCCACCTTGCGCAGCAATGACAGAAGGATGGGAAAATGTAGAAGGAATAAAGGATATAGATACATAGGCCCATCAATTGAGTTACCAGTTGTTTGAACGCACATATCAAGTGTTCACAGATTCAAACCAGCCTGCAGCTCTTTCTTTTAGCATTTTGCAGATAACCACAAAGATTTCATTATTAAAAAAAATCAGTATCTACTATTTTGTCTGGTGAGGGTACACAGATGCGAATATGTAGAAGGAACTGAGTGAATTGCCAAGAATGCAATCTATTTGAGATTAGCTCACACGCATAGAAAAAATATTTTTACAGTACGCAGATTATTGGCACTTTGAAAATTTGTCTGGGAAAGTCAAAAAGCCAGATCCTATCTAGTTCTGAAAACAATGTGCCCTTACAAAAAACTCCAGCTTGCTTTCAACGCAAGTCGTTGTTGAGCCCACCCAAACTTACTTTAAGTCATTCATGGATTTGAAGCTTCATGTGTCACAACCTTTGCTGCCACTTGCTTCCTAAACACCCAAACTCTCACTCAGCTAACAAGACACCCAAAACTTCCTACTATCTTTATTTGCATAATTTTGCAACTTAGAGATGGTCCCTTTGTTAGACTGTCGTCCTATTTCCCGAATACTAGGGTAGGCTTGGCTTATTTCAGGATTTTCAGGTTCCAAGGAGTAACACGACGTACACTGCAATACTAATGTCCCTGGGCCACCTGATTTCCCAGAACTTCGTAAAAATTAGAAAAATGTAAGAACAATGCATGAATGTCCGTCGAGAATCTGAACCCTCCAGTGACTTTAGCAAAGTAGATTTCAAAGACTTTGACCTTTTTGAGGCTTCATCCTGGTTCCAAATATCTGGGATCTTTAAGGGAATGTGACACTCCAAACTCCCGAATGTTCAGGCATCGACAGCATGTTTTACAAATTTCAAAAACTGTTGAGCTTTTGTATAAAAATCGCACTCGTAATTATTTCCCTCTTGTAATTATATCTACATCGTTGCAATTATATGTACGTACACTTGGTCCAGTCCAATGGACGCTCTGTGACTCGAAGAAAATTTAGACTGCGCTAAATTTTGCATGACCAGTTAAGTGGTAGCTCACGTGCTTGGCCTTATCCAGCCAACACACATCCTCATCCACGTAAATCTTTTTAACCTAAGCTAATGATGAGCATACAATATCAATTTTGGCAGCTATCATCCTCTCTCTTTTCTGTTTATTCTCTTTCTTAGATTGCTTCTGTGTATGCAGGGACATACCAGTTGGTATTAGAGCCAGGTTTTTGGCTCCCTTCATCTTTGTCTGATATTTTTTGCATTTCTGGCATTTTCTCTCTCACCTTGGATGTACTCAGGGTTCTGTGATGCAGTAAACCCATATCTGGGTTCTGTGATGCAGTAAACCCATATCTGGGTTCTGTGATGGAGAAGACATGTTATTGCCTCTCTCCTGGCTGCCTTTCTCCGGTGCCCAGTCCAATCCTCTGCTCTGCCATGGATTTTCTTTAGTTTCTGAGCCAGCAGATCCCCAATTTTTTTGTGGCATAATGGTGCCCGTTTACTGCTTATGTTTGTATCAGTGAGTCGAGACTCCGCAAGTTGCCAAACCAAGTCTGAGTCAGTCTCTGCAAGGAATCGCAAAGTCTTTTGCAGCCTCTGCCAAGTCCTTAGACGAGTCTGGCAAGTCTAGCCAGACTCATGAGTCCCATCCCTGGACTCCCCTTTCCGTTTCTTTAATGATATTTTAAAATTTGCTAGTTTTTTTAATGATTTTTTAATAGTTTTTTCCTCCTAAAATTTGCTATTTTTAATTATTTTTTATGGTCTTTTTGCCGAATCATTCCAAGCCAGAAATAGGATTGCTGAGTCCAAGTCTCGTTTCTATGGTTTGCATACCATATATGCTTTATAATTATGAAAATTCTTTTGAACTAAGATAATTACAATTGTTATCTGCATATGAAATGCCCATCATCGCACTTAGGAATGAGAGCCAACCTTTTGTTCATAAACATATATAACAAATTTCCATGATTTCTTTTAGCTATCGTCCTCTCTTGGTTTGTCTATTGATGTTGTATTTACTGCTCCTTCCTCTTGGACCTTACAATTTCGCCATACAAAAACAAATGCTGAGAAGTTATTCAGAAGATTTACCGTTTTCATCAACAGGTTGAGAACATTCCCACCAGATAGCAAGAAAAAAACAAATGCTGAGCAGTTATTCAGAAGGTTTACCGTGTTCATCAACAGGTTGAGAACATTCCCACCAGATAGCAAGAAAAGTAGCATGATATTATATGTAAGATTTCTCATGATTTTCAAGTTGGTAACAGGGTTGCTTTCTTTCACCAAAAAAAAAGGGGTTTAAGAGTCCTTATCAAGCTTTTAGGCGAATTCTATATGGGCCTTGTCCCTTTTCAAAGCAGCAGATGCCAATGCACTTATTGTAGACCTTATTTTTGCTTTTGCTAAACATACATTCTTTGTTTAAATTTTGTTAAGCTTTATGCTCTGCTCAAACCACCAATGGTTGCTCCGTCACTTCTATATGGGTTTCCCATGTTTTGGATTATTTAATTAACCTAAACTCCACACCGAAGCTAAACGGTAACCACAATCAAGACGGGCCTATTGCTCTCCAATGAGAAGGCATCTTGCTAGAGGTACAGGTTATGACAAACTCTGATCATATATGAAGTTAAAGCCACTTTGTTGTCATCTTCATCTATCACCAAAGCAGAAAGTAATAGTGCCTTAATTCTAGACCCTTCCTGCCTACCTCCACATGCATCATACTTTTAGAGCCAAGTTTACTTGAGCATTAAATTCTGCTCAAACTACCAACATTTGCCTCATCCTGTCCAACTGACTTAGTCCCAGAAAACTTGGTTACAACACAGGCTGAATGGATTATGAAGAAAAAAGGAGCACATTGACGATCAAGCTACCAACATTCCAGATTGTTGAGTTGAGCCTGGCTAAGCAACATATGGCTTCATCAAGCCCCTTTGAAACCACGACAATGGAGGGCCATTGCACTTCAAGGGGGTGCATATTTGAGAGTTAGCTATTACAATTTGTTCTCGTCTGCCATAATGAGACTTCACTCTATATTTGATTTTGAGCTGGTATCAAAAACATGTCATGAGATCGAGTCTTGCAAAGGCAATTTTGTTCATCCATACTCCCAAAATGAATTTCACAATAATGTCCTTCAGCAACATTAGCCAGCTGTCAACATTGACTTCTGCAACACCACTCATGACAAGAGAATGCATCATAGCAGCAAGAATATTTAAGCCATTACTGCTTTCAAAGCTACATAATTGATTATCTGATTTCACCTCGTTTATTTTGTGGAACACTACGCCCAGATGGTGTTACAAGGATTCAAATACAAATACATAATGCACATCTATAAAGACACCAGCTTTTAGTTTGAAGTCAATTCAATTAGAACTAAAACAGTTGGTGAATTAAACAGTTTTTCTCTCGAAGGCCTGTTGAAAATATATGCTGTTAATAAGTTCTGCTTAAGGAAATTTTCCAAATATAGTGCAACAAGATAAAGAATAATTTTGTGTTTATATTCCAGAAATCCACACAGGGCAGGCCCCCTACAATAGCTGAGGGTAGTCCAAACCGTGAACCCCATGGTGAGAGTTAACACTTTATCAACTTTACAGGTAACAAAAGGTGCCCATTGAGATTTGAACCCGGGTGGGCAAGGAAAGAGTCCACCCACTTTAACCACTTGATCTACCCACTCATGGGCCAAAAGATAATCTTGTTAACAAGAAATGTTTTTGATTGGGCATACAAGGACATACATTGGCTATTAATTACAATTGAAAGAGATGCAATGTTACAAATTACGTTCATTATTGTAATATATTAAACTGTATACTAAAAACTTACAAGAATCCCTTCTCTACAAAACAAAATCCTTTGGGAAATGACAGATTGCGACCATTGAAGTCATCTAGTTAAGAGGTAAAATACACACAATGAGATAAAATACACAAATTCAAGTCCTGAGAAGAAAATTGTAATTACAAGATTTGACACATTGTGGAATGAAAGAGAAGAAACAAGGAAACAAAGATTCGCCATGAAAGCACTGCAAACTTTTTTCAGAACTAAATGACACTAACCACTAGGTCAGAAAGTTTCCTATATTAGTTAAAACTCAGTTTCCGACATAATATTGTCCACGTCCAACCTCACATGTTTTTGCCTGTTTTAACTTGTGCAGAGATTACAACATATCAACCTAGGCATCGAATGTCTCAGTTTGATCTTGAGTGACTTTTTAGTAGATGGAGTGATTGAACTACCTTTTTGTAGTGAATGTGAATTATCTATGAAATCCTCAAGCCAACCCAGCTCCGATCTCATGCTTTTACAGGCGGCAATCCTGACACTGGCAGCATTTTTTTACTTTTATTTTGGCCTACACAGATGGGAATCAAAGACCTCCTTTTACACCTTTCATCATAAGACATCTTGAGGGGTGATCGTCGAAGAATAAAAAAAAGTAAAATGAACAGACGATAGTTACCGATCAGATCATTGAAGTTGTATCTCAAAGTGTTTAAGCTTGTATCTCAAAGTGTTTAAGCTTGTAGCTCAAGTGTACATCGATTTAAACAAGCCTGACAGCCCCCCGTCCCGCCTTTTAGCATTTCACAGATAAAAGATCTCATTGTGGTGAAGGCAGGAGGATGAGACAATGTAAAAGGAGCATAACCAGTTATCAAGGCAGCAATCTTTTGAGATAGCTCACATGCACAGATACGAGATTTTTGCAGAACCCAGATTTTAAAAAATCAAACAACTAAAACCCATCTAGTTATGAACACAGGTTGTCCTTACATCAGACACCAGGTTGTAAAAAGATCCTTCAAAGGACATCTGCTACTTCGTTCATTTATGGAGCCAAGGGGGGAATGATTACTTTAGCAAAACAATTTAAGGAGGCTTTGACTCAATAACTAACTTTGATTTGTTAAATGGTGAAAAACAAAAAGGTAAAAAGAAAAACCTTACCATTCTTGATTAAATTAGAAATAATCAAAAAAGAAGAAGCCGGAATATGATCATAAATGGGTCATTATAGTTGGTATCAAAATCTAACATCAAAACTTGTTAGGTCAGTCAAATGTGTTTCAATCCCACAACTCAAGCAACAAGCAACACATAGATGCAGGTCAGGCAATAATAAGAAAGGAAAACAACAGAAATAACCTCAGAAAAAAGAAATAAAAGTACATCGTGAACAATAAATCCTGTCTTCAGGCCAATAAATAAAAGCTTTCAGATGTATAAAATATAAATAAGTAGTTGAAGAAAGAAATTCAGAAGTAGAGAACGTGTGCAAGAACAATATGGTGAATAATGAATTAATGCCTTTGTAGATGAGCACGAGCATAAGATAGCATATTCTAGAAACCAACACAGGATTGACCTATACCCCACATGCAAGCATTGACCAATTTACTGATATAAAAATAGTTTCAAAATGATTACAAGATAAATGTGAGAATAATAATGCTTCACAATGCAGCCAGAAGTTGTTTAGAGATTACTTGAAGAAGAAATGATTTAATGTATTTTCAAACAAATCTATATTGTTCATATAACAGTCATTGAACAGTTCAACACTCAAACAAAATTTATATAGCAGACACACATAAATCACTGATAAAGAAAGATGAGGGATTGAAAATCGAAATTAGACTGCATCAGACTGCATTGCTCAAGTTTAATTGCAAAACGAGTCTTATATACAGAGGTATACTCCAAAAAAATAATGGGATAATGTTTCCAAAAATGTCAGTCCTGTCATTCAGGACCATGCCCCTAAACTACCGCCTTATCTATCAAAAACTAGTTTACATAAGGCACCTTCCTAACTCTTGACATTGCATAACCTCATTAGCAGGCTCTTGGCAACATACAGTTAGAATCTATAATTTCCAAAAAACGATACAAATATCACTTTCCATTGTTGATGGAAAGAATGCCTTCTGTTTCAACAGATATGACCTCCACAAAACCTAGGTGTAGAGATTTAAGCTTTGAGTCGAATCATATACATCCAGCAACTTGTTTGTAATTTTCTAATCACAATCCCAGCTTTGCAGATAGATTGATTATTGTAAGTCGTCCAAGCCGAGGCCAAACAGAGCTCAATTTTCAGGAACAGGACTCGTCTTTTCTTTCATAGGAGGATGTACCTGGCCTCTAAACATTTTTATGGCTGAAATAAGCAACCTATCGCCAGCAATCATTCTCAACCTTCTTATGAGGTCTTCTCGACTAATTTTGCTTTCCTGGAAGGCCACAAAATATCTAAATTTATTAAGTATGATTTTTTTTGGCAGATCAAAGACAAACCCAATTGACGCAGAAACATTTAATGCAAAGTTCTACCTTGTAATCAGCATAATGCTTCTTCATTAAACTGATACTTGACGAAGAAAGGAATTTTTCAATAACACCAAAAAGCTTTGGAAATGACATCCAAGCAGAAGTTGGCATCAAGACATGCCCCTGCATTTTATGCTGTGATTCCTTAACTAAATCAGGGCAAGGCTGCCCTGATTTCTTAACCAAAGCAGGACAAGACTGTCGGCCACCATCCTATACAACAAGTCCAATAAAAATTCTTCATAAGAAAAAATGGTAGACATGTTACCATTAATAGATAAGGTACGGCTGCAAGGACTATAATAAATTATCAACTCATCAAGAAATCTATGTAAGCCACAAAATGGAAAATCTAAACAATAAATCCTTGACACCAAAAAGGATAAATCTTTGGGTCGATCACTTATTCACAAGATACTAGCAATAGCAATCAAGTAGAGATTGATGAAGACAAAAGTCGATGACACTGTTTGTGTCATATTTTAGCAAACGGAAACAGTTGAGAAAGCCTTTGACAGTGGATCTGAACATATACTGTAGGCTTCATGGCATTTTACATTGAAAATGGACACTATTAGGATATATTTGGATCATCGGGAACCATAGGAAAGAATGACTCTTCTTGCTGCAAATTTCTTTCCTCTGGAATATGATTGAAAATAGACACTGCTAGGGTATACTTGAATCATTAAGAACCATGAGAAAGAATGACTCCCCTTTCTGCAAATTTCTTTCCTCTAGGAAAGAAGATGTAGATCAACCTTTCGCAATCAAACGTCTTTGCAGTTGAGTAAGCTCGACTCTTTCAGATAAGGTAGATTTAGCAGACAATATTACAGCTAGAGAATAAGTTGGTGGAAACGGGGATGCTGGCTCTCCGCTTATTGGAAGTAACATTATTGGTTTGACAATGATATTAATATATTTATAGAAATGTTTTCCTCACTGAACTGAGGCCATCTAACCTTGACCAGACAGCCCATGCAAAGGCTAAACAAATAATGAGCTGCTTACAAGCAATCATTAAAACAAAATGAACTTACTGCCTCCGACATTGATCTTGCGTATTGCCTTGCTTTCAATCTAGACCAATACTCTGCAACAAAGAAGTGCAAACAAAGATGGCAATCATATATCTGTTAATTGCTACATAGATTCTTCCGAGCAGTCAACCATTTCCACAGAGCAAATGTCAAACAGACAACATTTTAAATTTGATCACAAAGGGATATAAAAGCGTTACCATGTAATTGAGGAGAAACCTTAAAGCTCAGAACATATTCAGGCAAAATATGCGTATTCATGTGGGTACTCCAAACGATGTAACGCTTTGGATTAGTAAGATCATCTACGCCAGTATCAAATTCTTCACTGCTGGGATGAAATTGCTGCGAGCCAGGCCTAACCAGCTCCACATTTCCCAATATTACACGACACAACACCATGTGTTGTTCGCCATTTTCGTCAACATCAGAGTACGCTGCACTGCAAATATTAAAGATAACAATCATAAAACTAAAAAATTACCCTTATGATACATCAAAAGATAAATCATAAGTCATCAAAAAATTTAATTGGACATCCACAAGAGACCATGCCCATGCAGCAAATCATTTTATGGAATGCTGCAGATGCATTCACATAAAGTGGCAATTTATGAAGTGTGTCCATCCGACAAATTATATTACTTACACCGCAAAATGCATTCCCATAAAGTTCGACTGGATCTGCACTGCGGTGCACAGTGGACATAATTTGTTGAATGGACGCTTCCTATGAGGAGGATTAACATACATGCAGAATTTGAACCAAAATGTTCCCAGATTAATAATTTTCATCTTCTTACCTAACATAGAAAAAATAATGTTCTTTTAGATTTCTACTTACCTCACATAGGAGCAATTTTCAGGTGCAAGATAGACTCCATTACCAAGAGCCGCACCATGCTTGGGCATCTTAGGCTGCCCAAAACCGTGTTTTATAATTCCACAAACGCCATTCGTCGAGGTTCCATGCCAGGCATACCCAATATTAGCTTTACCCCCATTTTTTCTCATAATAATATCCGCATGCCGCTGAAAAGCCTGCAATCTAGACTGCCCCGCGACGCTAGCATGTGAATTGCGATAGATTCCAACAACATTCGTAAAAGTCACAAGCGTGCTAAGACCAGCCAAAAATCTGTTTCGCACAGCCATAAACTCCCGATCGCCATCCTCTAGCTTAACTAAATTATTTCCCAAGCCCACAAAAGCCTCATTTGCAGCACAAACCCTAACAGAACCCTCAGAAACTCTAGCAGAAGTCGGACATTCCGAGTCAGAGACATCAGAATTGCCGTCACATGAATCATCGCTGGAATCCTGTTCCGATGAATCCTCCACCTCAACGGATTTCGGATCTCTCTCAGCAATTACTTTACAGTTTTCGACTCCCAAACCCTTGGGACCGCTGATTCTCAGGTCAATTTTCACGTCAACGGACGAAGAACTGAATTCACTCTCACCCTCACAGACAACCCTGGGGAAAAAGCATTTACCGTCGACGTCAATCCACGCAATTGATCTCTGCGAGCCATTTTCCGGATCAATCTTTAACATACGCAGAAAATCCACCAGGAACGGAAGCCCTGCCATCACGACCTCCACTTCCGATTTACCGTCTTTAAAGGCCTGTTTGAGGAGTGCGGCAGTTTCTGACGGGAAATCCATCCAGTCGCCTTCGTAGAAATACATGACACGGGCCGGGACACGGCTTTTTCTAAAATTGTTGTAATCCTCCACAGCCACCTTCCCTGCAGAGCAACATCTCAAAAAACCACCCGGGGTTTTGACCCTCTTCGCAGGGGGCAACGACGACCGTTTTCTAGCATTGACAAATGAAATTAAAGCCTGTTTCCGCTTCAATTCAGCTCTGTCGACAAATGATGGTGCCGCTGATCCTCCTTTGGCATCCATTGCAGCGGATAAAAGAACGTATCTTTTCGTCAACTGTACGAAAATCTTACAACATTGAAATAGGGACAGCTATTTCGAGACTGAGAATCAAACCTCAGACCAACCCAATAATACTCTGCATACACACACAGTATATGTTGATTTGAATCGCAGAGCGTTCAAACAAGCTGTGGATTTAAGCTCGGCTTGTATTTAACAAGACCACTGGCCGCCCACCGTCACACGGTGCCGTTTGTTTTGACGGCAAGAGAGGTGGACTGGGGCGGCAATGGGGGGGTAGCCTAATAGGTTTTGTTTCTGGTGTTTATCACCTTGGGGGTTACGCAAACCGTACCGACCCCCAGTAAACACCGACGGAACGAACGATTGGTTTTCGTGTCAATAGACGGAAGTTGCAGTTAGTGGTTTGCTTGATGGCGAAGTAAGAAATGCAAACAAAGGATGCGATTTTATCGTGGCGTTGACTGTTTCCGTTACGGTGATGATTATCCAGCGGGCACGTTTGCTATAATTGGACTTGCCGCCTGACGGCCCAATCCGCGTGTTTAAACCGTATGCGGGTGCTTGTTTTATTTTATTTTATTATAATACTATACTAGGCCGTAGCGGCTGGGTTTGTTTATTATGGGTGAAGCGAATGTGATTGTGGTGAGGCCGATGAAATTTTATTGTACAGAGGAAATAGGAAATAGGAAATAGGAAATAGGCAATAGGCAATTGGCAATTGGCAATTGGCAATTGGCAATAGCGTGTTAAGTGTTGTTGATATTTTGCGTCTCGTCATCCTAAACTCTCTCGGGAATGAATGTGAATGTGAATGTGAATGTGAATGTGGCCTCTAGGTACTTTGTTTTGTCTCCACTCGGATATAATGAATTTGGTAGAACCACCACATTCATGTTCTCTTTTTTAAAATTGATTAAATAGGTTTTTTTTTTTTTTTTTTTTTTTTTAAAATTATTAATTCATTGATAAATCATTTTTTTTGCTAATTGATTTTATGGTGTAGATTTTGAGTGTTATTTGTTTTAGGTCGTCTTTTTTTTTTTGGATGGGAGTTGCATTTAGTATTAAGATCTTTAAAAATTGTAGTGATTATTTAAAGATTTTGTCTCACATAACTTTTTAATGATGTTTTTGTTCTCTGATTGATTTCTTTGTATATCATTCTTATGCTTTGCAAGGATTTATTCTTACATTAAACAAGTACATAAAACTATTTATTATTATCGAACTTTCATAAATGTTTTAAGGAACTTACAAAGTTTAATGTTTAAATTCATATTGATGATAATGACTAAATTTGACCTGTGAAATGTTTTAAACAAATATTCACATTATTATAGTGTTTGTATATTGCTTTCTATATAATTATTCATTAATTATGTATGTTGGCTCTATTCTCTCCTATATATGATGAGTTTTTATATTATTAAATTTTGAATAAGTTATCATGTGAATGTGTGTCGCATTTATGAATCTAAATCTATATTTTACAATTTGAAAGTATTGCTCAGTAAAATTTCCAACACAATTATATAAAATGATGAAGTAGAAACAAAATGTAAAATCTGTTTTTTTTGTATATTTTATTATTTATGTACTGCGTAAATGTAATGTAAATATTTTTATGAGTATCTTTTTACTATATAAATTGTGTCGAATTTACAATAGATACAATCCTCCAAATCTAAAAAAATGTTTTGAATGCAAAATAATAACATTTAGAAGAATAAACATGAAAATTAAACTAGATCACAAATTTGCATTTTAGTGGAATCATAAAAGTTATTTCAAAACCATAATCCTTGCGACCAACAAAAATCATCAATCATTAACTATGAGGTTGTATGTACTTTCATTGTAAAATTGTGATTACACTTGCTTCTCTTCGGAAACTCTCAACACTTACAATGATTCAAATGACATGACCTTGATCGGTGGAGATGGACTATATCCATGCTTTTGAACTAGATCATATATTAGCCTAAAACCCCTAACACTGAGAAAATCACGAGATTTGATTCCTAAAATGATAAGATTCACACTACATAAGAGGGGATGGCTAGGATACCATTACTTCCTCTACCTACTAGTCCACCATAATCCAACTTGACACACTCTAAATAATGTGTGGTGACTCTTCTTAAGCGACTAAGTGAAAATTAATTCATCCTAAGCTACGAACCTCTTCATTAAGAACCTCCTACAAAGTAGGCATCCAAACCAACAACTACACCTAGTGGAGATGATCTCATCTCCACCATGGTGGGATGCATTTGAGACCTTAAGAACAATCAAGTTTCACCATTAATCAGGGAATGGCCCAAAGTTTCAATAATCAACAAAATCATGCCCCTTCTACTCCAACTCTATCTACTCCATATAAGTTGTCCCAAAATCATATCAATCCCTTCTCATACGCTCACCATATTATCATAATTTATGGGATTTATTTTATTACAATGTTCCTGCTAATGTGCCTTCACCATATCCTCCTCTCATTTACACTCCCGCTAGTGCCCCTTTCTTATATGTTGCTCCAAATAACATAGGTGCCAGCTCACCACTCCTTTGGCACCTCCTAATTATATGTCAAGTACACCACCCCGATACATTATACTACCTACATGTCGATCAATACCTTTCCTCCATATACTCCACCTAACCATGCACCAATCAACACGCCTCCTCTTAACCCTTTTCCACCATATTACCACATGTTTTCTAAATCTACACAACCAAATAACTATGTTATGGCTTACTATCCTTAACCAACTCAAGCAACAATATTTTCCCTTGGCACTTATATACCTACCACCTACCCTATGTGACCTCCTCCAAGCTATCTAGACACCTCATCAATGGACTTCATTACAATGGAGACTTAAGTTGCATATTTCAAAGAGCTCCTCAACCACATCATTTGAGGCATCATTTAGCCACATCCATTAATCGAGCTCCCTAAGTAGGAAGAAAAGGAAGACCCCAATGCACATTTCAAGGCATATGCTAGTGTTATCATAGAGTTTCTTGATTTTGATCCAATTGTGGCCAAATTTTTCCCCAAAACTCTTGAAGGAATCATTTTAAACTAGGATTATTGTCTCTTTGAAGCCTCAATTCACTCATTCAGACAACTGATAAATTAATTCATCAAGGCTTTTGATATGAACAAGTTACTTCACATTAGCATACATAAATTATTGCACATCAAGCAAGATCCCAATGAGTCTATTGCCCACTTCATTATGAGGTGGAGATAAATACTCTATTCTTTTGTGAGTGCTCCACACAAGGATCAAAGGGATTTATGCAACATTTTCCTTCACTCTCTAAATCGTGAGACTAAAAAAAAGTTTATAAATTCTCATAAAGATCATACGAAGAAGCACTTAAAATTACCTTAAGAATAGACCAAGTGGCCACCAAATATATGGGCCCAATGGAAAGATTATTGTTGCCAATCAAAATAATGGGGGTTATCAAATTAATAACCATAACAATCAAGATAATCAAGAGCCCAAGGTCTTGAATCATAATTGAAATACTACATAAGATGGTGTTATAGATCGAATCAACAAAAAGTGCCGTTGTTAACACTAAAAAAAATCAAAACAATAGTCCCAACAATAACAACATGGTTGGGAACTAAAGAAATCCCAACCCCATGCCTATTGTTCATGCCATGCACTTCAATTGTCCACCACCACCATAATAAAAACATTACCAAGGCTAAAATCATAACCTAAACGTACAGTATCAATGCCAACATTTAAAATAAAACCAACCTTATCATAATAATAACAAACGGTAGAATTAATATAGAATACACCTTATTTGTTATGTTTAACATCAATAACAAAAACTATGAGCGCTCTTTCAGAATTTGAATTAGTTGGTTCACATGTAGGCGGGAAACTGATTGGGGAGAATCTGGCAGGAGGTACAGACCCTAGAGGAACAGTAGGGGGTGTTGGAAAGCATGTAGGGCCAGAATCTTTGGATGATGGAAAGTCTTCGTGTGTTAATGTGCCTTTTAGTGGGGTTTGTGGCCCCCCACAGAATCATGTGTTGGGGCAGGATATCGAGAAGGATATAGATAGTATTGATTCTAATAAGGAAAAGTCTTCAGAAGGAATGCAGGTAGGGATCTTAGAACGAAGGACATGATCATCTCTATTTGGTAAGAAACCTACCGAAAAATCTCTTGACCCATCGGTGACTTCTAAATCCTGGTGGGAGAAAGGTGAGTTTCAAGTTTTTATCCCAGATCCTTTACTTGATTTTTCTGTGTCTTCAATGGAATTTAACTCAGTGGGAAAAATTTTAGGAGCAAGACCAGATATAGATTCTCTTAAAAAAATGGTTAAAAGGAATTGGATTATTCGAGGAGAGGTAGATATTACACCAATGTTGAATGGGTTCTTCTCGTTTATATTCAACTGTAAGGAAGATATGAATATGGTTCTTAGTGGAGGGCCATGGTTCTTTGGTAAATGTTCTCTTACTATCAAAAAATGGGAGCCAAATATGGATCTAACGGATTCTTTTTTCTTAACTACTCCCATCTGGGCAAGACTCCCTGGTCTCCCTCTAGAATTTTGGCATGAGGACATTTTCAAAGGAATTGCCAGTTCTTTTGGTGAACTTGTGGCATTGGATAATGCTACGGCTTCTAGAACTAAACTTCAAAGTGCTAGACTTTATATTAAAGTGGCAGATCTGAATCATCTCCCAGAAAAGGTTGAATTAATATCCAATCTTGGTAAGAAAACTCAAGAATTTTTTTTTGAAGATTTGCCCAACTCATGCTATGCTTGTAAGAAACAGGGGCATCTAGTTAAGAATTGTCCTTTTAGGAGTAAAAATCATCCAAGAAATGTTTTGGATGTGAAAGAAGTTAAGGTCCAGCAAAAGAAAATATGGAAAATCAAGGAAGATCATCGGCAGGAGCAAAAGAAGAATGAACATCCAAAAGTTCTAAATGCAGAAACGAACAAAGATTCTTCTATTGAAGACTCTAATGCTTTATATACAGAGGGGGATCAAGAGCTTTTTTTAAAGAAAGTCAACTCTCAGAAAGAAGGACATGATTTGCAAACAAAGATCATAAAATCTGAACAATTAATAAAGGATCTGTCAGATCTATCAAAACAAATTGTTGTCTATCAAAGTATAGAAGATCGATGCAAGATGAAGAAGACAAAAATGTGTTAGAGGAAGGTGAATTTATGCCTGAAGATGGAAATAAATCAAAGGAGGGAGAGCTTCTTTCTTCTCAACCTAGGAAGAGAGAGGTGTTAGCTAAGGATGATAATGATTTTCCTTTGGATGAGCCTCCCCCTAGAGAAGAAGAGAGAGAGGCTGGAGAAAACTCAAAGCATAAACAAAACCAAAGGAAAAGGGTTGAAAAAAAGAACAATACTAAGGGAGTAGAAACTAGAAGTAGCAAAGTAGATCAGCAGACGAAATCTACTGCTTCTATCCTGAATAAATATGGAAAAGGAACTGAACAGTACTCTAAGGTGAAACCGGATGTTGGCTCCCCGGACAAACTTGGAAGAAGATCCATAAAGAAAACCAGAGAGTTATAAAGTATTCAGAATATTGCTGATGGCAGGCAGGCAACTATTCTAGATTTTGCCCCTAAAAAATAGATATGAAAATCATAAGTTGGAATATTAGGGGGTTGAATAGTATTCATAAAATGGATATTGTTAGGAATTTTGTTAGAGAACAAAAGCCTGATTTTCTCTTGCTCCAAGAAACCAAAATGAATAAAGAGAAAGCAAAACAGATTAAAGATTTTAAAAATTATTTTATAACTGCCAGTAGTTCAGAAGGTGCATCAGGGGGAACCCTGATATTATGGAAGAAGAATTATTATTCTAGAACTATTATGATGGCTAGTAAATATCTTATGATTGTAAAAATTACAACTGTGGACCAGAAGGAGGATTGGTATATTGTAAATATTTATGCTCCTAATATTAAGAACCTAAGGAAAAAGGTTTGGGAGTCTGTTTCCAGTTTTAAAAGTAAGGACTATTTTGGACGATGGATTATAATGGGAGACTTCAATGTGCCTCTCTATGATCATGAGAAAATGGGAGGTAATGCTACCCAATTGGAAGGGAGATTAGACTTACAGGAGTTTATAAATAAAGAGGGACTAATGGATATGGAACTCCAAGGAATTCAGTTTACTTGGAGTAATAAGAGAGTAGGTAATGAATGTATTCAGGCTAGGCTTGATCGTGCCCTTATTTCTCCTGACTGGACAAAAGATTTCATCTGCAAGCTGGAAGCATGCCAGAAAATTGGATCGGATCATTTTCCTCTCATCTTCACTGCTGCTAAAATTAATTCTAAGAAGAACTTTCCTTTCAGATTTGAGAAGATGTGGATGCAACACCCACAGTTTGAAAGTAAATTGGAAGAATGGTGGAATATTGATATTGAGGGTACAACACTCTTTAGAGTTGTGTCTAAGCTCAAAAATGTTAAAAGGGAAGTTAAAAAATGGAATAAAAATAGCTTTGGAAACATCTTTGAGAATAAAGTTGCTATCAAGGAGGAAATTCTTAAAACACAGGAAAAAATTTAGAAGGATATACTCTTGATCTCCTCATTGAAGAAAATGAAAAGTTGGCTCAATATCATGATATCATCACTAAAGAAGAAATCTATTGGAGACAAAGATCTAGACTGTTATGGTTGAGAGAAGGAGATAAAAACACAAAATTTTTCCATCTATCCACTCTAAAGCATAGAGCTAAAATTCACATATCACACCTAAAAAAGGGAGATCTGAAGATTATAGAGGAAAAGGAAATAAAGGAGGAAATGGAGTCTTTTTTCTCATCCTTAATGAAGACTGATCCCAATATCAATTTGGATAGTCAATTTGAAATCCTAAGAGTGATTCCTCAGTTGGTTTCAAAGGAACAGAATAAAATGTTAAGCTCAATTCCTAAGGACGAGGAAATCTTCAAAGCAGTGTGTTCTCTAAGAGGAGATAAAGCCCCTGGACTGGATGGTTTCCCCATGTTTTTCTTTCAAAAACTTTGGAAATTTGTTGGAAAATATGTTAGTGATGTCATGAAGGAATTTTATGGAGCAAAACAGATGCTTAAAGAAGTTAACTCTACCTTTCTGTGTTTGATTCCCAAGAAAATTGGTGCTGATTCTCCTAAGCAGTTTAGACCGATCAGCCTCTGTAATTCTTTCTATAAAATTATCTCCAAAGTTCTTACTTCCAGACTTATTCAAGTGATTTCTTTGATAATTGTTGATCAGCAAAATGGATTTATCCCAGGTAGACAAATCCTCAACTCTATTATCACTGCACATGAGAATATTCACTCATTGTCATGTTCTAATAATCAGGGGTTCATTATGAAAGTTGACATTGCAAAAGCTTATGACAGGGTTGATTGGTTATTCCTTTCAAACAGTCTATTAGCTTTTGGCTTTGACCAAAAGGTGGTTGGTATTATTTATCAGTTTATCCTTATCGGGGATTGAGACAAGGTGACCCTTTATCCCCCATCTTTTTTGTAATTATGGCTGATTGCTTGGGGAGATATATTGGGGATTTGGTCCAAAAAGGTTTATTTAAGGGTTTAAAACCTTCTTCCCATCCTCTAATTTGTTCTCATGGACAATTTGTTGATGATACTATCTTTATGGGGAAAGCTAAAGTTAAGGAAGCAAGAAATTTGAAGCAAGCTATTAATTTATATTCTTCTACCTCTGGGCAATTGATTAACTGGAATAAAAGTGCAGTGTTCTTTATTAACACCCCTATCTAGAGGCAAAATAAAATTGCTAAAATTCTTGAATGTTCTATAGGATCTCTCCCTTCTTCTTACTTGGGTCTTCCTCTTGGTCTGAAAGTCCCTGATGCCTTCTTGGAGGACCTTATTAACAAGTTCAGCAAGAAACTTGTGGGATGGAAAGGAAACCTTTTAAGTCAGGAAGGAAAGTTAACTCTTCTCAAAACTTGTCTTCAAAGCATACCTACTTATGCTTTAAGTCTATTCAGAATTCCTATTAAATTTGCAGAGTCTATTGAAAAAATTCAAAGAAATTTCCTATGGACTGGTACGGAGGAAAAAAGGAGAATGCCTTTAATTGCTTGGGACAATGTTTGCAAACCTTTCAGGGAAGGGGGACTAGGAATTAGGAAAATTATAAGTATCAATAAAGCTCTTTTAGCCAAATTGGGATGGAGAGTTTACCATGAAAACAAAGAGTGGAGTACTATATGGAAACATAAGTACCTCTTCAATGCTAAATCCCTTTCTGAGTTCTTCTCTTATCCTGATGTAATTCGTCCCTCTTCCATATGGGGGGCTGTTCAGGGGACAAAAAAAACTTTAGAAAAAGGATGCTCCTGGAAAATTGGTAATGGACTTAAGGTGAAATTCTGGGATGATGTCTGGTTAAAGGACTATCCTTTGATGGAAGATTTTCAAGATAAGGATTTAGTTGGTCAATGTAAGCAAAGATATGGTTTACTAGTTAGTCAGTATTGGCAGAATGATTCCTAGGTGAATTTAACTGATGTTAATCAAGGCTTCAGTAACATCCAATTATCTCTCAATGCTGTCTCTCTTTATCCCTATCTGGAGGATAAGATTATTTGGCATGATGATCCAAGTGGACAATTTAAAGTCTCTACTATCTTTACTTCAAAGGAAAAGGGTAATCAACCTTTGTGGTCTCAAGTCTGGATGAAGGGGCTTATTCCTAAAATTAATATCTTCTTTTGGACTCTGCTTCAAAATAAAATCCTGACCCTCGACAATTTGCAGAAAAGAGGAATAAATGTGGTTAACAGGTGTATTTTACGCAAAAATGGATTTGAAGATAAAGACCATATGTTTTTAAACTGTCCCTACACTCAACAAGTTTGGACTGAGATCCTTAAATTTTGGGGTATAACATGGGTACATCAAAAAAATGTGGATCTAGCTTTTAAAAGCTGGTATTGCCCCTCAAAGAATCCTGATGTTCATTTTTTTTGGAAATTAACACTTCCTCATATATGGTGGGGAATATGGAAAGAAAGAAATAACAGAATACTCAGAAGTAAAGAACTTCCAGGATGGGTGCTTGGTCAGAATATTATTAGAGCTATTAAGGAGAATTTTAAATCATAGAGGGATCCTGATCAAACCTTTCAATTTGATAACCCCTTATGATCTGAAAGGCCTAATTTGAAAATTGATAATCCAAGATTGATTGTAAAATGGAATGCCCCTCCTACTGGATGGATCAAAGGTAATTTTGATGGAGTAGCTAAAGGGAATCCAAGAAAAGCGGGATGTGGAGGAATTCTAAGAGATCATGTGGGAAATGTAGTTGATGTTATTGCTATCCCAATTGGTAAGTCGAATAGTCATATTGCTGAAGCTATTGCAGCCCTTTACACCATTAAACTAGCTGTTGAGTTGGGATTTTCCAAATTATGGTTAGAAGGTGATTCTTTGAATATTGTAAACATCCTCAATAACAAAAACTCAATTTCATGGTCTATTGAGGCTACGATGATGGAAATTAAAGCTTTAATTCTAAAGTTTGAAAAAGTGACTATATCCCATACATTTCGAGAAGTTAATGGGGTTGCTGACTAGATAGCTAATCATGCTGTTCAAATGGGGCATAAGGTGAGATGGCATGATGCATTAAATAAGCACATTGATCTCAAAGCGCTTATTAATTATGATTCCATTCATTCTAAAGAGGGAAAGATCTTCCTAGATTAGTAATTTAATGATTAAGTGGAATGGCCTTACGGTGGAAAGATTACCTTCACTGAACAAGTACATTCATGAGAATGTAATGTGGAGTTCGCATGTGACAGCAAATAGGCGATTTCCATTTCATGCGAAGAACATTTAGGTCCATTTTTCTGCCATAAGTGTTTGGGTGTTGTTGGAATATTGTTTGCTTTGTAAAATGAAGGGTGAACCGCGGAAGCAAGAGCCAAAAAATTGTGAAGACTAGAAGGATAGACAGGATGTATAGAAGATTCTTCAAAAAGGGAAAGTGGTAAGTTATCTGGAGAGATTGCATGGATCTAAACCCCATATTACGACGGCATTCTTCAAAAACTAGGTTGATGACAGGGTAACTTTCCATGGTGTTATTGTGATGCTTACTGAGGATTTCATTGCGAAGGTTACAGGGCTTCCCACGGCTGGCATTAAATTCTCCAAGTAGACCAGTATCTCCAATGCGGCATATAAAAAATTTCTGAAGACGGAGGCAGAGGAGAAGCAACTGGAAAAGAGTGGAGATTTCTTCGATTTGGAGCAGATAAAAGGAATCTGGAGAGATGTTTTAAGCTGCATTCGTGAGTATTTATCCTAGATGGTAGGAGTAAAAGAGTACATAAATTTCATTTTGTCTTTCTTAATCATTTTAGGCTTAAAGACATAATTTCCTTCCCTTTCTATTTACATTTTTCGCTGCTCCAAAGTCTGTTTGCCCATAGAAAGAAAGAATCTAGACCTATTTTACATGAAGGACTGATTCTTATCATAGAAGGCTTTTGCAAAAACAATGCCTTAGTTTCGACTCCTTATTCAGACAAAAATAAGGAGTCACAGTGTAAAAGGAGTGGAAAAGTGAAGGGGAAAGAAAAAGTAAAATCTAAACCTTCTAGTTTTAATAAACAAAATGTTGAAGAGGAATCTGAGTGGGAAAGTACAGAAAGTTCTGAGAAGAATGTTGTGGAGGAAGAGGAAGGAACGAAAACTGCGGATTTTAGCTCAAATTTGGAAGGTTATTAGGAAAATGAAGAAAAAAGTGAGAAAGAAAACGAAGGGGATAAAACTGAGGGTAATACAGAACAGAATAATTCTAATCATGAAGATAAACAGACTGTACTGGGAGGAAGTGTTAAAGACACAAATATTGTACTTGAAGATCCAGCTTTGATTAGAGAAAAGGAACATATGGTTCTGATTTCCAATCATCCTATGGAGATTAGGGAAAAAGAAAAGGATGATCATGACCAGCATGAAGACCCTGTAGAGACAAAAGAGGAGAAATTGATGGAAAGGGAGGACCAAACAGAAAAAGATGAGACCTCTCCTCAGGAGAATGCAGATGACAATTGTGATGCTAGGCAGAGGGACACTAAACTTTCCTTCATGAATTCAACCAAATTCAAAGTTGATGTTATTTTCCAAGTTGATTCGTGGATGTACAAGGAAATGATGGAGTTGAAGAAGAAAGTAGAAATAATGCAACATAACCAGGAAGCTGATAGGATCAAAATCAATAATTTGGAGAAGCAAATGAGTGATATTCCAATTAAACTCAAGGATTATGAGAATAATCTGAGAAGGCTCATCAAGGAAAGCAGAATGAAAATGGATGAGGTTACTTTAAGCATATGTGTGGCTACAGCTAACCTTGGAAAATGAGCTAATGAGGAAATAAAATCTTTGGAGGGGCCAAGTAAGAGGACCAGGCAGAGCTCGAGGAAGAAAGCCATGCAAGAAGTCGCTACCTCGGCTGCAATATCCATACAGGATACTACAACGATTGGAAATGAGGTTGTGAAGATGATCCTAGAATTAGAAGACTAGGGTCTTCTTTGTTGCTATAGTTTTTGTTCTGGTCCTGTCTGCTGGATGTTATAACTGGTTCTAAAATTTGGTTATTAGTTTTAAGACTTATTTTGAGTTTCCAGGTCTCTGTAAAACCTGTGTTCTTTTTTTTCTTTTTCATGGTTTTGGTATGTGGTTTCAGGTCCTTGTAAAACCTGATTTTGTTGCGGATTTTCAGTAAGTTTTAGGAATGTACTTCCTGTTGGGTGTTATCACTTCATCTTTCCTTCTCTGTTAAAGGGTTTTGGGGTCCCTTCAAAACCTGCTTTTACCTTAATCTAAAACGAATAGTAGAATTTCAACCAATGATTCAACTAGCAAAATCAAAATGAAGACCGAGAGATTGTGATACCAACATCTATTTTTTGTTCCATAGAGTAATTGGCCATGATACTCATAGTTATAGCAAGTACAATACATTCATTCAAATAATCCTTGAAGATCAATGATAACTAGCTATTGACATGTTCTTGTGAAGCACCAATGACAACTCCCAGCTTTCCAAAATGAGTCCCTTGAAGCCTAAAAAATCTAATTTATGCATATACCAGAGCCCTTTCCATAATCACCAACCTTAAATGAATTAGAACACACCATAAAATGGTTATACCAACCAAACCATACTATTTGGAACTCATGATGTAGAAACCTCGACCTCTGAGTACCATGATGTTGCCCTTTGCCTTGGTTACAAGGGAAAAATGAGGCTAATCGATATAGCAGAATCAGAAACTGATGAAGAATATAATAACATAACTCGCACAAGGGAGTACCAACCACATACTCCCCTTTCAAAAAAAGGTTTTAGAAGTTGACATTAGAGGAACCCCCAACCTGTTAGGAATTACAATCTTATCACATATCTTATGAAGACCTTCTCTCGCATCTCCATCATGGATTTACTCAGAAACTCTCCTACCCACAGCTTGACACTTCTTGACACCTTAGGCCTTGTCCACTTGGATAGTGTTACCCCACCTTTGGAGGCCTAAATCAATCACATAAACCAAGACATGTACCCCATGGGCAGAATTTTAGGGACTTTGGGTACTTTTTTGGCCTTAGATAATTGCCTTTTGATGCCAACATGTCCAGGAGAGGAGATCCAACTTCTTACCTACATGTATGGATATATAAAAACTATGTTAAATGAGCCATGGTGGAATATGGGGTTGTATTAGACACAGTCCCATTCTCTTTTCTATAGTAGTTGGGATATGGTGAGACAAACTATTTGACTACTAGGAATACCTTGTGAGGCTATGAAAACCTCAAATATTATTCAAATGGTACTATAGTTCTGCCCATCACTTTAAAATAGTTCTTATGAAGTTATACATCCTTGATAAGGGTATCAAGTACAACATGATTTTGGGAAGGTCATGGTTCCATAAGAGGAAGGATGTATCCTTTCTTATTTATTGCAGTAGATAAGGTTTTTACATCATGGAAAGGTTTTTATTGCCCAAGGTGACCCAAAGTCATTTGACGTCCATTAAACAAACATAAATAAAAGGTATGGGCTTCACATTGATTATCATTTTCTCTAAAAACAAATAACAAAACCTTCTTGTCCTACAAAGGAAGAGGAACATGTTATAACACCCGAGTGGGCCCCAAGATTGAATTTTGAGAACCTTGAGACCTCATCAAACATGAAACTTTATGGAAATGTTGTTGGAACCATAGAAAAGAGCAAAAAAACCCTACAACAATGGTAGTTGTCTCAACAAAGTCAATGGATGAGATAATCAAAATCTCAGAAGGATAAACCTATCACATCCCTAATCGACTCACATGAGGTCAAGACATACAGTCCCAACAAACTTTTAGGTTTGGAGGCCTTTGATTCAATGGCCAAGATTACTGAGATATGCATGGTTGAAATTTCTAAAAATGAAGAAATACCCTCAAGACACCCTCACAATCCATCTCCTTCAAGCAACCAATAGACGTTCCATTATGATGGGGGGAAATGTCGCTTAGGTGCAAGGGTAGGTGTTAAGCATGGAATATACTGAGAGGGAGGGTGAATCAGTATATTATATATCTTATAAAAATTTCCCTTTATCAAATTCCACTTAATCAAACATTCAAGATATGCAATAAAACTTAAACAAAAACATCACACAAGAGAGAGACACCAGATATAACGTGGAAACCCAATGTGGGGAAAACCATAGAGAATCAATCTCAAATATATTCATGAGAACAAACCCACAAGAGCACCATACCCCTTTGCCAAGTACAAACCTCAGCTACAATTCGTGAGCACCAACCCACAGGAGCTTCAAACCCCTTTGCCGAGCACCAACCCAGCACCTATTCGTGAGCACCAACCCACAGGAGCACCAACCCCTTTGTTGAGCACCAACCCAACAACAATTCATGAGCACCAACCCACAAGAGCACCAACCCCTTTGCCGAGCACTAACCCACAGGAGCACCAACCCCTTTGTGTATACCACACACCTATCTCTCAATGTTGCTATCTCAACAAATGATAGATCAATACAACATCTCCTTCCTCTCTCTCACTTTTGATCTTCTAAGCTAGATATAACAAATACAAATCATCTCTCACAATTGCTCTTCTAAGCTAGATATTACAATATCAAATCAACCTCTCACTTCCATATTACAAATGGCTACTCAAGCCTTTATTTATAGCTTTCCAAATGACCTTTGGCCTTCCCCCTTTGTGACCTTTCATTCCTCATGGAAAATGGCGCCAATCTTGGATGACCCTTCATATCCAAGCATTTGAAAAGTCATGTGGTGACCCTTCATGACCAAAAACGTCCTTCCCACTTTTGTCCTTATCTTTGGTGACTTTTCATATTCCTTAAAGTGTCCCTTCATGAGAAATTCACCCATACTCTTTTGTCTTCACTTGGTGACTCTTGGTATTCCCCAAGATGACTCTTTATGGGAAAATACGTCCCATCCTTCTTTTGTCTTTACCCCGTGGCTCTTCGACTTTTCCATGGGCCCTTCTTTTGTCTCATATGCAACCAAAATTATATTCATTAATATTAAATAAATATTTACTCATATTAGCCAAGATATATTTATTACAAACAACATTAAATGCAATGGGGCCTTTATCACCAATAATACTGAACCTTTGACATCAATGACAATATTTCCAACAATCTCCCCCTTTGTTATTGATGGCAACCTCAATCCTAAAACTACCACATCCTGTCCCCTGCACATCTTGTCATCTGAAAACATACAGTAACTCCCCCTTACTGTAGCAACATGTACATGTTCCTTGTACTTGTTATTCTCCCCCTTTGACATCAATGGCAAAGGTCCTACTTGGAGCTAACACTTAGCTCCCCCTCACTTGATGTTGAACATCAATGGCAGGAAGTAATACAAATTACTCCCAACTCCTCTCACTGATCTTTGAATGTATCCTTTGATCATGCCTTTGAGAAGATATCTGACAATACATACACATTGTTCCATGTCCTTTGAGCATCTGCAATCAACTCATTTGAATCTTTTCTTCTAATCTCACAACCTTCAGCATGAAACCTTAATGTGTATCCTTGATCACAAATTTGACTAACACTCAACAAATTATACTTAAGACCTTTTACATACAAAACATTTTTAGTCTTAGTTCTACCATAATTCAAACTCAAAGTACCTTTTTCGGCTATCTTGGCAGTGGTTTTATCTCCGAATCTCACTGTACCACCATTTATCTTCTTTAGAGAAATGAGCTTACTTTTATCACTTTTCATATGCCTCGAACATTTGCTATCAATTAACCATGGCTGATCTTTACCTCTCACATGCAGAGCTGTCTACACCATCATAGAATCTCCAGGTTGTTTCTTCTGCCGTGAACATGTCTGAACCTTCTCCCTAATGAATGGAGCTTTGAAACTTTGATTCTTCTTCTTGATGAATGGAACTTTGAAACTCTGATCCTTCTTGACTGACTCGAACACGTTTCTGCAATACTGAGCACTGTGTCTGAAGTTGTTGCACTTGTAGCACACTATGGTCTCTTCATTAAAGCTTGATAGAGGAGCAAAAGAGTTGTGGCTTCTGCTTGACTCTACTTGACTTTCCTTCTCCTTATTTTTGAAATTGTTAGCTCTTTTTCTACATTCTACTTTCTTGTGACCATATCCATTACATTAAAAACAATAGCCATAAAAATAAGACATGTCTGTATATCTCTGACCTGATTGTCTTTTGTAGCTTTGTTCCTTCCAGCCTTCTCTATTTGGAATGTCCTCTGTATTCTTCACTTCTCCCCTTTCTGTTTCCTCTTGTGTCAGAGTTTCAACATAGCTCTTTTTCTTTTCAAAACCGATCCCTGTCTTATCTGAATATGCTTTTTGACTTTCCAATATTTTATTCAGCGTGTTAGTGCTATCTTCAAATTTTGAATCACTGATTACTTTATCACTGACTGCTTTCTTAATATCTTCTTTTAAAGAGGCAATTTCAATAACATACATTTCACAATCTTTTCTTGCTATTTCCAACTGTGCTTTGAGATCTTCTTCATTCTTCTTGGCTTCTTCAAAGTGTGCTTATAGATCTTCAATCATTTCCTTTGACTATTGTTCATTTTTCTCAATTTGGCGCTTTCACCTTCGATTCTTCTTCTGAACAGCTTGTAACTCTTCTAGGGCATAATTGAGTTCTCCTTCCATATCTACTTCAGCTTCTTCCTCTTCTTCTTCTTGATCATCATCATGTATGGCCATGAATAGAATCTCTTCTTCTTCTGAATTGTTGACTCCACTATCTTTAACTAAGCTAGGATCCTTAGAATACAGGCTCTTCTTCTCGAATCCCTTCTTGGATTTGCCTTTGAAATTCTTCTTGTATGTAGGCTTTTCTTCTTCATCATCTTTAACCTTATCTGGGCATCTATCTGAAAAATGTCTAATATTTCTATAATTAAAACATTTAAAAGGTAATTTTCCTTGATATTTCCCTGTTCCTCTTTTCGGCCTGCGAATAAAAAGTGCTTCATTGTCATCTTCATCATCACTAGAACTATCACTTGATTCTTGAATCTTAGCTTTCTCCTTCTTTGATGTCTTGAAAGCTGCTTCTCTCTTTGAGGGTTTATCTTGTTCTATCCGCATCTCATATGCCGTGAGAATACCATGAAGCTCATCCATCTTTAGCTTGGCTAAATTCTTCATTTCCTCGATTGTCGAAACCTTTGCATCATATCTCATTGGTAGAAATCTCAAAACCTTTTGCACCACCGTTGACTCTTCCAATGTTTCTCCAAGACCTTGAATCTGATTTACTATCTGATCAACTCGCAAGAGATAACTTGCTATATCTTCTTCTTCTTCCATCTTCAAACTTTCAAACTGCCTTCTGAAAGTCTGCAACTTAGCTTGCTGAAACTTTCCATCACCTTTGTAAATATTCTAAAGTTTTATCCAGGTTTCATGAGCAGATTTACATTGCATAACTTTAACAAATTCAGATTCACATAATACAAATAAAATAGCGTTTAAAGCTTTAGCATTACATTCACTTGCCTTCTTTTCTGTTGGAGTAATTGTAGATGTCTGTGGCTCTTCATATTGCTCCACCACTGATTTCCATATGTTAAATCCAAGGGCCATCAAATAAACCTTCATTCTCATGCTCCAAAAAGCATAATTTGTCCCATCAAACAAAGGTGCCTTATTTGTAGAAAATCCTTCCTGTGACCCAGCCATCGTGCTTTCCCGATCTACCTTCAAGCTGTAAAACTTTTCAAAAAGAAACCTACTCTGATACCAATTATTAAGCACATAATATACTGAGAGGGGGGGGTGAATCATTATATTGTATATCTTATAAAACTTTTCCTTTATCAAATTCTACTTAATCAAACATTCAAGATATGCAATAAAACTCAAACAAAAACATCACACAAGAGAGAGACACCAGATATAACCTGGAAACCCAATGTGGGAAAAACCATGGAGAATCAATCTTAAATATATTCATGAGAACAAAACCACAGGAGCACCATACCCCTTTGCCAAGTACAAATCTCAGCTACAATTTGTGAGCACTAACCCACAAGAGCTTCAAACTCCTTTGCCGAGCACCAACCCAGCACCTATTCGTGAGCACCAACCCCTTTGTCGAGCACCAACCCAGCAACAATTCATGAGCACCAACCTATAGGAGCACCAACCCCTTTACCGAGCACCAACCCACAAGAGTGTTGGATGAATATTTTGTCGTCAACAAACTGATGACAAAATGGGTATATCAACCACAACACAGGGAGATTTACACCACAAAAAGTGTGAGTTTACCAAATCTGGATGAGGTAAATCTCTCCTCTCATCAAGGGGAGGTTCCCTATGAATATTTATATGCTATATGTATATATAATTAAGCAAAAAATAATACTTGGGGTGGTATAACAACATCCACCTCTCTTTTTTCAGATGTGATGTCCAAAGAACAAGAGAGAGAAATCTTGGTCGTTGGCCAACAACATTCCTCTTCGTTCGGGAATGGTATCCAACATAGAGCAGAAAATTACATGAGGTAAGTAACAAAGTTAACAAAGAAACCTATGTAAGCACAAAGTCTTCCGTTGTCTCCTTCATCGATTCAGAATATGCGTAACCATAGAGTGAAACGAAGCACAAAGTCTTCGCCTGAAACTATAAAAGATAAAAGGATCACAAAGATAAAAGTAGCTCAAAGTCTCTCTTTTATCTTTTAGAAATGTCTTCAGATAATATCAATACACACACTTTGCTTATTAAATCAAACAAATAAGAGATTATCAGGAAAGAGGACATAAGAACTATTTCCTAAATAACGCAGATAACTTCGACACAAAGTCTGAAATAAATCTGCTTCTCATTAATTCAACAAAATATGATTTACAAGTTGAGCACAAAGTCTCAAGAAGTGTCTCAATTTCAACAGAGTTTTTACTCTCAATTATCCAAGATACTTTTTACAAAAGAGGTTCCCTCTATATATAGGGAGAAAACTTCAAAATAAAAATATAAATATATCTTAGTCAAAGATGAGTCATCTTTGACTTTTGAGATATTTTTCCAAATTTTTTACATGTAATTACACATTACAAAATTGCATGCACTTTTACATGAAAATGTCTTAAGTCAATTACAAAGTGCATTTTGAATAAAGCATGGAAGAACGGCTTCAATCTTTATTTCCAGTCTTCTTCATGGTCTTCGACTTCTTCAAAGAAACTTCAGTGATCTGGGAGAACTTTTGTTGAAAAGACGTTGATGAAGAGGGATCCTTTAAAGAAATTGCAGTAAGAATCATGATTGTGCAATTAGGAGAAAAATTAGTAATATGGAAAAACTGCACATTTGAGTGATCATGACTAGGGAAACGTGCTTGAAAAGGGATGAGGCGAAAGCGGGTTGGAAAGTGAGAGGAAAATGGGGAGGAGGCATGAAAGACAGAAAGAAAGAAAATTTCTCTAAAATTAGGAAAAATGGGAAGAAGGTATGTAGGGGCGGAAAAAATTGCTGCCCTTGTATATTGGAGAAGTTCTTGTGCATAGGTGGCAAAAATTACCGCCTGTGCACGTCAGGAAGAAAGTGTGTCAGTGGCAAAAATTTCTGCTGACGTATGTTGAAGAAGGTGAACATGTAAGGGCAGCAAAAATCACTGCCCTTGCACTTGGAGGAGAGGAAACAGGGATGCATGGGCGACAAAAAATGTCGCTCTTGCATGAAAGAGGTAAGGGCGGCAAAAATTGCCGCTCTTACATGGAAGATGTAAACACTTGTCACGTTCTGCTGAGTCATAACAAGACACGTGACGTATTCCAATGCACTTTATCTTTTTCAATTGAGCACTTTTCTACAGGGTTTTCTCTTCAATTGGGCTTGGTTCTTCCTTTGACTGAGGCCGCCTTTTGTCTTTTCCAGCTTTGTCTCTTCCTGTTGCGATTTGAGCTATCGGGCTACATTCCCAGCTTTATTGGCTCTTTACACTCCTTCTCTCAGTGGTTCTTCCCTTTGGCATTTTGGCCTTCGAATGCATTTGGGTCAACGCTCAAGCCTTCAAAGATCAACAGTTATTTCATTACTGTGAATTTGACGTTTGCGGGCTCGTCACTTTCCTTGGCAATTCCTTCGGCTTTGTCATTTGATCTTTCTTGGAGGGGACCTACCCTTCAGGGCTTTGAGAAATGGTTTGCTTCCTTCGACGAGATCCTCCTGCAAGGGTACCTACCCTTCGGGACCCTTCGAGCAGCCTTCGGGCTTTATTTCCTTCAGACGAAAAGTCCAAAGGAATTCCTTTGTTGTTTCTTCTGCCGGGCTTTTGTCTTTACTTCGGGCTTTCTTCCTGAGTGAATTCCTTCAGACAAAATGTCCAAAGGAATTTTGCCTTGGTCATTTTCTTGGGGAAAAATATTTCCGAAGGAATTCTTTTGGCCCCTTGGATTTAGCCATTTCCATCGAACAAAAAGTCTGAAATAATTGTTCCTTTTGGGCCTTTGAACAAATTCGAAGGAATTCTGTCTTTTCTTTGACCTTCAAACCAATGCTGCCTACCCTTTATAAGGTCACTTGCCTTTTTCGCTTTGGGGCAGCCCCTTGAACATTTCGATTGAACCAACTTTGGTTCAATGGTTCAACGGTTCATTCTTCATTATTTGGCCAAGTCCTTTGTTCTTTTGCATCAAGCATGTTGAACCAACTTGGGCATTGAACCCATTGAACCTTTGAACCAAGGTGGTTCAAAGTTCAATGGTTCAAGCCTAAGTCCTTTATCATTTGTCGATTGAAATCCTTTTGATTGAACCGAAGCGCTGAACCAATCCTGGAAATGACCAAGTGTTAGAAGCTTGTCCTTTTAACTGATCTCGCTTGCAGAAGCTTTTCTAACCTGTTGAACCTAGGAACCCCCTTTACAAAAAAAGCTTAAAAATGAGGAATTTGAAAGCTCAAAACAAATTTTGAGGGAAGAGAGAAATTTTGGTTTGTAGGTTGTCCCAAAAATGAGTGGCATTTTTCAGGGACAACAAGGAGCACCAACCCCTTTGTGTATACCACACACCTATCTCTTAATGTTGCTATCTCAACAAATGATAGATCAATACAACAACTCCTTCCTCTCTCTCAATTTTGATCTTTTAAGCTAGATATAACAAATACAAATCATCTCTCACAATTGCTCTTCTAAGCTAGATATTACAATATCAAATCAACCTCTCACTTCCATATTACAAATGGCTACTCAAGCCTTTATTTATAGCTTTCCAAATGACCTTTGGCCTTCCCCCTTTGTGACCTTTCATTCCTCATGGAAAATGGCGCCAATCTTGGATGACCCTTCATATCCAAACATTTGAAAAGTCATGTGGTGATTCTTCATGACCAAAAACGTCCTTCCCAGTTTTGTCCTTATCTTTGGTGACTTTTTGTATTCTTTAAAGTGTCCCTTCAGGAGAAATTCACCCATACTCTTTTGTCTTCACTTGGTGACTCTTGGTATTCCCCAAGATGACTCTTCATGGGAAAATATGTCCCATCCTTCTTTTGTCTTTACCCCATGGCTCTTCGACTTCTCCATGGGCCCTTCTTTTGTCTCATATGCAACCAAAAATATATTCATTAATATTAAATAAATATTAACTCATATTAGCCAAGATATATTTATTACAAACAACATTAAATGCAATGGGGCCTTTATCACCAATAATACTAAACCTTTGACATCAACGACAATATTTCCAACAATAGGTGTAATATTGATCTTCTCATAAGGAAAGATCATGACATTTGGGTTTAGGTTAGAATTCAATATACCAACAACAAAGCAAAATGTGAAGCCTTGCTAATAGGAGGATAGGTTTTCAAAATTTCAAGATCTTAGAAGACCTCAACTAGTAACCAATCAGGGTTTTGGGGTCTACCAAACTAAATTCAAGCACCTCCAGCTATACAAAAATGTTAACCTTGAAATTTCCAAAGATTTTGAATTCATGTTTATAGAATTTATGCCTAAAGAGGCAACCCAACTTTATCAATTTGACAACCTCCTATTCTTCTTGATTATATCCCCACCAAGAGATCCTAGAATATGAGTTTTTTGTGTCCTTAAGGCCTAAACCATTGATTTGAAGGATGCTAGGTGATGAAACCCTAGCCTATGTGGAAAAGGAGGGTGAGTCTCTCATATTGGATTTCATCGAGAATGATGAGGCAATCCTATAATTATTACGAGCTTATGATGAAATTCACAAGACCCATCATAAAATTGGATTTTCCATTATCCTTCATCATTCTTTGGACTTGAATTTTATGATTCATATTGAAAAGTTTAGGACTATTATTCTCTCGAGGAAGATTGTGAAGTCTTTGAAGGGTAAAATGAGACTTCTTATCTCCCTTTGTCCCACAAGAGTTTGAAGAAGGTAATTCCTCTCTCTTAGAGGACACCATAGACATTAATTTCAGTACAAATGAATAACCTAGGATTTTTGAATTTGGATCTTCCCTCTCCCCAGAGGAGATATAGAATCATAAGAAGTTTGTCTTTGAACTTTTGAAAGCCTTTACCTTTTCATATTTAGACATGATGTGTATTGACTTAAATGTGGTAGTCCATAATTTGGTAACCAAACATGATGCAATGTTCATCAAGCAAAAAATGAGACCTAAGTTAAGACCCAAAATCATTTTAAAGGTGAAAGAGGAGGTCATCAAAATCCTCAAGGTAAGGTTCATTAACCATGTGGACTACAACAAGATTTTGAAATTGTAAAAGTTGATTTTGCATTTGCATCATTTGATTGGCATTATTAGTTTGAAAGGTATCCATTTGATTCATGGATTACAATAAGATTTGATTAGTATTAAGAGTTTGTTGACTAGTAGAGATAACTTGAGATGTATTGGTGGCAACATTAAGGTGAGTATTAATATGATAACTTTAAATTTATACCACTAGAGGAAAGACCTACCATAGTAATGGTTATATTAGGCATAATATAATAAGAAATAAGATAATAAGTCATGTATTGACTTGCCCCAAATCCTGTCAGAATGATATGTGCAGGTGAAGAGGGACATCCTATGTGGGGTCCCATCATGAGGTTATAAATGACTATAGGATCCTAACCTCTATGTTGAGAATTTTCATCGACGAAAAGGATCATTTCGGTAGTGTACTCAAGATCACTCTTATCCTCAATTGTAGGCATGTGAGGAGGATAGTTAAAATGATCCAAAGGTTGGGAGGTAGAGAATGAATTGTAATATGTTGTTTTAGTGGTTACACAAATATTGATTTTATCTTGGTTAGTGATAATATTATCACAAGATTTAGGAGCTCTATGGGAGTTAGTTAAATCCATCATATCGTGTTGTGTTCTCTATTAATAATCATCAAATATACACCACATGATGGATAATTGATGTTGAATTGGGATAGCCAATAAAGAGAAAATATAGAAAAAGTAAATGTATTGGCCAAATCAGTAAAGCAAAGGAATCGAAACTATATCAAACAGTTTGATGTAGTTTTATAATCAGTGCATTTTGAGATATAAATTGTATCAAATAGTACGATACAGTCTGGTAGAAAAGTTAAGATATAATCTAGAAGTGAATTGTATTAAACTATTCAATTCATTTATATAGGTGGGAGATGAGAAACAAACATTATCAAGTTGGTCGATATAGTTTTTTATGAGGATATTTCAAATGTTAGGGAATAGATCAAGTCGATATGTTTGATGAAGTTTGTAGAATAAAAGTCCAAAAAAAATAGGAGGGATGTGAAATGTATCGAACTATTAACATAATTACACAAGCAATAAATAATATACAAGGTAATAAAATGTGTCGAGTTATTTGATATAGTCAGGGATGCAAATACATGAGACTGTATTGAGTTGGTCGATGCAGTTGATAAACACATGAGAGTATATCAAGTTGGGACCGATGCAGTTTACAAACACATGATATTGTATCAAACTAGTTAATGTAGTCTGTAAACACAAGTAACTATATAGACATTAGATGATGTAGTCACTACACACATTACATAATTATATCAATATTTGCCAATGCAATCTGCAATACAAAATATAAAATCAAGAAACAAATTGGAAAATAAATTATTTTTGCAAACTATTTTTTCAAAAATAAGATCATATAGATGTACTAAAGGACTTGACTAATTTTTAGGCTCTCATACAGACTGGCTCATCGTTGGTTAATTTCAACCCAATGTTTTAGAGCACTAACTATAGAGGAAGTGCCATGCCCATAGCCCACTAAAACTGATATCAAGGGTAAGTTGAGAGTAACTTCCTAGCACTAACTACTAACCAGTGAATTAAAAAAATTAGATTAATGGATGGGTTTCTAAATCTCAATAAAAAGGGAATCCTAAGTGTTTTTGATATACCGTGAAGTGTGTGGAAACTAAAGTTTGTGTTGAGCTCTTTACTATGGCTATGAGTATTGGGAAAAACACCTCATACCACAATGTCTATAAAAAATAGACAAGGATTGTAAACATAACACCACATAGCCCTTCACAATAATAGTTAAGTACTTTGAAAATTACCAGAACACAATTTATAGGGAAAACCAAATAAATAGAAAATAAAGTCCAAAAATCAATATCGAAAACCATTTTGTAGATTTAATAAATTGAATAAACAAATAGTCAAATTGAAATTAAATATGTGATTATATTTTGAAAAGAAAGGCTGATGTGTCTTGATTATGCTTAAAAATGAAAAAAACATAACTATATTGTCACATGTTGATGTAGTTGTACACACAATACAAAATTGTATCAAGTAGATCAACACAATATGTGTAAAGTAGAATTTCAGACAAAAATAGATTACTAGATCAAGTAATGTGATTCAGTTATTAACAATAATTAGATTTTAGAACTAATTTGAGTAGGTTGACATAATTTATTAGAAATAAATGAAATATATAGCTAAATCGAATAATTCAATGTAGTTTACTAAAAAATAAATGCAATATAAAACTAAATCAGCCAGATCAATGGTGTTTTCTAAAAATAATTTATAAACAAAAATAAAAACGTACTTATAGAACTATGTTGAGCACACCGATTTAGTTGATTGGAAAGGTGTTTACACATAATTAAATCGACTAGGTCGATATAGTTGGCTGGATAAAATAAGAAATAGATCTAAAGAAAAGACTGTCACATTGGCTAAAACAATTCATTGGGAAATACACAGAGATGAAAGTATATCATGTTGTTTGATATAGTTTCATGTGGGTAAAAATGGCAATTAAGATATATCAACCTGTTCAATATAACACGATGACAAAAAATTAAAAATATAACTAGATCAAACTGTTTGATATAGTTCATTGCAGAGGTGAAAATAATGGTTAACTTTATGTCTATTCACCAGAATATATGTAATAAGCTAGGATTAACATGCAACTATCCTTTCTAATTATATAAACTCGGAGAAGGTAAATCAAATAGAGCCCATTGATACTTAATGAAATCAGTATATGACCATGCTAAACCTAGCAAGAGGATCACTTTTAACACAATGTCAAGAGAAAGGGTTCCAAAGCCTCTAAGCAATCAACATAATGCAATAGACCTAAGTAGGTATGTCATTATAAAGTAATCAAATATCACAATCAAGTAATGTAAGGGGATGGGTTAGAAACATATTTAAAATGGGCAAGGAGTCATGGTAGGCAAATGGGGGCCTAGGTTACCTAAGGTGTATAGATGGAAAGTTTGAATAATACTATGGCCAAACTAAGTTTATGTGTAGAGAGAATTCAAACAAGAATAAATAAATTTATTAACTAGATAATTATGCAACTTCTATCTATCAAAAGGAAAGAGCTAGAGTTAAAAAATATTTACTTTGAACAAGACCTATTGAGCCTCAATCTCTTCCTTAGTCAATGGTGCTTTGAAAGAGATTGTTGTGGTTATAAGGATCTCAATGGTTGAATCAAGCTCTAGGCTAAAAGGACTCTTATTGCATCCAAGATTCCACAAGACAAGCTTTTCCCTCTGAGACAAAATCTAAGCAATAACTCCTCTCAAGTGTATACTTAGGGGATACATATGAGCAATGGCAATTGAAAATGAATGTTCCTCTCTATTGGATTGAAATGGTGGGTTGTATTTATAATGATGTGTGACCCTCATCCGTCTTGGAGAGTTAGCTGACAATACTGGCCAACTTGATTTAGTCCTAAATGGGAATACTAACCTAAAAGTAGGTCAATTAGGATGACTTAGATGTGAAGCATGCAACAAAATATTTGAAATTGCATTGATCTGATCAAAGTAGTTGGGATGAGGTAGATAGAAATTCGAACTACATTGAACGGGTTGAAATATTTGGAAAATATGGGTCTTGACATAGTTAGAGGATGTAAGATGGAAGGAGAAAAGTTAAGGGTTCAAATCTGAGGAAGCTATAATGGATATGGGGATAATAAATAAAGAAAAATATCTCTCATGAAGCACAACCAAATTTCCCACCCCTCTCTTAGTGTAACCTTTAAGGCACACACTTAGAGAGATTGAAACTTGATAGGTTGATGTAAGAGATAAAGCATCAATAAATGATAAAGTCTTTTAAAATATTGTGTATATACAGCCCCCACAAATTCAAATCCCTTTCCATGACTTCAAGATAACATAACACATTACAGCATTTGTAAGGCCCTAATTACTCAATCACTTACCATGTTGCATATTAGGCAAGGCCCATAGACCATTAGCCCTTTGAAAGGTGTGAAACAAAATGTTAGCTAATGGTCATATAGGTGGTAGTGCAACCTAATTGTATAAAATGGAAAAATCCATGTTTTTCCATATTATCTACCTACAAAAAACACATCATTGAGTAGTGTTTTCCCAGTAGATAAAATAAACTCCAACAAGAACTTTCAGTTCCAAAGTAAAACAGAGCTTAGATTAGAAGTCAAGGTTGGACAAGTGCAATGATTAATGAAAGGGGCAATTTGAAATCAAACAACAATTTGGGAAACTAGCATAGGTTTTCATGGAGAAGAACTAGGACTCAAACATGGGTTCATAAAACACCACCAAACCACTCAGCTCAGAGTCTAATCACCAATGAACCATCACAAATATCTCCCATTTTACATTTAGCCTAGAATATTCAATAGGCTTTAGTCATGGCATCTTCCTAAGTGAACTTGACTTTGAAAATTTCACCTCCAAACCTTAATCCACCATTTTGTTCTCGTGCAACTATCACTCAAGATAAGAAACCCATCATTGATCTAGTTTATAGCATTTTCGATACAAAATTGGGTAAGATTTCTACCAAAACTCTTAGGGTTGCCTTGCTAACACATTTTATAGATAAACCCTATAATAATTTTTAGCATTGGACTTGGGCATGTACCCTAGGACAAATGATGATCACCCTTGTTATGAAATAGCAGTTTTCTACTCTAATAATTATGATGAAGCATCTAGGTGTATCAAAATAGCGGTAGGAATAACTGTAACAAAAATTTCTACTAGGATTATAAAGAAAATGTTGGAAATTACTCTTCTCCAGAGTGTGTATGTAGTATCCATCTAGTCATATAGTAGGCATTGGGCTACTTGTCATAATTGATTGGTGGCTTTGAATTCAGTGATGAAGTTCATGATGAAGGAGATATTGAACATTCCCATTGGCCTAATGAATTATAAGGATGACAACTATCATTCATACTATGTGGTGTTTTATATGCTCACAACTATTCCGAGGTCACTTATGACTTCTACACCTTTTGTAGTTGACAATATGAATCTCCAATAGTCCCAGTTATCCACACAAAGAATCTTCAAGCATCCCTTGTATCTTGCATGCTTGGTCATTTTTTTCAATATGAGAATTATAACCACTTGGATATAGCCCCATTTGACCCAGATAGACAACCTAAATGAATAGCAGAAAGGGCTAATATTTTAATTACTTTGATGCCCTATTTAAAGTTGTGTCCATCTTCTTGGCATAGAATGTGGCCTCGATATAAGGTAGAGGATTCTATAGGTTACCATTGGGTGTAGAGCATACCTAGGCTAATCATTATACTAGGAGAGATTGATATTTTTTCTCAAAATTCATGGTGATTCGAATTCATGGCTATGTTTGTAAAGCCTTTAAGCTTCCCAAATATGTATCCAAAATATTATTTGCACTAGAATACCTATGTTACATGGACTACATCAGCTAGGTCTATAGGTTTGGAAGGAAAAAAACTACTTATTTTAAACTTCCTCAGAACAACCATGATATCATTATCCAAAAGAGTCCAACTCCCACTAGTGCCTAGCTAAAAAAGTCAAGCAGTTTTGATTGATCATCGAGGAAGAAAAATGGGCTTACGATCTAGAAGGATTATTCGTAGCTTGCCTCATAAACTGCAGCCTAAGGTTGAGGAATGCATGAATCATAGAGTTAGACCTTAAATGCACTTTTAGCTTAATGACTAGGAAATTAGATAGGGTCCTCAAGTCTAAAAATTCCAAAGCCAATCCCTAAGATTTTTTTTATGAAAATAAGGTATGTTTTCACCCCTAATATACAAAGCAAATCTAATAAAATTTTATAGAGCATTGGTTTATCTTAAAGGAGGATTCTTAGCATAATGGAAATTTCATGTAGAGGTTGGTGCTATAGATGTAGCATATGATGCCCTGCCAAAGGATGGCATGTTTAAGAAGATATGTGATCAGAATCATTTTGATTAGGAGGCCGAAGATGAATCAGATGGGGATGAGATGATAAATCTCAACATTGTAGGGTGGAAACCTCCTCTTGACCTTAAAATTGATGCTCCATCAAAGTCCCCAAAGATACTGAGCCTCTGAGAGATAATTATGTGAAAATAGGGATATATTAGAATAAATCATCTTGGTCCCCAAGTTGTAGGTACCTTTGCACCCTTAGTTACAGCTAGATCAAGTCAGCCATGGTTTGAATCAAGGATCAAAAGCGGAGAGATGAAAGGCTATGTTTTTGTAAAAGAATTGAAAGAAAAGCTTATTATTCCTCAAAACTAGGTAACTGATCCTTAGGAGAAACCCAATGATCCTGAACCCTCCAGTCTCTCTTAGGTGTCTTCCCAAGGTAGGATGGAAATGATAAAGTTTGAAGATGATATTCAAAGTAGAAAAATAGGGAAGAAACTAAATGGTAGAAAGAGAAATAATGGGAGCCACCATAATCTAGGTTTTAAACGAACCAAAGAGGAAATGGAGAAAAAGATTTATCAAAACCCCTTTCTTCTAAAGCATCTAGAGGTATAGTTATTCATGTTGTAAGTGTTCCATTATTTTTTTTTGATGTTGTTATAAGTGTTTCACAAGTCTTTGTTTCTTCTTATGTCTTAATCATTGACATTGTTGTTCGAGTAAGCATGTTCACACTTATTTAAAAAATAAACTAAATTAAAGAGTTTATTATATATTATTGAGAAAAAAAACTAATATATACATCTAAATTGTTTGAAAAAACATAAACAATAAATTATCCTATATTTAAAGAGATCAACCACCACTTAGTTGTTGTGAAAACCTCTATAGGCACTTCCTCTCTCTTGTATGGTGGTGTCGGTTGGGTGCCCAACAAACATGAGAATACATTGAGAGACTATTTTACATGATTATTTATTTCTTTGGACAATGATGGTTTTGTGTATTCTATGTGTATGGTAGAAACGTTATGGTAATGGGATGTGGATGAGGTCTTGGTTGTTGAGACTTTTCTCAACTACGATATGGTATCAAAACTAACTTCCCCAGCCATTGCCCAGCAGATTGTTTGGAACCTGTAAATCAACTTCAAAATTATATGTTGAAATTCTCAGATGTGGGAGTTGATCCACATTATTATGTTCGAGTAATTTATTTCGGAACTGTCCTAAATGCAAGAATTTCTATCTTTAGCAAACCTGGTCTCTCTCCACACTGAGCTCGAACTAAACTGGCTGCATTAACTCATAGACCTCAGATTGGATCACATACGTGTTGGATCTGATTTGGTTGCATGCGGCCATGGCCCCTTGGACCTGCACTACAGTGTTGCATTCCGTGTTGGGACAGGGTTGCACCGAGAACTCGAGATTTCTACTATAGTGAGTATCGTTGCATTATATTATCCCGACGATAGATCTCCTTTCCTATAAACATTACAGGGGAAGGAAATTGTACTCCTAAGTGAGTTGAATAGAAGTGAGTTTTTTTAATTTTTAGTCAGCTCTCTGCATTCACCAAATGGACGAGCTACTCGAGTTGCCTACCTTGGCGAGCTATTTTTAACTAGTTGCATTAAGCAACCCGGCTCGCAAATTGACATTGATATTGTTCACTTCACGTCGACATGTGAAGGCCTAAAAAATTAACGTCTCTATCACCCTCTTTTAAAAATGGAGATATCTTTCTTCAAACACCTTAAAATATAACACATGGAAGATAAAGATGAAGTTGCATTTGCAAATAAAAGGTTTAATGAATGTTGTGCTTTGTGACTTTCCAAATTTTACAGATGAAGAAGATATTGTGTGGATTGTATCCTTGTAATATGAGGCCTTTTTTTTCATTTACCTCGATATTTCACATAATTTGTAGTCTCACATTGTACATGTCGTGTCACTTAAGGAAGCTTGGGAGGCTATTGCAACATAGTTTGGGGAGGTTACTTCACCTCCAACTATTCCTCTTCCTTATCCTCCCTCTCTTAGCGATGATTTTTCTTTTGGTGACATTGTTGATGTTCCTCCACCATCTTCTCCTATTTACAAGGATGCGATTCTTGATGGTGATATGCATAACGAACCTTTGGCATCTCCTCATCCTCCTTAATTTGTTAGTGAGGACTTACCTTGTCAAGATGTTGCACTTACACCATCTTTTGTTGATGATACAAAATAGAAAAATACATCTATTTTCGTTGCTCATATTGATATACATTTTGATATTGTGATTGTTTGCTCCTACTATGCCTTCTATAAAGGCATATTTTCTAGCATTACAAGAAGTGAACAAAAAATTAGTGAAGCATAATTTCTTTCTACACTCCCTCATTCATAACAAGGATTCCCTCATTCACTCCCTGCCGAACAAAATTGTTAGCATGCAACACCAAACTAATATGTTAGACATTCATGCCCATGTTTCTAGTCCATCATATAATCTTGAATCTAGCACACATCCAATTGATGCACTTTTACAATGTGACCTACCAAATCTTGAGAAACACATTGTTCTTGTTGCTCTTATTGCTTCATTTGATGCTTATGTGCCTAATGTTATTGCACACTCTTCATATCCCACTCTTATTCCACCCCAATATATGCTTGCTTCTTTTAAGAAGCATACCATTGCCTTTGGTTCCCGTATGCTTCGTTCCATGGGTCACACTATTAGACTTGTGGCATTGGTAAGCATATACAAGGCATTTATACCCTTGCCTAGCTTATTAAGGGGATTTCTCAACATGACATTGGTTATGATGCAAATGTTTCATCTTCCATGGGATCATTTGATGACAAAGCTCTAGTATTTCTTTGATCCACTCTTTGTGAGGATATTGAGCTTCACGTGAACTCTGTTACTTCTTTACTTAGGTATATGAGTCCCAAGATTGATTCTATCAGGCCAGATCATCCTAACACCTTTTTGGATGTTACCTCACAGTCTTATATTGCAGACTTTGCACCCACTCATATGCATAAATCTTCATCCACCATTCATATTCATCTAGGGTAGATTTCTAATCAGTCTTGGTAGTGTTGACAACATTATTTGAGAGGACTCTACAGATGATATTCCTCCACCACTCATCTTCTTTGACCACACATTACTCCTCCTGATTTTTGATGTTCCTTAATTGTATGAGCTCTTTTAGGTAGACTTGATTTTTGAAGGATGCATCTCTCATTTCACAGATGGCATCTTCAATCTATTGACAACATTCTTGAGTTTCTTGTGTCACTTGGTGATATTGTTTGTTGGATGGGCCATTTTTTGTAGTCACACTAAGAGTCATGGAGTTTTTTTCATTCATGTGTGTGTGCTCCATGATGAGTATTTTATTCTTTAGTTACATGACTATCCCATCACTATCAAGGACATCTTCTTGAGAAATTTTGTATTCATATTTTTTATGTTGATAGTCTCCTTCAGATTTTTGGTGGAGCTTATTCTCCTTTTGAAGAGTAGCTAGTCTAGTGAAGCCAAGTGTTTGCATTTTAGTGTTTGAGTAGTGGGATTTTATCACTCATACAAATATTTTGAGTCACTACACCCATTTTAACATTATGGAGGGTGTGTGTGTGCACATACTGCTTCAGGTGTCGTGTTCTTTGTTACTTCTTGGTGCACCACATTTTATGGTGGTGTTAGTTGATTGAGTGCACTTTTGTTTGATGGGCTTCACTCCATTTAGTGCACCTACTACAATATTATTTTGAGCTTTAAGTCATGCTTCTTGGGGTGCCTTGTAACATAAATTCTCTTCTCCACTTTTACTATGGTTTTACTGATTTTTTGGGTACCTTGTGATAACACATTTCATCCTCGATAACTCTTTTTTCCAATTTTTAGATCAATTATTTTTACTGAGTGAGCCTTGTATAGAGTACTAGTTCCTATTTGACTTAGTAGTTACAATGACTTGACATCCATGTAATCTATTAAGATGGATTGGTTACCATTGGAACACTCAATATTTCACTATGCATTTGTCCATGGGTACCTAATTAGGCCTAGTGGTTGGGACCCATTAATATCTTTGCTTCCTCTATTCTCACTCCGTATTCTACACTTAATGGAGGGTGTTGAAGTCAGCGTGTTCACACTCACTTATGAAGGTAAGCTAAATTATGGAGTTTGTTGTATATTATTGAGAGAAAACTATTATGTGCATGTAAATTGTTTGAGTGAACCTAAATAATATATTCTTCTATATTTAAGGAGAACACAACAACCACTTAGTTATTGTGACAACCTCTCTTGCCTATTTAATAGGCACTCCTTTGTATATTGGTGTTGGTTGGGTGAAATACATGGATATGCAAATACATTGAGAGGCTATTTTACATGATTGTTTATTTCTTTGTGCAATGATGGTTTTGTGTGTATAATAGATACATTGTGGTAATAGAATGTGGATGAGGTCCTAGTTGTTGAGAGTTTTCTCAACTATCCTCCTCTTCCTCTTTTTCTGTAAGTAATTTCATTATTTCACTTCCCATTCCTCATATAGATATTGATTCTTCACTTATGTTTGTGTCTCATTTTGTATCTCCCCTATTGGGAGGTTCTTCTTCTAGGCCCCTACTTTCTTCTCTTTATTAGGTACACCCTGGTTTAATATCATAAAAACTAGTCTCATTTTCCACCTCACTCTCCACCTTTACTTTGACACCTCCATAAAGTATGGAAATGGTACCTACATTTCCAGCCCCAACATTTACTTGATTCATATACACTTACACACCTCCAATGCCATCATTAGACCCTTCCCTATGTTAGGTGTGAAGTCACTATTCACAGTCATTATTCACAAGTTACTATTCATAGTCACTATTCATGGTGATGTGGCATGCAAGTGATATGGCATGTGATGTGACATGTAAGTGATATGGTATATAGGTGATGTGGTAGGGGCCCATGGAGGGTCCCAAACGTGATTAGGATGATGTGATAAGTGTTGGGCATAACACTGCACTAGAGGACATGGGTTTTGTCCTTAGTAGTCACATGTGATTTGTCTTGGTGTGCAAAATACAAGGGCTAATGTATGGGTTGAATTTATAAGAGGTCCTAGGATTCATATGTCTCGTTAGAGTCAAAAGGTGATTGCAACAACTTTTGGACTCTTGTGTTCACATGTGAAGATGAAGACAAAAATGCACTGTTGCAGACTGAACTCGCATGTGTGAGTGGGGTGCAATTCTTGGAGTCACATGGGGTGGCTTGGATCTTGTATAAAGTGGAGCATCCACTTTGTTTACCCTTGGATATGAATATAAAAAGAACACCCAGGGTGTTTTGGATTCACTTGTGGAAGTGGGGCACATGTTTTGGAGCTAGATAGAGGTGGCACATGTTCTTGTCTAATGGAGGATCAAATTTTATGACTTTTGCACATAGAGACAAACACCTTTGATGATCACATGACACACCACTCAAATGTGGAAATTTTTTGGGGCAACTGTGATGTTTCTCTCTCCCCTCTCTCTTCTCATTGTAAATGCTATTAATAACATGATTTCTCTTTGTATTTTTTATCCTTAGATGGATCACTCTTAAATCCTTGCAAGCTTGGGCTTGCATGCTTGTATAGAGGTAGAGCTTGGAGGCCATGTTGCTTCATTCACATAGATGTTTGGGTTATAAGCATAATGCATGTTTTTTCGTAAGCATGGAGATCCTTGAGATTAAAGGTTAGAGCCTGAAGGCATTGTATGCTTGGTTCACCTAAGTGCTTTGTTTGTAAGCACTAAAAAGAGTTACAAAGGAGCTATTGTAAGAGAGGAGTTGTTGATTAATAATGAATTCTAAATGCTATCATTTTCCCCATGGTTTTTCCTTTGCACATTACAAGGTTTTCCATGTATATAGTATGTAATGTGTTCCCTCTTGTGTCTCTTATTTTGTAGCTTGATTTTTCATATTATTTACTTGCACAATAAGATATAGCTTATTGATCTTATCATGTAGTATCAGATCTATTTTATTCCTAACATCTGGTATCAGATCCTTGATTATTTTGTGCATGGCTCTAATAATTGGTATCAAAGCCTTGTTGAAAAACTCCTAGCTATGAGTGTTTTCTGTTGAAGGGCTGGTTTGTGCAAGTGGAAGCTATTGTGACAGGAGGAGAGATTAAGTTGAAGATGAAAAAAAAAGTTGTATGGTAGGTATCTCTTTAAGGATCAAGGTGGAAGATCTCTTGGTGATGATCTTTTTCTCTTCATATTGTTGAGGAGAAGACCACATGAGAGTTATGCAAGGAGATTAACAAGCTTTGCTAGACAGAGCAACACCAACACAATGTCCATGTAAATGATGAAATAAATGGATAGCTTGAGAAGTAAGATGGTCTCCTTTGGAGGAGGTTGAGGAAAAGGCATGACTTTGTTGTGGTTCTTGGCAACAAATGAAAGGGTGTATGATGTGGTATCCTATTGACCACATGTTGTTAGCTAAGATATTGTAGATGACAAAAATCCATGCAAATGAAGGAGTTACAAAATAAACATGAGGTTCTACCCATTTTGAAGTAGTCGAGGATGAGGAAGAAGAAGATGCAAATGCCAAGGTGAGACTAGTGTTTCTGGAAGGAGAAGGCTGTGTGTTTGGATATGTGGTAGAGCATAATGCATTTTAGATGCAGTTTTAGGCTCAAAAACTTGGTAGGTGCATTATTGCACTGAGTAGCACAATGACTTTCTTGGATTTGTGATTGGTCCACTTGTGTCATGTTTAGCATGGTTGGTAGATGAAGGCTACATGCAGAAGAACAACTGAGACCTAGTTTTCCTAAAAGGATAAGGCTGTGTGTTTGGACATGTTGTAGAGCATGATGCATTTTGGATGCATTCTTGAGGCTCAAAAACTCAGTAGGTGTAGTGATGCATCGAGTAGTGTGACAACTTCCTAGGAGCTATGATTGGTCCAGTGAACTTGTGCAATGTTGATAGCTTGGTGGATATATGAAGTCTAGTTTTGACTTCTATGGGATCTTCTTTCCTCACTACTATCAAGAGTGATACATGCACTAGTTGTTGTTCAAGGAGTTAGAGCAGCATGATTCCTACATGGTGATCTCTTTATGAAGAGATAAATGAGCCTAAGGGCTATATGGATGAGGTAAAAATTTGTTGGTTTGCATATTGAATAAATCACTATACAAGTTTCCAACAGATGTGCTAAGGGAGTATAGGATATTTAATACCTTCATGGAGAGCCAAAGTGTTCAGCAGAGGTTGATGCTATGTGTGTTGATGACATGTTGGATGCAGGCCCCAACATGATCACTGGTGTGATGGATTAGTGACAAGGATGCGATGAAGGTGGTATGAGGAGCAAACTAAGGATGGAGATACATAAGGATGGAAAAACAAGGAAGTACACCATTTCTTGCATTGTGAGTTGTCTTCTCAAGAGCATCCTATAAGAGAGGAGAAGACATGTTGTGTCTTATGTATTAGATTCAGTAGGAGTAGGAAGCCTCGTGTAAGCCATGGTTTGCACTAGACAAGATACTTATAAGTAGTGGGAGTTGTGAGATGGTTCATGGTGGAATCTTAGATATGAGGATTGGTCTATGTGTGGAGAAGTGAAGAGTCACTTTAGGTGCTGCAATTTAATATAAAGGAGTAGATGTTGACAAAGCTAGTTAGGGCAGAGAAGTTTTAGTAGTGCAACAAAACTTCTATTGGGTTTATATTAGGGTGACAATAGGCATAGATGGATAATTGAATGGAAGAATACTTAGGTGTGGTAAAATTTTGTGTATATTGACTTCATGTGGGAGTATGTTAGGTGTGAAATCATTATTCACAATCACTATTCATGGGTTCCTATTCATAATCACTATTCATGGTCAGATGGTATGTGAGTGATGTGACATGTAGGTGATGTGGCAAGGGCCCATGGAGGGTCCCAAGTGTGATCAGGATGATGTGATAAGTGTGGAGCGTAGCACTCCACTAGAAGACATGGGTTTTGTCCCTAGTAGTCACATGTGGTTTGTCTTGGTGTGCAAAAAATAAGGGGTCATGCATGGGTCAAATTTATAAGGGGCCCTAGGATTCACGTGTTAGGTTAGAATCAAAATGTGATTGCAACACCTTTTAGATTCTTGTGTTCACATGTGAAGATGAAGACAAGATTGCACTATTGTAAATTGACCTCACATGTGTGAGTGGGTGCAATTCTTGGAGTCCCATGGGCCGGCTTGGATCTTGTCTAAAGTGGAGCATCCACTTTGTTGACCCTTAAAGATGAAGACAAAAATAACACCATGGTTATTTTTGACTCACTTGTGGAAGTGGGGCGCATATTTTTGGAGCCACATGGAGTTGGCACATGTTCTTGTCTAATGGAGGATCAAATTTTATGACTTTTGCACATAGAGACAAACACCTTTGAAGATCACATGACACCCCACTCAAATGTGGTGAATTTTTGGGGCCACTATGATGTTTCTCTCTCCCCTCTCTCTTCTCATTATAAATGCTATTAATAACATGATTTCTCTTTGTATTTTTTATCCTTAAATGGATCACTCTTAGATCCTTACAAGCTTGGGATTGCATGATTGTAGAGAGGTATAGCCTAGAGGCCATGTTGCTTGGCTCACCTAGATGCTTGGGTTGTAAGCATCATGCATGCTTTCTTGTAAGCATGGAGATCCTTGAGGTTAGATCTTGGAGGCATTGTATGTTCGGCTTGCCTACGTGTTTTGTTTGTAAGCACTGAAAGGAGTTACTAGAGGAATTGTTGTAATAGAGGAGTTGTTGATTAATAATGAAGTCTGGAAGTTTCCATTTACCCCATGGTTTTTCCTTTTACATTGCAAGGTTTTCCATGTACATCTTGTGTAATGTGTTCCCTCTTGTCTCTCTTATTTTGTAACTTGTTTTTCCACATTATTTACTTGCACGGTAGGATATAGCTTATTGATCTTATCATGTAGTATCAGAGCTATTTTATTCCTAACACCTTACCACCTAGGGGGCCATGCGGTAGTTTTATTCAACATATCTATGAGCTACAAGCCAGGGAAGAAACATTATCAAAGTAAGGAGTATATTTTATGTAGAAATACTAGCAAAAACTTGAGTGAGGGACCATTATAATCCAATGGTGGATACCAAATATGTTACTCACTTGTTTCCTCAAGCTACTAAAAATGAGGGAGATATGTAGGCATCAAATTATGAAATTAACTTAATTGTCTTACCTCACCAAGATAACAATCCAGTGGATATGATCAACACATACAATTTTATAATCTAAATGTATCCACAAACTACCTGATGGAAAGTGAGAATATAATTAAATAAAATAAAGATATATAAGTACTGGGTAATAAATTAAATGATTATAAAATTATGAACAAACCTAGGAAATAAAAATCAAAGAGTTGCAAACTAGCTTGGCCTAGAAAGTCTCTTCAGAACTTATAGAAAAAGAAAAATGGAAAGTAAACTAATTAGATAAAAATATCCAAGGATTAGAATAAGAGTGGAAATAGTTAAGACAAAAGCTAATGGAGATAGAAAATAAATAGAGGGAACTAGAGCAGAAGATTGGTCTATTAGATGTTGTAAAAGGTGTGAACAACATAACATGGATGGATATCATTCTAGCCACCATTTTTTTTCTAGCATGGAAATTCATTGATTCAATTATGAGGCAAAGCACTGAAGTGGTGGTGGAACTACTTCAACCCTATAGAGATATGGGGGCTAAGGCAGACTAAGCTACTATGCTTTGGAAACTACTTATCATCCTTCTGGGTAATGAGTTAAGAAGACATGGCATACTAGATAGGTCCACGACAACCCAAAATGTCATCCCCATCCTTGATAAAATATACATGGTGAGCCAAATTTGTTAAAAATAGTCAATCTATCTCAAACCATCAGTGGAATGCAAGTCAATTTAGTTAGCTTGAGCAACTCGGTCTCCCATCCCCTTGCGGTAATGACAAAAAGATAATTATAGAAAAAATATTTGAGCATACCATGAAAGATAAAAAAAAATATGAATCCATGTTTATGAAGTTGCCCAACAATCCTACTCCATAAGATGTTTTCGAAATACTCAAGCCTTTAACTAAACTAGAGATTCATATTCGTCGAGTGGCTTAGGCAACTAAGTATCATCACTCATTTGAACTGATAAGATGTCGACACATATCATAGAAAATTATGCTACCAATAGAGGAATAGGAGAAACCAATAAAACAGGTCTTGGCATGAATCTAATGGTCCCTGCCATTAACACTATTCCAAGTTTCTAAAATGATTTTATTCTTTAAATTGAGCACCGCCTTGGCAGATTAAAACTAACCAATGCCCATCAAACATTACTCATATGATAATTTAGGACACCCATCCTTAAATAAATATGAAAATAGGATGATATTTCTAACAAAATTAAACATTTAGTCTACAAGTTATGTCATCGACCCAATATCTATAGACGAGAACCACCTCAATCATTTCACTTGTTAGTAAATTATAACACCTTCTAGTATAATTTCAAGTACATACAAGTCCATA